>OY728127.1:1211071986-1211696986 GCA_963277665.1 Viscum album
CTTCTGGACATGAGATAAATATCAGAAAATTGTCAAATCACACAACAAGTACATCACCCAATGATAAAATAACATCAAATATAACAACACACAATAATAACAACAATCCCCCCAGGGTGACTTGGGTTTTTTCCCATAAATGGGTTAGCTACTCCCAAGAATGAGCTTATTACCAAGGCCCAACACTTTCCTAACCTAATTTCTACCATCCCCAATTAGTAAGATAGAGAAAAAGAACTCCTTTGATAGCACTTTGTAATGTCCTTGACCCGGAATCCACTAAACCGGTGCCCCGAGTCAGGTTTCCACATGACCTCAAGCATGCCTCCTCATATGCCAGAGCTTTTTGACTAGAAGCAAGGATAGAATAGGATATATGGGGAGACTATACCCTCTCTACCAGAGTAATCCATAGTAGAAAATATTTTAAATAATGGAATCAATAGATAAAAATCAATAACATGCATAAATAACCAATTCCCAAACTGGGTACAACCATATACAATAATAAATATGTCATTACATGCTACAGTGTCAGGTGAAAAAAACCCAAAAGAAGGAAAACAAAAGAATCCCTAAAATGGTTTGGAATCCAAGTCTAGAACCTCACCCAAACATTTCACATGTCCAACTCCACTCCCTAGAGTAGGTCTCGTGCCCTTATCCTAACCTGCAAGCATGAAATCTACCTAGGTACCCAACAGCGGCCCAATTAGGGTTTGAGTATAACTCAATAGGCCAACACCAATGGTGTTTACAAGATATTCCATCAAAATATAGTGCATGAAAATGGTAAACAAAAGCATGTAAAGAAAATATTTCAAATGACCATTTTGATTTATGTTTCTTTTAGTTAACCTGTGAAAAAGACCATGTTCATTTCCAAGACATTTCATTTATCATTTCACCTTTTTCATGTGTTCAATAGATCAGGCATGATCAATATTCTCAACATGTGGGAATTAAAAAGTCATATCTCACCAGGAACCATATCACAACAATTCCCAATATCCTCGCATTGAATCCTTGATTCGGGTGGAATGGAACCATTAGGGGAATAGAACTCTGTCCCCTTCCCTAACCCATTCATTTGGGGGTGGATCTAGAACCTCGGTCAAACTCGACCCATGGGCGTAGAGTCTCAATTCTATACCCCACTCTACCAAGCCATGTGCACATGCTTATTTATCATTCACCACAATCATCCATATTACAAAAAATCATATCCAATGTCATTTACAACATCACAACAATATCAATAAATGGGAAATTAATATTTTTTCTCAATTTATTAACACAATAATCATTTATATTACTTAACTATGTAGCCCAATTTCTCATTTCCCATACCTATCTTGTTAAGCATATTCATGTATAAAGCTAATCATCTAGCATTTACCAATAATCCATTTAACCCTTTTTCATGACAACCAAACAACCTCTTAGGCCATTACTCAACCTAAGTGTATTACTAAGACTCCAATTGTACATCCTTTAATCATATTAACATATTCATCATGTGATCTATGTTCTCGCACAATGACCTTACACTTATATAGCTGAACTCTAAGTCCGAGGAATATTGGCACACCCCATGGGTGGCCCTAATCTCATTTGGCCATCCTCTATGCATCTTACAGGGATCATAAGGAGTTCAATTAACCATTTAGGCACCTACTATATCCAAATAAATCAAAGGGGACCAAGAACACAATAATGGAAAATTAAGAACATAACCCTATATGCACCAATCCACTTGAACCCAGGGGATACAACTTGTAGACCACCTACCTTAAATTTATTAGTGAATTCACCCTTAATCAAGGCCTTAGATCCCGATTCAACACACCTTTGAATCCTTAACCAAAAGCTCACATGAAAAGAAAGGGATTTGGAGTATTGAAGGGAGATGGAGAAAAGGTGTGAAGCCTAACCTAAAAAGAGAAGAAAGGAAAATATTAGAATTACCTGGATCTTCAATCTGCAACCAAAATCACTCCAAATGTCCCTAAGATGAGGGTGATTGATCCTTGGAAGCTTTTGGGAGCTTTGGTTCGTTCTTAGGGATGCAAGAGGGGAGGAGGAGGAAAATACCAAGTGGAACATAAAAACCCCATAATGGAATTTTTGTAATTTTTTAAAAGTTCCTGGGTCGCACAGTTTTCCAAACCGTTTGGATGATACTATCCAAAAACTACCCTCCACACACGGTTTTCTAGGATTTCTGCATGGTTTACAATAACTGTGTACAGACCGTGTAGCTTTCCCAGAAAACTCATTTTCCACTTTTTCATGTCCTGAACTCCCAGAACACCTCTGAGCCTTCTTAAGGACTTGGTAAAATACTTAATTAACCAAAATAAAGGAATTAAACTAAAATGTAATTAAAACATACTTTACGGATAAATTCGGGATCTTACAAAATGAACCACCTATTTTCCCTTTTAAAACTCACCACACATATACCTAAAATATGAGTAATTAACCAAGGTAAATCCTAAAATATACATTCCATTAAGATTCATAAACAAATGAATATAAATAGGGGAGATCAATATCAAGACTAAACTACAAGAGAGATCAATACAATAAAGAAATATCCATCCAATAAATAAGGAACATGCATGATGATCAATAATAAAGAGACATATCATAAGAAAAATATCATGAGACAACACCATAGGGACTAATGGGATATGTACTAGACATGAAAAAGTCACACCAACTATTGGAAGGTTAACAGTCACATAACCCTTCAACTAAATCATTCTGACTGGTCTCATTAGTGACAACTAACTTTCCAGGTCAGGACATTTAACTTGGGAATACTATCAAGTGCGTAAATATTAACTATATTAGCTAACATACCTAGACACCACACTTAGTAGCCTAAGGTTACTCATGTCATATCTAATGGAGGTAGATCAATATCCATCAAACTTCAATCACATTGAAATTACATATCCCAAAGGTAATAAAACACAATAATCAAATTCATTCCACCTCCAACACACCCCCTTAAAAACAATACCTCAACCCAAATTGTATAACAATTAATAAAAATTCATATAACTATTATTACAAGAATACAAGAATAAAAAAAGGATAAAAATGAAGGTTAACTAGGGTGTGAAAAATCAATTAATAAATCACCTTCTCTCAAGTTTCCAAATGGGCATTAGCTTTTAAAATTATGAGTTACATCTTTGTAAACCCATTTAAATAACTTTTTTTTAAACATAATTTTAGGTGCCTAAAAAACAATCAAAAAATAATTAAAATTTCTAATTAACCAAAGGATTCACTCCCAATGGGATACACACCTCTATTTTAATAGAACAAGGAGAACCCTCTTTTTTAAACATGAGATGCTCATTTTAAAAAAAATGTAATGCCTCTTAAAATAATGAAACCCCTTTAAACCAAAATAACACTCCAATTTATGATTCAAAATTATCCCAAATCATCATGAACCAATCATTTCTACTATATAAACATATCATTGGAATTTTATCAAACACTTAGAAGGAATAAAATACTATTTGAAAACAAAGTTCTATTGAACTAAACAATTCAACCATTTTTCTAAAGGAATACTAA
This sequence comes from Viscum album, assembly GCA_963277665.1. Lineage (NCBI taxonomy): Eukaryota > Viridiplantae > Streptophyta > Magnoliopsida > Santalales > Viscaceae > Viscum > Viscum album. Next base: position 1,211,075,587 of record OY728127.1, read on the forward strand.
ACAAACCATGGATAACCTTTGATAAAACAAAACTAGGTATCATATATAAATTTAATTTAGTTCAATAACATATTAAAAACACAAAGAATATATGAAACTACTTATTAAAAATAATCAAAATAGAAACACATACCTCGAGAGAATAAACCATCTCTCCTTGAATGGAAACCATCAGAATAGGTCTCCTAAGATAGATCATAACATTTAAAAAACAAAATCCATAATTCTAAAATACCCTAACCATAAAAATAATCCAATCATGGCCATTATGGTTTTATAAGAAGAGAAAAATGGGATAATCCCAAAGAATAATCGAAGAGGGGCTATTACCTTTTTATTAGGTTGTATATCCACTAAGAAACCACTCTATATCCTCTTTAGAGGAAGTTGGAAGGGAGGGAGAGAAATTTTGGTGGTTCCTAGGCTAAGAGGTTTGAGTGGGGGATTATGGGAGAATATCCAAATAAAAAAGAACTCAAAATTACAAAAAAGACCAAACTGTTGAGTCAAAAGTTTCTTTATGACTTTTTCATTCCTTTTGTTTTGTAAATCACAAAAACTTTATTAGATACTTTATTACTAAATTTTTATGTCCAAAGTGTTTTTAGAATGTTTTTGGAGAAAACATTTGTTTCTTATCATACTTAGAAATAGTTCTAATGTATTCATGAATTTGTTCTAACGTTATTCATTACAATTATCGTAATGAGTATGGAACAAATAACAATAGGATTCACCTTATCAAATTAGTTATAAGACATTATGTATTATATTTCACACTAATAGAATACTTATAAATGGGATGATATCAGAACTAATAGAAATTGGATCCATATTTCAAAAAAAAATCATTATAATTATATATGAATAAAAATGCATCATATTAACTTAAGACTAAATTTTGGATATAGAAAACTATTTTTATCATATTGGAATACTTTTCTTTTATAGTGTGATGGTGTATTAAATAATGTTAGACTTTCTATTATGATATAGTTTCTGAAGTTCCAGTTTTCCAAGTCATTATGACAAAATTAGAGAAAATATGACCATTGGAGTATAAATATGATTGTTGGGGAGTTTCCTATAAATATCTGATCATTTTAAGAGTTTGAAGGTGCTGATTCCATTTCAATCTCAAATTTTCTAAAGTTTAAACTATGTTAACATATTGTTCTTAGTCTCTTGTATTTCTTTAAAGATATTCCTTCATAAGAAAACCTTTTCAGGATGTCTTCCTAAGTGATTTTTTTTGTAATTTATTTGTGCATATGATTGTGTGAATACAATCGAGGGAATCTGAGGCTTGGAAGATAGAGATATTGATCACTGTATTGATCAAGGTCTTGTGAGGATAGCAAGACAATGTTGATCATTATATCAAGGGAACACAGGGATAGCGTGACAGAACAGATCATTGTATTGAGTGATTTCTTCACTGAGGAAAGATATAATTTATTTTAAGTATAAAACAAGGGAACTTTATCCAAGGTTATTGGATACCCTTATTTTTAGGATAAAATAACCCTATTCAAATTGTTTTACTTGTATCTTTCAAGTTGTAAATTATGTTGTGTATATTTCTAATTGTTTTATCATAACATTCTTTGAATACAATAAACACATTACTGTAATTTTATTTTTTTATAATTTGAATCATATATTTTGTTCAATCATATTTTCTTTCATTATGATATTATGTATTTTTTACACAATACATTTTGAATACGATAATTGTGATTATCATTCTATGTAATATAAATAAAATTGTATCTGATTATATTTTTCATACTCTAATATCATTGTAACCAACCTGATTATGATACTCTGATTTAATTATTCTATGGTCTAATTTTGAATATGATTCTTTTACATAAAGTGGTTTTTGAATTTTTTTAGTTTAAATAGTTTTAAACTAAAGTTTTTAAAACTGCAATTCACCCCCCCCCCACCCCTCTTGTAATTAGTCTATCTAATATATATTATTTCAATCCTAATCATTATATTACTAATATACTGATATGAAAATACAAACTTGATTATTTCTCATGGTTTACCAAGCCGTGTGGTGACCATGAATTCATCGATGTGAAAAACTTCCTAGGTTATACAATTCAAAAAACTGTGTGGTGACTATGTAATCACCACTACCCAAAATTACTAGTGGAATATGGTTTCTATTGCATAGTTTCCCAAACCATGTGGCCCTATAAAAGTTTCAAAAACATAATAATTTCACCAAGGTAAAACCCAAACTCAAGGGAAAAATCCACCGCATTAATATAAATAAGAAAATGGAATCTCAAGGTGCAACAATTCTCCCCACCATGCTTTTTTCTTCCCATAAAATTCATTAATAATACGAGTTAAATGAAAGGTCAAGATAAACTCACTAAATAAAAGGAAAAAACCATGGGGTTAACTTTCCATACATGAAACTAAGAACATAGGACATAAACAAACAACCCTATGTAAAACCTCTAAAAATTATTTAAGATTTTCCAGCCATCAAGGCACCATAAATCATAAAAATAAATTCCTAAAAAATGAAATGTTGGGATGACCAATCCTTTATTTTTATTTTAATTAGGGAACTCCAAAAAAACATACATAAAAAACTCACAATTTCATTCTAAGTATCAAACCATACTAAATAAAAAACAACACCAAGACCTATAGAACATCTGAGGTCTAAAGAACTATAATTAATGACAGGTCCCAACCAATAACAGCATGGACAAAAACTCTAAAAAATAAGGGACACATATGGAGACCGACTAAATATATCCCCAATATTTATAATTAATATAAATTGGTGAAACAATAATTAAACACACCCAAAAGAAGAATCATCACTAAAGTATAATGCCTCCACTACTCAATATAGGAATAAAAAAGATCCCTGCAACCATGGACAACTAGAACAAAACACCACAAGAGTGTAAATCCATTAGAAACATGTATAAAGGTCCTTAGACCAGATTACTTATATAACAGACTTCTAAAAATAGGAGAAACTCCTTAAACATGAACATTCCCCAAAAAAGGAATGATATGGTTCCAACTTCAGGTCACGAAACTATGAAAATGGTAACTCAGGGCCAAAATTACGGAACACGCACCCTTGTTGATCCAAAAAGAAAACTTCAACTTAGTAGTTCTCATGATCTACCCAGTAATCAAAAGCACATCCTCTTTATTCCATCCTACACCCAATTTATTCCCATTTCATATATTAATCAAACCTCAAACCATGGTCTAACCCATGAATAACAATAACAAGCATAAAAAACATAGTGACACGCTCATCTCAAAAGATAAGAACATAATCCAAAAGCACTATCATACTTTTAGTAGTCATCCTCCTCCAAGGATCATAAAATTTTCATAATATATTAAAAATAATACTAAAAAATATATCAAATTAATAGAGGAATGCCACTCTTTCTATATGTCTAAATAATTACAAAGTATATTAAAATCTAATGTACATCATCAAATAAAAACAAGAGAATCATTAAATAATTAATAATAGATATAAAATGATATATATAAAATAATCATATTGAAATAATAAATAATCCATATTAGGGTATAATTTTTTTTCAAGTTAATTTCATATCTCCCTAAAAACTCCTAAAACCACCTCGCAAAACAATCCCAAACACTCACTACGCACTAAACCCTCTCATTAAAAAAAATCCACTAGGTCTATTTCTTTTATAAAAACATTCCTCATCGAAAAAACACACGAATCCTATCAATCAATTCATAAGTAACCTTATATCTCCCCCACTTACATAAACCCCTAACTATAAATGAAAATCCATAAAACACACAAACCTAAAATAACCATTTACTCCATTGAGGTCTTTCCATAAATACTTATTACCACCCCTTTATCATAGTTTCCATGGGGTATTTAAGTACATTATTCCAATCACTTTGCATAAATATGCTCACATAAATAACCCTCAAATTAAAAACTATATTTAAACCCATTATATAATATAAAGACTAAAATTAAAACACAAGAAATGAAGAGAATAAATTCCCAAATGGTTGAAAAAATAATCCAAATAATTTGAAAAAAACTATTAAGGAGTCCTAATAGTATGATGGACATTGTAAGAAATTAGGAAATGAAGGAAAGGTGGAAAAGGAACCAACCCAAACAATTAACCTTACCAAGAGAACTAATCCCCATGTGGTTATACTAAGTTTCCTTGAAATTTAACATTATAGGTCAATTTCCCCTATATATGTTGTCTCTCAAACTTTCAATAATTAAAACAAAGAGGATTATATGTGGAATCAATTACAATTGAGTAAATAATTCATTTAAGAATAATCTTACTAACATAAAGTGACTAAATCATATCTTTCCATTTACTTGAACCCAACCATTATATCACAACTAAAATAAAGTATTCACCAATTGTTAAGTGTTTTTATTCACTTGTAATTCATTAATGTTATCTATATAAATGAATTTTATACCCTTTAATTCATCATGGATCAATTTTAAAATATATATATAATGAATAAAAAAATTTATCTTTCCATAAAAATTAACCATGATAAAATGATACCAAAAATCATAATATACTAGTTATATAGACATAAACATATCTAAGAAACTTTCTTTTATAGGATAATACTATCATATAAAAAATTACATGAGTATCCCACAAAGCATAAAAATAACAAGGGCTTCTCATTGACTTACAAGCTCATGAAAATTATTTCAAAATATAAAAGAAAATAGATAAATTGTGGATAATTAATATATTAATTTAATATTTATACTAAAAGAAATTAAATTTATCATATCAAATTACTTATGTAAACGCTCTAGTTATATTTCTAAATCCATTATTCAAATTTTATTATATTTCTAAAACATAGAAGGCATGTCAGAAGCACAACCCAATTAAACACATGGTGTTGAAACTATCTACCTAAATAATTCATAAGACGATCTCATCATAATTGGGTGACCAAAAATCATATCAATAAACCAATATATATAAATAAGGAAAACAATTATCAAGATAAAACTCATCAACACAACACCACATGAACTCCCAACACTCCCACACACAAAACCCCCAAATTATGCAACCTAAAAAAGTATCAATTTATACTTAAATAATATATATATATATATAATTAAATTACTCAAGTAAAAAACATATGTCACACTAGTGATTAAAAGATTTTGATAAATTATCATCATAATCCTTTAGTACTTAGATACAAAATCAATTCTGATTAGAAGTGATTCATCCATGCTTCGGTGAAATTATAAATGAAAATTCTTAACTCATGAAAAAAAATCAAATAAGAGGTAAAAAGAAAGTAAAGGTGGAGGTAAGGGAGAGATTTAAATTTATTTAGTGAGATAAATCTACCAAAAACACCTAGGATCAAAGGAATAGGGGGAAGGATAGGAAAGTGTAGGTTTCTCCCTATGTATATATGGCTTAAATGAATGAACATTGAAGGACTGATAAAATATAAAATAACAATTATAATCTCTTTTAAAAGAACAACATGGGCTTCAATGAGTACCCAATTGTTTCCCTTTAGTAACTCAATGGTAGTCTAGTGGACACTATCCCACTAGATTGATTACAGAGTACTTAGTGGCCACCTGCAACCACTAACTTAATACTCAAACTCTGGAAACACTAAGAACATTGACTACATGATTTTATAATCTTGTAAACATATTTAAATACTCACTCTAAACTTTCAAAAATACCAAAAATAATTCATATCCCTCAGTATAAATCCAAATAATCAAACAATTCTAGATTTATTTACACTAAAATATAAAATTAAATGCTAAATAATATATTTATTAATTTAATAAGGTTATGTGTTATTTCAGTTAATGGATATTAATCCATCATATGAACAGGAGATAAAGATAAATCTCACTCTTGAGATGAAAAATATATATTAGAATAATAAATTCAAGATATATCATTAGTAATTACTTATTTAAAAGTTAAGGAATCTAATTTTCAAGAATATATATTTTGATATGAATGGAACTAAAATGATAAAGTAAAAGAAGATGAAAATGTTCTATCAAATAAACCATAAAGAGAGCATAGAATACCAATTTCATCAATTCTTCTAGGTGAAGATATTAAACTTAGTTCTTAATGAGAGGTAACCCATTATATGTTTTTTTCCATTGAATTGGTCTTTAGTTTTTTTAGAAAATAAATTAGCATGTATATATTCTTAACATTTTCTCCTAACAATATAGTGTATTTGATTTTATTATACAAATATTTATTATCTACATGATTCTAAAATTATGGGTTATGATATGTTGTTAGTGTGTTATATCACTATTATATTTTTTAGGAACATCATTTATGGAGATTCATGGGATAAGGAAAACATATTTGTGTCTATCAAAAATTAATTGGGAAGTTTTACATTTGTTTTCATATATTATTTATACTTTTAAAAATCATTAAAAAGGTTAAAATAATTTTTATCTTTAAACTCACAGGTGAAAGAGTACTTGGTCACAACTTGAGCATATAGTTATATGTTTGAAATGATGTGATCCTCTAAAACCATATTATAGATGATTGATGATATTATTTTATGCTTCAAAAAATAATTTTATAAATTTTTTATTTTTTAGACTCCTATTTACACTCATTCACATATATGTTATCCAACATAATATTTACATACATGAGGGGACTCTAGAACTTTTTATCACCTTCTATGTCTCTTTTTCTTGATAGAACATCCATTCATGTTATGAATTCTATATTTTTTCATGTTTATCCATACAAAGTATAGAAATTCTAAAAGTTTAATTAAAATGAATGATCCATATATTTGTTATCTTGGTCATATTCTTGATCCAATAACCCACCCTCATGTTTTCACCATCACATAGCCCTTATAACCCATGAATAATTATCCTTAGGAATAGATAATAGATCATAACCCTTATTGGCCATATCTTATATATTTTCATGATTATTTTTCAATATAAGTATGTGGTAGATGGTATTTTGTGGATAGTGTTGTTTGAGGCACATCAAATTATTCTATGCACATTGATGGACTTTCACTAATTGTTTTATTTTGGTTTTCTTTTACAATATCCATTATAATAATTAATATAATTTAATATATTAAATGTAAATTCTTTTTAGTTCCAACAATGAGTATATATAGTGGTTATTTCATGGTATCTTTCACTTTTAGGGATACCAATAAAAGTGATAATTGATTAATTAAAATTCTAAATGGTGTTATATGACCAATTTTCACTGAGATTTTATGGATTATGAGTTTCTTGTGTTTTTATAGTATATTGTCATATATTTATTTCTCATGGATACAATGTAACTCCTTATATAATTTTTACTTTAATTTATTATGTAAAGTTATTTCCCATTATATTTCCCATGAGGATGGATTTAATTATTTTATTTGGGCTAAGAAAATATTTTAAGTGTGGGGGAGTGAGGTTATGAGCATGACACTTGGATTGATCACTGGTAGAAAAATACTATTTTAACATTGAATTTTTTCTATTTTAATATTTCTTAAAAATCAGTATCACTATCATCGATGTTGTAAATACTTTTTAACATGAGTTAGATAACACTGACATTGAATAGTATAACATATCATGTTGGTTTTTAAAATTACCAACATGGTATGTTACAAAATATTTTGGAAAATAATGTTTCCATACACATAACAGAACTTCAATCAAAAAATGATATAATAACTAGAAGTTCACAATAACTAAATTTAAAAAAAACAAGAGTCAATGTTTCACCTTATTCTCCTTATAGTTATGTCCTCTAAATTTATTTATCATTTCTTTATATTCATTTTCATCATAATTAAAAACTCGTGAGATATTTTGAATGTCATTTTTTCAAGATGAGAAACTCGTGAGGAATTTTGATCTTTGGATGGTATATATGGCTGAGTCAGTGACCCACATCCTTATTTATTTTTCAAATCACAATACAATTTATATAAAAATAATATAACTTAATGTTTTTTTAATTTTTTATGCTTATGAATAATGTAAATCTGACAACTGAAATACTAGATAACTAAAACAATTTGATAAAAATCAAGTGATCTGATGTTACAAGCCAGTTTACTTCTATTATATTTAGAAGCATTATAGCGGTATTGATTTAACTCATTGGTAGATAAAGAAACATGGTGAGTTTATAAGAAGATAATGAAGTTTCTATAAATGCAGTTACAATTGACAATATTTTTTTCAAAATTTGAATGTGGGAGTTTGTTATAATTATTATAAATAAAATCTCACCTCAAAAATTAGAAGAAAAAAACACACAAACATAATAATGATCATCTAGATCAAGAATTATGAAATTTTCTCTTAATTTTTATGTTTTATAGTCTCTGGTTACTGTGAATGCTTCCAAGTATTATAATATTTTTCTTTATGAGTGTTTTAGTTAAGAGCTATCATTATATGATTTTAATTGTAAATATCTTATAATTTTCCATTTTAATTATTCTTCTTTATATCCTACATGATCTTAGGATTCCGAGGATATAAAGATAGATGAATTTTTAATCATGTGACTGAGGGATTCCTTGGTTAGGAAGAGATGTCTCATTTACTTCTGATGTGTGGAAGTGAGATGACTCCTACATGTTTATTTGAGGGGTTTTGGGGATAAGAAGATACACCTTCCAATAGGTATAAAATCAAGGATAACTTATGGAAGGTTTAAAGTCATGTATATATTGGGTCTTATTGATATATCAACCTTACCATTTGGTTTAAAATTTTGGTGCTAATAATATCCTTTTAAATGGGTATTTTGTTTATTAATCAATACTTTTTGTTTTATTTCTAAATTTCAGTTGTGTTAACTCTTTCATCGATAATAGTTTAAATACTGGAAATTTTATTTTCATTGTGATAACTATATTTCATATAGTTTATAATTATGTTACTCTGATCTTTTATTTTATTAGTAATATGAAAAATTAATCAACTTAATACTTGAGGTGGATAAAATTGTAAGTTTGTTTTGAAACTGTAATTCACCCCCTCCCCCTCTTGTATATTATTTAAAATCAAACCTCAAAAAAATGGTATTAGAGGTTGTATTTACCTTGATTATGAGACTAACTATCATACTTTCACCATATTAGGTATTACTACTAGTTTATCATATTTTTAACTCATTTTTCTTACACTGACCATGTTGTTAGAGGAAAGATATTTTGTGAAGGTAAGAGTGCCAGTTGGAATACTTGAGAACTTAAATCTGACCGGAACACCTATTTTTTATGGAACTAATTATGATTACGGGCGTGATCATATGGAATATTATATCATTAATATAGGAATTTAATATTTATCATGATAATAGGAAACTATGAAGTTCTGGATAAGGATGTCTTTCAATTATCTCATGAAGAAAAACAATAATACCATCTAAACCATAAATTTTATAATATTTTATTGTGTTCTATGTCTTAGAAAATCTATAGATAGTTATATTTATATGAAATGAAAAATTTAATTTGGAAGAATTTGTAGATAAAATTTTTTGGAACTTCCAACATTATAAAAACTCATAAAGATCTACTAAGAAATAACTATAAATCCTTTGATTTCCTATATGGAGAAACTGTAACATAAATTTATTAATGATTTATGACTATAGAAAATAGTTTACATTTTTTGGAAAATATAGTTATTGGAAGATCAACTCATCGAAATTATTTTTTATATTATGCCTAAATATTGGGAGTCCAAGAGAAAAACTATTAATGATATTAAACATTTGACAAAGTTAAGTCTAGATAAATTAATTGGAAAACTAATGTAGTATGATAGTATACTTAGATGAGATGTTGAAAAATATAAATGATGATTGGATTAGCATTCACTTATACTTAATGTAACTCTAATTCCAATACCTTTAAAACTTATGCTAACACATGTAAATATCTTGTTTCAAAGAGGAAATGTAATCATTCATATCAAAGTGATTCATACGATAATAATAATGAAAATGACCAAATTCTGATATGAAAGAAGAAAATTTTCATTAATTAATTTTTCTGAAATATTTATTAGAATGGAAAGAAAGACAAAAAATATAATAAGGAATTTTCAGTGGTTATATGCTATGAGTGTAATAAGTAAGGTCATAACATACCTTATTTTCCAAAACTATAGAATAAAAATAAAAATCTGATATTGTATTCAAAAATAAAATGAATTAAAATCTTGAGAACTATATATTCCTAGAGTGCTACTAAATGTGACACATATTCTAATAGTTTATCAAAGGACTATGGAATAGAAACCCAAAAAATAGTGGGTTTCAATTAAAATATTATAAGAAATGAAAAATTCTTCGTGATAGAGGTAACTACATAATCCATTATAAATTTAAGTCAAGATTCTAAATTCAATTATAATACTAAAGATGATTATTAAACTTTACCAGAAGATGAAAGAGATAATCCTTCTAATGTTGAAAAATTAAATTCATCATAAGATGAAGAAAATTGACCTACTATAATATAAATGGCTAGATATGTTACTCTTATGAATAAATAAAATAACAAACTAAAAAGTAATTATGAGTTCAATAAAGAAAAACTTATTAAATATAATAAAATAATTGAGAAATTAACTTCAAAAATATTAAAACATTCAACTGAATTAAATTCAAAAGATAATTCCTATATGAATTATTCGGATCAGAATTTAGTTGATTAGAAATCCATTAATCAAAATTTAGATAAAAAAAATTTTATTGTTCAACTAAAATCCAAATATTGTTGTTTAATAAAACTTTTATCTAACTTTACTTCTAGAAAAGAATATTTTTATAAAATTTATAAACAAATAAGACCCTATAGAACATCAAATGGAATTGGTTATACTTATAATAAACCTTATTTTCTATCAAACTACCTTTTTGTACTAAATTTTAAAGATTATTTCACTAGATTATTATTGTTCTCAAAAAAATTGGTCTTTTTAGTCTCCAAAAATATTTTATTTCCGAATAACTATCACTTTTACAACATAAAAGAATTAGTAAAAAGTAGGTTCCTAAAATTTTATTTACTAGCATTACTGGACCCAAACAAGTGTGGGTACCAAGAAGTTAATTTTATCTTTTTAGGAAAATAATCTTAGTACTAAAAATACAAAAAAAATATTACATGGAAAATGGTTGTTCTAGACATATGAATACAGACAAGTCAAACTTATGAAATTTAAACAAATTGAAAGGAGGATGAGTCACTTTTGGTGATAATACACAGGGTGAAATCATTAGAATCAATGATGTTTCTTTTTATTGGAAAACATGAATTTCAAATTTTTTATATGTTTTAGGACATAAGAAAAAAATTATCAAGATAATTTAGTTATGTGATGAAGGATATCTTATGAACTTTAGGAATGATAAATGTATTGTTCAAGGTTCATATGGAAATTTCATTTTATCTACCGATTGGATTGAAAATTTGTACACACTCGACTTAGAAGAATTAAGTCATTGAAATTTTTCTTGTTTATGTGAAACTGTTGACTTATCTTGGTTATGGAATAGTATATTATGAAACTGTAAATTATAGAATTTAACTAAAATTTTTAGAAAATGAAATGTTAGGGTCATATAGAAACTTAAGTTTAATTCAACCAGAGTCTAAGATCCTTATCAATTTGGTAGGCAACGTAAGTCAATTTTTAAGTCTAAAAGTGAAGTCTCAACTATCGAAGTATTATAGTTAGTCCACATGAATCTATTTTGTCCCACAAAATTTGGAATTATTGGAGGAAAATATTTATATTTATTAGTTAATGATTAAAATATATTTACTTAGGTATATTTTCTCACTCATAAATCCAAATCCCTTAATCATTTTAAGGTGTTTTTTTCTTCTGTTAAAAATGAGAAAACCTTACCTTTGGTTACTATTTGGAGTGGTCATGGTGATGAGTTTTTAACTTTGATTTTGAATATTTTTTTAGTAAAAAATAATTTCTCATAATTTTTCTACACCAATAACTCCATATAAAATTAACATATTTTAATAAAGAAATAGTATTGTTTAGGAAGTTAATCAAACTTTGGTAAGTGAGTTTCCATTGTTAGAAATTTTTGGGTTGAGGCTGTGATTATTTCTTATTATAAAATAAATCATGTTTTAATCATACCTTTTCTAAATAAACTCATTATGAGTTGTGAACCATAGGAAATACAAAACTTTATTACTTTATAGTTTTCGAATGTAAATTGTTTATCTTAATTACAAAAGATCAGTTATATAAATTTGATCCAAAAATCGATAATGGATTTTTTATGGGCTATTATATAACTAGTAATTCTTATAGATTTCTTAATAAAATAATAAATTTTTTCCAGGAAATATATCATGTGACATTTAATAAATTCGATCCTTTTTTTAAACCATCATAAATTCATAATATCAATAAAAATTTAAAAAAAACTTATGTTAATTTAATGAAACAGAATTTACAAACACCAATTATAAATCATTCAGAAGTAAGACCATAAAATTTTTGATATCCGAAAGATACATAAATAGATTGTGTATATTTGTTAGTTGAAGATAATCTTACCACTTTTCCCAAAAAATATTTGATCTTAATAAATCATACCTCTGATTATTTTTTTAGAGATATAATATAGTTGGTTAAATCTAAAAGTTTCCTAAGAAATCATTGTGATCATCTTACCTTCCTATCACAATTTGAACCTAATATAGTGGATGATGCTTTCATTAATGAAATTTGGATAAGGTCCTTGCAAGAAGTGATCAATAAATTTGAACGGAACCAAGTTTTGACCGTAGTTGAATATCATACATAACTATTTATAGTTGGAGTAAATTTTCTTTTTAGAATTTTTTTTTATTAAACTGGAATCATTATTTGAAATAAATCAAGACTTGTTGTTAAAGACTATTATAAAGAAGAATTCATAGAATATAGTGATAATTTTTCACTAGTTTCTAGATTAGAATCTTTGAATATATAATTATACTTTTCATCACATATGAATTTTAATTTATTTCAAATTTATGTGAAAATTTATTTCTATAATAGTTATTTTCAAGAGGAAGTTTATGTTTGACAACTACCTAGTTTTTAAGATATTAAATTTTCATACAAATTATTTAAATTTTCTAATAAAATTTATAGACTTAAAAATCCCCAATATCTTAGTATGATAGACATACTAGATATTTAATTTGAAATAATTTTGTAAATTATTTGTTGATCAAAACCTTTTCATAAAGAAAATTTTCAAAAATTCCATCATTTTTTAAATTAATATTGGTGACATTATTTATTGTTCAAACCTAAATTATCTTTATGATATTTTCTTAAAATTATGAAAATGTGTTTTAAATGAGCATGATGATTGAACTTAACTTTTTTCCCTGGTTTTTATATTTCTCAAAAAATGGAATGAAATATTTTAACTCAACATAAATATATTAAGGATTTACTCAAACGTTTTGGTTTTAAAAATGACTCAAAAAAAATTACTTTTATAACAACTTCATTCAAACTTGATCTTGATGCAATTGGTAAATTAGTAAATCATAAAATTTATAGAATAATTATTATATTTTTATTATAACTTATTTAAATTTGAATATTAGTAATTTTTTTCTATATATTTACGTGTGATATTTCATTCTAATCCAAAATAATCACATTTAAAAGTGGTAAATGCATTTTTAGATATTTTAAAGGTACTTTTGAACATGGATTATTTTATTCTTCTATAAATTATTTTGTTCTAATAAATTACTCAGATGTTGAATTTAGAGGATGTATATTAGATATAAAATATACTTCAAGAACATTTGATTTCTTATGATAATATTTGGTCTCTCAGTCTAACAAGAAACAATATTTTGTTGCACTTTCTACTGCTGAAACTGAATTTGTAGTAGTTGGAAATTATTATTCTCAAGTGTTATGGATGTAACACATACTAATGGATTTTGGTTGAATTTTACTCAAAATCCAATTATTTTTGAAAATTATAGTTTTATTTACTTGTCTATAAACTCATCACATCACTCATGATAAAATAAAATAGGTGTAAGACACCATCTCCTTAGGGACCACACATAAAAATTAGATATTATTCTCAAATTTATTTGAAAGGAAAACAAACTTGCTAATATTTTTACAAAAAAACATACTTCCAAAAGATTAAAATTTATTAAATCAAAGGTGTGAATGATCAACCTTAAGTGATCTTCAATCCACTTCTTGTTTCATCTATCTCCCTACATTGAAAACTCCTCTTAAAAAAGGTGGTGAAATTGTTTTAAACATATCTATTTTTCAAAATTATATATTTTAAAATTTAAATTATTTTCAAACTTATCAGTTTTTCAATATTTATAGTTTATAATTTCTTATGTAAAAGATATAAATTTTTTTGCTAAACTTATTCTCGAACCATCCTTGAAAGATGAAGATCATCCTTTTTTAGAAGATTTATTCAAGAGTGTTTAATTTTTTTAACTATGTATTTTACTGTTTTCTTGCTATTATTGTTTAACATTGGGGGTATATTTAATTTTATAAAAAATAATTTAATTACATATTATAAGTTGGGTAGGTATTGTTTCTCAAAAATGTAACTTTTTTTCTCCGTAAATAGATATTTCAAATTTAATTCTTAAAATAATTTGTACAACATATGTTTTGGCCTTTCATTTTCATTAAAAATATTTGAGAACCTCTTGTAAAATAAATTAAACATTATTGGATGATAGAAATTTTAAATTCCTATATAAGTAATACAATATCAATAATTTTACACATTCTTTTTTTTTATCTTCACTTTTCTATGCTGAAATGTTTCATATCAGAAGTATCATTTAAAGAGTTTATCTGAAGAAAATCAGAATACCATATGTGAAGCTTAAAGTTTTACTTTCCAAAGTAGTAAAATCATAAAATATATAAAAACTTATATATATGATTATTAGTTATGAAGGTTAAGTTCAATGTTTGATAATGTAGAATCATGTCTAATATTATATGGATATTCCTAATTATATACTTAAGAGTGGTAGAGAAAGTGAAGTTTAACTTGAACTCACTTTGTAAGAAAATATTATTAGATATAAAACTATGATCAAAATGGAATTGATGTAGAGAAATTTTATTGCATAAACAATGCTGAAGGATTATAATTTTTCATGAATATCCTAGGAGTTGTAAAAGTTTTATAATCAATCAAAACATATGTTCAAAAAAATTCTCAAATAGAATTAAATTTCTAATTTCTAATTTCATTTTCTTCTGTATTTACATTTTAAAAATAATAAGGGAGAGAAATATATATCAAATTTTTTCATATATCATTCTTGTTCATTTTTTTATTCTTATGTTCAATCATTTTCAAATGGTAATTTTTTTAGAGTTTTTTAAATTTTTGTCTCAAAACAATAAGGGAAAAATATATATCTTAAATAACACATAGATATTTCATTATTATTTTAGTTCCCCCCCTAAAATTTTATTATGTTTCTTGTGTTTTCTAAAAATGGGGAGATTTTTGAGTCAAATAGTCACCACCTTATTTATTTCTAAAATTACAAAACACTTCATATATTAAAAATCTTACTTGAAGTTTTTGTTTAAGTTTTTATGATTATACAGAATGAACTTCTGGTAACTAAACTATTAGAGAAGTAATATGATTTTATGAAAATCCATTGATCTGAAGTTTCTTTCTAGATTAATTCCATTGGATTTTCAAATACTATAGTGGTGATGATTTAAATCACTTGTAAATAAAGAAACATATTGATTTTATCGGTTGATAGATAAGTTCATGTTGATGCAGTAACAAATGAATCTGAGTTTTATGGAATTCGATTGTTGGAATTTGTTAATATGATGCCTATAAATGAATCTAAACCTCTAGGGTTAGAAATAAACACACACAAAAAAATGAATGGTCATATAGAATGAGAAATTTTAATGTTTTTTTCATTTTAAATATGTGCAATCTCTTGTCTTTGAGATCGTTTCTCATAAATACAATCCTTTTACTTCCAATTGTTTCTATTAATAGAAACTATTGTAAGGATTTAATTTTAAATATATTAGAAATTTATATTGTAATTATTATTCTTTGTATCCCACATGATCGATAGATTTCTATGAAGGAAGGAATAGGAATTTCTGATCATATTATTAAGGGACTCCATGGTTGGGAAGACAGATCTCAAGTACTTATGGTGTGTAGAAGTGTGCTTCTACCAAAATGTTTAGTTGATGAATTCTAGGTATAGAAAGAAATACCTTATGATAGGTATAAAATCAAGGATATATTATGATATGTTTAAATTCACAAATACCTTGGATCCATTTGAAAAATATACCTTACACTTTAATTTAAAGTATGGTTTTAATAATATCCTTTAAAAATAGTATTGGATTAGTAACCAATACTTTTTGTTTTTTTAGTACCCTTAGTTTGAGTTATGTAAAAATTTTATGCCTTTTTATGTGTTTAAATTTGTTGGGTAATTTTTGGGTGAGTTTGGAAAGGTTTTTGGAAGGTTTTGAGTCTTTTATAGGGTTTCACGATTTGAGAACGGTTAGTGTAAACCGTGAAACAAACTCGGGTAAATGTGCTACTTGGTATAGTGGGATTTTGCACAGTTGGAATATGGTTTGTCTAACTGTGTGAGGAAACCATGCATGGAACCCTTTGGACAGTAGTAGTATCATAGTTAGAACATGGTTTGTCTAACCATGTAAACTAACCATGCACAGCATTAAAAATTCTATTTTTAAAAATAGGGTCACTCAGGATTAACCATAAACACACCATTTCTCCTCCCATATGAACCCACCTCAGGATTTCTTATTATCAACAGTTAGGAGGCCTCTCCCACTCATTTTGGAAGAAAATATAAGGGTTTTACTGGGGGTTTGAAGGTAGTTCTTCCTTAGTAAGTATCTCTCTTGGTTGTTTCTTGGTTTTCCTTAGATCTAGTTTTCTCTCTATCGTAGTTTTCTAGATCTACATCTGACACATGTAGATATAGGGTTTTTAACCTAAAATGGTGATAATTGGAATTTTTAATATTATTCAAATAGATATAAGGAATTTTTTTGGTAGTTTCACCCATATTTGTGGTGCGTTTGTATGTTGCTCGATTTCACCCAAACCCTAAGGTAGGAGGCTTCACTGTCATCTCCATTTTTCTAGAACTTCAAGGATTAATTTCAAATTAAATGGTTTTGATTGAAATTGTTTTTTATTTTTATGTGTGAAGCATGGTTGAGGCACATTTTGTGATGATTTGGGGATTTTTGAGGGAAATCGGTTATTATTGTGAAATGTGCTTGGTTGTTGGATTTTAAAATTGGTGGCTTAGGTGATGATGGAAAATGGTTTGAGAAAATTATATTTCAACAAAAATGTTGTTTTATTAAAATATGGTTTGACATGAGTAATGGATTAAGTGTTTTTTCAATAAATGGGTGATTTATTGAAGTGGTTTGGCATGTTATGTTGAAATATTGTTAGTCTTTACCAGTTATATTGGTTATTAAAATTATGTGTTGATATGGTTTGGGTAAATATTTATTTTTATGATTGTTGGATTACGTGGTTCAAGCATGGGTTGGATGGGATTGATAATGGGTGTGTAGGACCACCATCAAGGATTTGAATGTTAGTGTGTAGTACCACTATAAAAAGGGGATGAGGTCAGATGTGAAGTTCCACCTCCAATGGTAAAACTGATCTTGGTTGTGTGGAAAATGGTGATTATGGTTGAGATGTGTGTGTGGCCACACAAGGTGAATTGGGTTGTGGCAATATGGAATGAGGAGAATGGATAATGATTTTTTTTGGTTGTTTCTTTGGAATTGTGTTTATTTGGGTGAATTTATTTGGGTAAGGATGTGTGTGGATTTTTGTTAATTGTTTAACTAATAAATGGATTAATATAAATTGTTTTATATAATTTTTATAACTTGTTCTATCCTAGTGGCATGTGTAGGGAATTCATTTGGGGAAAACCTGCTGAGTATTATTACCCACCCCTTATTTAGAACTTTGGTGCTTTTGCAGATGTTGTACTCTAGGACACATGTAAGGGTAAATCATCTCAATTATTTAGTTGTTCATTGTGATTATTGGTGATATTGTGGTACTTGTATAATAGATCTTGGTGTGGAGCTATGGAATTTTTTCATTGCCTCTTTGGGTTTTTTGTCTAGTATTCTACTTAGAACTCTGATTCTAGATTATTGTGTTTTATTTGTATTGGTCTTTGGGTATTTTTATGGAATGGTTGGTTGTATGGTTGTTTCATGGTAATGTGTAGTATTGGGTTACATTTTTGACATGCATCATGTGGTTGTGGTTGGTTTTGGCATGTTGGTTGGTTTCTTTTATTCAAATGGGGAAACTGTCCCCCACCATTCATGAAGCCCTCAAAATTTATTGCCAGCCTTTTTCACCTTGGGGATGTCGCCTAAGGTCGAGTATCATTCCACCGCCTTCTCAAGACAATGAGAATGGTAGGTATGTTACAAGTGGTATCAGTTTATTCGGTCCTTGACTTTAAATTTTTTTAGTTCTTTGGCATTGATTTTCGGTCTTAGAGTTGACATTCATTCATGATTTATTGCTTGATTTGGGACTGTATCAAGGCATAGGATTGTTGTAAATTAAAATGTATAGCATAAAAGGACATAGATAACCCTTTTTGTTGTGAATGTATTTACTTTTAAAGCATCTATAAATTTTTTTCAAATGCGTGATTTTGAAAAATGAATGGTTGTGGTATTTTGAAAATGGGCCAATTTTTAAAACGTCGTAGATTTTTCAAAATGGTTGAACATGGAAAAATGGAAATTTTGGAAAGCAAGGTTGTGATAGTTGGAATGTTATAAAATTTTAAATTGTAAAATTTCAATTTCTAGGGAGTGATACTTATGGTGATTCTCATATTGATAGAAATGGAACTGGATAGACATTGTGGATACCAATCAAAGGATTCTTCAAAAAATGTGGTTTCAACTAAGGCCAAGGTGAACCAAAATCTAGTGCAGAGCATAGTGAAATCTTTCCAAACTGTGGAAAGTGGGAATATAAGCAATGATACAAGGTATGTGGGTCACTCAGTTCAGTTTCAAACACAAAACCCACCCATTTTTTGGGGTGATTCATATATAGAAAGGGAAGAAGAGTAGTTGAACAAGATGAATCTAATATTCTATTTCTTAGGAACACCAACAGAGTTAAAAGTGAATTTATAGATGTACATGTTGAATGATCGTGTGCGGCAGTGGTGGGATTTGGTGGTCTTGGCTAGAAAGGACCAAGGTATGAAAAGGGAGGGTTTTGAGGAATTTTTAAAAAATAATTCTACCCTCATATGTTAAAAATTCATTGCACACCATATTTCATCATCTTGATGTAAGAAAATAAGTATGTGATAGAATATGCAGCTAAGTTTGTGAAAATAGGGCGGTTTTCATCTGAGGTGGAAGCTAGTGCATCCTTGAAGGCATGGATCTTTGAAGAGGTCTTGAGGAAATAAATTCATTCTAAAATTGTGGTACTATGTAGAAGTGATTATATAGAAATAGTGAATAGATCATCATTGGATTAAAGGGATATCTTAGGGGATACAGGTAGGGGAAGCATGTTGGTACCCATGGAGAATAGTGGGAACCCTAACACATGGATCAAGTGGAAGAGTGACACTTGTTTCGAGGGTGGGAGTATGGTTTAGAATCCAATAGAGGGATCAGTGAAACTTTTTCTAAAGCCTCAGATCAAGGTAATATGTTTTCAATGTTGTTTTATAGGCCACATGAAGTGGGATTGTACTGGACATTCTCGATCATGTCATAACTACAATAAAATGGGGATCTTCCGTGTTATTATCATAATGCTCTGAGGTCGGGTGTTAGTGACACTCCTCAGGGGTCGCAAGCATCCTATTCCTCGATGGGATGGGGGTAGCAGTATACCCCTCATCAGTAGAGCCAAGTTAGTAATGGTGATTCTAGGAATACCATGATTCATCAATAGGGGAATTTTTAGCATGTAAATAAAGAGTATAGTGTGGCAAGAAAGAACCTATTTGGATCTGAGAAGGTTACGGTGGATGATCAGTCGGGACCATACATGGTACGAGGTATAATTCTTTTAAATTATACCATTATGAAAGTGTTGTTTGATACGATTGATTATCATTATTTCATTTCTTCTTGTGTGGGTGATTTTTTGGGTTTAAGTGTTTAAATGATTCCTTCTATTTAAAAACTTCAAAATCCTTTAGGCTAAAGAGAGTTTTGATCCTTATTGTGTAGATCATGTTGTATAGTTTTGGATGAGGTTGAGTTTATGTGGGACTTATTAGTGCTTGATATGGATTCATATGATATAATCCTAGGTATAGATTTACTGACAATGTTTAATTCCCACATTGACAATTATGTGTGAACGGTTAGTTTTATAATGAGTGATGGCATCGAGAATCTCTTTAGAGGAGAGAAAAATGTGATAATGAGCACAACGGACTTATTGGCACCAAAATTTGGGACTATATCATATTAATTAGAGTAATTTTCTTTGGCATCAATGGAAGAGGTTGGGAAATTAGTTTTCCTATAGTGGTTGATCAGTTAATGGATGTTTTTCTGAAGAATCCTCGGGATTTCCAACTATGAGAGAAGTGGAGTTTACGATTGATCTCCTTATGGGGACCAGTCATGTCTCACTTCCATCTTACTGGATAGAACCTGTATAATTGAGGGAATTGAAAGTGTAGTTGGAGGGGATAAAAAACAAAGGTTTCATCTGGCCTAGAAAGTCTCTATGTAAAGCTCCATTTTTGTTTGTTAAAAATGTGAATGGAACTCTTTGGTTGTGTGTCGATTATCATAAGCTTAACCAAGTCAAGATAAATAATTGATACCCACTTCCATGCATTAATGAACTTTTTAATTAGTTGAGGTGAGATCAGTGGTTCTCCAAGATTAACTTCTGATCAGGATATCATCAGTTGCGAGTGTGGAAGGAGGATATTCCCAAAACAACTTTCAAAAGTAGATATGGAAATTTGGTGTATATGGTTATTCCCTTTGGAATCACAAATGCACATGTGGTGTTTATGTAATTGGTGAATTGGATATTTTAGAGATATCTGGATTCTTTTTTGGTTGTATTCATGTATGATATACTGGTGTATTCAAGGATAAGGGTGGAGCATGAGCAATACTTGTCAGTAATGTTGGGAATCTTGAGAGATCATAGGTTGTATTCCAAACTATCAAAGTAATATTTTTGTGTACAAGAGGTCTATTTTCTTGGCCACTTTATTTTTTTAGAGTGGTGTTTCTATGGATCCAGAGAAGATAGAGTTTGTTATATCTTAGAAAGTGTCAAAGAATGTTTTTGAGATATGGAGCTTCCTTGGTCTAACTGGGCATTATTAACACTTTATTCATGAATTCTCATGATTAGCCTCACCAATGATAGCTTTAACAAGAAAGAATGTTCCATTTAAATGGAATGAGCAGTGCTATAAATATTTTGAAGAGCTTAAGGGTAATCTAAAATTATCACTAATCTTGGTTTTACCAAAACTAGGGAAAGGGTACGTGGTTCACTGCAATGCATTGGGATCAGGGTTCAGGTGTGTTCTCATAAAAGGGAATCATGTTGTTGTGTATATCTCACGACAGTTGAGGTTTCATGAGAAGAACTACCCAACATATGATTTTCAGTTGGTGGTGGTGGTTCATGCTTTGAAAACATGGTGTCACTACATTTTTAGTGTGAAATTCATAGTGTATACCAATCATAAGATCTATAAGCATATTTTCTCATAGATGTATTTGAATTTGAGGAAAAGGAGATGGATGAAGTATCTTAAAATGTTTGACTTTGACTTGAGGTACACACTGGGTAAGGGAAATTTGGTGGAGGATATATTAAGTAGAAAGTCATATTCTCAGGTGGTGAAACAGGCATCAAGTTAGTGGCAGTTGATGTCAGTTATAGCTGACATGAGGTTGGAATATGAATACCAAGGTGATGTAGCCATTTTTTCCAGTCTTTTTGGTTCCTGACTTGGTTGTTTTGGTTAAAGAGGATAAGATGTATGATTCAAAGTTTTTGGTTATGAGGTCTAAACTCAATGGTGGGGAGACCATTTAGGCTGGGAAACTAGATGTGAATTCAGTGTTTTTCTTTTAGAATCAGATGGTCATACTGGTGGATTATCAAGAGAAAATTTTTAGTGGTTATCATCATTCTAGATGGGTTATCCATCCTGTGACTCAAAGAAAGTTCAAGTCATTAAAATCTTAGTTTTTTAGAAGGTATGAAAAGGAAAGTGGTCGAGTATGTATCGAGATGTTTTACTAGTCAGTAAGTTAAGGCAGAGCATTAGTGGCCAACAAGTATGTTACAATCTTTACCTACCCCTGTGTGTAATTGGGATTTGATTGTGATGGATTTTGTTATAGGTCTCCCAAGAACATTTAGGAATAACGATTCCATATGGGTGATAGTTTATTGTCTCACAAATACATCCCATTTCAACCCTATTTATGTATCTAATACGGTGGAGGATCTATCTAAAATCTATATCTGAGATGTGGTAAAGAGGAATGGGGTTCCAATTTCGATTGTGTCAGATGGAGACCCAAGGTTCACATCTCATTTATGGAAATACTTACAATAATCCCTTAGGAATCATTTGACTATGATCATGTCATATCATCCTCATACAAATGGGAAATCAAAGAGGGTGATACAATTGTTAGAAGATATGTTATAGACTTGTGTCATCATTTTTGGTGGCTCATGGGAGTATCATTTTCCATTAGTGTAATTATCCTACAATAACAGTTATCAATCCTCCATACATATGGATCTATTTGAAGCATTGTATGGGATTCCATGTAGTTCTCTACTTTATTGGGGGGAAATATGAGAAACATTGATGGTTGGGAAAATGCTTGTCCAAGATAAAAAAGAGAAGATTAAATTGACCATGAGGAGAATGGAGATGGCTCATAGTCATCAAAAATCATATGCGGACCATCATCAAAGTCCATTATCATTTGAGGTGGTTAGTCATGTGTTCTTGAGAATCTCTCTGAGGTTGGGACATCATTGATTTAGAAAGCATGGAAAGTTATATATGAGGTATATTGTCCCTTTCATGATACTTGAAAAGATTGGAGAGGTGGCATATCGGTTGGCTTTTCCACCATTGTTTAGTGTGGTGAATAATGTATTTCATGTGTCTTAATTGAAAAAGTATCATCTAGATTGTGACCATGTGATTCATTGGGATCATGTTGAGCTAGAGCCGGATACTTCTTTGGTGCACATGTTAGTGCGAATGTGCATAGTCAATAGAAAGTATTGAATGGTAAAATCATCCTTCTAGTTTGGGTTTTTTGGAAACATAATTGAATCCAGGAGGAGACTTGGGAGAAGGATAAAGAGATGGTTGAACAATGGCCCAAGATCTTTCAGCAAAGCGATGGTTCTCTACTTTATGAGGATGGAAAGTCCAGTGGTATGGAGAATTTAGTACCCCCCCAGTTTGAGGTATGTAACCTTTTTTATGCCTTTTTATGTGTTTAAAGTGGTTGGGAAATGTTTGGGAGAGTTTTGGAAATGTTTTTCCAAGGTTTGGAGGCTTTTCTAGGGTTGCAAAGTTTGAGCACAGTTCGTGTAAACAGTGCAAAAACCCATGTAATCATGCTACTTGAGAAAATGGGCTTCTGCATGGTTAGAAAATGGTTTGTCTAACTATGCAGGGCACCCTTTGTACTGTAATAGTAGCATAGTTAGTGCACAGTTTTTCTAACCGTGCGAGCTAACCATGAACAACATTAAAAATTGGGTTTTAAAAAAATTTCACTCGAGATTAACCCTAAACACCAAATTTATCCTCCCATAAAACCCTAAATTAGGATTTCTTATTCTCAAGGGTTAAGAGGCCTCTCCCGTTCATTTTGGAAGCAAATTAAAGAGTTTTCTTGGGGGTTTAATTGTGGTTATTCCTTGGTAAGTCTCTCTCTTGGTTGTTTCTTGGTTTTTCCTAGATCTAGTTTTCTCTCTCTCTCTCTAGGTTTTCTAGATCTAAATCCATCACATGTAGATCTATGGTTTTATTTTCATAAAATGATGATATTTAGGCTTGTTGATGTTCAGAAAATATATATAAGTCATTTTTGTGGAAGTTTCACCCATATTTTTGGTGTGGTTGTGCGTTTGTCAATTTTTCCCAAACCCTAAGGTAGGAGTCTTCACTCTCATCTCCATTTTTCTAGAACATGAAGACTTAATTTCAAATTAAATTGTTTTTCTTGAAATTGATTGTGATTGAGATGTGCAAAGCTTTTTTGAAACATGTTTTATGATGATTTGGTGATTATGGGGAAAATGGGTTATTATTGTGAAATGTTCTTGGTTATTGGATTTTAAAATGGTGAATTTGAAATTGATGGATTGGGTGATTATGGAAAATGGTTTTTGAAAATTAGGATTCAATAAAAATGTTATTATATTGAAATATTTTTTGACCTGAGTAATGGATTAAGGGTTTTTTCAATAAATTCATGATTTATTGAAGTGGTTTGGTATGTGATGTTGAAATGTTGTTAAGATTAATTGGTTATTTTTTGTTTTGGAAATTGTGTGTAGATATGGTTTTAGTAAATATTTATTGTTATGACTGTTGGATTATGTGGTTCAAGCATGGGTTGGATGGGATGGATAGTGGTCATGAAGGACCACCATCAAGGACTTGAATGTGGGCGTGAAGTACTACTATAAAAAGGGGACGGGTCAGATGTGAAGTTACACCTTCAATAGTAACATCGATCTAGGGTGTGTCAAAAATGGTGATTATGGTTGAGATGTGTGTGCATCCACGCAAGGTAAATTGTGTTATGCCAATATGGAATGGGGAGAATCGCTAACTATTTGTTTGGTTGTTTCTTTGGAATTGTGTTGATTTGGGTGAATTGCTTTGGGTAAGGATATGTTTGGCTTATTGTTAATTTTTGAACTGTTCAATGGCTTAATATAAATTGTTTTATATATTTTTTCTAATTTGTTCTATACTAGTCATGTGTGTAGGGAAGACATTTGGGGAAAACCTACTAAGTATTGTTATACACCCCCTTCTTTGGCACTTTGGTTCTTTTGCAGATGTTTTAATCTGGGACATAGGTAAGGGTAAAGCATCTCATTTATTTAGTGGTTCATCATGATTCCTAGAGGTATTTTGGTTCTTGGAGAATGGATCTTGGTGTGGATCTGTGGAGTTGTGTCATGGAATCTTTGGGATTTGTTGTTTAGTCTTCCACTTGGACTCTGATTCTAGATTATTGTGGTTTATTTGTATTGGTATTTGGGTATTGTTATGGAATGGTTGGTTGTAGGATTATTTCTTGGTAATGTGTTGTTTTTGGTCACATTGTTGACACGCCTCGTGTGTTTTTGGTTGGTTTTGGCTCGTTGGTTGGTTCCTTTCATTAAAAAGGGAAAATATCCCCCACTATTCAAGAAGCCCTAATAATTTATTACCAACCTTTGGTGCCTTAGGTATGTTGCCTAAGGCTAAGTATCATTCCATCGCCTTCTTAGGACAATGATAAGGGGTGGAACTTTACATTTTGTTTCTAAATTTCAGTTATGTGAACTATTTCACCGATAATAGTTACAATACTGATCATTTTACTTCTGTTTATTGAACTGTATTTCACACAGTTTATAATTTTGTTACTTTTATCTATGATTTGATCGATAATATGAAAAAATGATCAACTTAATACTTGAAGAGGACAAAATTGTATGATTATTTTGAAATTAAAATCACTCCCCCTATTGTATAATATTCACCATCACTCATCAATACAATAGATATAATGCATAAGTTTAATCATTTATACTCTATTTAAAAGATTCATTTTCATCAAAAATAAAATAAAATATTTAAAAAAATTATATGATGAAAAAAAATCCTCAAAATAACTAAAATAAGGATAAAGTACCAATTCAAAGTGGTGAAAAGGTGAAGCTGAGGTGGATAAGGAAATTAAAAATCTATAGAAATAAAAGGGTTGATAAATGAATAATAGTGGTCAGAAATATATATTTGTAGGTAGGAATACAAAATTTGCAACTGTGTGACGTGAAAAAAATAAAAATCCCTAACGTGTTTCTTGAAAAATTTCATGTCTGAATTTTTACCTTGGTTTTTTGAATATCATTATTATAAAGTACGACTTTTAACACCAATTTTTAAAATGTATGTGAAAACTAATTGTTCTAGATTTTTAATTTCAATTATTTAATAAAAACATTAAAAATATTTTTAACATCAATTATTAAATAACTAACATCAAAAGTTTGATATGGTAAAAAACCTTTCTACTATTGGATATATTGTGATTATATTTCAAGATTTTTCCTTCATTTGTGACCAAAATATTTTAAAAAAATTATTTCCACCATCCCAAAACCTCAAAGATCACTAAAACCTAATGCTAAGTCTTCATGATTATTTTTTTTCAAATAGTAGAGATGTGAAATTCATCATATTCAAGTGTAAATCATTCATGTGTCTAATAATTAATCATAATATTGATAAAATAAATTTATTAAGTTTTGATAGTTCTATTTAGGTAATTCATAATTAAATTGGAGTGCAGATATTTGTTTTGAAAAATAATATGATTAAAAAAATATTGTTTTTAAAAATTAAAATTATAAATAAAGCATAGTATTTTATGAGTAAAAGGATCAAATAAATTTTATACCTATTTCATTTTGATATAATTGGTTATTTTAAGAATAATTATTTAATTTAATTTTTCATGCATTTTTATCATAATTATAAGTACTATAATGCCAGCTCTGAGTACCTGTGTTGTCACTACTTCCTTTGGCTAAGTAGAAATGTTCGACAGCAAGCAAGACTTCTCCCTCCTTTTTCTTGGTAAAAATTGGAAGGCATAAATTGTATTCTTGTGTATTGATATATTTTTTTGTTGAGTTCATGCTTAGTGATGATGGAGTTCATGACAGTTCATTGTTAATAGGAAAGTGTTTGGATTGACATGGTGGTTAAATTTTTTACATTATTTCATTTTTATCAATACATACATGTTTTTATCAATATGTTAGGATAAATTATTTTTGTGAAAATTAAACATCCCGGTACTGGGTTTTTGGTACTTCTTTACCCTCCTTTAAATCATGCTTTGGTTGGATATTTTTTGGGGTGATTTGGGTGGAATTTGGAAAATTTTGAAGCCCCTTTGGGTTGTGCGTGGTTGGAAAATGGTTTCTCCAAATCATGACCCCACCCAGTGAAAAATATACAACCTTAGACAATGGGGTTTTAAATGATTGGGGTGTGTTCTAGAAAACCATGTGCTCACCTAGATGATAATTTTCACCCCAGTAGAGGGGTGCACAGTTAGGGTGCATGGTTTTTCTATTTTTGGGGCCCTTCCTAGCTAACTGCATACATGGTAATTTTAATTCCGAAAAAATATTTTAAAATTCCCAAAACCTCGATTTGAACCCCCTATCAACCCTAACTTGAGGAATCTTGAAATACTAGGTCTTGTAGGCTCTCAATAACCCTTTTTGTCTCCTCCAACCTTATTCCTAAGAAGATCAAAATGTGTAAGATCGCATTTGATCCCTCATTGGTAAGTGATTCTTATCCCATTCCTTTTATCCCACTCTCTCTTTCCTTCAACCATAGGGTTTGTTATAGCATCATGTGTTTGATGGATCTAAACTCCATTTATTTGAATCGTGAATCTAGGTTTTATTTCAAGATATTTTTTTATGTCATTCGTCATTGGAAAACCCCATTGTAGGTGTCAAGTTTTGATATTGGGAAAAAAGTATGTGGTTTTATTTAATATTGGCTAATTGATTAAACCTTGAATTTCTTGATTTTTTTTAAATTTATTTCAATTAAATTTTGAAATAAAAATTTCATGAAAATTGAAATTGGAATTGATTTGATATGGTATTTTGGTAAAAAAAAACCCCCAATTTCTATGGAATTGTAATTTGGGGTTTAATTTGAAATTGAAAAAAAATTTAAATGGTTTTGATAATTTATTTTGAGAAAAATATATTAAATTTAATTGAAAAAAAAATTATTAGTTTTGTTTGAAAATGAATGAATTGATGAAAATACCATGTTTTGGTTTTGAAATTGAATTGGCATTATGAAAGGGGAAAATTTTACAATTGAACTGTGAATAATGATTGAATTGAAATGAAATTATTTTCCATTTTTAATAGATAGATTGATTGAGCACATGAAATATTGGGTAGTTAGGGGGTTATTTGGTACAAGAACTCTATAATGATAATTCCCCAGAAATATATTGATTATGAAAAATATAGAAAAATCTAGTTAGGAAGTTCATATTCATTATAAAATGTAAAATGATTCTTATTTAGAATGAGTCTGAGGGACAAGTGTACACATATTTCATTGTCACTAATATGAGAGTGTGAGGATCCTATAACTATAAACTATTGTATTGTTAGGCAGATTACCATGGTTCTTACTATGACTATTTTAATTATAAATTACATTGATTGTGAAACTTCTTTACTCATGTCTATTTATTTATATAGACCATTTTATATAAAATTTTTACTTAATCCATTGTTTGAAATGTTTTCCATCATGTGAAATGAAAATCATGTTTTTTTAAATATGCAGTTGTATCACCATGCCCTATTTTATTAAAATTGATTGAATGATTTATTTTATTACTATTGAATCTTCTTATGGAACACTTATTGAGAACCTATTGGGATTTTGATATCACACCCTACCTTTTCCTTCAGGTGTTTGTATATTTTCTTCTGCGAAGTTCGAGCAAAGGGAAAGAACCTCTTGGAGGAGGTGGGTGTTCTTGATCCTTTAGGGATTAGAGTGACATGTCCTTTAGAATGTTTGGTTATCTTTTATATTTTTGGCACATTTATGATGTTTTATTTTGGGTTTTTTATATACCTATTTGTTTTTGGTACTTTCTCCCTGAGGAGTTTTGAGTATACTGACATGTTTAAGTTACCTTCCACTATTTTTGTGGAAACCACAATCTCTTTTTATTTTGTATGATTCTAGGGGATAGTCGCTAACCCATGAGGATTAGGAATGCCCTTTGAGTCATTTCTGTTTTGGATCAGGTATCAGGGTACCAACGTATTTGGACTGGTTCATGAAAAAGTGATATCAATTTTTTAGTTTGTGCATATTTCCTTGATGTTGGTATGTAGTTTGAGATCTTGTAGGGACTTAGGAGGTAGTTTTGAGTGAGTGTCTAGATAAATTTCATCGTAATGAGTCTTAAATCACCATGGGTGGTCTGAGAAAGGTGTATTGAGGAATAATTCTAGTCTTTTCCCTACTTTAGATTTGGATATGTAGAAAGATAAATCATGTTTTCTTATTTGATGGGATTAATTTCCCTGTTTCTCTTATCGAGTTGTTGATGTGAGTAATTTTCCAATTCCTTAAATGTTGTTTGATGATGTTGTAAAGCATAATTACTCAAAGAAGATATGTGAATAGGATCTAGGGGGAAGATTTTGATGAACTACAGTGAGTGAATCCTCCTATGGACCAAAATATGGTTGAGGTTATTGTGCATTTTATCCAAGCTTTGGGATAGGGACATGTACCCATTCTCGTTCAGGCTCTAGATGTGGAACCTATGAGGGATGAATTTTGGAGTTTTTCCATGGAGTTCCTTCATCAGAAACCACATTCTTTAGAAGCATCTAATTATACAAAATATTTTTGGGATTCATTGAGGAATATAGAGATTCTATTTGATTTCTTGGAAAAACATGAAGCTTTTAGGGTAAAGTGTGTTGCCTTTAAGCTAAAGGTACCTAGGAGGATAAGGTGGGATTCCATGGTTATAGTGAAGAATCATGAGGGTTTAGAGTGGAATTTATTCAGTTTCTTTTCACTAAATAGTTCTATATAGAGTATATAGTGCTATCTAAGTCCATGGAGTTTTTCAAACTTGTGTGGGGTGACAAGACCATGACTGAGTATGCGAACTGATTTGTCAAGCTAGTGTAGTTTTCACCTGAGATTGTATCGAATGAGAAGATTAAAACTCAACAGTTCTATATAGGACATTGAATTGATATTCTTTCTCAGGTTTTCTTTTTGAATCTTTCCTATTATGTTGATGTGTTGGATAGATTGTTGATGGTTGAACATGATCTGGCTGGTAGTCAGGGTCGACAAGGTTTTTTCCCCCTTAGGGGTAGTTTTGTGAGTTTCCATAAAGGTAAGAGAAATCATGATAATTCTCATTGTGTTTCTTGATAATAGGGTTCTTCTAGACCTCCTCTAGTTCTTGGAAGAGTCCATTTGACTTTATTCCTTTTTGGAAAGCCTGAGCATTCGAAGTGTTTTTTCACTGAGGCAGACATGATTTGTATCTCATATGGATGTTCAGGTCACTTGCAGAAGTTATTCTACATCATCTCTTCTCCACATAGTGGCATGGGCTCATCATCTCCTAAAATTACTATTGTGAAATCATATGCTTTAAGATCTAGGTGGTTCTATCCACAAGCATCCGGAATGAAGTTTCGTTACACTATAGAAGAGTCTCCAAAAGAATCAGATATGTGTCCAGCAACTGTGAGAGGTAGCGTCACTATAGATTCAACATTAGTGACTGCTTTATTTGATACTGGTTCATCTCATTCATTCATTTGAAATCATATTTTTGAATTTGATAAATCTTCCTATAGATATTTTATCTTATGTGATGGATATTACCACACCCCTTGCAATGAAGAGAGAGCAGGGTCTTCGTTCTTTTTCTTGTGTCTTCTCTTTATCAAAGATTGATTTCACTTTGTATTTTCTGGTTCTCAACATGAAACCTCTTGATTTCATTTTCAAGATGGATTGAATCATTTTTAGTAAGACCCTAATTGACTGTTATCTTTGATGTGTATCATTTACAATAACTGATGTGGTGTTCTATATCTTTCATGGAGAATGGGACCCTATGTCGAGTAGAGACATACCTCCTTATCTATATTTGAGGAAAGTAATATTAGTTTTCATTTTTTATATGGGGAATGGATCCTTAAGTGATTATATCCCACCATTTTTCATTTAGTTTCCTATATAGACCTGGTTTTTTTCTTGTAAGACTTAAAAATATTTCTATATATATTTCCAAAGCTAGGCTCTAAGACAGGGTGTGATTCTGAGGCCCGGTGTTCTTGTAATTTATTTCATAAAAATATTAAATATATTTTACAATGCACACATGAATATTCTTAAATAAAACATGATAAATCTTAAACAAAAGATCAGATCAGAACTTTGAGATCACGGTTATCTTTGAAATGCATTTTTACCCTAGGATCAACCTAAATAGGTCAGCACGGGGTGTTATGACTCATCGCTCATTAGTGATATGTTCATTGAAATAATTAATTATTAAATTAATTAATTATTTCATTTTGAATAAGAAAAATTTTATATAAGAATTTCACCATGGAAAATCCTCTAGGGTTAGCTGTATAAACCCTAGGAGGATTCCAGATCTCCTTTTCCTTCCATCATTAGAGAATCACATCTAAAAATGATTAAACTTTAGATCAAAATAGATCAGGATATAGTGAATACAATGACTTCTTCCATTCGTTTGTGAGAATATTCTTTGATGATGAATGATCCAATATTCAATTATGACTCATCAATTTAGGTATTTACAAAATTTTGAATAAATAGTTGATTGGATCGGTCATTTTCCTTATATATGTGTTAATCATAACCTATACATGATCCTACATAGTAATTAAATTGATTTATTTCAATTTCTTTTAACCCCAGATGCCCAATATTGATCATTGTCCAAGAATTAATTTCCAATTATGTTTAAATCTTTGTTATGGTTCCTTTCTCCCAGATATTCTTCTCGTTTATCATTAGTAGGACCTCTCGGTCCCAGTTCAACATTCTCGGATGGAAATGATCCTGGTCAGACCCCTAAAATTGAGATATATTGATGATCAAGGCTTGGATCTATGAATCGATCATAAATACAGGATTTTTTAAAGTATTGAATGATTGTTTTGATGTTTAGAGATCAATAAATCAAAGGTATAAATATTGGGGCATGCACGGTGTGAGAGGCGCGTACGAGATAGCTTAGAATCCAATCAGATTCAAGTTTCCACCCATCGGAGGATCAGAATCCATTGGCTGATGTCAGATCCACAAATTTAAGCCATATATGTGGTCTAAAAGGAAGGTGAAGACCATATTCGAGGCACGTAAGTCAGATTTGGATTTTTATTGAAAACCTGAATACATGTCATGTAGAGAGATGAACACACGACGTGTATCCCCTTAAGTACGGTGGCTAGGGTTTTGGGAAAATATAAGGATGACATGGCATGTAGTCCTCCTACATGTCATGTACCCCTTCACTGGATGGACAAACCGTGTGATGGATCACATAGGTGGGATGTCGTGTGGTAGTACATGGTTGTGTACCTGAGTACACGGACATGGCTAGATGACTCAGGAAGTACCTCGTGTGAAGAAACATGTCATGTACTAAAGATCACAAACATTCAGTCAACTACACGAACATGGCTAGAAGGACACGACCTAGATATTGGTTGGCTTTCACATGTCGTATAATCCACCTACATGGTGTGTGCTATTACATAGATTGGAATTCATGTACCTCCCAAGGACATGGCTAGGTGGTGGAGCGGGACCACACACTGTGTGGGTCCCCTCACATGCCATGTACCCCTCATCCTCTTTTGAGGAAACTTTAATCATTTGTATCTCCATCATTTGAACTTGTATTTTGTCCCATGAGTAACCTACCCTAAGTGTTTTCCCATATATAATGTGATGGTTACCTCTATTGTGGCTTTCAAGATACAATGTGGAATGCTTCAGACTTGATTATTTACTAGGTGATTCTTGATGACGGTAGTGATCGACTAGGATCACAAGATACTTTCCAAGTGGTACTCTCTAGCAGGGCTGGGTAGTGGAGTTCCTCGACACTTTTTGAGTGGTACCATCCATTAGGACTAGGAAGTGGAGTTCATCAATGATTTCTGAGTGGTAACCTTCAGTAGGTTTGGGTATGGGATTTCATCATCACTTTCCGAGTGGTACCCTTGAGGAGGGATGGGTAGTAGAGTTCATCAACACTTTCTAAGTGGTACCCTCCATCGGGGCTAGGTAATTAAGTTACTCAACACTTATCGAGTGGTACCCTCCAACAGGGTTGTGAAATATATTTCCTCTATGATTACCAAGTTTAAAATCTAGTAGATATAGGCAGTTGATTCATCGATAATTACAAAAGTGGTACCCCCCCCCCATATTCATGGGAATGGGTCCTCTGTGGATACTTTTGGGTGGTTCCCTCTAGCAGAGCTGAGCAGTGGAGTTCCTCTGTGACTGTTAGAGTAGAATCCCCCATCGGCATTGGAAAAGGTCCTCAACAGGTACTTATAGAGAGGAACCCCCTTACTCATTATGGTGTGGGTCCTCTACTTGGAGTTTTTTCCCACTCGACTGTGCAGTATAATGACGGGGCATGGTTTGACTTGGATGATTACTTATTGGTAGCTTCGTGAGATTCGGGGAATTATTGATGGACTTTTGTAACTGTTGGAAACTCTTCTTCTCAGGCTGAGCTGTGAGATGGAGATGCCTTTACTCTCCCATTTTGTATTCTTTTGACTAAGCAAATATATATATATATATATATTCTTTATCCATACCCTTGTATTTTTTAACTCTCCTTCCAAGATAGGTGAAGATGCATGGCGTATGCCACATGATTTATGTGTTTAGCTTCTCTTGG
Source organism: Viscum album (assembly GCA_963277665.1). Lineage (NCBI taxonomy): Eukaryota > Viridiplantae > Streptophyta > Magnoliopsida > Santalales > Viscaceae > Viscum > Viscum album. The sequence continues at coordinate 1,211,109,614 of OY728127.1, forward strand.
TTATATGAGTCTACTCTCCTAATATAGGAAGAGGATACTCGATGTGTATTTCATCTACTCATGGTGTTGTCCCCATTGTAAATGTATGAGGCTACTTTCACTCTTAGTTTGGGTTGAGCTGTTCTCTTTGACTATATATTGCATTTACCATCTTTCTATTCCTGTTTTATCTCTTATTTCAACCCCTTCAGATTATGGGGAATCCTACTAGGTATGTATATACTCACCCCTATATGGGATTTTCTGTCACGTTCTGTATCTTATGAAAATGATGGATAGGTAGGTGGTGACTTTAGAGGAGCTTAGGGATACCTGGTACTTTGGACTACATAAAGTGGTCGCAACATGGGATTCAGGAGTTGGGATCTCTCAACCATTTACTTTTCCAGTTTCTATTAGGTTGGTACATATTTTTGGTTGGTCATGTATTTTTTTCCCCTTTACATTTTAGTTTGTATTATCGTACTCTTATACACCCTATAGGTTATGCATTCTTGGTTTACTTTCAAACTGCATTTCATATTTTACTCTTTATCTCTGCACTTTTGTATCAATATGGATGTGTGTGTGCATACATGTACTTAGACAAAGGCCTACCTATATTATAAATTCCTTTGGTACTAGTCAACAACCCCTGGCCTACGAAGGTGGTCTTGGGATAGTTGTGTCTTGAGGCCTGTCTTAGGTCGGGTCGTGATAGATTGGTATGAGAGAATGTTCATTCCTTGGGACATTGTTCGGTCTAGTCCCATTACGAGGATTTGGTTTGGATTTAGGTAAATAGTGTAAAATTTTCTTGAGTGAAACACTTAGGTTATGGAATCCATTGATGGTACAGGTGGTCGACGTATCCATTCACTAGGACCTTAACTACCTTCTTACCGACTCAGCATAATGAGACATTGGTTGCAGGGTTTAATGGTACATACATCATATAGGATTGAGTATTTTATGGTCCTTTTTGAGTCAACTTCTCATTGTTGATATATATATATATATACTCATTTGCACGTGGTACATCTTGAAAAATCTCAGGATGCCTCTATGATGACAGCCATCCAAAATACCATTTTCGGATCATGATGATGATGTGATGAGAGTTGAAGCCTCAGTTCAGGGTCTATCCCATGACCCCCTTTCTCCAGGTGGATAGGTAGAATCACCTCCACCTTTCGAGCAGAATATCATTCTAGTAGATTAGGTTGAGGATATACATAGGCTTAGCATGATTTTTGAGTTCCATCACCAGAGTCTACTGAGGTTCTGTGGCAATCCAAATCCTAGTATTGGATTCACTAGAGTTGGTGGGTTGTGTCTTTAGGATCATCCAGAAACTAACGGATCAGATGGTTTCATGATAATCTAGCATTTTCTATGGAGTAGCTAGGAATTAGTGGATCCCTGTTACACAGATTCATGATGATTTGAAACTCTTATGGTCTAACTTCCAACAAATTTTCCATGAGAATTACTACCCCTTCTTCTTGCACTCAATCCAGATCTAGGAGCTTCTAGAGCTTCATTAGGGAGGGATGAAGGTGTACGAGTACATAATGATGTTTAAACACCTTACCTGGTACTCCCTTAACATGATCTATGATGTCTACTTCCAATCATGGAAGTTTGATTAGGGACTCCGCATAGATATTTGTTCCAATATAGATCCCTTGTGCATCCACACCAATGTTGGATTGTTGGAGAGGGCACTACTAACAGATATATTTCTGTTAGAGGGACACAAGGTAGTTGGGGCTAGCATTGGGCATCGCAGAGCTAAGTCTCTTGTGACAGCTAGTAGGAACCAGTCGATGGGATCTCGACACTAGAAACCCTTTTATGAGCAGACTCAGGTGCATGGCCTTATGGTACGAAGAAAACATAGAGCATAGGGTCATCCCATATAGGGGTGTTTCCTCACTTTTGATGGGTAAGGTCAAATGTTGTGTGACATACCAACTAGATGTGTCAAGGAGAATAGTTATATAACCAATGGACCACCATGATAGAGGAAGTTCCATGATCAGGGATCTCCCAAGTGAAGACTGGGTGGTCCCCATAGAGGAAGATCTAGAAGAATAGTAGGAGGAGCTTTGGGTGGTGGATGAATCTATGAGATCCTTCCACCACCACCATCAGGCATCCCACATCTAGAATAGGGAGTTGGTGGTCGGGGTTGTGGATAGTTGCAGGATTTTAAGGATTATGACCCCACAACACATGAGATGATTAGAGGTATGTTTTTTTGTATTTTATACTCTTTATTTAGTATTATTAGACACAATTTCTATTCATTATTTTGTCTCTATACTCCTTGTGTGAGAGTTGGTTCTCCCAATTGAGGCACTAGCACAACATCTTCATCTTGAGGTTCCTGTAGGGAATGATTATTCTATATCTTTTATCTACCAGTAGTGTGAGATATCACTTGGTGGGGGAGAGGTTCATGTGGGACCTTTTTTTCATCATGATGGATCCCTATGACATCATATTGGGTATGTATTTTTTTTCCATGGTCCGAGACCAGATAGACTATCACCATAGAAAATTCAGATGCCTACACACTGATGGGATGACATTCTCCTTCTCTGGAAAGAGAGATCTCATGGTAGGGAAAGTGGGTTCTATGATTAGGAGGCTATATCCCATCACCCATTAGTTAGAAAGTGCATCCCTTGGTACATTAGGATATTCATTCATCTGCTTTCCTTCAGTTATGGAGGATTATATGGAAATTTTCCTTGAGGATGTTTTGGGACTACTTGTGAGATGGGAAATTGAGTTTTTTATAGACTTACATCCCGATACCACTTTGATATCTTCTGAGGCATACCGTATAGCCCCTACCGAGATTAGAGATCTACAACTATAGTTGGAGGACCTTCTAGATAAGGGTTTCCTTAGGCCCAATGTATCCCCCCTAAGTAGCTCTAATGTTTTTCATGAAAAATGTTGATGGTATTTTACATATTTGTGTGAATTATTATTGCCTAAACCCAACCATGATAAAGAAAAGGTACCCCTTTTCAAGAATTGATGACCTCTTTGACTAGTTTCGAGGTTCGAGATGGTATTAAAAGATTGATATCAGGTCCGTCTACCACCAGTTGAGGGTTCAGGAGGATGATATTCCAAAGCTAGCATTCTGATATATCTATAGACACTATGAGTTCCTAGTGGTTCCCTTTGGTGTGACAAATACCTCTCTCATGTTTCTAGATTTTATAAACCAGGTTTTGTAGCCAAATGTGGAATAGTTTTTTGTTGTCTTTATCAATGACATACACATCTACTCTGCATCATAGGAGGATAATGGAAAGCACTTTAGGATGGTCCTAGATTTTCTTTGAGAGCACCCTCTTTATAGGAAGATCTTGAAGTTCTAGTTCTAGATACATGTGGTTTACATTCTAGGGCATGTCATTTCTAAGAATAGTTTATCCATGGACACAATGAAGATTGATGTAGTGCTTTCTTGGGAACCATCTAAGAGTGTGTCAGAGGTTTAGAGCTTTCTTGTCTTGGTGGGGTACTACAAGAGGTTTGTGGTAGAATTATGTAGAGTTGCATCCCCTTTGACTACCCGATGTGAAAAAAAATCCGTTTACCTATTCTAAGAAATTCTATAAGGCCTTATAGGAGTTTAGGATAAGGTTGAAAATTTCACCTATGTTGATACTACTAGAGGAGGGTGTGGAGTAAACATTGTATTATGATGCCTCAAGAGCTAGGCTTGGTTGCGTGTTGATGCAGAAACAGGAAATTATCATGTATGTGTCGAGGTAGTTGAGACCTCATGAGAAGAACTATTCTACTAATGAACTAGAGATAGTAGTGGTACTCTTCTCCTTGAGGATGTGGAGGCACTACCTTCTGGGATAGTGCTTTGTTGTTTACTCATACCATCAGAGTCTTAGGTACATCTTCACATAGAGATACATGAACCTGAGATAGTGACACTGGTTAGATTTCTTATAAGACTATGACTTTGAGATGGTCTATAATATAGGGAAGATAAAATTAGTACCAGATTCCCTTAACAAGAAGTATTAGGCTCTCTTTGTTATGGAGGCTTTAGAGTAGCTATCTTTCTTATAATTGACCATGGTGGGGCAGGAGGGTACAACTTTTCTTAAGTCGATAGTGTGGACTCCTCTACTTCTTGAGTGTGCGAGAGAGTCCCAACTATGAGAAATCAACTGTGAATTATTACATGATTATATATCTACATGCACCACACCATATGGATATTCTTAAGGAGGGAATCACATCATACTTTTTCAGGGACAAATAGGGGTTCTAGTCACGATGTAGGAGGAGTTGATGTAGTAGTTCCACACTTATCCACTAGTTATACATCCTGGTGTAGAGAAGATTTACATAGACCTTTAGTAATAGTTCTGGTGGTCTAACATGAGATGGATCATAGATGATTTTATCACTTGGTGCCTCACCTGTCAGCAGGTTAAGGCTAAGAACCAAGTTTTAGCAAGTTTTTTTATCCCCTTGAGATCCCGGAGGAGAAGTGGAACAACATATCCATGGACTTTGTTATAGATATTCCACACACATTGAAGGTCCATAACACCATTTGGTTGATATTTGATCAAATCATGAAGTTGTCACACTTCCTTTTTATCAAAGAACAATGTTTGGTAGAGATTTTGGGGCAGTTGTACATACAAGGGATCTTTCTCCTTCATGGGGTTCCCTCGATGATTTTCTCTAATTGTGACACATGATTTACATCACAATTTTGGAGAGGCTTGTATGAATAATTCGAGACCCAAATTTATATCCTTTCACCCCCATATCGATGGGAATATTGAGTTCCCTATGTAAGTGTTGTAGTATATGCTAAGGTATTGCATGTTATACTTTGATTGGAGCCGGGAGGATCACTTTCCCTTATTAGAGTTTTCATAAAATAATAACGACCACCCTACTATCAGCATGGCACCTTTTGAGGCCATGTATGGGAGACCTTATAGGTCACCCTTATGCGGGATAGAGATTAGTGAGATATCTATTGTATTCTAAGATATGGTGAAGATCATGATAGAGAAGGTCCATATCATTTGTGAGTAGATGAGGATGACCCAGAAAGGACATAAATCTTATGCAGATCACCTTCATAGTCCCTTGGACGAGTTCAAGTAGAGATACCATGTCTTTGTTTGAGTATCTCCATGATGAGGCTTGTATGGGTTTGGTTAAAGAGGTAAGAAATCCCTGAGGTTTATTGGGCCATTAGATATCATGCAAAGGGTGTTTAAGGTTTCTTACTGCCTTGACCTAACCCCATAGCTGGAGTTGGGGCACAAAGTCTTCCACATGTTTTAGCTAATGAAATATGTATATGACCCCATGAACATTATCAACTGGGTTGAGATGGGTATCAAGGATGGATCCACCTTTGAGGAGAACCCAATGGTGTATGAGGACTGATAGGAGTGGACCCTTTGTGGAAGAACCATCCCCTTGGTTTACTTGTTGTGGAAGCACGGAAATGTGCAGGAGAGTTCCTAGAAGCGGGATATCCATGTGCAGGCTCAATATCTTGAGTTTTTTTCTTATTTTTTCTTTTTAGGGATAGAAATATTGAAGGAGGAAATGATTTATACATATTCTTTTTTCCTAGTAATACTTTTGAAATATTTTTATAAATATTTCCAAATCTACGGGTTGAGACGACATGTGATTTTGAGGACCGGTGTGCCCGAAATTAATTTCATAAAAATATTAAATATATTTTATATTTTATGAGAAAAACTTCTTAAAGAAAATTGGATAACTCTTAAATGGAAGCCTAGATCATAAATATGAGACCACAGTTAATTTTGGAATCCATTGTTTACCGTAGGCATGACCTAAAATATGTCGGTGTGGGTGTTCAGACTCCTTGCTCATGGGTTGTATGTTCAGTGAAATAATTAATTATTAAATTAAATAATTATTTTATGTTTAGGAAATGAAATATTCTATAATAATGTCACCATGTAAAATCCTCTAGGGTTAGTGTAATGTCCTGGACTAGCTTACCATCGATCCGGTGGCCGGACCGGTAGGTCACATGGCCTCAAGCGTGTCTCCCCGTATGCCAGAGGCTGCCGACTAGCAGTGAGGGTCTTGGGAGGTGATAGTGGGGAGAATATACCCTAATATCAGAGTAACACAGCGGTATTATCAATGTAAATAATATTAAATAGTGGAAGCAGTAAACAATTGAAAGAAAGAAACAAAAGACAGGTCAAAACCATTTTATAAAAGGTGGAAAACGCCAGTTTACAATGCATGCATGTACAGATGATGTTACATTTATGAAAATAGGAAACATTATAGCATGATTTACAAACAATACAAAAAGAAAAGACAGAAAATCCCGACAGGGATCCCCTAATCATCCCAAGCTCCCGCTTGGTCCTTTGCTCCTAACACCTCAGGTACGAACAGCACAACACACAACCTAGGTCCTGCAAAAAAGAAGGTCTACTCAGGTACCCCAGTGCAATGGCGGCCTGAGTAGGGTGTGAGATATAAATCTCAGTAGGTCAGCACCACCAGTGTCAAACCCAATCTAGACAGTGTATAATAATTAAATGGTCAGTAGGTATGTAGAAATACGTAATCAGAATCACATAAGTAAATAACACCCGTCTAGGTTCCCAAGGGACACCTGACGGTTATACCAGCTTCGGCTCATTGCAGGTAATGTAACCTGATCATATCACCATATATATATATGTGTGTAATCATTTAGATCATATATGGAATGAGGTAATAATTCCTCCCACCCATTAATAAGAAAAAGAGGCATGAGGTAGGAATGCTTCTCGTCCCTATAGGTCAACTGGAAAGGGGTAAAAATGTCTCCCTTACATCAATCAAGATTAGAAAGAACGAGGTAAGAATGCCTTTCATCCCTATAAGTCAACTGGAAAGTGGTAAGAATTCCTCCCTTCCATACATGTATATAGATCACATTTGGTGTGGGGTAAGAATGCCTCCCACCCGTACTCAAAATAAGCTGCCATGGGGTATGCATGCCTCCCATACATAATCATTCAAAGTAGATGGCATGGGGTATGAATGTCTCCCATCCATAATCATTCAAAGCAGATTTCATGGGGTATGAATGCCACCCATCCATGATCACTCATAATCATTATCAGAAGTCAACTGGCAAGGGGTAAGAATGACTCCCTTCTAGGCATGTACTATCACACTGGCATGCATGCACTCACCCTTATTATCATTCATTATGTGACATTAGCATGTGCGCACTCACAATAAAAACATGTCTATAGTATATTGCTTATGGAATTACCTCATAAGCATTCAAATAATCATACCGCATACATAGAAGCAAACACATTCATGTTCATACTTAAGGCTACCCATCTTAAGTATCTAAATCATGATATTCACATATTCATTTTAATAACATAAGTCATGCTCACTACGTTATCCCAAGGTGTGTTCATACCACCCTAGACTGTTCCTTCCTAGTTTCACCATTCCATCCTAAAGGATAAGTTTATCATCCTTAACCCTTTGATACCTTCTATAGGTAACAAGTAATTTAGTCTTAAGTCATCCCACTATGGTTATCATCTTTACTCAATTTTCCTAAACATGGAAAATTGACCCAAACACAAGTAACACAGCCATTTCATTCCCTTTTTCTCAACAGAGCAAGTTCACATACATAGAATCGAAGAGCCACCACAATAAATCCAGCAGGCAAGCATAAAAATTCTATCACTACTTTTTATCTTAAAGATAGTTCACCTCTGATCGAGGGGTTTTATTATTAAATCATTAGTTTAGTGACCAAGAAAACTCTTTTATCTCATTCTCTCAATTCACATGATTTTCACAGAAACATTTAATCGGAACTAAACTTGCATAATTAAAATGATAATGCGGTGCAATATTAAACTCACTATTACTTTACTTCAATTTAAATGGAAAGGAGAGGGACCCTACCTCAAGGTGGATCCATACGTCCACTCTGGATCTTGAGGCTTTCTAACTAAGAGCTACTACATCTCCCCCCATGATGCATATGTGATTTCACAAACGACCCATGCCTACACAGGTGAGCCGCCTAAGCTCCAGAAAAGCGAATCCAAACCGAATCTGCCATCGCACTAAGCAAAACATACTAGGACCCTTTAGAACAACTAAGGCATTAAATTAGAAGCTGCGAAAACAAGCCACAGGTAAAACCCCTACCTCAGAATCAACTCGGCAACCAAAACCTCCCATATCCACCTCTCCTTCGACAGAGGATGCCCAAACTCGAACCCAAGGGTCCCAAGACAACCTTGGCACAACCCTAGCATGATAAAAAAACGAGAATCAAGAAACCCCCAATACCTAGGGTTCGGCCGAATCTCACGGGTCGATGGATAGGCTGAAATCCGGCCAGAAAACAAGAGGATAAGGGAGAGTGTAGCCTACAGGAGAGGATCTAGGAAAAAACCGGCAGAAATCTGAGGGAAGAAAGAGAAGAGGAGGAGGCCGGAGGTGGGTGTCACGCACGGCTCAGGGGAGCCCCTCCCTGTGTGTCGTGCGGGTTGAGTGAGGGTGAGGGAGAGTGTTTAGACTTAGGTTTTATTTTTAATTTATTTTTATTTTAAATTCATTTTAAATATTTTAAAACCCCAAAGCAGGGCACAGTGCACGGCCTAGGTATCACGGTTTGGAAAACCGTGCGCCAACCGTACGTCCCCCATTGGACACCAAAGACACCCTGCATGGGCTGGCCGCACGGTTTGGGGAAACCGTTCGAGGCCGTGCGGACTCCTCTGTCTCCCTGATTTAAGACACAAGGTTTGAGCTACATAGTTTGAGAAACCGTGCGCCCACCGTGCGCCTTCTGCTTACCTTTAAAAACTCAGGTCCGACACTTCCGAAACTTGCTGAGTCACTTGGGAAACTCTTCAGTCCTTCATCCAAGCACAAAACCAAAACAACAAAGTGTTTCAACTTTCAGAATTCCGTTCTGAAGCTCAGTTTTAAAAACAACCCATTCAGTAATCAAAAAACTTAATATTCCTTCGGGTTTTAGTCTAGTTCAAAAAGAGGGTCATTACAGTTAGTCGCATAAACCTTGGGAGTATTCTAGAGCTCCTTCTTCCTCTATCATTGGAAAATCACTTCTGATGATGATGAAACTCCATATCAGTACGGATCAGGACACAGTGAACAGAACGACTTCTTCCTTTCATTAGTGATCACATTACTCAATGAATAACAATCCAATCTCTAACTAGGACTTTTCAATTTTTTCTATTTAAACCATTTTTATTAAATAGTTGAGCGGATTGATCCTTGTTCTTGAATCTATACCAAATGTGTCCTATGCATGCTTATACACACTAATTTAATTGATTTATTTCAGTTTTTTCTAACCCTAAATGCCTAATCTTGATCATTGGCCAAGAACTCTTGGAAATTATGTTTAATCTTGGTTATGGTTCATTTCTCTTAAATCTTCTTCGTGTTCATCACTGGTAGGACCCCGAGGTCTTGGTTCAAAATTTCCATTTGGAACTGAGCCCAATCATAACACCAAAATCATGAAGCATAGACGATCAATGATTTTATTGATGAATCGAGAACATATCTAGGATTTTTATAAGGATTGTATGATCATTTTGTTCTTTGGAGATCGAGAAATCAAAGGCGGAAGGATCGAGGCATGAGTGGTTTGAGAGAAGTGTACAGGATAGCTTAGAATCCAATAGAATTCGAGTTTCCGTCCACTAGAGGGTTAGACTCCATTGGTTGATGTTAGATTCACAAATTTCTTCTAGAGATAGGGATAAAAAAGAAAGAGAAGACTAGATTCAAGGTGTGGAAGTCAGATCTGGATTTCTAGAGAAAACTCAACTACACATCGTGTAGAAGGGTGGACACATGGAATGTATCCCCATAAGTGAGGTGGATAGGGTTTTGGGAAAAGATAAGGATGACACTATGTGTAGTCCTCCTACATGTCATGTACCCCTTCCCCATATAGACAACTCGTGTAGTGGATCACACGGGGAGGTTCTCATGTGGTAAGTGCATGACTGTATACCAGAATACACGGACACAACCAAATGACACTAGCAGTATCCTATGTGAAGCAACATGCCATGTACTGAAGTACATGGACATGGGGTCAACCTCACAGACACAACCAAAAGGCCACGACCCAGGTCCTGGTTAGCTTTGACACACTGTTTAGTCCACTTGTATGGCATGTAATGTTACATGGATTATGAGTCATGTACCTCCCAAGGATACAGTCAGGTAGTGGAGTAGGACCACACATTGTGTGAGTCCCCTCACACATCGTGTACCCCTTGTCTACTTTTGAGGAAACTTCAATTTTTTTATCTTATTTGTTTGAAATTGAATTTTGTTTCATGAGTATCATATACTAAGTGTTTTTCTATGTAAAACATGATAGTTCCCTTAGTTGTGTATTTTGAGATATGATATGGAATGTTTGGGGTAGTAATCTTGGATAGGCAATGCTCGATGATGGTATTGATCTCATAAGATCTCCAGAGACTTTTCGAGTGGTGCCCTCCAGTAAGACTGGACTGTGGAGTTCCTAAATGATTTCTGAGTGGTACCCTCTAATAGAGCTATGTAGTGGAGTTCCAAGACAGTTTTTGAGTGGTACCCTCTATTAGTGTTAGGAATTGGAGTTTCTTAACACTTTTTTAGTGGTACACTCCAGTAGGGTTGGGTAGTGGGGTTCCTTGACGCTTTTTGAGTAGTACCCTCCAGCAGTGTTGGGAAGTGGAATTCATTGATGCTTATTGAGTGGTACCCTCCAAAAGGGATGGGTAGTAGAGTTCCTCGATGATTACCAACTTGAACCTCTATTAGATCTTGTATGTGGAGTACTCAAAAATTACTAGTGCCCCCCCCCCATCGGCATGGTCATGAGTCCTCTATAGATATTTTTCGAGATGTACCATCCAACAGAGATGGGAAGTAGAGTTCCTTGGTGACTATTAGAGTGGAACCCTCCATCGACATCGAAACAAGTCCTCTATAGATGCTTATAGAGATAAAACCCCCTGATTCACAAGGGCGTGGGTCCTCAACTTAGATTTTGTTCCCACTCTACTGTGTGTCATAATGAAGTGGTGTAGTTTGACTTGGACAGTTACTTCTGGGAAGATGTGTGAGATTTCAGGCATCATTGATAAAATTTTGAAACTATTGATGACTCTTCTTCTTGTACTGAGCTATGAGATGGAGACACCCTTACTCTTTCATTTGGGATTATTTTTAATTATCATATATATATATATATATATAAATTCTTATGTATCCATACCCTTGTATTTGGTTACTCTCCTTCCAGTAGAGGTGAAGATGTGGGGGTATGCCACATGATTTCCTTGTTTATATTCTCACGATTAGATGAGTCTACTCTCCAACTATATGTGGGGAAGACATGATGTGTAGTTCATCTACTCACTATGTATATCCCATTTTACTTGTATGAGGTTACTTTCACTCTTAGTTTGGTTTGAACTATTCTCTTTGACTGTATCTTACATCTAATGTCTTTATATTCCTTTTGTATCTCTTACTGCTCCCCCTTCATCTTTTGGGTCATCCAACTGAGTATGTATATACTCACTCCAACATGAACTTTTCCCACATGTGTCATGTCTTATACAGATAATGTATAGGTCGACAGTTACTTCAGAGGAACTTAGGGATACTTAGTACTTTGGACTGTATAGAATGGTCATAGCATGGGATTCCAGAGATAGACTCTCTCAACAATTTACTTTTCTAATTTTTGTCAAGATGAGAAATATTTATATTTGGTCTTGTATTTTTTCTTTTTAATTTTCAATTTTTACTTTCGTACTCTTGTACACCCTAGAGGTTATGAATACTTGGTTTACTTTCTAGTTGTGTTACATATTTTACTATTTCCCTCTGTAATTTTTCATCAAGATGGTTTTTGTGTGTGTATGGTACTTATTAAATTTCCTCCCATGTTATAAATTCCTTCATCATTAGTAGCCACCCACTAGACTATGGAGGCGATCTTGGTGTAGTTGCGGCTCGAGCCCTAGCTTAGGTCAGGTTGTGATGTTTCCTGACATGTTTCCGTCTAACTTCTCTGGTTTTCCACTAGTAAGGGAAGTAAATTTCTCTATTGATTTAGTGCTTAGTACTCATCTAGTATCTATTCATTCTTATCATATGTAACCAGCTGAAATAAAAGTGTTAAAGAGTAAGTTGGATGAACTTTTAGAGAAACTATTTATACACCTGGGTGTGTCACCTTGGGTGGTGCCTATTCTCTTTTCTAAGAAAGCTAATGGGTCACTTCAGCTATGTGCTTATTACCAAAAACTCAATCGAGTTATGGTAAGGAACATGTATCCTTTTCAATATATTAATGATCTGTTTAACTAGTTGAAAGGGTAGAAGTGGTTCTCCTAGATTAATCTTCGATCAAGTTATCACCAGTTGAGAATAAAAGAATATTATATTCATAAAATGGACTTCTAGAGTATGTATGGACATTATGAGTACCTTTTTATGCCATTTGGTCTAACCAATGCTCCTGCAGTCTTTATGGATTTGATGAATAGGATCATCCATGAGTATCTTGATACATTCATGGTGTTCATTGTGGATGACATCTTATTTTACTCTAAGTTTGAGGAGGATCGTGTTCATCATCTAAGAGAAGTTCTAGAATTGTTAAAAAATCATTGAATTTATGCTAAGATATCAAAATGTGATTTTTAGATTTGGGAAGTGAAGTTATTGGGAAATGTAATTTCAAAACATGGTATTTCAAATGATCCTGAGAATGTGAAATTTGTTGTGACATGGTATCAATTGCATAATGTTTTCAATATTCGAAGATTCTTGGGTTTAACAGGGTTTTGTCGCTGGTTCATAAATGATTTCTCAATGTTTTATTATTCGATGACCACTCTCACTCAGAAGGGGGTGAGGTTTTCTTGGGATGATAAATGTCCAAGTTATTTTGTTGAGCTGAAATGTATTTTGACTTCTGCACCAGTGTTAACTCTTCCATAGACAAAGCAGGGCTATGTGTTCTTATGTGACGCATCAGGTGTAGGTTTGAGATGTGTTCTTATGTAGGGTGATCACATCATTACCTATGGATCTCAGCAACTTAGGTCATACGAGAAGAATTACTCAACCCATGACTTTGAACTCACATTCATGACACATTCCCTTAAGAGTTAGTGGCATTACCTTTTCAAAGAAAGGTTTTTCATGTATTATGACCACAAGAGCTTGAGTTATATCTTCTGACAAAAATATTTGATTCTCCACCAGAGGTATTGGGTACAATACTTATAATCTTTTGATTTTGATATTACCTATACCCTAGGTAAAGGGAATGTTGTGGCTGATACTTTGAGTAGGGAACTTCTGACCCGATCCATGAAAGAATCATCAGAAGAGTGTAACTTGATGGATCTTTTTGCACAGTTGTATATTAGAGTTTGAGAAACAAGGGATGAAGTTATATTTTCTAGTGTTTGATTGACCTCCTCTTTTCTTGAGATGATTCATCAAGAAAATAATCATAATGATTAGTTTCATATCATTAGAGACTCTCTTTATGGTGGGGAGACTGTTTCTAAGTAATTTTTCTCTTCATAGGGTGTTCTATGTTTTCAGAATTGGTTTTTTTGTCGTTACCCATGTGGAAATCTGTGATGGGGGATTTCTATAATTTTTAATGGGCTGTGAACCCAAGAAATAAAAATATGTTATATGATATTTTTCATCGATCCTAGTGTCCAGGTATGATATGGGACATTGTTGATTTTGTATCTCATTGTTATACTTTCCAATAGGTTAAGGTCGAGCACCAAAGACCTTTGAGTTTGCTTTAGCCACTTCCAATGTGAATAGGGAAGTGGGATGAGATATCTATGGACTTTGTGGTTTGGTTTCCATGTACCCATAAAAGGAAGAATGCGATATGGGTTGTGATCGATTGGATGACCAAATCTTCTCACTTTATACACATTCATGATACAACCAAAGTTGAGGAGCTGGGAAATCTCTATGTGAGAGAGATTATTTGTTTTCACATAGTTCTATCTGCTATAGTATCTAATAGAGATTCCCATTTTACTTCTCATTTTTTGAGAGGCTTTAAGAGGCATTGGGATCTGAGGTTTGTTTGATTGTGACATATCATCTTCAGATGGATGGCCAGACAGAGAGGGATATATTAATTCTTAAGTATATGCTTCGTGCCTATGTCCTTGATTTTGGTGGAGCTTGGGATGACCATTTGGGACTGGTTCAGTTTTCTTAAAACAATAGTTACCAGTTTGTGATCAAAATGGCTCCTTTTGAGGCCTTGTATGGATAGCCTTATAAATCTCCATTGTGTTGGTCGGAGATCGGTGAAAGTTCCATGGTTGGACCGAGATTGGTTCAAGAGACGATAGAAAATATTCAGTTGATTTGAAAGATAATGTAGACAATATAGAGATGGTTTAAATCTTATTCTGATCATCACCATAGACCATTAGAGTTTTCAATTGGGGACCAGGTGTTCTTGAAAGTTTCACCTCATTTGGGTCATCGACATATTTGGAGGTAAGGGAATCTTTCTCCTCATTTCAGGGGGCCTTTTAATTTTTTTGAGTGGGTGGGGAAAGTGGATTATTGTTTATCACTTACACCGCAGTTGAAGTTGATACATAATGTGTTTCATGTATCACAATAATGAAAGTATCTTTCTGATCCATCTCATGTTTGGAGATGGATTGATCTTGATGTTAAGACTGATTTATCTATGACTAAGAGTCTCGTCCAGATAGTTGATTATGAGATAAAGGTACTTCATGGTACAATGATACATTTGGTATGAGTGTTATGGAAATAAGGTTTTGATATGCATGATCATTGGAGAAATAGGGGTTGATGAGATAGCAGTGGCCTCATCTTTTTTATATGGAAACTTCTTGATAGGATCTATGGGGACATAAATCTTCTATGGTGGGAAGGTTGTAAAATCCTGTTACTAGTTTTTAGGTACTCTTTGACTCTCATTTTTATTATTATTTCATTAGGTATTTTCTAGGGGTGCTTCAGGTGGAATTTGGTAAATTTTGGAGGCTCTTTGGGTTGTACGTGGTTGGTGCATGATTTTTAAAAACCGTGTGCCCACCCAGTGCAAACTGTGAAACCCTAGAGAGTTACGGTTTTCATAGTTGTAACATGGTTTGGAAAACCATGAACCCACCAAGTAGAAACTATTTACCCTAGTAGAGGGGACCATAATTAGGTTGAATGGTTTTTTCTAACAATGAGGCCTACCCAGCAAGCCATTCAAGTGGTAATTTTAATTCTGAACAATTATTTTAAAATTCTACAGACAACCATTTGATCCCCTACTTGAACCTAACTCAAGGTATCTTGAAATCCTAGGTCTTAGAGGCTCTCAAGAATCATTTTTCCTCCTCTAAACCCATTCTTTTGTGGATCAAATTATTGTATATCTCATTTGATCCCTCTTCGGTAAGTGATTCTCTTCCCATTCCTTTCCTCCCACTCTTTCTTTCTTTCCTTCTTAGGGTTGACAATGAAAACTCTAACAAAAATCTAGTTAGGAAGATCATATTCCTAATGGAATTTTTATGATTCCTATTCAGTCTAAGCTTTGGGTGTGTGTTTACACATACACCATAATCATTGATATGAGAGTGTGAGGATCCAATAACAAGAAGCTATCACACCATAAGGAAAATGAGCATAGTTCTTAATGTGACTGTTTTGATTATAAATTCCATTGATTGTGATACTAATTTACTCATGCCTAGTGAGTTATATAAAACATTTTATATAAAATTTCATTTTTTGTACTTTTTCCCATCATTTGAAATGAAATTCACAATTGGTTTTAAATATGAAATTATATCTCCATGCCCTTTTTTATTAAAATTTAATGCATGATTTGGTTTATTATTATGTAATCTAATTATAGAAAACTTGGTGATACCCTATTGGAATTTTTATATCACACCCTACCTTTTCCTTTGGGTGTTTGTGAATTTTATTCTGCGAGGTCCAAGAAATGGGAAAGAACTTCTTGGAGGATGTGGATGTTATTGATCATTTGGGGCTTGGAGTGATGTTTCCTTTAGATTTTTGGGTTATTTTGTCAATTTTTTCTATATATGCATCCCCATATGATTTTCTTATTTTATAACTTTTAGAAATAAGATAATTCTCAAATCACTCCTCATTGACATCATTATATGTGTACATAATAACTTGTTATTTTTTTCATGAGTTTCAAGTTCCAACACATTGGTAGGTAATCTCATAATGCCCACTTTTACTTGGAAATGGCTTAGTGAAAATAATTGAGTTATCCATGCACAAAAATATGAGGAATTGTCCAATAAATAACCCGTATTTATATAAACATGAAATAAAATCCATAATGCATTAAATAAATCATCTAACTATATTAAATGAAAACATGATAATGTCATACATCACCCATAAAACCTCCCAAAGTAAAATATTATTCCAAAAAAACATAAATTAAATATCATCAGGAGTAATGAAAAGTATCTTATTGAATATAGACTAGAAATTCAATCACTACTAATCTATCATCATCCCAATTCTCCTATTATCTTCACCTACCAATTTGTATAAACACAAGAGATAAAATATGTGCAAGTGTGTATATAGGGGTGAATAATAATACTCACTATGTTCATACTAAAAAATGAGTTGGCCCAATGTAAAACTAATAATAGTGTATGAACAATATAAAATGTTTAAATGGGACCAATAGCCAAAATTATTCAAGGTAAACATTAATATCTAAATTCAAATCTTAATTATGTTACCCATAGTTCACCACAACTACACTTTCCAAATAACAAATTACACAAACACACAAAGATATATATATATATATATATATATATCACCTCTTTCTGGATTTCTAATGGTTGATTAACACTTAATCAACATATTCAAGGAAATTAGAAACCTCGTTCCCATGATTTACTATATATTAAAATGAAACCATGTTTAAAAAAAATAAAGAAATTATATAAACAACACTGAAGATAACCACTGCCATTTTCTTCAATCATGTGCTTGATGAAGATCACTAAGAGGTGGATAAAGTAATCCTTATTCCATGGTGTATCCATTGGTTGAATGAACCACCTAACGTTCATGTGGGATTCTCTTTCTCAACATAGCATGTTAGTTCCTTAGTTGGTGAAGTAGGAGGAAGAGAGGTCTCAGGTAGGGAGGATCAACAGAATACTTGGATGGTTTCAGAAACCAATAACCCATTGTGATTTCCCCATTATATAAGCTTTAGGAACACTACCTAAGCCAGCATACAATTACTCATACATTATATGACATATGATTCAAGCTTAAATTTTTCAAGAATTCATCACATGAATGTAGTGTCGATCCTCCCAAGTGTTTCATAATATGAAACATTCTTACAAATGATAAACGATATAGAAGATTACTGAATGATAATGTTTATCATAGGATACCCAATGAATCATAAGATATATAAAAAATCATAAATTATTATTCATGCAATACTATATAACCCATAATATATTATAATTGGATAAAGGTAGTTTCATGATATCCAGTAACATGCTTTATGATATACCCATGTCGTATCTTACAATATATCCAAAATACATCTAATTCAAAATGTATTTAGGGGACATATCCTTCAATCTACCACTTATAATAAAGCCTTGTGCACTTTATCCATCCACATTATATCATATCATATAATGTAACTAGTGAAATAATATATAAAACTCCTTTTGGATATCATCCAAAACACTTTTTTAAAGATATAATTAAATTCACCATGTATCACAACATATATGATAACTTGTGAATATCCATACAAAACACTTTTGTATAAACTCTAAAATAATTTTAAAGAAGTTATCTGAGTAAAAATCAGTCTCTATTTAGTAAACCACAAAGTGTTACCCCATGGGGATTTATATAATTGGTAACAAATATTAATTATAGTATTTATACAATTAATAAAAGGGAATCCTCTAACAAATAATCAGTGTTACCCAAGCTATAAATGGATCTAGTGTGATCTCCATCAAACACATGTATCTTTATACCTATTTCCACTAGTTGTATCATATGAAAGAATTCATTTTAATATGATTCATTTGTCTAAAACTTTGAGTTACCATGAGAAATTAAGTATTTCAACCCTATAAAACCTCCTCATAGGTTATTGACTCTTTCAATAGAAATTAACTGGGTTGATGAATAAATCACATTTCATTAACCCTTATGGATGAGTACAACACATAATCCTTACCTAATAGATAGGAACATAATATTTCTTATATATTTATGACTGTATAATTCCTCATTATATCTCAATTGATGGCCCATATGTCAAACACTTCATACTAAAAGACAAATACCATCTTGTTTAAGCACCAACCGATGAAATGATCAACAACATACCCAACCACCCCTGATTAGCTAAGCCTCAAGGTTTCTGAAAGAATGTTATAAATGTATAAAGTCTCTCATGAAAGGTATCTCACCAAACTCAGGTATTGGGGAAATAAAAAATATGAACCTTTCACCCCTAGTATACCTAAGAGATAGTGTATAACACTCTATATGGTTTTATTTGTGGGTTATCCAATTCACAAAACCCATTTTGTGCTTCATGAGCATAATTTTTATCTCGATACAATATTCTTATTAATACCAACCTTAACATTTAATGATAACCTATGATACTCCATGATGAAAATCTATTTAAGATAACTCAAACTCTTATATATAGAGGTTAAATTTCATTTCACTTCATGTAATATATGTGGTCAATATGAAAAAATGATAAAGTATATATTAACTTTGGTATAAAATGACACATTTTATGTTCTTAAAATATTTAAAGAACACTTAACCATACATAAGAACCCATCCTATCATATCTTACATGATAGATTGTTAGGTCATCCATATGTTTGATACAGTTTTAGGGTTTTGTTAAACTCGTTAAATTTATATATAATTCTTGGAACATTTCTATGTGATTATATAACAACTCCATTTCTACTACACTCTTTAATAGGTAATATCAAATAAGTATTCTTGTTTGAATAATGATGAGAATTATGAATCGTATTCCTATTTTTTAGCTCTTTAAACAATGTATTCAAATTCATTAACTTTACAATATCAAAAGTTATGATGTTAAAAACTTTTATTATTTACCTAGAAGTCTTTCTATTTTAATCATCATCATCATTCTTAGAATACTTTCTATCAATGTTTTTCATTTAAATATTTTGGTAACTAATGTAAATTTTATATTAATCTTTCACCAACATACCCTAAACCTTTTAGGATACTTAGTGACATTGAATTTGTATTTTGACTAGTATAATATTTTATTTTTTGTATATGAACCTCTCTAATTATAAGAATACTCCCACAAACCTCTTAAAAAATATATTCTCTTTAGAATATATTTCTAAGACACATGAAATACTTTGTTTTTATTAAATAACTCTTATTTACTTAAGTGTGAAATATTTATCAAATAATCTATTGTATCCATGTCTTATATAGTTTTTCTATGTGCTTCGATTATTATTCTGGAAAGAATATTTTATTCATAAAATATTCCATAGATAGGTAGTGGGATCATATTCCTTATATTTTCAAAAAACATCTAGATAAAAACTTTTATCATGGATGAACACTTTTATTCTTATCTCCTTTTCAAATATGTTTTAGAACTTAGATGAATAAAAAATTATGTGAATTAAATCCCTAATCTTATTTTTTTATAAAAATGATTTGTTAATACAAAAAATTGTCTTATTATATAATAGAAATGAGATAATTATATACATCCTTTATATAGATCCATATAATATTGATATATATTCCTTTAAAAACAAATCCATGATTCAGTAACCCTTTTATTCATCATTATAATGGAATCTAAAAACTCTATCAATTATTCATTAATTTTGAACTATTATATTTACAACACTTATAAAACATATAATTTCTATCATATACCCTTTAAAATAAAAAAATGATTTCTATAACCCCAATACCTAACATATAATTTATATAGAGTTTCTTAAACTCCTTCAAGAATTCCAGGTAATCCCATAATATGGAAACAATGAAATATCATCCCAACACCTCCTTTAAGTTCCAATTACTATTATTGGTTATATTATAAAATAGTTGTTAGAATATCCTACTAACTATTATTCTTCTAGTTTTGACATTTACCCATTTTACTATCGATACAACACCAGAACATGGACATATCATACCCTAGTTTATATATTCTCAACTCATTTGTAAAATGGGGTAAATATTTCTCGAACTCATTCACGTTTTTTAAAGATTTACAATGACAATTCTAGAATTAATTTCATAGTCGGACGAAGCCTTAAAAAAAATTGAGTCTCTCTAAGCCATTAGAACACTCAATCATATTGAGTATATGAGTGGAAACTAAATATCAATTGGTTAAATTTTATCTAATACTTTTGAAACCTTGAGTGATTCATTATATGCTTCTCATAAGTATATAGACTAAACTATTAAAAAATTCAACATATGGTTACTTAAGAAGCAGTTTCTTTAACACAAAGAATTTTACCTTTTTACATAAGGACGATTCTTAAGTTTTTATACCAATTTAAGGAGTTGATTACATTAAGCTTATTATTTAACTTGGATTGATATCAAAGTAATGCTAAATGATGATGATTACATAAAACAATTTTATAATATTTTATCATATGAGTATCATTTTTTATATCCATTTTATAAGGAACTTTATTAAATATGCTCCAATTAAAATGATAACACCTTTTGAATTTCATCATATCCATTAGTGGTCCAAGATCACTATTTTTCTAATTAATGACCCCACTTTGGTATGATTCTCAACACATCAGATATTTATGTAGACATCATGTCTGTCATATCAAATAGGACTCTTGTATGGTCAAGTGAAAAACTATTTTTCCAATCCATATTATTGATAATATTAAGACCATTACTCTATTATAATAACTCCTAGGGTTTCCCAGCTAACTATAACATAAAGAAAACATCAAAAATTAGGTACTTAACTCTTAAGGTTTCCTCATTACATGCTTAACTTATGAAAGATAATCCATGGGCACCCGACATTATCATGAACCTACCTAGTTGGATGATCGAGGTCTTTATAGGTGTTCACTTTAAAAGGAATATAAAACTTTGTATTTTTCAAGGGGATTTGATCTCACAATATTATCACATTTTATTCCCTTTACATATATACATGCTTATAATGATTTAGTTTGGAGTCATATTTCTTCCCCCAAATTAATATGTGTATACCATATTGATGCAGAACCCTTTACACAACTCATAGATTGTACTGCTAACCGAAATTAAAATCCAACTATATTAATATAAGTCCAAATGCATCATATGAATAAGGTAAATGAAAGCCTTTTATCTAAAGGTTTAGAATCATATAAAATCAACAATTCCCACAAGTGTAAGCTTGGAGTGATAAATAGTCAACCATGACTTTATTTAAGGATACTTTACTCAATAGAAACCTAAATTTCATCTTAATTATAATACCTAATATGTATAAACTATAATTAACTACTTAATTCAAGGTCATATCCTAGTAAAATTGGAATTCAAGGTAGGATAATACTAAATCAATTATCATACCTAAAATGAAATACCTTAGATGTAGGTATGACAACATACAAATGTAGTTTAACATTTTAAACTAAAACATACATTCATTTATCATATAACAAATATATTCTTGAAAATAATATAGGATAAACTTAATAAATGAACAATTCATATATTTAAGAATGAGATTAAAAATTTATAAACAATTCATTTGTTAGAAAATTATAAAAATATTATAATTTATCCAAGCTTTACAAACATTCCATATTTAGATAAATATAAACATTTTATATTTATCTCTAATATGAACTCCTTAATATTATTCTTTATAAGGGGTTTACTTTAAATATATTATATCTATAATATAAAATATATCTATATATAAAGAATCCATATATTATGTAAATATTATGAATATCATATATTTAATATTATTAAAACCTTGATCATATCAATTATTAAAACCACTTTTTATATTGTTTAAATATTTTCTTAATTAAGGAATTTAATTTTACTATTTTAAATTAAATATTATAAATAATTCATAATAATAAATTATAAATTATTTTATGTTTTGGCCCTATTTTATAAATTATAAACATTTTATAAATTTTCCTTATAATTTCCATATATAAAAATTATAAGACACTCCATATAAACTTTAAAATGTATTTTAACATTAATAGTTAATAATATGGAATATTAATTTATTAAATATTTCAAAAAAACTTAATAATTAATTATAAATAATTTACAATTAGATAATTTATAAACACCCTTATAAATTAGATAAATTTTCCAAAACAAATTTTCCCATAATGTAAAAACATTTTATAAATTATTTAAATCAATTAATAATTGAAATTTTGAAAAAATTAAATTTTCATGGATATCATATTTTATGATATCCGTGCATCATAATATACATCATGTTGCATAATCAATCATATTTTATGATTGATAATCTATGGTTGTTATATCTCCATTTATTCTTGTTATGTTGTATTTAACATTATGCATCATATCACGCTTATGATAAGATACTTTGATTTCATCATATGAAACAACAATATCATCTCATATGACATCACATATCGTATGTTGAAATTTAGTGAAAAACAAAAGGAATGCACTATGTTATCGGCTATGATATATCATATCTTATGGAATGATCATATCACTTTTTATGATATCCTATATCATATATCCAATCACAATACAAATTTTGTTTATCATTTTTAAAGATAAACAATGAAATGTCCACATAACATATAAAGTCTTCGTTTTAAAAACATGATTTCAAGAATCATGAAGCATGATGAATATATGATAATAATGATAGATTTCTAAGGATTTATTGAAACTTAATAAACATATTATTATCAAGTATAAACAACATTTATAATATCTATCATGTATTAAACTCAAACCATGTTTAAAAAAAATGAGCTCATGTACCTTACACTAAAGATAGCCATTTTCATTGTATTCCATCATGTGCTTGATGAATATATTTAAGAGGTATACAAAGAAATCCACCTTATGTGGTGCGACCATGGATTGAAATAATCACCTGATGTTTGTGTGGTATTATCTTTCTCACCATGTCATGCTAGTACCTCACTTGGTAAATGAGGAAGATAAATAGAACTCTCATATAGGGAGAATCAATAGGAGGCTAGGATGGTTTGAGTGACTATCATACCATGGTGATTTCCCACTAACATATTATTCCAGGATACTCCTCAAGCCTTTATGTAATAACTCGTGAATTATATAACATATGATTTATGCTTCAAAAATTCATGCATTCATCACATAAATGCAGTGTTGATCCTCCCCATCATTTCAACATATGAAACGTTCATAATTTTGATAGTTGATTAGATATAATATTTACCATAGTTTTATCTATTTTTAAATGGTAATTAACCTCCTAATATAGAAAAATACCAGAAAATTAATTCATATTTGTTACTTTTGGAAATATGGGATTTAAATGAAAAGTGGCTAAAATCATGGTTTTTAGTGATTTTATTCATATTTGGATTAATTAAAAATCCATACATTAATTTGGTTATTATTTTATATTCTTAAAAGTATTTTTATTCAATTCTTAAGTTGTTTAAATAAATTTTTAAATGATTCAACAAATATTAAATTGATTTTTTTTATTGATGTATAGTAGGTGTTTAAAATTTAGAAATTTATTGCCAACATACGTGCGATGAGGTTTCTATGTATATGTCATTTTCTGGCCAATATAGGTGTCTTTTTCTTAGAGTAGGTGTGATACAAGCCTAGCCTACATGTGAATAACCCTAGCATCAGTTTTATTTTCTTAGTATAATTTTCATGAGAACCAATTTATGTGCCAACTGAGCTAGCATAGGTTTCATCCAAAGCCAATGTATATGTCATTTTAACCATTACTCCTATATATGTGTGATATGACTATTTAAAACTTTATCAGGCCCTATATTAAAGTGACTTCCATGACATATGGTTATCCCTGTAACTGTACAGTGCACTCATTAGGCTACATAATAGTGAACACTACGTTTCCAAAGTTACGTAAGTTTCATCCTCATAGAAAGGTAGCTACATAAAGGTAGAGTACATGATCCACAAGCTACATAAGTAAATCTATGTTAATTTAAACTAAAATTACCAAAATGATCAACCCAAACAAAAATCACATTATATTCCTCTAGTCTACCCAAATCAAGTAATAACTCTCTTAATCTACTATGTGGAGATCGCCAAGATAAATACCAAGTTATAGATCATGGGAATAATTTCATAAAAGTGGAATATTTGAGAGGAACCCAACTGAATCCATCATGAAACTCAAGTTATGCACGTGGTGAAAATTTAAGAAAGAGGTCATTGGTAATGGATTTTTGAAATATTACAAAAGTGCATGAAATTATTATAGGAAGAGGAGGCTCGTACTGCTCACATAGGAGATAAAAATGTTGAACCAATCAAATAACCCTATGCCACTTATATAAGAAGATGTATGTTCATTGAGAATGGGGCTGATATCACTATTAGTTGATCAAGCTAAGAGTTATTTTTTGTTTTCTTTTTTTTCTATAAGGCCTCCACTGATGGAATATAAGGCTCTTAGTGTTCGAGCCAAGGAGACTCCCCTTCCCCAAATAATGAATTTGGGTTTTAATGTTTAATTTTATTTTATTCACTTATCTAGAAGTATTTTATTATTATTTGGATTAGGATATTTTCAAGGATCTTGGTATTTAAATTTTTCTTCTCCCATTCTTGTTTTCACACACAAACCACCAAGATATTATCTACTATTAATGATATTGAGTAGTGGGTTGATCTAGAGGTGATTAGATATATTCGATCACATGACTAGGCGAAATTATGGGATGAAATGATTATTTAATTTCTCTTATTAAGGAAAAAATAGTATGTGAGGATGCTCAATGAGGAATCAACTTATTAGAGAAATAATGGGAGAGTTGAAATAGAATAATGATTTAACAAGTAAGAAAAGTGATATATGAGGTTAGGACAATACCTCTTTAAACTAATTCCAAACTCCTTGTTGATATTCTCATTTCATACAAACCATTATTATAATTAACCAATGGAACCTAAAAAATTAAATCTAAAGATATAATAAAAAAAATTCTCTCTAGATGTAGATTTAGTCCCACTACTAATGTATTAAGTCAGGTTCAATATATTGTTTAATACAATCCTTGAAACAGTCACCTCATCCATATGGAACTATTACTAGGGACACCAATGTTAGGTTTTTTTGTTTTTTTTTGGACTTTACTTAAAATGATTTATAAACATGACTAGGTATATATCAAATCACATAGTTGGTTTTGATATAGAGGTTTAAATAAAAATTATAGAAATAATTAGGAATTATAAAATCTATGAGGAAGTATGGAGAGATAGTTTTTCATGATTCCATTTATTGACCCTCCATCCTCTTCTTATCACACCACTAGATTCACCTTAGAAATTGAAAACATTGATGAAAATATACCTCAAATTAATAATACTTTTTGATAATTTAATGCACCCAATTTTAATAATAATAACTAAATGTTATAAATGAATAATCCATAATATTGATTTCTTGGAATTGGAATGATACAATGACTACTTATGTTTCATGGTTTGGTAGGAGTGGATCCTAACCAACACTTAAGAGAGTTTAGGGATTTTTATATTAAATTTAAACCCAATGGAGTTTTATAAATTCAGATTATCTAGAAGGTTTTTCCCTTCTCCCTTGAAGGATCAGCTAAAGAGTGTTTATAAAATCTAGAGCCCAAAGAATTCACAACATGGGATGAACTTTAGAAAGTTTTCATCTAAAAGTTATTAAATACATCAAATAGAACTCATCTAATAAAGGAGATCTATGGGATCATGTAAGAAAATGTAAAATCTATCTATGAGATTTTTGAGAGAATAAAGTGGTTGAAATCATAAATTTATATCATCCCATTGAAGTCCCTCATTTTCTGGTATTCTTTTACTAAGGATTTATGGAAAATGATCATAACCTAATGGATGTATACTCTAGAGGAGTAATAATTGATAATTCACTAGATGAAGTTAGAGAGTTTATGTATTTAATTGCCTAGAATTTTCAACAATTAGGTACAAGATCCATAAATAAAGGAGTAGCCAACGAGCATGTACCCGAGTGGTAATGTTTCCTACCTAGAATTCAAAAGACCCGTGATCAAACCTAGATGGGGGTTAATTTATAGGTTACTATAGAAGTTATGGTGAGGTACTACAAAGGTTAAAACTATTCATCTAATTTAGACCTTCAGGCCACTGGTTTGGGCATATGGGTCTCAGGGCCTTTGTTTCACAATTGATCGTCGGGCCACAGTTCCATTGGGACACCTCGGGCCTCTGGGCCATGGGATTTTGAGACATGTATCCTTCATATATGACCACATAGGATAATTCCCTAGAATAGGAATAGAGTAGTAGAAACTAATAGAGTATAGCTAACTAGATTGTGAAGAATGAGAGGGAATGGAATCTTCCATAACTATCAAGAACCATGAATTTCTACATGGGTAAATTCTAATTGATCAGCCGTACAAGGTGGCTATATAGGAACCATCAATGAAGCAGGTGTAGGGGAGGGTTAGTTCTAGGGTTTTTAGGCCTATGGGTCTTCAAATAATGTGTTGAGCCTTAGTCTAATAGTTCTATAGGTCATATAATGGTTCCCCTTAACCCAATTAAAAATGGGGTTATCCAAAGTAAATAAAAATCTTAAAGGCCATTAGGCCAAGTTGACCACCATAAATAGAAGAGTGCACAAGGTAAAAATTCCAACTCTCATTTACTTGAAAATAAAATTAAATAAATAATTTCACTTGTGAGGTAGTTATAATTAAAAAAATCCATAAAATATAACCTACTACACCCTCAATAGTGTTCCAACTTTTACACTACCTCTAACACTACACAAATAGTTTTCCACAAGTTAAAGTAACTAAAAATTATGAATTTATACACCAAATTTAGTAACAAAAAAAAATCAAAATCCAATGATTCATGGAGTACCCTTATTATAAATATGAAGTTAGAAACTAGAAATATCATAGGCCTTATTTCCAATATTATTTTTAATATTCTTTCCATCCCACATCATTTTATAGTAATGTCTCACAACCTTATATTATGTATTAATAAAGTAAATCATAAAACCCCTCAATATAGGACCCATTGAAATAGCATGTGGAGTCTCAAACTAACTAGAAAACTACTAAAAACACTCATGGATCAGATTTAAAGGATCAGAAAGGATAGTTTTTTCAGATCATATCTATACTCAATAGATTAAAAACCCAAGGTTTAGGTAATCTCCCTTATCAATCAATTCCTAAAACTAAAAGAAATGTTATTTATACTTATTTAAGGATATAATGGAGATAAGAAAATGAATAATTTCCTTGGGAGATCAAATCTGGAAGTGGGGATCCCATGGAATATAAATAATCTCCAATTAAAAATAAACAAAAAGAGGAAATTCTTAAGGAGACAACCCCAATGAAGAAAGATAAGGGAGAATCCAATATAGAGGACTTACATCAGTCTCAACCTCCATTCCCTGCAAGAATAAACCCACCCAAGATAACTAATAAATAATCATTATAATAATAGGTTCTAGATATATTCAAAAGAGTATAGATCAACACGCATTTTTCAGAGGACCATCCACCAAATCCCAAGGCATTCAAGATTTCTCAAGGATTTGTGCACCAATAAGAGGAAACTATAAGGACCTAATAATTTCATTTTAGGTAGAAATTTCTCGAACCTAGTAACCCCACAACCACCTAAGGATTGTTAAGATATAATTCCTTTCACTATTTCTTTTAATATATGAGAAGCCACTTTTTATAATGTATTATGTGATTTTTTAGCATAAATAAATATCATTTCTTACTTAGTTTTTTCTTCCCTTCTAATAATAGAACGTAATTCAACTAGGGTAGTTGTATAACTTAATAACCAAGCCACTAATTTTCTATAGTTCTATAGTAAGTCTTGGTAAGAGTGAAGGGACTATTGTTCTTGTATTATTTTTACATATTAAATAGCGAAGAAAAAATATGTAAAGTTAATTCCCTAATTATCATTGGTAAGACATTTATAAAGATTAATAAAAACATAATAAATGTTAATTAAGGAACACTTTAAATAGTATTTAGTGTAAGAACTATGAACCTTAACATTCAAAATTCAATCAAATACCATCATGATGAGAAACTTGTTTCTACACTAAAATATTCTGAAATTTTTATTATTTAAGTGAAGCGATTGAAATTTTTATTGAAATTATTCAATTAGGATAATCCCTAGAAGATAATTCAAGTAATAATGGATTTTCACCTCTGAGAGGTGGCTCTTTTTCCCCCTCACAAGCTAGGGTTTTCCTTTTTTGTCTTTGTTCCCTCCCCTCCTCTGATGTGGCACGGTGTGGGTTGGCATCATCATCCTCAGCATGGTGTCATCAAGATACGGTGAAGGCTAGTGAGGTTTTGTTTGACCACATCGGCCTAGTGATGGTTAAGGTGGTGCTTCATGGTTTCTTGAAGTGTTACCTTAGAGGAGGGTTGGGTGCGTCTTCATCCACCCTTGAGAAGGCTTTGGCAGCATGGATCTGGGTTTTTCTGCCCTACTTTGTGATTTTCAGGCATTCATTTCATATTGGATCTTGGATTTGCATTGCTAGGTGATGGGTTCAGCTAGGGTAGATTCCTTCTGGACGTGGCTCAGTGTTGGCCCTAGTGTAGCACGGAGGGGGGGTCTCTAGTTCTAGCTCCCAGTGGCCTTTATCTCTCCTCGTAGGTCTGATATTGGTATTTTTCTTGTTTGGTGTTGATTATGGGGAAGTAGTGGTGTAATTCATTTCATTCATGGGTTTTTTCTCATTTTTTGTTGATTTCATTGAAGTGGTGGGGTTTTTCATGTTGTGTTAGGATGTTTCTGCTCCTCTCAGTGAATGGTTTGCCAGCTGCCTTCTGTTCAAGGTTCTTGATTCCATATTATCCTCAGAGATGGCTCCAGATGAGGTTTAGATCTGCAAGTTTTCACCAAATTTACACTATTCAATTTCGGATGTTTGAGAGGGTATGGCCTTGGTCATCGGTATCAACCTATGTTTGTATGAGATTGCTTATCGTGCAGTGTTGGAATTGCGGAAACTATCCATAATGTTGGTTATTTGGGGGAGGGTCCTTTCTTTGTTTTTTGATCTTTTGAAAATCAGGTCACAGTTTAATTTGTTAAGTCGTTGAAGCCATGTTTCTTGGTTTCTCACATTTTCCTTAAAATCTTTTCTTTAATAAAATTAATTAATTTTCAATTATTCAGAAGAATCCATATAACCTCCTTGATTTTTTTCGATGAATCTATTTTTAAAAATGAATCTAATTTGGAATATATTTGGTGTATTAACCAGTTTATAGAAATAGGTGAGGGATATTTTGATGATTGGATCAAAACTATCACTACCACTTCTTCCTTAAATGTGCAAGTTTAAAACATGAAAAACACTCAATTTAAGACATCTTTAGAACACCCCCTAAACAAGAATTGAAACTATTACCCTATAATATTAAATATTATTTTTTTAATGAAAATGAAAAACTACCTATCATAATAAATATATCCCAATAAAGAGAATAATTTTCTATAAATTATAGAAAAAATCAAGGACCATAGGCTGGTTATTAGGATACATCCCTAACATTAGTCCCATAACTTTTTTACACCATATTCTATTACAAAGTTAGTCAAAACCAGTGAGATAACCCCAAAGGAGGCTTAGTCCAACTTTAATGGATGTTTTAAAAAAATAATCTTAGAGAATTTTATGATATAGAATCGTATTCCCCATCTCAAACTCCTAATGGGTGATCCGCATTCATATTTTTCCCAAAATTTTAGATTCAAAATTGAAATAAATGAAAATAATTATTTAGTTCCCTCTATGATTTAGAACAGTTTGAGATATTTCATTAATAATATGTGATTTAATCATATGACCTGAAAAGACCATTTCCCCATCCCTTTTTTAACCATGTATTAGAGAGGTGAGCTGGGAAATTCTACTACTTCTTTATGGATTCTATGGGTATTTTTAGGTTTCAATATCTCTAAAAGACCAAGATAAAACTATATTTACACATCTATTTTGTATGTTATCTTATCTAAGGATGCCCTTTGGATTATTTAATCCCCACGCAATTCTAAATGTTTCATGGTAATCATATTTTTTGACCTAATTGAGAGAATCCTGGAGGTATTTCTTGATGAGTTTACTATTTATAGTACATGATTTTAAACTTTTTGTGAAAAAATAGAAAAAAAAAATTAAAGAAATGAATTGAGATTTACTTGGTTTTAAACTTTGAAAAGTATAATTTAATGGTAGATAAATGTAATGTTTTGGGATATGTAATCTATAAATATGGGATTAAAGTAGATAAGGCCAATGTTGATATTACTTATATATTCCTTACCCCCATTTTAAACATATCAGATCATTTTTTGGCCATTTTGGATTTTATAGGAGGTTTATTAAATATTTTAGTAAAATTGATTTTCCCTTGAATAAATTTATAAAAATAGAAACTGATTTTGTGTTTGATTATTTTTGAATGAAATATTTTGATAAAATTAAATAGATCTTGAACACATCCCCAATGATTTATCCCACTAAGTGAAACACCCCTTTTGAAATGTTGTGTGATGGTTTAAAAAATCATTCAATGTTATGATGTATAAAATTTTTTATGGGAACTCACATGTGATGGAATACACTTCACAACCCATTGACACAACCCAAATTAACTACAAAAAAATATATAAGGAGTTTTTTCAATTTTTATTCAATTGAAAAAAATATAATCATATGTTTTAGGAAGTAGAGTAACTGTTTATTCTGGTCATGCATCATACAAGTATTTAATCAAGAAATTTGAAGTAGAGTTGGGTTTACTGAGATGGATACTATTGTTAGAAGAATTTAATTTATAGATAAAGGATAATAAGGTCTATTAAATCCTAGTCATAGACCACATGATCTGGTTTCCCCACACTATTGAGGTTGAAACACTGACATAGATAGCCTTAGATGATTTCCTCCATGGCGAAAAGTTGTGCAAAGTCACCAAAGTGCCTTGGTATACTAACTTGGTGAATTTCTTTTCCACATAAAAGTTACCCACCTTCATTAATAACTATCAAACATTCAAATTAAAATCCTAAAATAAATTTTATATATTGGAGGATCCTTATGTATTGAATAATTATAGTGAAACAATGATTAAGAGGTGTATCACTGAAGAAGTGGTTAAGTACTTTAATTTTTCTATACACTTATATGAAGAGGACATTTTGAACCTTATATAATTTCAAAAAAAGACATATAAGCTGGATTGTTTTGGCCCTCAATTTTTAAAGACTCATATGATTCTTGTAGAGCATTTTCTAACTATCATTTCACTAGTGGAATATCTAAAATATACAAAATTAAATAAAAACCTTTAATTTTTTCTTAATTATTTAATGTTTGGGTATTAGATTTCATGGGACTATTTCTTGTCCCTTTCGGTTTCTCCTGTAAATTATTAGTAGTAGATTATGTTTCCAAGTGGATTAAAACAAAATGATCATAAATTAATTATTCCAAAGTTTTGGTTGAGTTTCTATGATCAAACGTTTTTTAGGTTTAGAGTTCCTCGAGCCATAATCATTGACCAAAGAACACACTTTTATAATAATAACATGAAAGTACTCAGGAAAAGGTATGAATTTCACCACAATACATTAACTACCTATCACCCACAGAAAAATGGGTAGGCCAAGGTGTCAAATAGAGAGATTAAATGAATATTGGTAAAGATAATGCAACCCATTCAAAAGGAATAGTGTAAGAAGATTTAAGATGTACTTTGGGAAAACATAACTAATTTCAAACCTTAGGTATATCATTGTATAGAATTTTTTATGGAATGAACTATAACTTTCTAGTTAATCTACATCATAAATCCTACTGGGTTGTGAAAAGAGTGAATCTAGAGTTTAGAATGGATGGTGAGAAAAGGAGGATACAAATGATGGAACCATAAAAGATGAGGAGGGAGGAATATGAGAACACCCTACTATATAAATATAAATCCATATTTTTCTATAAAATACTTATTTAGAAAAGATGATTTTTATTTGGTAGTAAACTATATTTTTTTCTCTCAAAGGATGAAGCACATGCCTGATAAGATTCTTTACAAGTGGCCTTGATGATTCATATTCACTAATACATTTCCATTTGGTGTAATATAAATCAATATATCTAAATCATAGTAACCCTTTAAAGTGAATTGATTGTATCTGATATCATAAAGATTTTTTGAAGTTTTCATTGGAGGATTCCAAACTCCACCATGATTATTTTGAATAAAGGAACCTTGGGTTGTTTTTTTCTTCACATTATAATAGATACTCACATATTGAATCCATTATTCCATAAAAAATTCTATTAAAATTAATTGTACTGTTTGAAAGATAAGTGTGGGGGAGGGGAAAGTAACTTCAGATTTAAATAATTTTTTCATTTCTATATGTTTTCTAAGTACTCTTGGATTGAAATAAAATGAATCAAAGTGATCAAAAATCAATTTTCATAATCATTAAAAAAAATTATGTATGCTTTTTTCTTTTTAGGTTTATATTTTTGGTGTTTTTTTATGCTTGGAAACTTCAATTTCAAATATTTCCTAACTAGTGAAAATCACATGCTAGTTTTTAGGATTTAAATAATTTTAAAATTACTATATTTTCATTATTTCTAATTGGATATATCCACTATTTTCATGGAAGTGTGATTAAAAATTTTAAAGTTTAATTTATATTTTAACATGAGGAAACTAGATTTTTGAACTTAAACCTAAGTAAACTCATCCTTTGTGAAAAAAAAACCTCAAGGATATAACCCAAAAAATCACCATACAAGTCATTTGAGACTAGAGTAAAATGGTAATTGTGATCCCAAAATGAATTTATAATATGATTATACATTATGTGTTTCAGTAATAAAAACCCTCTATAAATTCAATAAGTTCTTTACACACACATGGATAGAAAAATTCAAATAAGTACCTAATTGTTAAAAATAAATGGATTAAGTTAAGGGGGGATATTGAACCCAAATGGAGAAAAGAGAAATTTAATTGTATGAATATCATTTGAGTTATATTAAGGAAGTGAAAAATGTAACTTTTGTACAAGGAACCCATGGGATAGTGACAATTTAAAGTGTTTCACATTAAAGTTTTAATTCCACTAAAATATGACTTGTTTCTCTATTGGAACTAGAACATTGGCTTGGATTGAAATGAGGTAGTGAGATTAATTCACATAAGAGTAATGAAATTTCATAAATTTGATGATATTTTCCCTTTTACATTTTGTTTTTTTATTTGATTCTAGGTAGTGTAAATATTTTTAATAGCTTAAATTCATTATATTGTTTGGGAGTGTAATAGTGTATGTGTGGGGGAGTGATGAAAGCTAATATTTCCCAGATTTTTATCTATTTTTAAATTTTAGTTAATTACCTTATATATATAAAACCAAGGTAATTAATTCATATTTTTTACTTTAATAAATTTTAACTTCAAAACAAATGGCTAAAATCATGGATTTTAGTGATGTTATTCATTTTTTGTATAATGAAGAAGACATACCTTAATCTGATGATGGTTTAAAATTTTAAAATGTTTTTTATTTTGTTCTTAATTTTTTTAAATAAATTTTTAATCAATTGAAAAAATTATAAATTGATTTTTATTTTCTTGATGTACAGGTAGACGGTAAAATTTGGCAAAGTCTTTCCAGCATACGTGTGATGAAGGTTTTACCTGTATGCCATTCACTGGCCAACATTGGTGTCTTTATCTTAATGTAAATATAATCTAGGACATGCATATGTGTGAATAACCACTGTATTAGTATCATATACATAGCCTAAGTGTCATGGGAACCAAAATATGTGTCAACTGAGCTAGTATAGGTGTCATCCAGAGTCAATGTATGTGTCATCTAAGCCACTACACTTGTATAAATGTGATCTATCCTATAAAAAATTTCTCAAGTGCTATGTCAGGGTGGTTTCCATGAAATAAGAGTATCCCTATGTCCACATTGTGAACTAAAAAGGCTATGTAAAGTTGAACACTGCATTTCTAGAGTTATGTAGAGACTATCATCATAGAAATGTAGTTATGTAAAGGTGGAGGCCATGTTCCATGAGCTATATAAGGGAACAATCATGAAGGTAAACTTAAATTTCAAAAATGGTTATTCTCAACCAAAAATCAAATTTTCTTCATGTTTTTTTCCCAAATCAAGTAAGAACCCTCCCAAGATACCAAGTATAGATCATCAAGATAAAGAAAAATTTAGATATTATGGGAAGAATGTGAGTTAAGTGGAATATTTGAGAGGGATCTAGCTGAATCCATCTGGACCCTCGAGGTGTACACATGGTATAGTTTTAATAACAAAGTGTTAAGAACTGAATTTGATGAATATTTCAAAGGTACAAGAATAATTTTAGGAGTAAGAGGAGTCTTGTACTACTCATGTGGGATAAAAAGATAGTGAACCAAGAGAGTAACCTTAGGCCACTTCTATAAAAAGGTAATTGTTCACTAAGAAAGGGGCTATTGCCACTATTGGTTGATCAAGTTGAGAGCTACTATTGTTTTATTTTATATTCATGTAATGAATCTTGTGGTGGAACACTAGGATCTTAGTGGTCAATCTAAGGAGACTTCTCTTCCCACACTAATGAATTTATATTTTAATTTTTAATTATCATATTTTAACTTCTTTGGAATCATTTGATTGTTATATATATTTGGATATTTTATATGTTGTTTGAATTTAAATTATTCTTCTCCTATTCTAATTTTCATATATAAGCCACCTGATGATTCTCCACTATTAATGATATTGAGCAGCGGATTGATATAGAGGTGATTAGAAATATCTTATCACCAGGATAGGTAAGATTAGGGGATGTGGTGATTATTTCATTTCTATAATTAATCTAAAATAAATTTTTGAGGGTGATCAGTGAGGTTTGAACTAATTATATAAATAATAGGGTAGTTAAAATAAAATAATGATTTAATAGGTAAGACACGGGATATTTGGGGTTAGACTAAAGTCTCTTTAAATTGATTTTAAACTCCTTATTTCTCTTATCATTTCACACAAAACTATGATGTTTTAAACCTACAAAACCTGAAAATTTCAAGAACACTCTCCTCTCTAGAGACTACTCAGGTCCCACTATATTAATTTAGGTTCAAATTTTTTTTGATATAATCCCCATGATAGAAACCTCATCAATAATCAACATAGAGGATTATTTAATAATAATTCTTATCAGTTGGATACCAAATAAATAATAATATGCATGAAAAATTATACATTATGATTCATGTTATATGATTTAACCAAATCATATACTATGATTAGATAAAGTCTATGTAATGATGGACAATAACATGACTTTTGATGTACCAATATCATCTCTTACAATATATCCAAAAGGAGTCACATGTGTAACTGTTTTAGGGTATATCTCATTCAATTATATCATAGTAAAAGGGAATCATATGAAGGGTTTATAAGGATTTAATAACACTTATTCAATATAGAGGAGGATATTATAAACCTCATATTGAAGATTTCAATGCTAAGAAAAATTGAAATCAAGTACAATCTAAATGAAGAACATATACCTTTCATTGATGAGAGCCTCTTCTATAGCCTTCAATTATATGCTTGATGAATGTATCTTAGAATAAACCATCAAATTATTTCCTCTATGGTTTATCCATGGGATGATATAAATAACCCAATGCTTTGGTGGGGTCCTCCACCACTCCTAAATTATGCTAGTACGTATCTGTGGTAAAGGTAGAAGGAGGAAGAGAGATATGGGAGAATAGGTTGGAGATTAGGGTAAGCCAAAACCACTAACTCAATGGCCCTAGCCTTCTTATATATCCTTGAGTATGCTCTCTAAATATCCATGCATTTTCTCACACGTTTACAACATATGTGTAAATGGACTATGGTTATAGAAATTTGTAGCCCTTGGATAATAAAATTCCAATACATTTCATCTTATGAAATGTTTATAGTTAATAATAAAGAAAATAGAAGATATTTTAATGTTAACCACTTAATGGTCAACTTACCTAATAATTTATTAATTATAACATGGATCATACAATATGATTCTCATTTCCTTATGATATAATACTTTCATATAATACAAGTAGACAATGTAATAGTATTATTATATATTTATATTGTATTAAATGATATACCCAAATTCATACATTATTCCTTTTCTATAATTGATTTCATACCTTACAACATCATTATATATTAAAATATGATAAGACCTAAAATACATCAAATGCATATCAGATTTAAGGAATATTTCCATCAATAACTTACTTTCACTAAATCCTCATAGACTTTGTGAAATTTCATTTTATATTATATCATATATTATAACTTGTCAAAATATATCCAAAATTCCTCTTAGATATCTTCCAAAACACTTTTTGAAAGATGCCATAAAGTATACTCTGTGTCATATTATATGTAATACTATTGGGAATGTTCATCCAAAACTCATTTTGGATAAAATTTAAAAACTTATATAGTAGCTCTTAAGGTTTCATAAAAAACAACATCTATTTATTCAAACACAAAATTTGACACCATGGGATTTTTTAGTTTTGAAAAATTTGAATTCCAAAATTCATAATTGTAATCAAAGAGAAGTATCTAGAAAAGAATATGTGTTACTCAGGCTATAAAGGGATTTTAATGATCTTAATCAACACATGTATCTTAATTCTTATTTCCATTAGATATATCATATATAAGTATGAATAATCATATAATCCCTTTTTCCAATACATGGAGTGATTGTGGTTCATGTAGTATGTCAATCCCTTATAGCATCTTCATATATTCTCAATTATCTGAGTATACATTGACCAAGTTGATGAATACTTCACATATAATTCATCTAAGTGGGTGATCATCTTACATGATCCTTATATAAGTATGTCATACACTTCCTTAGTCTATGTTAGTCAAGGGTCCAAGTGGCATACTCAGTATACAATATGGAAAATTCTATCTTGGTTAAGCCTCAACCGACAACTTGATCAGAAAAATAGATAACCACCCTGGGATTAGTTATACATTAAGTCTTTAATAAGAAAGGTATCAAAGTATAAAGGTTCTCATGATAGATATCTTTTCAAACTAGGGTATGGGGATTCAATATGAAATATTCACCCTTATAAATCTAAAGACATAAAATATGAAACTCCTTATGGAATACTTGGTGTGTCACCTGGTATAAAAAACTTCTTATGCGACTCGACATCATATCCCAAATCTATATATTAAATATTACTCATTCAAAGTAAAATTTCCAATAGGATAATATAGTCACACTAAGAGGGGAGTGAATCAGTGTAGACCAAATTTACCAAATTCTTATTTTCTCCCTTTTAATTACCCCTCTTATTATTCAAACCTCCTCACCTATTAGGGTGAATGGATTTGTTATGAATTCACCACACACCAAACCACATGAAAAGTGGTAATTAAACATGATAAGTAGCACACAAAATATTATTACAAAGTTTGATCTCAATGTGGGTATTTACTTCTTTCTTTATTAAGGTATATCTTGAGACATAAATTTTATCACTAATAAACAAGTGATTATAAGAGAATGGTAAATGTCATCCTTTATTCTTGTGAAATCAATAAGATAAGGTAAGAACATATCCTTGACTCTTGTGGTCAGATCTACGTATTTATAAGTGAGTATCAGAATACATTGTTGACTCATATGAATCTATCACCCATAGTAGTTATCTCTTGATAAATTATCTTCCTAATGTTATACTGGATCCCTCGAGACTTGAATGGTCCTCCACCAAATTGAGAAATATCCTTACATTTAAGATTATTCTTCACCAAAAATATTGATCTTTCTCTAGGCCTTCAAGATCATATGAATCATTACATGATCAATTTTCAACAACTCCAATGTCTAGAACATATGTAGTATCAAGATCCCTATAATTTCTCACTTCTTCAATAGTATCAACATTCAGACCTTGTGAAGTAAGCATATAATTGGCCTTTCTTACTCAAACTTTCAAAATGATAAACGTATTCATAGGAATATGAAAGAATAAATTTTCATCTTCCTTGTCATCTTTATTTGAACATTTAGATATCTTTAACAACATATACTCCTCACACTTCAAGAGTCTCGACACAAGTAGGAATGCTTAACATGCTCTCCCCCCCACCTTCCCTCCTTAACTTATTCTTCTTTGGATTCTATAATATAAAGGTATCATCAGATAGTTCTTCACTCCCTAATTATTCTTCTTAGATACATAATATTTGTAAAAGAAATAGTAGCAACACATTGATATCTCACTTTTTCCCATATATTTTGTCTTCTTTTTTCTATTATTTATTCACCACATCTCAACAGATTACACAATATATTTTCTATATTAAAAATTTAGAAACCCTGTGATATTAAGTACCTTGATCTTTTTCAATATTCTCAATAGGATTACATGTGCCTTCTCCAACTTTTACCACTATTAATGATTTTCAAATCATTAAACTTGAAAATCTAAGAATAATCAGGCAATGGTATTATCAATTTATTATTGTGTAATTATATTATTGAGCATCATATAGATTAAATCTCTAGAAATCTCACACTTTATCAAACTGATAAACCTTGCATAAGACATAGAATATCTTATATATCACATCAGTGAGATCTAAAACCTTACACATTCAAATTAATATCTTCTATATGTTTATGATAATATTATATATTCTTAATGAAATCATACACATTCTTTTTCATATCTTCTATATTAAATATATTATATTATGTACCAGATTGGGTCTGATAATTTACCAATTTTTTACTCTCTAATATCTTTCATATCATTAGTGATATATTATGTATACTATAGATATCTTACAAATAAAAGTATTATTTTTTCTCTTTTCCATATTTTTTTAGGAAATTTAGTAAATATATTTTGTATAATTTTAAATATCACATATATCAATGTATGATATTTCCATTTCCATATTTTAGTATAATATTTGGTAAATATATTCTATATGAACATGGATATGTTTTATATCAACAACAAAACCTTAAAAACCATATGAAATATTTTACATACCATAGTGTAACTCAAAAAAATTATTACTTATAATCTAGAAAATTTTATATATCATATAAATTTCATGTCCATTTATAATATTTTACTTCTGAGAAAGATATATGAATTCTATACCTTTTCTCTAACTCAGAATTATAGAACTTTTACAAATTAACTCAGAACATATTCAAACATTCTCTGGGAATATCTAATCTCTTCAAAACATCTAAAAATAACTCAAATAAATTTATTAATATATAAAAACTTATCAAAAATCTCTATCACAATTTCCAAATAATCTTGTATTATATGTGTACTGTGATTGATTCTTTCCATGAAACTTTATTACATAATCAAAACTTATCTTTAAACTCAATATTTGTTAGTTTATCATCCAAGTTTATTAATAAATATATTTAGTATCCTTTATACTTGATAACATTAGGATGTGTAATCAATCCAATTATTATCTATCTTTCCTCAATTCCTTCAAACATAGCCAAAATATATAGTATACAATTCTTTAATTACCACCTTCCAGCACTTATCATGAATCCATTAAAATCTCAACACTATAATCATATGATATATTCTGATGTTTCCTTGAATATATATATCTATTAACTCAAATCATCATTGGACCTTTTCCATTTTCAAGGGAATTATTCCAATTGTCATCTGCATTTCCAAAATATGAATGTATCTCTAAAGTACAGTGGAAGATAGCTTCAATAAAAGTGATCTATAGGAACTCCAAGCTTCATCTCAATAACTATAATGATTTACAATTTTCATGGAATTATTCAGGAATGATGAGGTACTTAAAAATGTTATCTAATTGGTATCTTTATCATCTATAGACACATATTGACTTGGATTCTTATTGACATAATGACAAAAAAATAAAAAATGGAACTCTCTTCATCAAATTCTATTTGGGCACTTCACCAACCTTATGATAACCTTAAATGTAATTTTCTTATGTATATTTATGTGGTTTATTTCTCCCTTGATTTCAGGGTGTCTTGGAGTAAAATTATTAGGTTTTTGAAACTTTTACCAAGTTGCATGTTTTGGCACACTATTTGGGAAATCGTGTTGTGGAAACCATGTGCCACCTACTGTTTTGGGAAGTTTTGATCCCACATTCACCCCTAAATTTGGTAAACCATTTAGGTAAACTATAAAACATGGTTATTTTTAGACATTTATGACCAAACAGTCATCGTACAGTTTGGTAAACCATGTGGGGAAACTATTTGACCAGCTCTGGTTTGGTATTTTTTTCATTTTGAGTACTTTTTATTTGGGGATTATACTATAAGACTCTTTTCACTCAAAAATATCAAATTAGGTGCCTCCTAAATTTCTCTCCCCCATTTAGAGATCCTAAATGGTTAATTTGGTGTGGTTTTTTGGTGGAATCCCACCCAAATAAAAAATCCATGATGTCCTCTTTGCTTATTCTCCTGGTTTCTCCCATTTCCCATTCTTTTTTGAAACTAATGGCCATAGTTGGCCAATTTTCATTGTTAGAAAATTTTATAATAAGGAATTTTGGTTTTCAAATTGTGTTATACATCTAAGGATACAAATTATAGTGGTTTTCATTGAAGGAGACTTGGTTTTATCTCTTCATGTATGAGATTCACTTCCAATTTATTTTATTAAAGAGTTCCATGGATGATTGGTATCTTAAATGTGTTATTGAACTAAATTAAAGATGTGTATGATAGATAATTTTATGTTATAAATGGTTCTCCATGATTTTCTCATTTATATTTTGGAAAAAAATGGGTGAATCATTTAGTTCAATAACACTTTTTTTAAAATTTTATTTTATGCATTCTTAGTGTATAATTAAATTCCACTAAAGGATTTCTATAAGAAAAATGATTGGTTCATGGTAATTTCTCTCAATTTATATTTATAAATTAGGGTGTTATTTTTTTAAGAGGTTTATTTATTTTAAAATGGTTTCCCTTATTTTAAAAAGGAGTTTCTCATGTTTTAAAAAATAGTTTCTTCTTGTTTTATTAAAATGGGGGTCTGTTTCCACTTGGTTTTATTTTTTTCAGTAAATAATTTGGCTAGTTAGGAAATTTTATGATTTATTAATTATTATGTAGTTTTGAGAAATATTCTTATTTTGAAAATTGGATTTTAAATGGGTTTCCAAAGATGTAACTCTTGATTTTAAAAGCAATGTCCCTTTTTACACCTTTAAAAAAAATTATTTATTTATTGATGTTTACACCCTAGTTAAGCCCCATTTTTATCCTATGTTTGTGGTTTTATTCATTTTTTAATCATTAAATTAATTATGATTCATGCTTATGAAGTTTGGGTTGAGGGTTGAATGGGGTTCATTAGAGTTTGAAATTATTTGATTATTATGCTTTTTTACTTTTGGTCTATGTTATTATCATGAAATTTACATTGGATGGATAGTGATCCACCTATATTAGTTATGAAATGAGGAACCCTAGGCTAGTAATTGAGGATTCATGGGATGTTAGTTATGATAGTTGAGATATATGCATTGTATAGTATCCCCAAGTTGAATGATATAACATGGCTAGGGGTTTATCACTGATGAGACTGGTGAGAGTGATTCAAGTGATGGTTTGTACAACCATTAACCTAATAAAAGTTGGTTCAACTTTTATAGGTCTAGTACTTGTCCTATTAGTCCATTTAGTTTTTCCTAATTATAATTGTCTTATATTATGACTCTTTATTATTGATTGGAATGTGTGTTAATTATTTTTTAGATGGGTCTTTCTTTATTATATTTATCTTCCTTATAGTTTACCCTTGATATTGACTACTCTTGATCCCTTCATTTATTATCATTTCTTTACGACTCTTCATGGATCATATATTATATTCTTTCCCTTTATTCATTACACATATTTTAGGTATGTGTGTGTTGAGTTTTAAAAGGTAAAATAGGTGGTTAATTTAAATTCAAGAATTATGAAATTCTTATTTTGAAGAAAAAAAATTATACACATGATAGTGTTTTTCTTTCAAAATAGGTGTTTAAATGAAAAATAAGGTTTAACTTGTTAATTTTTTAAATGAAAGTTTTTTAAAAAATTAAATGGTTGTCTTTTGAAATGGCCTTACCTTGATGAATACTCTTACAGTTATGATTTTTAAAAGGTATTTTTTATGAAATGAAATAAGGTATTTTATGTTTATTTCTATTTTGTATAAAAGAAATGAAAACTAATCTTGTTATTACTTTAAAACTAGTGGAATTGGTTTCCTTATAAATGAGATGTAATGGACTCATTTTTGTATCCTACTAGCATTTTGATCACACCCTACATACTCATATGTATGGATATGTAGTCTTTAAGTTTTCAATACATTTTCTAGGTTATGGATTGTAGAATGGGTTGTTACCAATCTCTATTGGGAAGTGGGTTATCTTTGGGTTATGGTGATGAATTGAGAGTCACATGGTGATGTTAGGGTTTGTATTTATAGTTATTTGGACTAGTTTGAGTCATGTAGTTTATCATCCTCTTTGACCTCCTATATTTTTCATTTTTTTAATGTTTGTGGTTTCTAAAATATTTTTATAAAAAATCATTTCAATTATTTTATAAATATGTTTGAAAAAATATTTTTTTATTTTTCATTTATCATTATGCCTTGTTTGGATGTTTTTATTTCGGAACTACTTATTTATTATGGAATGGTTGTACAATAAATGGATACATCATGTCGAATTTCTGGTTGGGATCCAATGTTTATTCTAGATTCTTATAAGGGTAAAATGGTCGTACATGTTCACTTATGATACCATGGTGCTTGTCTCCAGCCTAACTGATTGGGAATGCCCTTCAGGCCTTATGGTGGAATGGTTCAGGTGTTGGTTTAGGTGAAATCCTAGTCTGGTTCACTAAAAAATGGTATTAGATCCCTCTTATTATTTGGGGATTGATGGTAGATAGGAGTTAGGATTTTTGAATATTAATTTGTGGATGTAGATGAGTGATTGGTTAGCTCGTTCTCATGATAGACCTTGAGTATCCATGGGTGGTCAGGTGTTTTCTTTTAATTTTTAGATTTATGGTTATTTATTCTTGAGATATTTTGAAATGTTTTGATGATACTCTAAGCTATAGGAAGACCTCATGAGATGTATCAGGAAATTACTTATTCCAAAGTGAAACAGGATAAAATACAGGGTGAAAACAGGAATGGTGAAAGGCTATCAAACCATGTGTAAGCCATGTGGACCATTCTACACAACTTCTAGTTGTACTTTCACATTTGGCTCTAGCTATGACAAACCAAGTGTCCAAATAGTGTAAAATTAATAAAGTAGTGAATTTTTTTATTTTCTATCTCATTTGATGATGTTAGACCCTATTATTTTCAATGAGGATTGTTTTTGAATAATCCAGTGAATCTTTTGGAATTTTAAAGTAATGTCCAATGCATTGTATAATGACCCGATCATTATTAAACCCATAATTTATTTTTTAAATAATAATTAATTTTATTTCTTTCTTGAGGACCATTTATTATTTATAGTTTTGTATAATTAGTTCATAACTCTTACATAACTAACCCATGCATTACAATGTAGAAAATTCCACTCATTTTTT
This sequence comes from Viscum album, assembly GCA_963277665.1. Taxonomy (NCBI): domain Eukaryota; kingdom Viridiplantae; phylum Streptophyta; class Magnoliopsida; order Santalales; family Viscaceae; genus Viscum; species Viscum album. The sequence goes on from OY728127.1 coordinate 1,211,153,874, forward strand.
ATTTTTCCACAATATAATAAATTCAAAATGAAACTCGTTTTCTTTTAATAAAAAAACATCATAATTTTTAACTTGACTTCATCATTGTTCCTAGTAATCCTTAACACACTATGAAAAACATTTGAAAATGTGGGATAGGCACAAAAACTCTACAAAGGATATAAAAACTGAAAAATAATATATTCATTATTCTATTTCAAAACCATGATATCATATAAGATAGTTTTCCATCTGTATAATAAACTTTGAGATCAAATAATCATTTAATTACACATGAAATCATCTTTACAAAAAAAAAATTCATAAAATTCTTTATAAAAAACATAAATTCAAAATCATAATCCTGAGGTTTTTTTAGACAACATGAGAACCCATGAAAAACACTTTCTAAAAAACCTACCCTTTTACACTAAAAGAGCATAACCATTCTTTTAAACTAAAGACCATTATATTACCTTATAAAATAAATATATTTCCATAAAAACTAGTTAAAAATCTTAGAAAATTCGTGTATGTTTCTTGGGATATTATCTTCATAGTACCCTTACAAGAACCCTTACAAATTCAATAACTAACTCGATTAATTCCAACATTATTATCTGGAGAACATAATCATTACCCAATGAATTGGAGTGATATATCAGGATCACACATCTTTATAAATAATTTCTAAGTACCATAAAATTCTTTAAACATATAAAATATTTCATTTCCAGTATCAAACTCCTAAAAATATACTTTAAGACCCATAAGTAAATCATTTTAAGATATTGATATACCCATTTCCTTTAAAACCCTAATACCTAGAATAAAGAGAAGAAGCATTTTTCCTTAAAGAAAACATGGAATATTTTAAATGAAACCAAATATAAAATAACTATTATGGTGATAAGAAAATCTATTTAAATCATATATGTTAAAATTGAACATTCTTTCTTTCCTTTTATAAATAAAGTCAAAACTTTCTATAGAAAATACATCACTAGATTCCTTTTGAAGGCCTTTAAAAGAAAATAAAAAATACATAAAATACCCTTTAGAATTTGTTTATGTCAATATAAATTTATCTTTAAAATTATTTTAAGAATATGGACATGGAGGAAAAATATTTAGAAAATAAATCTTTAAAATATTTAAAATAAGGTTTTAAGGTAAAGTGTCTCTTACCTTGATCTTGACTTGTAACATATGCTCTTTATCTTCATTAATTATAAAGTTATGTTAATTATTTAATTGATTAAGAATATTTTTAAGTTAATTAAATTTTTTATGATTCCTTTTATTTCACTTATTACAATATCATACTTAATCAATTAATTGATTAAGTTTACTTCAGATGTTTTAAGGATGTTTGGTTCATAAGCCCAAAATGACTTTGGTATGTTGAATTTAGTTAAATGGATCATGATTATATCATTTATAGATTATTAGTCATATTATAATTTTTATTTTTTTACATTAATTATACATTTATAACCAACCATGTAATGTGGTTATGAAGAATGAATTATGTTATAATATGGAGATGATAGTATGTATGTACGCATGAGTAACACTTCATTTTTTCAACAAACATGAGGGAAAGAAATTAAGTATCATTTTATATTTTTGTAATGATTATTATATCATAAATTTAATTTATTTCCTTAAATACACTTATATTTACCATTCATGCCAGGAAGTGATGAAAATTAATATGCATCAGTTCGTGAGGTGGTAGTCCATGCATACACATGATCATTGTTTTTATTTTTCATTGAATGTTAAATAAATAATTGGAATATTTTTTACCATTAAAAATGAAACTTATATTATATAAATCATATTATTTAATTTTGATCCATCATTATTACCAACTATAAGATTTGGTGATGAAAAATGAAATACATCATCTCGTAAGGCGGTAGTCTGCATGTGCACACAAGAGAAGTTTTTATTTTCCATTAGATGTATAAGTTGATGAAAAAGGTTTATAACTTAAACATAATAAAATTTTATTATATGAAAGATAATTATTTTATTTTATCATAATGGTTAGTATAGGTTTGAAGTAGTTAAAATAAGAAATAAAAAATAAAACACTTGTTTAAAAATTATACCTCGTCTTCAGACAACCTCCTTAGGTTTATACCTATAGCCATCCTAGGATGGTATTATGATCAAAAAATAACCTATAGGAAATGGGTAGATAAGTTATGAATTTATTTTTATAGTTATTTTTTTAGATAATATACTCTTCAAGTGTGGAGAAGAGAGGATAGGGAGTTTCCTTTTATAAGTGAGGGTAAGGACACACTTAGAATTTTTCAAAAGATCAAAATATATTCATCTATTACTCAAGAAAAATGGATCCAAAATAGACCATTTTATAAGAATATATAATATAGGATCTAAATATTACCATTAAATAGGATTTATACATGTTTTTGGTCATTTTATCCATTTTTTTTAGTTTTAACCCTTTAAACCCATTTTAACTCTTACTGTTGTAACTAACTTTTTTAACAAAGTTACAACTCATAATGAAAAAAAATAAAAGTGGCATCACAAAAAAAATTGTACATGCTGATTATAAATATGGTTTCCATTTTATAAAATTTAATTTATATATGTGTCATAAATTAAATTTAAGAAATCCTAAAAAATGAGATTAAAAATGATTTTCTAGATAAATGAATCATTAACTATAAAAATGTTTTTACACCAAATTCAAGTATAATATTGATTAAAATGAAATTTATTATATTATTTTTAATTATAAAGAACTAATTATATTTTAAAACTAATACATAATATAATGTTACTTTTTAAATATAAGAAAAGAAAATATGACTTTCATAAAAACTAGCATTTCTACTATTCACCTAAAAATTAACTTTTTCCAAAAATTCCAAAAAAAAATAATCTAAGTTTATTTTGACTTGAGGATATAAAAAATATATAATTTTTTCAAATTAAAACTCTATAATTTGGAAGTTAAACTACTAAATAAAACTGTATAATATATGAAACTCAATTTAGTTAGAATAAAACAATTTTCTTTTTAACTGATAAATTACCTATTATTCTTATAATGAATATGGTTCAATTAAATATAATTAACAGATGATAATAATGTATTGTGATATATTATAAATATTACCAGGGTTTTTATATTATTCCCCATTTTATAAATTACATCCTAATAATTTTTATTCACTTCTTAAATAAGTGGGGATATTTTTCCTTCATAGAATTTTCATATTCCCATATTGCTTCCTCAAACATATAGTTTTCCCAAAAAAACAGTACATGATGAATATCATTATTACAAAACACTTTATCCATATGATCAAGAATTCAAATAGGTTATTCATTATATTAAAGGTTTCTATCTAACTGAACTAATTTAGGACTCAAAATATGAGATGAATCTGGAACATACTTCCTTAATAATGAAATATAAAACATGTCATGAACCTATGATAAAATATGAGGAAAATAAAATCAATAAGAAACTAATAAAATATTATCCAAAATTTAATACATTCTAATGAACCATGGAATTATCTTTCCTTTATTATCAAAATTCATAACACTTTTCCATGGGGATACTTTAATAAAAACATGATCACCCACCTCAAATGAAAAATATTTCCTCTGGTTATCCGTATAACTCTCCTTTTTACTCTGAGATTTCTTTATATAATTTGAATCAACTTCACTTTATCTACCATATATTCTTATAATTTATTTTATAAAAACCTTCTTTCACTAACTTCATTCCAACAATTTGGAGTCTGAGACTAATTTTTGTATAATGCCTTAAAAGGTGTCATTTGTATACTAGAATGAAAATTGTTGTCATAATATTGTTCAAATAGTGAAAATGTTGATTCCAACTTCCTTAGTAATCCAATGAACAATATTGAATCATGTATTTTAAATTTTGATTTATTCTTTCTGGTTGTCCATCAGATTGGGGATGAAAAGATGTATTGGAATTTTATTCATCACTTAACGACTTCTGAAGGATTTTCAAAAAATTATAAGTAAACCTTTGATAATGATCATAAATAATAGAAATATAGACCCCGTGTAATTAGATAATCACTATAACATAAATTCTATAATGATGATCCAAATACATATTATCTTGAATATGAATAAAATGTGTATATTTAGTCAATCGGTCAATAATTACCCAAATTTCATTATTATCTTAAGATATGTTTTGATAAGCCCACCAAAAAAATCCATGGATATATTCTCCCATTTTAATTATAGCACTAAAAAATAATAAATAATCCTCCTCAGTAATTATTTTTTTTATTTAACTAGTTAACATGTCAAATATTTCATGGAAAAATCAGCAATATCACTTTTCATTCTATCCCATCAAAAATATTCCCAAATGTCTCTATACATCTTATCGTTGCTAAAATTAACTGAAAATGGAGATCTATGGGCATCAATCAATAATTCATTCTTAAAATAGGAATCAAAAGGCACACATAATATTTTCATAAATCAAATAAAATATTGTTTTTTCAATCTTAGAATCAGGAAGATTAACTTTACTGACCAATTCTACCTTTTTCTATAAAACACTTTGCTCCTTCTGAGGTTTCTTGATTCTGTCTGACAATGATGATGGTATTGACACCTGAAACAAAATAGGGGAAATTCTTACATGCACAATTTCTAGTCTAACATTCATTAAATAATTAACCAAAGGTCCATATTCCTTTTATAGAATAGTTAATTAGGCATTATATTTTTGAATAAAAGCATCATCTACTCTATAAAATTTTCCAATTTGTAATTAATTGTGTAGTCATAATCCTTAATCAGTTATATCTATTTTCTCAATCTCATGTTTAATTCTTTTTGAGTGAATATATAAATCAAACTTTTATGATAAATATATATTTAACATTTTACTCCATATAAATGATGCCTTTATATTTTTAAATAAAACAATATAGTCACTAATTCATGGTCAAGTGAAGGATAATTTTTCTTATGATGTTTCAATTTTCATGAAGCATAATTAATTACCCAATCATTCTACATCAAAATATAACTAATTCCCTTAAAAGAAGCATCAATGTAGATAAAAAACTCAGTATTTTTTGGATGGAAGGGTCAAAATTGGAGCATTCACTAATCTTATTTTTAATTCTTAGTATCATTTACTACACACTTTCATCTAGATGAATTTTACACATTTTCAAGTTAACATAGTTATTAGTCTAGATAACTGAGAAAGGTTTTCAAAAAACAATTAGTAGTAATGTACTAATCTAAGAAAAATATGAATCTATGTGACATTAGTAGGTTTTATCCACTCTTCAACCAATTTAATTTTAATTATATCAACATTTATTCCATATTTATTTTTAATATGTTCAAGGAAAGAAATTAGTTGCAACCAGAATTCATATTTTCTAAATTATCTATATAAATTATTTTATTTTAAGGTTTTCAAAAAAAACTCAAATATTTCTCCTGACCAACATAAATTTTATAGTGTATAAATATTTCATTAATAAACACAACAAAAAAATTATCCATTAATTCATGAAAAAATCTACACATAAGGTTCATTAATACAACTATCGCATTTTTTAACCCAAAGGGAGTAACTACAAACTCATAATTCCCATACCTAGTCTAAAATACTATCTTTGGAATATTATCCTCCTTCACCTTCAGGTAATGGTACTTAGACATGATATCATCCTTCAAAAAAATAATTTGATCCCTAAAATTATTCCAAAAAAAGTAATCTATATGAGGAAATAGATACTTATTCTTAATAGTGATGTTATTTAGTTTTTTATAATCAATATAAAACCTTATATAACCATATTTCTTTTTAATAAAAAAATTATGTGCACACCATGGTGAAGTTTTAATATGAGTGAATATATTATCAAGAAACTCTTTTAACTTCATTTTCAATTCCAAAAGTTATACTTGAGCCATTTGATAAGGAGGTTTTGAAATTGTTTTATCATAAAACAGTAAGTTAATAGTAAATTTAATTTCTTATTCTAGTATAATTCTAGGAAATTCATCAATAAATACATCCATATTTTCATTTACTATAGGGATATCAACAATTCTAATAGTTTCCTTAGTCTTAATAATATGTGAAATATTAATTTCATTTCCATCTTTAATCAGTTTCTATTATTCTTGATGTGTTCTCAATTATATGAATTCATTCTTGTATAAAAATTTAAATTCATTCTAAAAAACAACTTATTTAGCTTTGTAATCTATCTTAGCATGATAAATAGAAATTTAATCCATACCCATGATAGCATCAAACTCTACAAGGGGAAGTAAAACAATTTTTATAGGTGAAGTATTTCCACATAAAATAATGGGAAGATTATTATAATTTATTTTTCCCTCAAAACTACCCCCAAGTGTTTTTACCAAAACTATGAGATTTATTTATTTAGGTGAAAACTCTAATTTACCTATAAATTTATCATAATTTAAAGAATTTTTATACCCCGAATCAAACAAGATGTTTTCATAATCGGAATAAATAAGTAATGTACCTGACACAACATTGTTGGATGGTTCAACATCTACTAAAGGAGTCAAAGGATTTATCCAAACCTTTCTACTTTTGATCCTGAAAACTTCTATCCTTCATTCCTATCTTCGAACAAGTACTCACATACTGATCCATTTCATTATTATTAAAATATTTTACTCTTTACTTTTCATTATTTTTCTAATCATTACTGTGAACCTTTTCATTGTAGTCACCAACTACATGTCAAAATTTACCACATCAGAAACACTTCCCAAATTTTATAAGACATTACCCAGGGTTATTTTTACCATAATTATAACAAGACGAAAACTTGAAATTCTTACCATTATATTTCTTCGATGGATTTTTTTTCATTGATTGTCGTCTAAACCTATTTTTTTCTTATTTTTATAGAACATGTGATCATAGAAAAACTCCATTTATACATTGTTATTATATAAAAATAGTTTTTCATAACTTTTAAATTCATAATAATTAAATTCTCTTAAATATCTTGGATTAAATCCTGAGTAAAATTGATTAATATTACTATTAAGATCCCGAATACAATTTGGTTCAAACCTTTCCAATCGAGTGAAGATTTTTTCATACAAAATGACTAAATATTCCTAATTATTCCTCAATTCCAAGACTCTTTCTTTTCCATACTAAGTCAAATAAACTTAGTAAAATATTTATCATGGAAAATATTATTAATTTCATCCCATTCCAAGAAATCAATATCTTTTCTTTCACTGGTATTCCTTACCATTAACTACCACTGGTCGAATTCACCTTCAAAATGATAAATATATTGAATTACCTTTTTATGCTCTAAGAAACCCATGACTTTGAATATATTTTCCAAATTTTTAATCCACCCCTATTCTACCACTAGTCCATAAGATCCATTGAATGCAAGAGGGTGTTTTTTCATTAAATTATATACTATTAACATGTTATTTTTTTGGTGAATATAGTTTATATTTATCATGGACTCCACCAACATTAATATTTAGTGTAAATTGATCCATAATAGTAACAAACAACTCAATTCCAATTATAACCATTCTAGGTTTCTGATTTGGAAGGATATTTTTCTCTTGGTGTCTTCCTACTTTAACTTCCATGTTTCCTCTATGGAAAACCATTCTGAGTAGACATGTATTATATAAATTAACACAATATAATAAAATACTATATCATGTAAACATCACCATAAATTAGAATATCTAAAGGGTATTGTGTTAATATTATCCTAACATCATACTCTGATGTTAACTATAAGAACCTGGTCCTTATTCAACCCATAATTTAATTTTTTTTTTAAAAAAATCATTTTATTTCATTCCTAAGGACCTTTTAAATTTTATAGTTTTAAAGAATTAGGTTATAACACTAACATAACAAAACCATGTATTATAAATTTAAATCTTCCACTCAATGTCTATGTTTTCTATAAAATAATACTTTTAAAATGAAACATGTTTTCTTTTCAAGACTCTTATTCCTGATTTTAAACTTGACTTAATCATTGTTCCTACTATCCTTAAAACCATATGACAAAAATTTGAAAACATGGGATGAGCACAAAAAACATAGTAAGGGATAGAAAAATAGAATAAAAGAAACCAATTAGTCCATTTAAAAATCATGATATCATATAATAGATTTTTCCTTTAACATAATAGACTTTGAGATAAAATAATCATTTACTTACACATGAAATCATTTTTACTACCCAAAATTTTTCATAAATTATTTTATAATAAAATATAAATACAAATTTATAAATTTGAGGATTTCTTATAAAACATGAGAAATAAAAATATTTTCATGAGAAATTAACTTTGAGATAAATACCTTTTTTACCCTAAAAGGGAAAAAATCATTCCTTTAAACAAAAGATCATTATCTTACCTTATGAATTAAAAATATATTCATGAAAAATAATTTGTGATAATATAAAATTCATGTATGTAACTTGGAACATTATCTTCAGATAACCCTTACAAGAACCCTTAAAATTTTAATAACATACTTGGTCAATCCCAATATAATTTTATTAGGAACATAATTATTAAATAATGCATCGGATATATATATCAGGCCCACCCATAATAATAAAAAATTTACAAGGACCCTAACATGTATGAAACACATAAAATATTACATTAAAAATATGAAACAAAAAAATATACACTTTTGAATCCTTAATTAAAACATTTTCAGATATTGATATATCATTTTCCTTTAAACTCCAGTTTTCAAAACTAAATTACCTAAAATGAAGGTAAGAAGGGTTTTTTATTTGAATAAAGCATAAAATATTATAAAGTAATATAAATATAAAATAATGTTTATGGGGGCGAGAAAATTTGTTGAATTTGTATAAGTTAAAATAGAACATTTGTTTTTTCCTTTTCTAAATAAAGACAAAACAACCCGTATAAAATATGTAAAAAGATTCCTTTTGAAATCCTTTAAAATAAAGTAAAAAAATACATAAAATGTCCTTTATAATTTATTAAAATAAATATAAATACATACATAAATCTATTTTAACAATATAGACATGAAGGTAAAATATTTATATTATAAAAATTTGAAATATTTAAAATGAAGTTTTAAGGTAAAGAATTCCCTACCTTGAGTCTGAATTATCATGTACATTATTTATATTTATGAATAATAAATTAAGTCAATTATTTAATTTATTAATAATATTTTTTAAGTTTATTACCTTTTTTATTATTCCTTTTATTTCACTTGTTACTATGTCGTACTTAATCACTTAATTGATTAAGTTCACTTCCGACATTTTGAGGGTGTTTGGTTCATAAGTTCAAAATGACTTCAGTAGGTTCAATTTGGTAAAATATGCGTTAATTATATCATTCTTAGAATATTAATAATTTTATAATTATCATTTTTATACATTAATTATATTTTTATAACCATCTATGTAAGGTGGTCTTGAGAAATTAATTACAATACAACATAGATATGGAAGTTTGTATGCATGCATGAGTAATGTTTCCATATTTCAATAAATTTGAGAGAAAAAAACTAAGTATCATTTTATCTTTCTATAATTATTATTATATCATAAATATAATATTATTTATTTAAATCCACTTATATATACAATCAACGTTAGGTGGTGATAAAAATTAAAATACATTGGCTCACGAGGTGGTAGTCTTCACGTACACATGAGTGATGTTTTTATTTTTATTTTAATAGTAAAGAAAAAATTATAATATTTATTTACCATTATTGAATTTAATTTACATCATGTATATCTTATTGTTTTATTTGGATCCACCATTATGACCAACCATAAGAGTCGGTGATGAAAAATAAAATACATTGTCTTTTGAGGCAGTAGTATGCACGTAAGCACAAGAAATGTTTTTATTTTATATTAGCTGGATAAGTATATGAAAAAGGGTAATAAGATAAACATAATTACATTTTATTATGTGTTTTATACTGATGGTATTATATCATAATGCTTAGGATATGTTTTTAAGTGGTAAAAGATGAAATAAAAAGAAAACACTCGGTTAAGAACTATACATCTTCTTCGAACAACCTCCTTATATTTATATCTAAGTCCTTACAATGAAGGTATTATGAGAAAAATAAGACCTATATGATGTGTATGGAGTTTTTATAAGTAATTTTGGTAGTTATTGTCTGATCTAAGAGTCTCTTGAAGTGTGGATAATATAGGAGATGGGTGGCCTTATATAAGTTAGGGAAACGACACACTTGGAATTTTTCAAGAGATTAAAATATATTAATGTCTTAATCAAGAAAAATGGATCCAAATTTAACCATTTTTAAATATGAGATAATATAGGGTCTAAATATAACCATAATATAGGATTTAAAAAAATTAGTTTATTTTAACCGTTATCCTTTTTTAATCCTTTTAAATTATTTTAAATCTTACTATAGTAATTGATTTTTTTACAAAAATTATTATTCATAATGATCAAAAAATGAAAGTTTAATCATTAAAAAATTTGGTCATTATGATTCCAAATATTTTTTCCATTTTATCAAATTAAATTTATATAAATTTAAGAAACTAATTTAAAAACAAATCCAAAAAATTGTGATGAAAAACGATTTTCTAGAAAAATTTCTTTTTAAGTATAAAAATATTATTATACCAAATAAAAGTATAATATTGATTACAAAGAAATTTATTGAATTATTTTTAATCAAAATGAACTAAATAAATTTTAAAACCAATCCAATTATATAATGATTCTTTTTAAATACATGAAACAAAAAATAAATATTTCTTAAAAATCGATATTTTCTACTATTCACCCAAAATTCAAATTTTTTAGAAAATTCTTAAAAATTTACTCTAAAATAATTTTAAATATATTATATAAAAAATTATATCATTTTAGTCAAATTAAAACTCTATAATTTTGAAATTAAAATTTTGGACAAAATCATATAATGCAAGAAACTCAATTTAGTTAGAATAAAACTATTTTATTTTTTATTGAAAAATTACTTATTATTAATATAATGAATGTTTCTTATTTAAATATAATTCTTTAATATTAATAATAAATGAAATTTATTATTAATATTACCTAGTTTATCACACTTTTTTAATTAATTTTGTTATGAAAATTATGTTTTTGGTGATTAAGTTGCTTTTGTGAAAAGTTTTGAACTATAGTACAAATGATTTGAGTATATTAAATGACTTTTTGGATTATAATAGTTTTCAAGGAAATAATTTCATGAGTTTTACATTTGTTGGAATTATTGGAATGGTTTTGGAATGATGTTAATTTCTAATAAATGTGTCTCTTTATGAAAAAGTGAATGATTTTGGTGTGTTTGGTTCAATAGGGAAATTGGATTTTAAAAAGTGGGTTCCTTTTAATTATTGGGTGTGAATTGTCTTGAAATTTATTAAATAGAACCTTGAAAAATATTTTTATAAACCCTTTTCAAGTTTTTAAATGGAATAAAATGTCCTTGTTAGGATCTTTTGAAATGGGTTTATAAAGAGTTCTTTATGACGTGGATTTATTTGATGTGTGCTTATGTATCCCTTATTTTTTGGAACTTTGAATAGATTGATTAAATATTGTGTTTTTTATATTTTAGAATGTTACCCCTAGGAATGAATCAATAAATCAAGAAATTAATCTCTTGGGTAGTCATTCTAGTGATCCAACTATTGTCTTCATAGTCTCTACATGTGCCCAAACTCTTGATGGAGTCTTATACCCTTTTTCTTTCTCAGCTTTTGGAGCATGCATGCGATTTTATGAATTAGAATCATCCAGTATTTTATAGTTATCAAATACCCTATTAGAAAACATAATTTCTAGATATGTTATACGATATATTTGAGTCACTAGGAACTATAATAAAATCTAGGGTGAGGTGCACAAGTCATTTGTTACAAGGTTTGGGTTTATATTAGTGGAAGTTCATTATCCATGCTCAACTGTTTGAGGAATTTTCTTAGGGATATTTTATAGATGACTTCATCTATTGGTTTTATCTTATTGAAGTGATAATTTTAATGGTAATGAAATTATTGAGTGTTCATCCGGGAGATTAGTTAGTGAAGCTTATGTTAAATATTTCATTAGACTTCCACATTTCCCTCTTGAGTTATCTACTAATGATTCAAAGAAACATTGGTTCTTCTCTAGAGGATTTTATCAAGATCTTAGCTCAATGTTGTTTATGTTCGAAATAACTATCTTTATGGAGGTTATGTATAAGGTTTTCATCAATGAGAATTTTTCAAATGAGAAACCTATGATTAGTGGTTCTTAAACCTTGTTAGGTGTAAGTAAAAGTGATCTGGCTAGTAGAAAGTATATGCCTATTTTTTGCTTCAAGATTCATAAGTTTAGGAAAGTTAGGTCCTCTAGGATGATAACCCCAAATGCCTATCATCTGTGTGTCCATTTTTTTCACATATTGATATTTTTTAGCTAAATGAACATTAAACAAAGAAGTCTTAGACCTAGGTTTGATCTGTGTAGTGGTTTTTGGTATTGCTTCCATGGGAGATTTTAAAGTTATTTTGTGGTTTTGAGAGTAATATATTTGGTAGAAATTTTTTTTCATACTTTATTCTATCTATTTTGTTTAACTTTCATCTTTTATTGTGTTTGTGTGTGTGTTTGTTTATTTGTATCCCTCCTATGGAGTATGTATATATATATATATGAATATATCACAATGAATTATATGTCTTTCCAACTTATATAGGATATATATATATCAAATATTTTCATTACTAAGAGTGGATGTGCCTCTTAATTGAGGAAATATATATATTTATTCATTTATCTTTCAAAGAGTATGTAAATTTCCTATGATATTAGATTCCATGATTGATCTTGAAGAAAGTATGGATCCTCCCGGTAGTGTAGGACATATCAAATATCATCCTATGATTTATTCTTTGGGTGATCTCTAGAATGCTGTATATTTTTTTAATTTCTTTAACTAATAATTTATTATATATAAAAGTTCCACAAACAATTTCACATGCATACACTTGATTATCCAGTTATGGATGTTAAGGCCTCTTGGTGGTGCCTATTATGTCTCCATGGTCACACATTTCATGTTCACCTCAGTGGGAATGCAGTTTCACATGTGGCATTATATGTATAATAAGGTTTGAAGATAGTTGCTTGGATGATCCATAGGTTAACTCAGTGTTGATATAGAAAATCAGAACTGCACCATATCATATAGATAATATGTCATGCAATGGTATGAGGAATTTCTAAAAAGACACCACTTTTCATTAAAAAATATTTTGTTTCCATTATCTATATTATTTTATACTAGACTATTGTAGTATTTTTGTCTATATAAATATATATGTATTAGTTATTATTTTTATACTAGTATGATAGGTACATATTTTTAGGTTTCTTAGGAGAGTTTAATGATTAAACTAAGTAGTGTAAGCACAAAGAAACTATTAAACTAGGATCATCATGAGTAAGAAACCAAAACCATAAAAATTGTAAATAATGAAACCTAAAAATGTTTACCTTTCACTAAAGAACATAGTAGCAACAATATTTATCCATTACTATTGGAGATAAAAAAAATAGGCATCCTATAAGGTCTCTCCTATACGGTGTATCCATGGGTTGAGAGAATAACCTAACATTCAGGTGGGATTACACTTCTCACCATGATGTGCCAGCACCTCACTAGGTAAAGGAGGGAGAAGATAATGTTATGGGATCAAGGGAGTATCGATATAGAGCATACAAGAAATATTACACCCATAGTACAATAATAGACTCTTTTATATAGCCTTATATTCCCTAATGAGAACTCTAATCATTTACTCATGCATTACAAAACACATGGGTAATGCCTCAACCAATTATGCATTCAGCATATGAATGAAACCCCCATGTGTTACATCTTATGAAATGGATTATTTAATGATTGCATATGGAATTTGATCAAACATTAACCTTTTAATGTTATACTTCAATGAAATTCTAGTTTTGGTAAATATTATATCCCTTGAGCTAGCCAAGAAATGTGATTCTAAACCATGAAACTCATACAACACAACTTTCACTAATTTCATAATATGATTTACCCGACATACATTATCTTTATAAAGATTTAAGGGATATCTCCATAAGTCCTCCACATGTAATAAAGCCTCATATATTTTTTATCATTTCACATTATATTGTATCATATACAATAACTTATGAAATCATACCCAAAAATCATTTTAGATTTTTTTTAAAACACTTTTGGAAGGATATCAACAACTTCAACCTGTAGCACATCGTATGTAATACTATGTGAACACCCATTCAAAAATACATTTATATTAACTCTAAAACACTTTAAAATAATCTCTTTGAATAAAAATTTTATGACCCACCACCATTGGGAACCCCTCTTGGTCTTACAATGAATACGAGAGTGACTCCCAAAACCTGCCTTCAATAAGTCATTAGTTGGAAACTAGAACTGAGAGCGTAAAATATGAAAATGTGTAGCATTACCCTCATAATACCAGGAATATATAAAGACCAAAAATAAACACCATAATATAAAATAAATCCAGATCCAATAATATATGTAAATATTACATAGAAATAAGTCTCTAAAATGAAATATACCAAAAGAATCTCCTACAGCAGTGAATCCTCAACAACTCTAAACACCAAGCTAGTAATCTATATATTGGCCACAAAATCCCTCTTAGAAACCTATAAAATATATTTATATATATATATGGGTGATCATACATATTTTCTTATTAGTATTCTCCTCAAAAACACTCATGTAAATATGAATGAATTATATTAATGCCTCAATGAACAAATAGCAGAACCAACAAGAACATAACTAGGTCAATAATCACCCAACCTCACCAAATATCACTAACCCAATACTACATCCATGAATAATAACATAATATAAAAATAATATATCAGGAAGATACCCTACAAAAACTTCATCATTGTTTAATTTATCTCACACCACTAATGAAAAACATCATGGTGCTCTCAGGCATTATTCATCCATGAAATCACACAACATATCCCACATTACAATAAAATACGACATACCACCACCCTATCATCATCATCACATATCCAACATCATATACCACTACATAGACACAGCCACATATATCAACCTTATCACATATCCATCACGGTAGGGTATTTTGAACATGAAGTACATCAACCATGTGCCCTCATCCTACCATGAATGAACCCCACCATGTATAATCATCACATCCACAAAACCAGTCCATGTAGTATATCACATACTATAATTTTAAGTACTTTCTTATACCTTATTTTATCCATAAAAGCCTATACCACACCTATAATGAAGATCGGGGAAGTTGTAGTTTTCAGTCATTTATTCCATCGTCAACCTGGATATTTAGGGAAAACACCCAAAACCCAAAAAAATGGGAATCAGTGAGGTTATCCAACTTAGTTTGGGAAAATAAGAAATAATAATAATATATATAGAAACACACAATCCCCAAACTAGATGTTCACACTAAAAAAGAACTACCACATCCATCAAACCACCACATAATCATCATCGTTTTCTATAAACCGCTTATATATATGCAATACAAACTAACCCACTTTTCCACATGAAATAACCAAAACAATATTTACAATATTATAATTTTAATGAAACTATTACCCATTATAGAATTATTATTTTACCAACCACATTAAATTTTTTATTCCATTTATTTATTTATTTATTTAAAAACATTAATTATCTATTAACCACATTTATTTCATCCAATACCCATTAATTTTACACAATAAGATTTTATCAAAAACCCATATTTTATTTGATTATAGACCACACCCATTACCATATTCATAGTTACCAACCACATATTTCATACCATTGGGAATATCTAACAAAATACCCACAACATAATACCAACCACCACATAATATCTCCATAACATAGGCCAACAATGTCTTAAACTATCATAAAGAAATTACTTTCCCAAATAATCATCCATTCCATAGTTTCTATTTCACACAATCATCCCATTCACCACTTCCATATCAATAGACACATCTCCTCATTCAAATCATCTCCAACCATCCATCACAACCCACTATTGAGGACACACCATACACAAAAATAAAAATAACATACTAGAATCAAACAACATGAAATTTTAGCAACCAACCACTTCATAAATTCCCCCTTTAAAATAATCCTTCATTTTAGTTCACCACCTATTGGATGATTGTTAACACAAAAATTTATAGATTCCAACCAATCAGTTCATTACCATCTTTAAATGTTTGACCTTTTATGAAAGGTGATCTCAATATTTAATCATTTATATAACATATATTATACAAAAGGAAATAAAATTTCTCATCAATGACAATAACCAAGCTAAAATTCATTATAATATCATTAATTCATATAACACATGTGATTCACCCCTTTACTTTGATTTATTTCAATAATTGTTTTTACATTTATTAGGTTAATTCTAACCATACACCCAAATAAAATAAAAGCATGAAACTTCCAAAATTTAAACAAAATAAATAGGAAGATGTCTCAAATCACTTACCTTATCTAGAACTTCCACAGTAATTGTATAAGAATAAGGAAATATGGTTGACCAGAAGACCAAAATCTTATTGAAAGCCTAAAAAACCAAGATCAAAAAATTACCCCCACCAATTCATGAAAAAATTATAATAAAATCCAAATAAAACTTCAACCATATCCTTATAATAAGAAGAATATATAGAAAACCAAAGATTAGGGAAGAGGAACCCACCTCAGATCAAAATTATTTTATCTCTTGAAGAAAAGGGAAAAATCCAATCAATGGACGTTCAAGGGTATCCAAGGAATTGTCACTATTTTCCAAAGGTTCAGATAAAATCAAGTAATAATGAGAAACTCATATGAGCTTACAAATGTATACTTAAATTTTAAATTTAAGGCTTCATGATAGGATAGGAGGTAGTCTGGTTGTGATAGGACCATATCGAATGAATCTTCAAAAATCACTCTATGATTTCTTATATCTCACACTATTTACTATTTGGTAAACTACTAAATTCAATACCATCTAATAAGGTTATAACCTCACATAAAAATAAAACAAACTCCTCAAACTGCATCACACTATGACCAAACACTCTCATTCCTTGAACAAAAAATGAAAAAGGAAATACATGGGATTAAAAATTATATTTATAAGAATAAATAAATCAAATTTAAGCTTTCCTCTTTACTAAAATACACATCAAGGGCCTTCATGTTGCAATCAAATCTACCATTTCATGACCAAACATCCATACCCAAAACATTATGGTGCCTAACTCTCACATCTTTCACACCCTAACCTGCGAAATTTCCCCACGCCATGATATAAGGCCTCACACCATGACTCAACCCTTCATAGCATAACTAACCAGATTCTAGAACTCAACCTTTTCCTAGTAATATCTTTACTCCAAAATACTCAAGGCCATTCCATAAAACACTCCTACCAACAAAAATAATATCTTTACCCAACCTTTCATCATTTACACTTCTCTTATACCTACAATACCCAAAATACACAATGTAGTGGGAAATAAAGGGCTATAAAATTTCAAAAATCAATCCTTATTCAGTAAACCATAAAGTGTAACCCTATAGGATTTTTTAGTATTGGAAAAATAAATAAATCATTAGATTCAAATATTTATACAAATAGTGGCCTCTAGTAAAGAATAAATGGTACTCAATCTATAAAGGGATCTCACATGATCTCAATTAAACACATGTATCTGTATATCTATGTCCACTAGATACATCAAATACAAGCTTGCAATCTCATGTGACCCCTTTTCCAAAGACATAAAGTGATCATGGAACACATAGTGTTTCAATTCCATATATCTAACTCATATGTTCTCAATTCTTTGAATATAGACTTACTAGATCTATGAATACATCACATGTAATTAACCTTTATTTATGAGAACATCATATTCCCCTTGCCTGAATAGATAGGAACATCATATATAAAATCTAGGTACAACTACACACTTCCTAAAACTATCTTAATTGAGGGCACATATATCATACTCCTTATACGAGAGGAATAATCCAATCTTGTTTGAGCTCCAACTAATGAAATAATCAATAATATACCCAACCACCCCTGATTAACTAATCATAAAGGCTTGTGTAAGAAAGATATCAAAGTACGAATGTTTTCATGCTAGTAATCTCCCAAAACTTGGGTAGTGGTGGATCTAAATGTGATCAATTCACCATTAGTATACCAAAGTTATAGTGTATGACAGTCCATGTGGTATACTAAATGGGTTATCCTGTTCACAAAACATGTTTTGTTCACCATGAGCATATTTTGTATCTTAATACAATAATATTACTCATTATAACCTTAACATTTAATCATAACCTATAATACTATATAAAGAACATCAATTATAGATAACATAAATTCATACTTTGAGATGTCAATTTTTATTACACTTCATGAGATGTATATCAATATATACATATATGCATCAACCATGAAATAATGATAAAGTAGAAATTTCCTTTTGTATAACATTATAAAATTTATATTCTTAAAATATTTTAAGAATACTTAAGAAAAACACACATAAGAACCTATTTAACATATCATGTATGATAGATTGTCAGATCAACCATATGTTTGCTACAATTTTAGGGGTTTTATTAAACTCATTTAATCTATTTGTAATTCTTGCCACATATCCACATGACCATCTGAAAAATCCCCCCACAAAACTCTTTAGTGAGTAGCATATATGAAGAAATCTATTTTTAAAAATGGTGATACATAGAAATCATATTCTTAATTTTAATCCCTTTAAACATATTCAAAATCCTTAACTTTACAACATAAAATATTAAAATGTTAATTGTAACACCTAGAAGTGGTATCTTATGAATTATCCAACCTTTTAATCTCAATTGAGGAACAAGGTCACTGGAAGGTTTAAAAGATATCTAGAATTAATAGAATATGTGTTTGAAACTATGAATCCATGCACCCCGACCATGTACCTTCTAACACTCTCAAGGCACACTCAGAACAGAAACTCAAATTGAAATGTGAAATTAATGAAAGTAAATTAAAATTAAATAACATAAGGATCTATGTGGTCTTGAAAAATTCTTAATCCATAGTAAATAACAAATTTTACTATAAGAGTAAACATGAGATTTCAATGGATATAAACTTCCATGTATAAGATGATAAAAGTTTAGATTGATAGAATCATAGATTACATAGAATATTAATAACCCCAATCCATATATATAATATCTATCTTCCAATAATCCCAATTCCACCAATAAGTGATAAATACAATATGAATGCCACATAGTTCTGGTCTTCATGGGCATTCCTTCATCTAGTCAAAAACAATCATTGTCTCAACTGGATCACCTAATGAACAATTTTTTCTTTCTGTGACACTTAGATATTTTATGAAATATTTTTTTTCAATTAAATTTAATATTTTATATATTTTTTAGTACATGTAACACTGAGTTTATCTAGAACTACATGCAACACAATTTTTTAAAAAACCAATATATTTTATTAATTTAGTTATTTAAACAAAAACGTTATAACATAGATATTAAAATTAGTGATATTAATATAAATAACTACTTTTAAAATATTAATTATAAAGTTTTTATATAAATTAAAAAATATTTATAAAAAAAGAGTGCTTAATTTTCAGTAAAATCTTTATGTGTTTCAAAAATACTATTTTCTCAAAAAAAAAAATACTTTTTTATTTCCTTCTGTGAAAATTAATAAAATATATTTTTCAAAATTTTAGAAAATTAATTTGATAAAATAAACTCCATTTTTTAAACCATCATGTCAAAATTATCTTAGGGTGAATTTTTTTGTTTTTCTGAAAAGTTTCATTTTTTATGAATAGTGAAAAAGAATGAATTTTATTTGAAAAATAACTTTTAATTTATTGTATTTATAAAGTTAAATTATATTTTAAATTTGTATTAATGTAAAATTAGTTCAATAATAAATCCATTAATCTAATTTAGTTCATTTTAATAAATTTTATATTGAATCTTGATAAAAAAACTTTATAAACTTTTGAACATTTTCTCTTTAAAAACATGCTTTCTCATTACAACCGCGGGATTAATTTTAAATTAAATTTTTTGAATTATGTGAATGGAGTTTGTAAAAATTGAATTCATATTTTGATTTATAATAATTTATAGTATCTAATGATTTCAACTTAATTTTTTACCAAATTAATAGTAAAAATAGTAAAAATTATTAATTGTGGTTAATGTAAAAATGAGTTTACCAGGGGAGTTAAAATAAAAGTATAATGATTAAAAATAACTCAAAAAATTTCCACCATCTATTTTATGGAAATATTTATACCTTATCTCTAATATTATAGATAATGGTCCAATTTCTAACCCTATTTCATGATAAAAATATGTGTACACATTTTTCTTTCAAAAAATTATAAGTGTGTCACTCACCCCACTTATAAAAGGTCATCACCTCTCCTCTATTATTTACACATTCAAACCCTTTTTTCAGCCAAAATAACTTCAAAAATTCCCTCATATTTTCCTAGAATCCTTATTTTGGACATAAATATAACCTAGTAAGGCTTTTAGTGCAAACATAAAGTGGATACTCAAAGAAGAGGTAACGTTCATCATGAGTGTTTTTATTTTATTTATTTCTACACCTCCTTCAATTATTATTATAACATGATGATATAATAAAATAATTATATTCTATAAACTTATATGTTGTTATGTTAATTTAATTACCTGAAAACGTCTCCACTTTCATCAAATGGGTTATGAAATCATCGTTCATGTGCATGGCAGAAAATCACCTCGTGAACCGATGTCATTTTTTTATAATACCACCACTCAAGGATAGAAATCACTATAGATTTATTATTTATATATGATATTTATGATAATATTATAATTATTGAATTATTATATCATACATATCTTCATAATATCTATACTGTGGGACTATGACAATGTCACTCGTGTGTACGGCGGATTACCGCCTTGCGAAGCAATGTTATCTGTTCATGATTTACATATAAGGTAATAAGGACGGGTTTAATGAAAATATTTTATATATTTGAATTAAAAATTATTATATAATTATAATATATCATTTACCTTTCTTTGTTTCAATATTATAGGAAAAGGGAAATAGTATTTATATGTACGTACGACCTACCATCTCTATGAACAGTGTATTTCATTTTCAATTACTAAATTTTAGGGATTAATATAAATATATAGTATATTTATATCATTTTTAACATTCTGGATATAATTAAATCTTGATCAAATTAAGAGGACCAAAAATAAAAAATCAAAACAAATATGAAAAACAAAGCGGTTATTACCTGAAATGTAACTTTAACATATAATTGTTAATAAATGGGTAATAAAAGGTCATAAAAATCATATATAGTATGATATATAAAAATATTATATTTAAATATATTTATAATAAACTTATATTTATTATAAAGGAGGTTTTAATGTGTACAGTAGAAGTTGGGACTTAAGTAAGGGATTTTTGTCTCAATTTCCCTTCTTTGAGATGTACGTTATGTTATGCAACTATATTATTTCATGAGGTGTATATACATAACCTTTAAAATGTAATATCATGAATTTATTTATACTCATTATATTTTAAGTTCCAATTTATTTTATTCCTCCATGGTTTTTATGATTAAAA
Organism: Viscum album; assembly: GCA_963277665.1. NCBI lineage: Eukaryota > Viridiplantae > Streptophyta > Magnoliopsida > Santalales > Viscaceae > Viscum > Viscum album. Next base: position 1,211,175,770 of record OY728127.1, read on the forward strand.
GTTACCAAAGTGTTAATGATTTTATATTACAATCTATTTATTTACCGGGATTGTTTATGATTATGTTTCAGATGATAAAATATTATGATCTATATCTCAATAAACTTATGAATTTTATTCTACTCTTTTTATTCATGATATTTTAAAGTAATAGTTCCATTTTTTCACTCTTTTTTACTTAAAATAATTGAGAAAATATTTTTAAGAAAATCTGACGTTATTTCTCTCTTTAGTCAGAAATCCATTTTCTTCCAAAACCATGTTTTATAAAAATGTTTTCTAAAATATTTTATTATTATCCTATGATTTTTAAAATACATTTTTACCCATATTTTACTTTTTAAAAAAATGTTGGGAAAGTAATCTTCATTTCACTTTCCAAACGATTCCAGATTGGATTTTACCAAAAATATAAAAGGAATCTTTATTTTAACATGTATGGCATGAAAAAAACTTCATGTAATCATGACCATTATTTTCCTTAAATATTACTTTATAATTTTTTGAATTTATTTTCAAAGAAAAATATGTTCAATATATTTTTTTTAAAAAGTTCTTTTCAAAGTTGAAAGGATATTTCCCCAAGAAATGTTTTAAATTATCATTCAAAATCATTTTTCATATAATATGGCATCTTTTTATGTTAAAAATTAATTATTGGGGTTATGATATAAGGATTTAATTCTTATTCTTTCCCTAAATGGTTTATTTTTATGATGAAACGATGATTATGGAACCCATTTCTCTTCCACAGTTTATACCATAATAAAATTATTATGAAACCCGCTTCTTTTTTCATGGGTTATGATATTATGAAATGATGAAATAGTTATGAAACTTGTATATTTTCCATGGGTTATGATAATATTAAGTGTTTTGGAAACATGTTTAATTTCAAGGGTTATTATATAATTAATGTTTTATGAACTTCTGTCACACATGTGTATGATTTTAATTATGTAATGGGTGGGACATATATCTCCCTCTAATGTGATAGATAATGATAAATGTTCTATAATCTCATAGGTTACATAGGTGGTTATCCCAATCCCAAAAAATAAGGTACATGGGTTGTTAGCCCAAACCTGAAAAATAGGGTACGCAGGTGGTTACCCCAAGCCCGAAGTAAGTACATGGGTGGTTAGCACAAGCCTAACATGTAATGAGTGTCTTGGTGGGTATCCTAGAAATAATATTTTAAATGATTATGTGTTTTACTGATATCTATGTCTTATAAAAATTCTATGCCCCCACAGATAATGTTCTTTGATTTCCTTGTGATTCATGTCTTATGAACTACCAATATTTATGTCATGACTCAAGATTATGATATTTGATATGTGGGGTATGTTTTTAAAATGTTAATATCTTGTTATCATACCCTTATACTCATTTTATGTTTACATATTTTCCTTTTTTACCCTTATTGAGAATCTAATATTTCCCTTTCTTATATTTCCTTTCTAGGTCATGAAGAAATGTTTTAATTAAGGTATGTTTGTAAAGAGTATTGAAGGTTAAGATCTTTATGGGAGATTTTTAAGATCTTTTAGCTAATTATAAAATTATATTCTAAGTTTCCAAAGGCACTAAACTATTACAGTCCTCATGCATGTGTTTATGTGATGTATTGAATATTGATTTAAAAATATATAATATCCATGTATGAGAATCTTGGGTAACTATAATTGGTATAAAATGAAATTTTTAGATAACATTTTTAAATTAGGATGAGAAAACTTTAGTGAGATCCCTAGGGATATTTCTAAGGATATGTCTAGGGATGTCTCTAAGGATAATTTTAAGAATGAGTCAGAGTATAGGAAAATTTCCTATAATATTGGTAAAGTATAGAGTGAGTGGTTTCTAAGAAATTGAATCTATATCTGGATACTAAAAGTGGATGTGGATCTAGAAAAAAGGTGCATCGAGGTAATATATCTGAAAAGGGTGTATTAAGTTGGACTCGATCATTATCTAGTGTATGAAAACGATCATTAATGTATGCCTGGTATGAAACTCCTAGTAGATATGCTTTTTAATTCACAAAATCTTTACAAAGCATCATAAAGGATTTAAATATATAATGACCATGAATAACCTAGATTAAGACTAAGGTGTCATATATTGAAAAGAAGGTGTCCTAATTTAGGCACCATATAAGTGATTTTTCATGATTATGTGGTTCCCCACTATGATTAGTGTTTCTCACACTATGATTTTGGGATTAGTTGATGGTTGGAACCCGAAGGAACCTTGTTAATGTTGAGTGAAACATACAATACAATGATTTTCCTCCTAAGAAACTAAATGTTATGAGAGATAAAATGAAAAATCTTATTTATATTCTCACAAAACTTTATCAAGATATGAATCATCCTGGACTTAAAAATGAGAAAATGAGGGAACAAAATTTTATAGAGTCCTTTATAAGGCAATGTCTGCCTTCTTTCAGTGGATCTTTTGATCCACTAGTTACTAAGAAATGCATTAGAACCACTAAAAATATATTTTTCATCTTCCAGTTTTTGGAACATGATAATGTCATATTGGTTTTCTATAGTTTAAAATGTGAATTAGATCATTGTTTGAATCTCATCAAGAATATGAGGCAATAGGATAAAATTGATACCATGTATTGGGATGAGTTCAAGAATATATTTTTCAATAAGTTCTTTCCTCTTATTCTTCATATGAAGATGGATAGGGAATTCCTTGGGTTAAAGTAAAAGGATAATGAATTTTTTGGTACCTATGAGGAAAATTTTACAAGACTTGTGAGGTACTCTTCTAGTATTATTATCCAACCTAAAATTAAATTTTATCATTTCTTCAGTGTCTTAAAACCATGTATATAAAGGGCATTATCCATAAGAGACTTCAGTATCTATAAAGAGATTGTTCGATATTCTATAAAGGTAGAGATTGAGGTTGGAGTTATATATCAATATCATGGTTTTGATAAGAAGAAAAAATGGGATTCAAAGGAAAAACTAAGAACCATATAGAGAATAAGATGACCATTCCTTTATGCTCAATGTGAGGGAAGAAGTATAAAGTAAATTTTCTTAAGGGGACTACTAAATGTTTTAAGTGTGTAAAGGAAGTTCATCGAGCGAATTAATGATGGAGTGATGGTAAGAATTTAGCTAATGGTGAAAATAATTATAATTCTCCATAGAATTTACCTCCCACACTTCAGTATTTCAATTGTAAGAAGTTTGGGCATTATTCTAACAAGTTCCCAAATCTGAGGGTTAATAATGATGATCAATTCCAACAACCTCTAATGAAAAAGGACAAATGGAATGTTTATATGATCACGACAGTTGAAGTGATTCATGATAATTAGGGAACACTAATCAAACCCTCCTTAGTTGGGAATTTCATGTTTGATTTTGTATGAATGATCCCTTTAAAAATCTTATCGTTCATCCTTTAGTGAAATTTTGTGTGATTATCTCCCTCTTCATGAATTCTGGAATAAAAAATCGCATTTTCTATTAGTACAAGGTTGAACCCAATAATTCAATAGAAATATTTTTGTATAAGATAATAGATTATTTATGGAATAAAGGGTGAATTTTCTTTTGTAAACATTTATGTATCCAGTTAATATTAACCTAAGAGTTATGAATATTATCATGGGTTTATGAGTTTAAGCTTTATCATAAGTTCAAAGTCATTAACACCCCTTTTTAGGTGTTATGTAATGGGATTTTATCAATATTAAGGATATTTTAAGTGACATTTATGGGAATGAAACCCTTTGGTTTTGTATATAGTGACAAAGTTATTTGAGGAGAAATACCTTTTCACTTTTTGGATATATAATTAATGTTACTAGTAGCATTTAAGGATTATCTTATCTTTGATGTTGAGAAAATTATGTGTTATAGTCGATCACCTTAAAAATTCATCACACTTAATTTCTATTATAGAGGATTTAACTTTGGATCCACTTACCATAATATACATTGAGGAAGTGATAAGGTTGCATGGATTACCACATTCATGTTTATTTTATTTAAATATAGAGTTTACCTTGAAGTTTTGGTGAAGTCTTTAGAAAGATATTGATACATATTTGAGTTTCATCACTGTGTATCATCCTCAAATAGATGGTCAGTTTGAGAGAATAATTCAAAACCTAGAGGATATTCTAAGATCATATTCTATATATTTCAAAGTTTATTGGGATAAACACCTCCCTAAATTTTATTTTTCTTCAATTAATAGCTTTCACTTAAGCATTAAGAAGTCTCTTTATGAATCCCTTTATGGAAAAAATTGTATAACTCCAATGTACTGGAATGAAGAAATTTGGACCTAAAAAATATGATGAGATGGAAGAGAAGGTTAGAGACAATCAGCAATATGTAATAACTTCTCAAATTTGATAAAAATGTTATGCTAATAATCGTCAATGTAATATTTAATTTGAAGTTGGTAAGAAAATCATTCTACGAATTTTTCTATGGAAGAAATAATGGAAAACTAAGCTCTATGTATATTGGTCCCATTAAAATACTTGATCATATTGAAAAAATAACTTATTTTTTTACACTTCCACGAAACCTATCTCAAGTTCATGATGTTTTCCATGTATCACTCATGAAGAAGTACATACCTGATCCATCATATATACTGAACTCAGAGGTCATGCCACTAGACCCCGATATTCCTTATGAGGAATAACCGGTAGAGATTCTGGATCGAATATAGAAAGTTATACGAAAGAATATCAATTTCCTATTTAATGTTTTTTGGTGAAATCATCATCTTTAGGATGCTATGTGGGAACCTAAGGATATAATGAGGTAGAAGTATCCACAATGGATGGTAACAATGTGATGAATTTCAAGGGAGAAATTCATTTTAAGGGCACTAGAATGTAATAACCTAAGATTTTATAAAATATTTTTTTTTTCAATTAAATTTATTATTTTATATATTTTTCATTACATAAAACATTGATTTTAGTTTGCGCTATATACAGTGCTAATTTTTTAAAAAACCATGATATATTATTAATTTAGTTATTTTAATGTGTCCATTATAACATAGCTATTAAAAGTGTTGATATGAATAGTAATAACTACTTTTAAAATATTAATTATAATGATTTTATATAAATTAAACATATTGATAAAAAAAATAGTACATAATTTTTGGTGAAGTCTTTATATGTATCGAAAATACAATTTTCTCATAAAATGTTTTTTATTTCCTTTAGTGAACATTAATAAAATTAATTTTTCACACTTTTAGAAAATTAATTATATAAAATAATCTTTTTGAAATAATCATTTCAAAATTATCTTAGGGTGAATTTTTGTGATTTTTCTGAAAATTCACATTTTTTATGAATAATGGAAAATACTAAATTTTAATTAAAAACTACCTTTTTGTTTAATTTTTTTATAAAAATAAATTATATATTAAATTGGTTTTAAATTAAAATTAGTTCTATTTTTCATACATAAATAAAATTTAGGTTATTGGAATCAATTTCATATTTAATTTTAATATAAAAAACTTTGTAAACTTTTGAACATTTTCTCTTTAAAAACATGCTTTCTCGTTGCGTCTACAGGATTAATTTTAAATTAAATTTTTTCAATTATATGAATTTAATTTGGAAAAATGGATTTTATATTTTTAATAATCATAATTTATATTATCTAATAAGTTAACGTTAAGTGTTTACAAAAATGAATAGTTAAAACAATAAAAATTATTTATCTTGGTTAAGGTAAAAATTGGTTTACCAGGGGTTAAACTAAAATTATTAGGGTTAAAAATAACCAAAAACTTTTAAAACACCCATTTTATTGACATATATAGACCTTATTTATTATATTATCCATAATTGTTCATTTTTTAATCTTTTTTCATGAAAACAATGTGGGTACACCTTTTTCTTTTAAAAAATTATCAGTGTGCCACTCACCCTACTTATAAAAGGCCACACCCTCTCCTCTATTATTCATGACTTAAAACCATTTTGCTTTGTCAAATACCTGACCAAATCACTTCTAAAATTCACTCCAATCATCCTATAATCCTTATTTTTGACATAAATCCAATCTATGAAGGCTTTTGATGCAAACCTAAAGAGGATACCTGAAGAAGATGTATCATTCATCAACGAGTGTTTTTTCTTGTATTTATTCCTTCACAACCTTAAATTATTATTATAACATGATTATATAATAACCTAATTTTATTCCATATATTTAAATTTTTTAATGTTAAGTTAATTACCTAAAACCATCTCTACTTCAAATAAATGGGTTACAAAATCAATGTTTGGGTATACGGTGAACTACCACCCCGCGAACCGATGTCATTTGTTGTTCTATTAAAACATATAAAGGCTGGAAATAATTATGGAATTATTATTTATATGTGATATTTGTGATATTATTATACTTATTGAATTATTATATAACACATACATTCATATTCTCTATATTGTGGGAATACGATAACGTCACTCGTGTGTACGGAGGACTACCGCCTCGCGAAGCAATGTGAATCGTTCACACTTTACATAAAAGGTAATAAAGATGGTTTTAAGGAATATATGTGATATAAATGAAGTAAAAATTGTTCTATAATAATAATATATCGTTTAACTTAATTTCTTTTAATCTGATAAGAAAATGGAAACAACATTCATGCGTACATACGGCCTACCATCTCCATAAATAGTGTATTTCATTTTCTATCACTAAATTTTATGGATTACTCTAAATAAATATATAATGAATATATATTATATTTATATCATTTTTAAAATTCTATAGATTATGAAATCATGATCAAAGTAAGAGGACCAAAAATAAAAAATCAAAAAATATATGAAAAACAAAGCGGTTATTACCTGAAACGTAACTTTAACATAGAATTATTAATAAACATGTAATAAAAGGTAGTAGTAAAATAATATATGGTATGATATATATGAATATTTCTATATAATAGATGAGTATTAAACTTATATTTATTATACATTATATTTGAATATGTACAACAAAAGTCAGGGTTTAAGGTAAGGGATTTTTGTCTCAATTTTCCTTATTTGCAACGTACGTTATATTACACACCTATATTCTTTCATAAGGTGTATATACAACCCCTTTAACATTTAATATGATAAATTTATTTATCCTCATGATATTTTAATTTCCAATTTATATTATTCCTTCATGGGTATTATAATTTAAAGTTACCAAAGTGGTAATGATTATATGTTACAATCTCATCATTTATCGAGATTTTTTATGATTATGTTTCCAATGATAAAATATTATGATCCATCTCTCAATAAACTCATAAATTTTATTATCCTCTAGTTATTAATTATATTTTCATGCAATATTACCATTTTTTCACTCTTATTTACTTAAAATAATTGAGAAAATGATTTTAATAAAACCCAACTTTATTTCTATTTTTGTTCAGAAATCTATTTTCTTCCAAATCAATGTTTTCTAAAACTGTTTTCAATTTTTTTTTATTATTCTATTATTTTTTAAAGAAATTTTTATCCATGTTTTACTTTTTACAAAGAGAAAATTGAAATTAATCTTCATGTAATTTTCTAAACAATTCCAGTTTGTCTTTTAACGAAAATATAGAAAGAATATTTATTTTAATGCGTGTGGAATAAAAAAAACTTCTCATAATCATAACCATTATTTTCCTTGAAGATTCCTTTAAAAAATTTCAAATTTATTTTCAAAGAAAAATATTTTTAGAATGTTTTATGTTTTATGTTTTAAAAAGTTTTTTTAAAATCAAAAAGAATATTTTCCTCAAGCAATGTTTTAAATGGACATTCAAAATCATTTTCCATCTAAGATGGAATCTATTAATGTTACCTATGAAATATTGGGTTTATGATTAGAGGGTATTATTCTTATTCTTTTTATGTATGGTTTATGTTTAGAGCCTGTTTCTCTTCCACGGGTTATACCATGTTAAAATTCTTAAGAAAAATACTTATTTTTTCATGGATTATGCTATGATAAAATGATGAAATGATTATGAAACTTGTCTCTTTTACATAGGTTAGGATAATATTAAATGCTTATAAAACCCATTTCATTTCATGGGTTATGATATGATTAATGATTTAGGATATTATGGTAAACATGTGTATGATTTTCATAATGTTATAGGTGGGACCTATATCTTCCCCTAATGTATTAGGTGATGATAAATGTTCTACGAATTGATAGGGTACATGGGTGGTCATCCCAAGCCCAAAAAATAGGGTACACAGGTGGTTATCCCAAACTCAAAAAATAAGGTACATGGGTGGTTATCTCAAGCCTGAAGCAGGTACATGGTTGGTTATCCCAATCCTAACATGTTATGACTGTCTTGGTGGGTATCCTTGACATATTATTTTCTATGATTATGTTTTTTTTCATATCTATGTATTATTCTAATGTTATTCTCTCATGGATCATGTTCTTTGATTTCCTTATGATTCATGTCTTATGAACTGCCAATCTTTATGACATGACTCAATATTATGATCTTTTATATTCAAGGTATGATTTTCAAATGTTATTCTTGTGTTCTATTACCCTTATGCGTAGGTTATGTTTACGTATTTCCCTTTTTTACCCTTACTGAGCATCTGATCTTATCCATTCTTATGTTTCATTTCCCCAGATTATGAATAAAGGTTTTAAGTGGGGTATGTTTATGAATAGTTATAAAGGGGGATATATTTATGGGAGATATTTAATATTTTTTACCAAATTAGAAGATTTTGTTCCAATTTTACAAAGACACTAAAATATTACATCCCTCGGGCATGTGTTTGTGAAATGTATTGAATATTAATCTAAAAAACATGTAATATAAATGTATGATAATCCTAGGTCATTATACTTTTAGAGGCTCCAAGGAATGAATCTTACATTCCATTATAAGAATATTACATTTCGTCATAATTTAATATTATATAATGCCTTTGTATCTTCACCACACCAGTTCCCACATCAATACTATCTTTATAAATTCATCCTTCAGCTATAGTGCTTGAATCCACTGGAACTTTCATTGATTCTACTGCTATAATGTTCTAGAACATTGGTTTAGAGATAACTCCCACCCCTGCAACCGATATTTATACAAAGTTCTAGAAGTTAATCCTGTATAAAATTTTAGTACTTATCCAAAAAAATCACACCAATCCTAATAATATACCATTTGAGAATCATTTTTAGACTTCATAACCAAGTCCATTGGGTCACAATTACTAACATTCATAACTCTTATTTAGTCCATATCTTCCAATATGTTAGAGATTATGAGATCTTAGGATCTAAAAGTTATCCAAGGCACAAAGAAGCACAAAAACACTCCAAAATTTCCTAAGGAATAACTTTAGTTACCATATCTACGGGATTTTAGTTTAATTCTACCTTACCTAATTTCATCACCCCATATACTACAAGATTCTAGATGAAGTGGCAGTTTAGTTAAATGTGCTTCATCCAAGAGTGAAATTTTGGATTCTTAGACAAGTGTATCGTGCTCTGGATATCACAATACAACATGAAAAAATCTTTCATCCTTCCAATATCCTTTAAAAGAACATTCAACTATACCAACTCCTTCCCTAATTTTTTAATTTTAATATATTTAACTTCCATGATTTATAGTGAAACTGTTGATTGTAACTATGACATTAAACTCATGGTAATGCATTTTAAAGTAAACATAAAACTAATGGTGTTCTTATTTGAATTAGTATCATCATCAAATTCAGAAAATAAAATCCCATACAAGGTATTTTGTGTTTTGAAATAGAGTGTAAGATCCATTGAACCTTTGAGATACTGAAAGATCCACTCGATGGATTCCCAATGCTATTTTTCTAGATTCTCCATGAATCTTCCAACCACACCCACCACTTGAGCAACATCAGTCCTTTTACACACTATGACATACATTATACTTCCCATAAATTATGTATAAATAACCATTACCATGTACTTTGCATCATTATCTACATTATTTTTCTTCTCATTTGAAATTTTGAAATGTTTGGTAATGGGGATATTCAAAAGAGTCGACTCATTCATATCAAATCATGTCAATAACTTTTAGATATACTACACCTAATAAAGGAACAATGTTCTAGAACTCAATTATCTTTTGATCCTCATCCTCAACATCTTCTTAGCATAACTAAGATCTATCATTTAAAAAAAATAACACTTTAACAATACCAAATTTTCCATCACGAGTCTACTAAAAAGTAATTCATCAACATAGAGAAAAACTATGATGAAACATTTATCCTCATACACCTTTAATTAATAAAAAAGATCCACATTTCCCTAAAAAACATTCCATTCCATAATGAAGTTTTCAAACATTCAATTTCATTACCTTGGTGCCTACCTAATCTCATATAGACTTCTTCTAAGCCTTTACACCAGAACCTCATTTCATTCTAGTATAAGACCTTAAAGTTGAACTATATAGATTTCTACCTCTAAATCTCAATAAATACATATTATCTTGATAACAAGTTGATCAAGATGAAAACCTTCCCTAGAATCCAGTTGAGAACCATTCAAATTGATTGTTTCACAATAAGGGAGAAAATTTCATTGAAATCCATTCCTTTTTATTTTTGGAACCCTTTCAAAACTAGTCATGCATTATACCAAACTCTACCATTGGTTTCCTCCTTCAAATAATAAACTCATTTGTTCTAAAGTGCCCTTATTCCTTATAGAAGATATATTATCTTATATGTATCAAAAATATAAAATGAATCAAATTATTCCATATTTTATAACTCCCACTATGATAAGTCACTCAAACCACTTGCCTCACCAATTTTTTTAAGTTTCCCACCATCCATGATAAGTAAAAAAGTGCATCTAGAAATGAAACCTCTATACCGGTCTTATTACCCTAGTAAACTACCTCAAATCCTAAGGTTAATCTCCTTCCATACATCAATATTATGAAACTCTAGACTGAGCTTCCACTACCCTTTATAATTCTGGTAAATCATGCATTGTCACTTCTGGAACTTGATCAATGTTCCCTGTTTTTGAACTTGGTTATACCTCTCAGACTCCATCCATATTTCTCTTTAAATATCCCAACACCACTTTACCTCTTCTAAGATCAAACACATATTAGAATATTATAGCTCGATCCATTAGATGAAGTTGGGTCAACTACTAGAAGCCCATACTATACACTAGACCACAACTCCCACAGTGACTGGAGACGTTGACAGGGTATTGTAGTACTGTATAATTTGTAATGGTACTATAGTAGCATGTGACTAGTGACATTGATAGGTCACTATATCTCTATGGACTTCTAGCCACTTGTTATTATAGCATGGTGGACATACTATTATTTTTTTGATACTATAGAAATTTAGATTATTGTAGCACCACATTGCTTTATGAGATCATTTGAGATAGGGTTTCTTGTGTTTAAAACTCGGATATTTTCCAGATAATTCTACTCCTAAACATACTAAAAAATCCTCTATATGAACATAGGGATCATTTTTTGAACCACATAATTTTTTATGACTTGTGATCTTCTTATTATTCTTTTTTTCCCACTTTTACTGTTCTTATGCAAATATTTGATTGTTCATTACTCCATAAATTTACAAAAAACCTCAAGTTTATTTACTAGTTCTTTGTTTATAAGAGAATTATCTTTTAGGTCTCAATATTTCCATAAGATATTCTCATTAAATTGGATGTTGTGGACTCTAAGAAACTTCCACCAACTATTATCCTAGAGTCTAAAACCAAAATTTTCAACACCATATCCAACAAATAAACATATATGACACATGGAATCAAACTTATCCATATTCCTAAGATCTACATGGGAATAAAAAAACATTTAAAAAATATCTGGTAACTAAATTACACCTTCTGATCAGTCCATATTTCTTTGAGATGTTGTGCCAATGGTTTTGAAGGAATCCAATTCATAAGATGAGCTACACAATTAACTACTTTAGGAAACTAGAACTTAACCTAATTCTTATGTATCTCTCATTCAGTGTGTGATTCCTATATTCCATAACACCATTTTGATTTGGTGTTCTAGGAACAATATTCTCTATCCATATTCTATTCATCCAATAAAACATCTAGAACTCCATTCCTCAATACTCACATTTATTATCAGATCAAGGAAATTTTAGCTTTTTTTTGGTCTTGGATTCCACTATAGTTATCCATATAAGAAAATTCTAAAATAGATTGGACTCATTTTTTATGGAAAACACCCACACCTTTCATGTGGAATTTTTGACGAAGGAAAGTTAATACATCACTCCCCTGTGATATCAAACTAACATCGGTCCCCATACTTCTATATAAACCATCTTAAGATTTAGATATTAGGTGTCCTTTTGTCTAATTTAATCAAAAACTTCTACTACTTTCCTTGTATATGAACCTCAAATGGAATGTACTCTACATGATCGAGCTTTAACAATCCTCTCATAACCAAGGTCTATAGACTTTTCTTATTGATGTGACCAATACATTCATGTCACAACTTCATCATTCTACAAGTTATTTATCTCGCATGAATGATACATTTGGGAACACCAGTTAGATATAAAGTTCCATACTTCACACCATAGTCTACCGCCACGTAATCTCATGTGATCTTTCATGCACAATCCACAAAAATCATATAAAATCCTACATCATCCAACTAACTAATGGAAATTAGGTTCTTTTGTTGTTCAATAATGTTTTAACTCCTTGAAATGAAATAGACATATGTTCTCCATTATAATGCTCATATATCATTTTACAAAAACCTCTAGTGCCTCTCCATCTACAAGTTCAACCATTCCAATAATTTCAGAAACATAATGGTGTATACATCCACTTTAATAAGTTAAGTGAAATAATGGTCTAGAATTGAAAATTCATGACTCCATAGAACTCATGACACTTATAACCAAAGTGATACCATCCCCTTCAACTGCATAATATAAATATAATATGGAATCATACTTTCTAGAGTTCACATATCTCCCTCAGAAATATATATGTAGGTGCCCCATCTTTTTTTAGTTCTAACATGCAAAGTCATTAGGACAAGATGAATTATCATGACTCTTAACTCCTATGTTTTCTCTTCTTTTCCTTTGAAGTCATTGGAAAGAGCATCCTATATATTCCATGATGAATGAATTTCTAGAATTTGGTGAAGCCTCCCTCTTCCATATCTCTTTATTAAAGGTCGTATCATTAATCTCTTTGAATACCAAGTTAGTATTTCTATAGGAATTACTCACATCGTTCACCACTACATCCCATGGTTATGGAAGCGATGACCATAGAATCAAGACCCACATCCTTTCCACAAACTAACTCTAGATGACTCTAGATCATGTTAAATTTATTTAAATTTCCATCTTATGATCTTTCATATAATATCCTTATGTTGTAAATTCTTCATAATAAGAAAAATGTGTTCATAATAGAAGGATTCTCATACATGTTTGAAATCTTGGACATCAATTATGTATTTTTTCTAGAATAATAGATGTTTAAGGATACATTTTGAGTCAATATAATTCATAAAGAACTTTTCTCCTTTCTATAAAGTCTTTCCCATTCCACCTTTTCCATTTCTTTCAACATCTTCTTGACCAAAAGAAGATTGAGATCCTTTTACAACATGTATTCCTCAATATACATACTCTGAAATCCAAATTATGAACCATAAAAATTATATAACCTCAACTTGACCTCCTCTAACACCATATTTTAAATATAGAAAACAAAAATTTAATTTAAAGAGGGAAAAGGACAAATACCTAATGATTTCTAGAATCTTCTTTCGGATCTACCCTTTATAAATCTGAACCAAGCTCTGATACCGCTTGTAACACCCAAAATAATTATCTTTCAAATGGACCAACCTCCATCCCTAAAGTGTGGGAAAAGGCCACCAAAAATTTTAAAATATATTTGGAAAAAATGGAATATTTCCCTAAAACCAATCATCCATGAAAACATTTCCACACATACCGACCATGTACCTTATGACACCATCAAGATGCACTCATAGAGGACACTCAAAGTAAAATATAAAATGAATATATTTAAATTAACAAAAAGGAACACAATTATTTACATGTTATGAAAAAAAAATTTAGTCTTTTATAAATAGAAAATTTTACTAGAATAGTAAATAAGATATTATAATGTAAATAAACTCCTAGGATTAAGCTTATATAATCTTATCATGATCGAATCATAGATTTCACATAAAACTAATAACCCCAACACCCATATATAGTAGTTATCTTCCAGTAATCCTAGTTAAAATACCGTGAGATAAATATAGGATAAATTTGATATTGGTTCAACCTTTACATACATTCCTCTATTTGGTCAAAGACAATCACTACCTCAACTAGATCACCCAATGAACAGTGTATTCTTCTAAGGACTCTAAGGAATGACTCATAAATTAAATTAGAGTAATATTATGATTTATTATAATTGAATATTGCATAATTAATTTGCATCCTTTCCACTCTAGTTCCAGCTTCCATAACTCATTCTCCAATATTAGAGCTTGCATCCTCTAGTTCTTGTTGAAACACTATAAGATTTTGTGAAATATTTTTTTCAAATGAATTTAATATTTTTGATATTTTTTGTTACATGAAATATCTATTTTATCTTATATAACATGAAAAACTATGTTATCTTCTATTACATGAAACAATGAGTTTCCTTGATAGCTCGTCTTACATGCAAGACTAGTTTTTATCGAACGAAAATATATTATTAGCATTATTATTTAATATATCACCTAGCCATTGGAATGGTGGGTATGAATATAATTAACTAAATTATGAAAATATATAGTTTAAACACATTTTTTTTATTAATAAATTTATTATAAATAAAATAATAATCATTTAAATGAAAAATAAATATTTTCTGAAAATTGTATTTTTCCTAAAATATGGTTTTGTCGCCATTGGCACACTATTTTTAAAATTAAGTTTTACCACTTTTAGAAAATTAATTAGATAAAATAAAATTAATTTTTTTAATAATAATTTCATAATTATATTAGGTAAAAAAAATTATTTTTATGAAAAGATTCATTTTTTGATGAATAGTGAAAATACTGAATTTTAATTGAAAACTTCTTTTTTGATTAAATTATTTATAAAGTTAAATTATATTTTAAATTATTTTTAAAGTAAAATTAGTTAAATTATATATAAATTAATTCAATTTAGTTTATTGGAATCAATTTCATATTTAAATAAGATATAAAAAATTGGTAAAATTTTGAACATTCTCACTTAAAAAAACCTTCTTTCTCATCACGTCTGTGGGATTAATTTTAAATTAAATTATACCAACTATATGAATGTAATTTGAATAAATGGATTAAATATTTTTAATCAGAATAATTTATATTATATAATAAGGTTAACTTAGTTTTTTAACATAATTATTAGTGAAAACTGATAAAATTAATTATTGTGATAAAGGTTAAAATGGGGTTTTGTGCATTATATGTGTTTGTATTAAAATTAATTTTACAAAAATGTATGATTTTTATTTAATGAATTTTATTTCATATTTAGAATCATTAGGTATAAATTATAGAATAAATATCATTTTAATTTTATTCTTAAAGGATAAATTACCTAGGTGAATCAAAAGATACAAGTTACAATGGTAAAAACAAAATGGGAAAAATTGAGTAAACTTAATGGTTAAGGAATAACATGATAAAAATGTTTTCATTTTTGTATTTTATAGGATTTTCTAGAACAATTAATCCATACCCTCCATTATTAATCAATTTTGGAGCCACATGAGGTAAGATTGACCCCCCAATAGTGACTATTTTTTGGTATTTACAAAAATGTCACTCCTCCTTAATTATAAAAGGTCACTAACTAGCCTCACTTTTTCACACCTATAAATCCATTTGGTTTAAAAAACCTTAAAAACACTTAAAATATTCCCTCACCTCATCCTATAATCCTTATTTTGTGCATAATTCCATCCTAGGAAGGATTTTAGTGGAAACCTAAGGAGGATTCCCGAAGAAGAGGTAACGTTCATCAATGAGCATTTTCGTTTAATATCTTCCACCACCCCCTTAAATTATTTTAATATCATGATCATATAATAACCTTAGTATATTTCATATAATGGTATGTTTTTATGTTAATTTCATGACCTAAAACAATCTCCACATCCATCAAATGGGCTATGAAATCATCATTCGTGAGTACAGCGGACTACCGCCTCGCAAATGGATGTTTTCGTTTTTCCATTACCACCTATCAAGGTTAGAATTAATGATGTATTTATTATATATATTATATATATATATATATATATTTTATATTTATTATTTTATTATGATTATTTATTTTTTATATCACACACACCTACATGCTTTCTATTTTGTGGGAATACGATAACATCGTTCGTGTGTACGACAAACTACCACACCGTGAAGTGATGTAATTCATTGATGCTTTACATGGAAGGAATTAAGGATAGTTTTAATGAATATATGTGAGATATATTACATAAAAATTATTCTTTAATGATAATATATCATTTACCTTTCTTTCTTTCAATCCAATAAGAAAATAGAAATAGCGTTTATGCGTACGTACGACCTACTGTCTCCATGAACACTATATTTCATTATCTATCACTAAAACTTATGGATTGATATAAATAAACATATACTGAATAGTAATTATATTTATATAATTTTTATTATTCTTAATATTATGTAACCATGATCAATGTAATAGGACCAAAAATATAACAAATCAAAACATATATGAAAAACAAATGGTTATTACCTGAGATGTAACTTTAATGTGAAATCATTAATAAGAAGGTAATAAAGGGTCATAATAAAATAATATATGGTATGATATATATGAATATGGTTAGTAAATATATTTATAATAAAATAATATTTATTATACATTAGGTTTTAATGAGTATGACAGAAGTCAATAGTTAAGGTAAGGTATTTTCATCTCACTTTTTACTTCTGTGAGACACAAGTCATATTAACCACCTATTTATTTTATGTAGTATATATACTTCCCATGAATTTATATCAGGATTACTATACTGAAAAATATTTCGGTTTATATATCCATTTGATAATCTCACTTTCATGTGGTTTAAGGTTCAAAAGTTAACAAATTGGTGAGGGAATTTTATCTCAATTTGCCTTATTTGATAAACACATTATGTTATGAACCTATATTCTTTCATGAGATGTATATAAAACCCCTTTGATATTTATTATCATGAATTTATTTTTCATATTTATATTTTATGTTTTATTTTATGTTATTTATTTTATGGGGCTTATGATTCAAGGATACCAAATTGGTAAGGGTTTTATGTTACAATATCATTATTTGTTAGTACTATTTATGATTAAGTATATAATGTTGATATATCATGATATAAATATAAATAATTTTCATTAATTTTCTTATACTATGTTTATTTCCTTAGAATACATTTTTTTCCTTCATTTTCCCACCTTTATGTATACAAGATCTCAAAAAAGAATGTTTTTATGAAAAATCATCTTTTCATTTGAAAACTCTTTTTCTTCCAAAACCATGTTTTCTAAAAAAAGATTTCAAAAATATTTTAAAATTCGTTTTTAAATTATGAATGTATATTTTCCTCAATAAATGTTTCTAATTTTTTTAAAATCTTCCTTTATAATCTATCAAGGTTATTTTCAAAAAAAGGATTTTCAAAATGTTTTAAAGAGCGTTTTTCAAAGTGAAAAGGATATTTTCCTCAATAAATGTTTCAAATGACTTTTAAAATATTAATTTATAAAACTTCAAGGTTATTTTTAACGAAAATTATTTAAAAAAATTAAAATCATTTTTCAAATCATAAAGGATGTTTTCCTCAAGAAATTTTTTAAATGATTTTTAAAAGATTTCAAGGTTATTTTCAAAGAAAAGGACTTTCAAAATATTTTAAAAAGTTTTTTTCAAAGTGGAAAGGATATTTTCCCCAATAAAAGTTTTATATTATTTTTAAAACCTTCCTTTATGAGTTTTAAATGTTATTTTCAATTAAAATTAATTTAATATTGTTTTACGTTTTAAAAATAGATTTTCAAAGAAAATATATTTTCCTAAAGAAATGTCCCAAGTAGTATTTAAACATTATTTTCTATCTAATATGACATTACTTGAGATTAATTATGCTTTACTAGAGATATTATCCAAGTATACTATTCTTATTCTTTCTTTTAATGGTTTATGTTTATGATGATAAGATATTTATGAAACCTGTTTCTCTTCCATGGGTTATACCATGATAGAATTCTTACGAAACCCGCTTATTTTTCACATTTTATGCTATGATGAAATGATGAAATGATTATGAAAACTACCTTTTTCATATGTTATGATATTATTAAATGTTTATGAAACCCATTTCATTTCATGGATTATGATATGATGAATGTTTTATGATCTTATGGCACACATGTGTGTGATTTTGATTATGTTATGGGTGGGACCAATATCTCCCTCTAATTACTTGGGTAAAAATTTATATCTCCTGAGATTGATAGGGATAGAACTGGAAGTTAACCCAGTTCAGTAAGATTGAGCTTGAAAGGGGAGTGAAACCGGTTTAGTAAGACGAGGCTGAAATGGGGAGTAAACCCCATTTAGTAAGTGACTTTGGTCACTAAGAAGTAATTGGAAGTAAACCTTGACTACTATGATGTTATGTGTGAACCTGATTACATATCCAAAATGTTATTTGTGAGCCTTATTATATGTTCACAATGTTATGCATGAATCTAATTAAATATTAACAATATTATGTGTGGACTCGTCTTTCATTTCTATAATGTTATGTGTGGACCTCATTTCTAGTCCATAAGTTTATGTGAGGGCATGATTTCATGTCATTAACTTAATTAGTGAATGGATTTATATTTATACATGTTCATAAAGTAATAATTTAATGTGTATTCCACAAATCTATGTTTTATGATAATGTTATGCTCTCATGGCTCATGTTCTTTGATTCCCTTATGATTCATGTCTTATGAACTATCAATATTTATGTCATGAATCATGTTTATGATATATGAAAGGTGGGGTATGAAATTTTTAAGTTTTTTAATTATCACATACCATTATTCTTATCTTATTATTTTATATGATTATAGATTTATATCTCTTATATTTACCCTTATTGAGCATCTGAGATCACCCGTTATTATGTTTCCATTCCCTATGTTATGAATAATGGTTTTATGTAGGGTATTTCTATGAAGAGTACTAAATGGGAATATCTTTATGGGAAACATTGAAGATATTTCACAAAATAAGAATATTGTGTTCTATGTTTCTAAAGGCACTAAACTATTATGGTCCTTAGGCATGTGTTTATGCAATGTAATGAATATTCATCTAAAAAGATGTAATATCTATGTATGAGAAGCTTGGTTTTCTATAGTTGGTTTCAATGGAAAGGTTTAGTTAACCTTTGGAAACTAGTATGAGAAAACTTTATTGATATCCCTAGGGATATTTATATGGATATGTCTAGGGACTTCTCTAAGGATAAGTCTAAGGATGAGTTAAAGTATAGGAAAATTTCCTAGAATTTTGCTAAAGCATAGAGCGATTGGTTTCCTATAAACACATCCCTATCTAGATACTAAAAGTGGATGTGGCTCTAGAACAAATGTACCTAGGGGTTACAATGCCAAAAACACTGTATTGAGCTAGAAACAATCAAGAATCGGTGCATGAAAATGGGTCTTACTACACACCTAGTTTCACACTCCTAGGGGATATGCTTTGGAAATTTAAAAACTCTTTACGAACCATAATTAATGATTTAAATAGATGATTAATATGAATGTATTAGGATAAACCCAAGGTTTCATGGATTATAAAATAATTCATCATGATTTAGACATCCTATAAGTGATTTTTATGATTTTTTGGTTTCCCATTATGATTAGAGTTTCTCACACTATGCTTTTTGGTGTTATTCAATGACAGGAACCAAAAGGAACTGGGTTAACATTGAATGTGATGGACAATTTTATGATGATAAGATAAAGGGGATCATTACTGGAGTAAAGGATATTGTGATTATGCCTAAATAGTTATCATAGAACATGATTAACAATATGTGCCTTAACCAACTCTCAAACTCACAAAAGAACATAAGGATAAAGTTCATTGATATTTTGGGTAGTGTAGAAAATGTATGAAAGAATATTTAATTCCAAAAATGTCAAGAATTTGGAAATAATGACTCGAGGGAAATTCTCACATGAATGAGAAAATGTTTTATGTGTGGAGAAGAAGGACACAAAGTAAGCAATTGCTGAGAAAAAAGGAAAAGTTCAGTTAATGTAATGGATGGTAATAATGGTATCCCTAAG
Organism: Viscum album; assembly: GCA_963277665.1. Taxonomy (NCBI): domain Eukaryota; kingdom Viridiplantae; phylum Streptophyta; class Magnoliopsida; order Santalales; family Viscaceae; genus Viscum; species Viscum album. The sequence continues at coordinate 1,211,196,293 of OY728127.1, forward strand.
GTATTATCAATGGATAAATGTTTTAAATGTGGAAATTATAGGAATCATAAAAATTTGTTTCCTAAAGGGAAATCTCATGAAGAGAATCATCAAGTTTGTATGAGTGATTTTTTCTATCGACAATGAGGAGACTACAAATGACATATAAAAGGTATGGTTTGTTTTAACAATATTGTTTATGTTAAACATGAGAAGAATGATTAAATTGGGGTTTATGAATGTTAATACATGATTCATATTTCACATTATAGTAAAGAGGTATTAAGTAATAAGATGATGAAACCAATTTAATGGCTTAAGGATTAGGTGGAATAATTGAAGTGTTTATGTATCAAAATTCAAGAATTATGAAATATATAGGGATTTTTCAGTATAAGTTTTTTGTTAAGGATTTGAAATAATATGTTTAATGGTACTTATATCCTATAAAATTATTTAATAGAAAGGTTATATTTTATGATTAAGAGAAGAAAACCCTTAACATGTTCTTGAGGATGAGAAAATGGTGTTTAGTTTGGATAAAGAGATGATTAATATGGATAAAGTATATTGAATAGTATTTATGACCTCAAAACTGATAAAGGATTTATTGAAAAGTTGGTTTATGTTATCATTGATGTAGTTTACAACATTATTGGATCTATGGAATATGTTCAATAATCTATGGATTTATTCAAGTAATGAGGAAGCATGTATGTTTTCATTGAGATTTTATAGTAGTTTTGGTTATTACCAAGATTCAGGAGAATATATGACTAATTTATTCACATATTTAGCATGTGACTCTTAAGATGTACTTAATGATATTTGGAGGATTAATGTTAAGTTAAGTTTGGGAAATTAAGTGACCTTCTTTATAAATTATGAATTTTGGAGGGGTTATAAGGTTAACCATTTATGGAATGGTTTAAGTTGAACTTTGGATGAGGTTTTAGGGATTAATTTATTACTTCACCATATGGAGATTTGTGAAAAACCTATGTTAATTATTTTTTTAACTATAACTAATGATAGGTGGAATGACTTCTCATTCTATCTATGGATATTTTGATAAATTAGTAATTATGGCATAAAAAATTCACCTTCACTTATGGGAGTAAGAGATAAGGTGGAAGTCGATCAAGGAATAACCAAATGATGAAATTATTCCTATGAAATATAAATATATCAAGTAAGTACATTTTTATATGTTCTCATTATATATATAAAAGGAATTATCCAAAATTAGGAAAGGGATCTTAACACAAAAAATTATCCTAGTACCTTAATTTTTTATGAAGCAATTGATCCCTTAAATCATCATAGATTTATGGTTTTGTGGTTGATAACTTTCTATTTATCACCCACTTTCTTGTGATCAGTGATCTTTATCACTCTCTATAATTATTTATGCTTTTCTTCCATGTCGAAATCTTCACTTCTCACCTATGTTATCATATGTGAAAACCTAGTTATGAGTTACTTTGGGAAACTATTATGTTTCCAACTTACCCTTTTTAAAGGAATTTTTATTATTAATTTGTATGATGTGGGTTTCAATGAAGTAATTTTTAAAATGTTAAACCTTTAATGACAGAGATGAATTTTGAGGGAGAAATTCATTTTAAGGGGGTAGAATGTGACACCCCGAGATTTTAGGAAGTTTTTTTCAAATAAATTTAATATTTTCAATATTTTATGTTACACAAAATATCTACTTTATCTTTTATAATACTCAACACTGATTTGGATTATGTTACACACAACAATGAGTTTCCTTAATAACTAGTGTTACATGCAAGACTGAGTTTTACCAAACGACAATATATTATTAACATTATTATTTAATATATCTCATAGCCTTTTGAATGGAGGTTATGAATAGAATTAACTAGATTATAAAAATATATATCTTATAAATATTTTTTATTATCTTTTTATTGGAAATAAAATAAGAATCATCTAAAATAAAAATAAATGTTTTCTAAAAAACTATATTTTTTCTAAAAGATGGTTTTGTCTCCTTTTGCGTACTTTTTAAAAAATTAATTTTTACTAATTCTATAAAATTAATTTGATAAAATGAAATTAATTTTTGGAATCATCATGTAAAAATTAGGTTAGGGAGTATTTTTTTTATTTTTCTGAAAATTTTCATTTTTTGATGAATAGTGTGAAATACTGAATTTTAATTGAAAACTACCTTTTTGTTTAAATTATTTATAAAGTTAAATTATATTTTAAATTTGTTTTAAAATAAAATTAGTAAAATTATATATATATTAATCCAATTTATTCCATTAGAATCAATTTCATATTGATATTAGATATAAAAAACTTGGTAAATTTTTGAACATTTTCACTTTAAAAATAACATGATTTCTCATCGCATCTGTGAGATTAATTTTAAGTTAAACTTGATCACTTATATGAATGGAATTTGGTTAAATTGATTCAATATTTTTAATAAGAATAATTTATATTATATAATGAGGTTAACTTAATTCTTGATCATAATTATTGGTGAAAACTATTATAATTAATTACTGCAATTAAGGTTAAAATGGTGTTTTGTGCATTACAAGTGTTTGTATTAAAATTAATTTTACACACACATATGATTTTTATTTAATGAATTTTTTTTAATATATATAATAAATAGGTCTAAATTATCTAATAAATATCATTTTAATTTTAGTCTTAAAGGATTAATTACCTAGGTAAATAAAAAATATAAGTTACTGTGGTAAAAAAAATGGTAAAATTGAGTAAACTTAAATACTAAGGAATAAGATGATAAAATTTTGTTGAATTTTGTGTGGTGGAGGTTTTTCTTGACCAATTCATCCCTTCCCTCAATTATTAATCAATTTTTTAGCCACATGTGGTAAGATTTACCCCCCAATAGTGAATGCTTTTGGGTATTAATAGAAATGAAACTCCTCAATTATGATAGGACACTCACTACCCTCACTTATTCACACTATTAAAACTATTTGGATAAACCAAACCCTTCCAAAATCACTTCCCAGCTTCCCTATCCCCGTCCTAGAAGCCTTATTTTGGGTAGAAATCCATCCTTGGAAGGATTTTAGTGAAAAACTAAGAAGGATACCCTAAAAAGAGGTAACATCCATAAACGAGTGTTTTTTTATTTCTTCGACCACCCCTTTCAATTATTTTTATATCATGATTATAAAATAACATTAGTATCTTCCATATACTAAGATGTTGTTATGTTAAGGGTGTAACAGCCGGATATTTTATGAAATATATTCTTTCAAACTAATTTAAATTATTTAATAAATTTTGTTACATGTACTACATAGTTTATCTTCTATCACACACAGCACCAAGTTTATCTTGAATTTCACACAACATCGAATTCCTTTGATGACTTATGTTACACACAATTTTGAGTCTTAGCGGACAATGATATATTATTAATATTATTATGATAGTTATCACATATCCATTATAATGGTGGGAATGAATGAGATTTATTAAATTATGAAAATAATATTTTACACAAGTTTATAAAATTAATTGATTGGTTTCCAATTAACTATAAATGAAAATAAGGACCAATTGAATATAAAGGATGTATTTTTATGAAAAACTATTTTTATAACCAGAATGGAATTTTATATTAATAAATTAAATTAATTAATATTATTTAAAGAAATTAATGAAATTTATATATTATATATTTAATAAAATGTTTTTAAATTCATCCAATAAGTCTAATAATATTAATATAAGAATAAATCCAATTTTAAGCATAAAAAGTTTTATATTTTTTAAAGGGAGTTTTATAGCCTTTTAATGGAAAACCTATTTTAAATATAATTTTTGTAACTTTTATAATTTTTATTTGAAAAAATAATCTTATATTTTGAAATTAAAATATCAAAATTACTTTGGATGAATTTTTGGTATTTTTTGAGAACTTTCATATTTTATGTATAGTGAATGACACTAAATTTTATTTTGAATTTTTTTTCATATAAATAATTTATAGATTTAAATTATATTTTTAATTAGTTTTAAAGTATAATTAGATAAATTTTATATCAATTAAACCAATTTAGGTAATTTTAATCAATTTCACATTGAAATTGGATATAAAAATTTTCATAACTTTTGAACTTTTCTCTTTAAAAAAACCAGTTGTCTTGTCCTATCTACGGGATTAATTTTAAATTAATATCTATCACTTATGTGATTTTAATTTAGAAAAATTGATTCCAAGTTTTTAATAATCATAATTTATAATTTCTTTTATATTCAACTTATTACTGACCAAAAATATTAGTGAAAGAAATTAAAATTTATTATAGTGATTATGGTAAAAAAAAATGTATTTACTTAGTGGTTAAACGATAATCTTAAGTGAAAAAATAGCCTAGGCACATGAAAAAAAACCCATTTTATAGGAATTATTCGACCATATACCCAATTTTATCAAAACAAAATTATTATTTTTGTCACATTATGTAATGGAGACCTCCCAATAGTGTTTTCATTTTTATATTTACAAGAATGTCACTCCCTATCCACTATAAAAAGGCATTCACCCTCCTCACTTCTTCACACCTCTAAAGCCATTTATATCATCCAAAACCTACAAAAATAGTCTTAAAACATCCCTCCTATAATCATAGAGTCCTCACTTTGGGTATAAATCAAACCAAGGAATTCCTTTAGTGAAAACCAAAATGAGTTACCTGAAAAAGAGGTAACATTCTTCAACAATCACTTTTTTAAATTTCTTTATCAAACCACTTTAATTATTCTTATTATATGATTATATAATAACATAAGTATAATAAATATACTTATAAGTTTTTATGTTATGTTTTATACCTAAAAATTCACACACATCCATCAAATGGGATACACAGTCATTGTTCTTGTGTACGTCAGACTACCGTCTCACGAACCGATGTCGTTGTTTCTTCCATTACCACCTTTCAAGGTTGGTAAAAATGATTTAATTAATACTTTTATATGATATATATGATATTTATGATGTATTTATTCTTTTTTAATTATTATATAACATATACCTTTATGATTTTCATATTGTGGGAATACGATAACATCGTTTGTAGATGTGTGGACTATCGCCTCCTAAAAGCGATGTGATTCGTTCACTCGTTACATGGAATGTATTGAATATGGTTTAATAAAAATATATTACATACATGAAATATATATTATATTTATGAAATAATTATATTTCTGAAAATATAATATATCATTTTCTTCTTTCCATTTCACACACTGAAAAAGTGATAACGTCGTTTGTAGACTTATGGACTACTGCCTCCTCAAAGCGATGTGATTCTTCATTTTTCATCACCACATCACAATAATGGTATATATGAGAATATTTAATTAAATAATATTTTATTTATATTATATTTTTCATTATTTAAGGATAAATGTTACTTACCTTCTTTCCATAATGATCATTGAAAAATTGCAACATTACTCATACGTATGTACAGCCTATTGTCTCTATGATCGTAACGTTGGTTTATAATAAACATATGTAATGTATGATTTTAAAAGTATAATTGATGTAAAAATGTGATAAATATTTCATGATTATTTTTATATATATATTTAAATAATGACCTCATTGACCATAGTCGACCTATCAAAGTCATTTTTGACACTTAAGTCGAATATGGTCAAAATATCTAACTTAAATGTTATTTATTATGTAATTGTATATAACTTGTTTATAAGTTTAATAAAGTAATAATAAACTTGTAAAAGGTTATTAATTAATAAAATAATTAACATAAGTTTATTATTTATGAAGATAGGGGAGAATTATGACAAAATCAAACTCAAGGTAAGGTATTTCTTAACTCAATTTTCATTCATTGGGTTAAAATTATATGTAATTGGTTATGTTTTTCCAAGAATATATGTCAAATTATCTCTGATTATATTATTATTTAAAATTTTATTGTGTGGATTTAAATTTTTCACGCATAATTATTTCATTGATTTATTATCACTCTAATGATACGATCATTGTAATGGTTTTTCTCATCTCACTTTTATTTTTGTGAGATATATTTCATATTCATCACTTATTTTTGTTGTGTGGTGTATATACTAACCATGGATGTATTTTATGATTTTATCCATAAATTTATGGGGGTTTACATATCCTTTTTATGATATCTCTTTTATGGGGTTTATTTTTTCAAAGGTACCAAAACAAAAATGGATTTTTATCACAATTTGCCTTCTTCGAGACATTTATTTTGTTATACTCCTATCTTATTTTATGAGGTGTGTATTATTATCCTTTGACATGATATATCATGAATCTTCATATTCTCATGAAATTATAAGTTTCATTTAAAGTTTTTCATTCATAGGTATTGTGATTCAAATGTTTCAAGGTGGTGTGGGACACTTTGGAATGTTTAAAGGTTATTTTCCTCATAAATGTTTTTAATGATATTTTAATGGTATTTTAATTCATCAACATTAACAACACGTTTTTGTTACTTAACCTCCATTGGGGATATTTTTTATTGATACCATCCTCAATATTTTATGTATGGATTAATATTGTTTCAAATAGATTGTTATAGAAGCAATTTCTTTTCCACGGGCTAACCATGTTTTGAAGAGATTGTTATAGAACCCATTTCTTTTCTATTGGTTAATCATGTTTCAATGATATTTTTTGGAACCCATTTATTTTCAAAGGGTTAATCTTTCTAAATATATTTTTATTGAACCCATTTCTTTTCCATGGGTTAATCTTGTTTCAAATATATTGTTATTAAACCCTTTTCCTTTCCATGGGTTAATCTGATTTTAAAGAGATTGTTATTATACCCAATTCTTTTCCATGGTTTAATTATTTTCTAAAGATATTTTTATGGAACCAATTTCATTTACATGGTTTAATAATGTTTTAAATATTTTTTTATGCAAAAATTTTCTTTCTCATGGGTTAATAATGTTTCAAAGAGATTGTTATTGAACCCATTTCTTTTCCATGAGTAAATCATGTTTCAAAGAGATTGTTGTTTAATCCATTTATTTTATTTTGGATAATCATGTTTCGAATAGATTTTTATTGAACCCATTTCTTTTATATGGATTAATCATGTTTCAAATATATTTTTATTAAACCCATTTCATTTCCATGGTTTAATCATGTTTCAAAGAGATTGAAAAGAAACACATTTCTTTTCCATGGGTTGATCAGGTTATAATAGGGATAATTGTTGTTCATATGAGTTTATTATGAAATGAAATATTTTATTTGTTATGATTTTGTAATGGTACATGGAAATTTGATGGTTGGTTATGTGATAAACCAATTATGGGTGGCTCTGTGATAAACTAATGATGGGTGGTTTTGTGATAAATCAATAATGGGTGGTTACATGATAAACCAATTATGGGTGGTTTTGTGATATCCCTTTAATTTATTCGGTAGGGAGGTTAACTGTGTGGTTATTATATTTTTAATAGTTTATTTAAAATTGAAGTTAAAATTTTGTCCCAAGTACATATATGTTTTCCTTATGCTTGTTATGGGTTTATAATGTTTCTAATGATTGAGATTGATATCACATGGGTTTTGATTATTGATTCTGATGACTCATTTATTTATCATGTTTTCATATTTTATGATCCCGGTATTGAAGAGTATAAGTTCTTTTATAAATATCTCATGCACTTTTATTATTTCATCATGCCCTTACGCACTCTTATTCTCATTGATGACATTCAATTGTTAATGCTTATGTTTACCCTTACTAAGAATCTAAGCTCACCCATATTATGTTTCCTTTTCCTTAGGTTTTAAAAATGATATTAAATGAGTTATGTATATAAGGGATTTCATATGGATTATGATGTTGTCTTAATGTGAAAAATAAAATCTAGGTTAAGTGGGAGAAATTATCTTTTAAATTCCTATGAATTTTTTATGTAGAAGTTTGTCATAATTCTCTAAAACTCTAAACCTAAAAGGTCCTCCAGTATGTAAGCGATCCATTTTTTTCCTTTTTATGTTGTAAGGTTTAGAAGAAAAATTTGGGTCATGATTATCAGTATCAAAGATAAGAATGTAAAGTTATAGATTTCAGTATAGGATCTGTGAGTATGGGTTTGGGTTCTTATAGTTGGTATCAAATGTCAGTTTCGATAACTTTGGATATTAGGATGTTTTCATTTGAGGTTATCTTAAGAGTTTTGGATACTGTAATAGGACTATAAGATTAATAATAATCAAAAGTTCAAAGTCTTAAGATACCCCACCTAAGGTTTGTAAGTAGTAAAAATATTGAGGTAATCAATGAAATTTTATGAGAAATTTTATTGGGTTGAAGTATATGTAAAACATTGTTTTAATGTGAATTATTCCTTTACCTTTTGTAGAAATAAATTGTGAGGTGTTTATAACCTTTAGGGTTTATATGATCTTTGATAGTGAGGTAATTATGGGAACACGTGTATTTTCATATAGATAACCACATGATTGAAAATTGATTTGGTGACTAAGTGGCTAATGATACTTAAAAAGAAGATACATGTCTTTTGGACATGAAATCTGGAAGGTATGTGATAACCCTTGTGGTTAATACACTCTTTGATTTTGAGGTTATAAAGGTTATTTGGGATATAGGGTTATGGAATGATTTTGTTTCATATTTGGGTATTATTATTGAATTTTGAAGAATATTTTATCATATGTAGGTTTACTCATTTTGGGAATTATCTTACCAAGTGCTAATAATTTTGGTTTTGGTTAATCTATAAAGATAGATAGAATAGGTTTAATATACCTTTTATGGTTATGTTATCTTTAGAATTTTATTTTAGTGCTTCATGAATTAAAAATTCATCTTGAATTCTCTTAATTTGGAGAAAAATATTAGATTTTGGTGGAAATTGACTCTAGGATGAAATTCTACTCATCAAGTAAGTATATTTCCTTTTTTTAACTTGGTCTAGATAGTAAGATAATTATTTAACTCTATGGAAAATATATTTAAATAAAATTATTATCCTAATTCCTTCAATTATGATGAATTGGTGGTATTTTGGTCATCACAGATTTATGTTTTTTAGTCCCTTAAATTTCCATTGATCATTCACTTATTTGTGATCAATTACCTCAGTCACTCTCTATAATTATTTACACGTTTCCTCCATATTCTACCTATGTTGAACTCTAATTATTCATAACTTCTAGTGACCTTTATACTTCCCACTTTACCTTTTTAAGATTATATTTTATTAAACCTTTTTTATGATGTGGTTTTGATAAATTAATTCTTTAAATGTTAATCGTTTGATAACCTAGAGGAATTTCATGAGAGAAATTCATTTTAAGGGGGGTAGGATGTAACATCATGAGATTTATGAAATATATTATTTTAAACTGAATTAAATTATTTAATATATTGTGTTACACTCAATTCATAGTTTATCTTGAATCACATGAAACAACAAGTTTATCTTATGTTGCACGCAACATCAAGTTCCTTTAAAGACTTATGTTACACACAAGCCATAGTCTTACCAGACAACAATATACTATTAATATTATTATGATAGTTATAACCTAGACATTGGAATGGAATTAATGAATGATATTAACTAAATTATTAAAATTACAGTTTACACATGTTTATAAAATGAATTCATTGGTTACCAATTAATTAGAAATGAAAAATAAATACCAATTGAATATAAATGATATGTCTTTATGAAAAACAATTTTTATGGCCATAATAGAATTTTATCTTGATAAATTAAATTAATCACTATTATTGAAATATATTAATGAAACTTATATTTTATATATTTAATAAAAAAAATTAAATTCATTCAAAAAGCCTGATGTTCTTAATATAATAATAAATCCAATTTTAAGAATAAAAAGTTGTGAATTTTTAAAAAGATGGTTTTTCTGCCTTTTAATGGCGCACCTATTTTAAATAAATTATTTAATATTTTCTAATTTTTATTTGAAAAAATAAAATTATTTTTTTAATCTAAATATCAAAATTTTCTTTGGGTGAATATTTGGTATTTTTTTGAGAACTTTTATATTTTGATATATATTGAATGACACCGAATTTTAATTGAAAACTATTTTTTCATCTAAATAATTTATAGGGTAAAAATATATTTTTAATTGTTTTTAAAGTATAATTAGATAAATTTTATATCATTTAAAACAATTTAGGTTATTCTAATCAATTTCACATTTAAATTGAATATAAAAACATTTCAAACTTTTGAACTTTTCTCTTTAAAAAAATATGTTCCTTGTCCCGTCTATAGGATTAATTTTAAATTAATTTCTGCCACTTATGTAATTTGAATTTGGAAAAATGGATTAAATATTTTTAATCAACATAATTTAAAATTTATATTATGTTAAACTTAGTTTTTACCAAATAAATTAGTGAAAGTAATTAAAATGTAGTGCAGCGATTAAGGTAAAAAAATATGTTTACTTAGTGGTTAAACTTTAATATTAAGTGGAAAATGGCCTAGAAACATTAAAAAACACATTTTATGGAATTTATTATACAATATAAACAATTTTATATAATTTGGTTCATTATTGGGGGCACATTTTTTAAGTTATTCCTTCCAATAGTTTTTACCTTTTTATATTTACAAGAATGTCACTCCCTCTCCACTATAAAAAGGCACTCACCCTACCCACTTCTTCACACCTCTCAAGACCTTTGTATAATCTATAAACTTCATAAATAATCTCCCAAAATCATTCCTATAATACTAGAATCATTTATTTTTTCATAAATAAAACCAAGAAATTCCTTTGGTGAAAACTAAAAGGAGTTATCCGAAAAAGAGGTAACATTCTTCAACGATTAATTTTGTTTTATTTATTTCTCAAACAACATAAATTATTATTATTAAATGATTATATAATAACCTCATTATAATAAATATACTTATATTATTTTATTTTGAGGGTTATACCTAAACCTACACACACATCCATCAAATAGGATACACAATCATTGTTCGTGTGTACGGAAGACTACCGCCTAGTGAACTAATGTCATTCATTCTTCCATTACCACATTTAAAGATTGATAATAATAATTAAATTTATTATTTTATATCATATATATGATATTTATGATGTATTTATTCTTTTTTAATTATTATATAACACATACCTTCATGCTTTCCATTTTGTGGGAATACGATAACATCGTTTGTGGACGTGTGGACTACTGCCTCTTAAAAGTGATGTGATTTGTTCAATCTTTACATGGAATGTATTAAGGATGGTTTTAATAAAAATATTTTATATAAATGAAATATATATTATATTAATTACACAATTATATTTATGAAAATATAATATATCATTTTCTTATTTCTATTTCACACACTGAAAACGTGATAACGTCGTTCGTGGATGTGTGGACTACCACCTCCTTGAAGCGATGTGATTCTTCCTTTTTCATCAACACATAACAAGAATGGTATATATAAGTATATATAATTAAATAATATGTTATTTATGATATAATAGTCATTATGTAAAGATAAAATTTACATACCTTCTTTCCATAATGATCATTGAAAATGGGAACATTACTCATGTGTACGTACGACATACCGTCTCTATGATCATAAAATTGGTTTATTTTTATAAAAATAATTAATTTATGATTATAAAAGTATAATTTATGTAAAAATTGGATAATTATTTCATTTTTATTGCTATTTATATATTTAAATAATGTCCTCATTGACCATAGTCGACCTATCAAAGCCAGTTTTGACACATAAGCCGAATATGGTCAAAACATCTGACATAAACATTATTGATTCATTAATCATATATAACTTGTTTATAAGTGAAATAAAAGTAATAATAAACTTTTAAAATGTTCTTAAAAAATTAAATAATTAACATAAGTTTATTATTTAGTAAGTTATAGGACAATCATGACAAAAACAAACTCAAGTTAAGGGATTTATTAAATCAATTTCAATTCATTGGGTTAAACATCTATGTCATTGGATATTTTATGCCAAGAATATGTTCGAAATGACCTATGATTATACTATTATATAATTCCAATTTTATTTTTTTTATTTAAATTTTTCACACATAATTATTTCATTTATTTATTCTCACTCCAATGATACAATCTTTGTATGGTTTTTTCACATCACACTTTTATTTCTGTGAGATATATTTCATATTCACCACATATTTTTGTTGTATAGTGTGTATAATTCCTGTTAATATAATTTATTATTATTATCCTTAAATTTATGAGGTTTTACATATCCTTTTTATGGTCTCTATTTCATGGGGTTTATGGTTTCAAAGTTACCAAAGAGGAAATGGGTTTTTGTCATAATTGTCCTTCTTTGAGATATTTGTTATGTTATACACATATCTTATTTTATGAGGTGTGTATAATTCTACTTTAACATTATATATCATTGTTTCTGATGCTTTTGTCGGGGCGCGCGCGTCCGTCCGCGGAGTGGCGCGCGGCTTGTTGCCCCGCATTCCCGCTTTCCAAAGGCGGGCGGCATCCGTTCCTTGTTCAGGGACGTATGCTCCTTGATTGAAACCAGGATGATGGGATGTCAGTTCTTCCTTCTGAGGATCCCTCCTTAGAGCTCGTCACCTAGTCCGGGTCTCCCTCATAGATTTTATACGTTGTTTTTGAAACTCTTCCCAGTGCCATATCTTCATGGGCGTCGGTTAATTACGCTGCTTCTGTCGGGACATTCCAAGTGGTCCGGTCAGGGCAGCAACCTTCGGTTGGGAGAGTAGTCACGTCGAGACATCATTGACGCGTCTGAACGCTGGGGATTGGTGTGTCTGTATTTTGTCCCTTATTATAGGGCTTCTCGAGGGCGCGGGATCCCGAGGCATCCCACATCGAACGCGGGGAATTCGTATGCCATAGGCATGTCTCTGAGGTTTTCCTCAGCTTCCCATGTTTAACACAGGGTATGCCGCAAGTTTAACATCCAGTAGAGACGGATCAGCCTGATCAGAACACTAACAGAAGTGGATTAGATTGAAGAACCCCCTAGAGGGAACACCGATGTTGGGGCCAGCACATGGGCGGCTTCCCAAGTATTATGGAAGGGGATAGGGTGGCATGATATCACCGGGACGTGGCGGCCCGGGTAGAAATTAGGATGGATGATGGTGGTGATGGGATGGAATGGGGCTTACACTCTGAAGTGGCCCATGATGGATTGGACGTCGAAAGGCCGACGTCAAGGTGAACCCAGGGGGGTCCACAAATGGTGGTCTTGAACCTCTTGGAGGCTTCCTACGTACCATGCCTTAGCATGGATCAAAGTCCCCGTAGTTCAGATTGAATGGGGCTTACGCACTGAGACAGACCAAGGTGCGACAAAGCATGGCGGATGAGTACGGAGGAGGTGCATAGGTGCAACCTTCCACAGGAGGGACTAGGGGCTCACACTGAGGTGGTTGCCCTAGGAGATGGTGAACCGACATGAAGTAGTCGGGACGGCCAAGTGGTGGAAGAACCGACATGAATGCGACCGGAACGACCAAGTGGTGGGAGAACCGACGTGAATGCGACCGGAACGACCAAGTGGTGGGAGAAGTGACGTGAATGCGACCGGAACGACCAAGTGGTGGGAGAACCAACGTGAATGCAACCGGAACAACCAAGTGGTTGGAGAACCGACGTGAATGTGGTCGGGATGACCAAGTGGTGGGATTGAACCTCATGAAGGCTTCCTACGTACCATGCATAGCACGGATCAAAGACCACGTAGTTCAGGTTGGATTTCGTCGGTGAACCGACGTGAAGGTGAACCCAGGGGGTCCACTGGTGGTGGACTTGAACCTCATAGAGGCTTCCTACGTACCATGCCTTAGCACGGATCAAAGACCACGTAGTTCAGGTGTACAGTTTAACGTCTTGATGGACGGGGGAATACAGTTTAACATCATGCTGGATGAAGCGGACGGTTTAACATCTTGTCGGATGAGGTATACAGTTTAACATCATGCTGGACGAGGGTGGAACTCGACGTGAAGAGACGACTGAGTGGTGGGCTTGAACCTCATGGAGGCTTCCTATGTACCATGTCTTTACATGGATCAAAGTTTTTGTAGTTCACCAAAGGTGGGGGTCAGGGTCAGTGCCCACTCTAAGCTCACGTGAGTCATGCTTGGTGTGAGAAAGAAGAGGTTGCAAGGACCTGACGATCACATCGCGAAGGGTGTGTCCGTGTGAAACGAAAAGGGGCTTACGCATTAGGCGGCCCATGACGTTGGGACTTACTCTAGGATGGAGGCCCGAGGTGGGACAAAGCACAGTGGGAGAGGGAATCCACTGGCTTCAGCACCGAGGAAGTGAGGAGGTGCATAGGCGCAACCTTCCTCGAGAGGGGCTAAGGGGCTCACACTGAGGTGGATGCCCTTCTTCCCCACGGACAAACGCCACTCCAAGAAGGAGGATATCATCCCCTGTGGAGACCAGGGGGCATGTAGAATGTCCAAGGTGGGGGCACCCGGTGTGAGAGGCACGGGGTGATGTCACAGTTTAACGTCATGTGTTGAGGATGAGGTGCTTGGTATTTTAACGTCTTGCAGCTCAGACGAGGTGGGTTTACTATGCACCCCTAGGACTTACATAATTGGTACCCTCTGCCCCTTTTGGGAGGGAAGGCATCGGCAAGGCCATGTAGAAGGGGGGGCGTAGAGCGAACCATCGAGGTTTCCACGTTAGCGTGGCTATGAGAAGAAGCAATAGCCATTAGCGTGCCTATGTGAAGAAGCATTAGGTGAAGCAACATTGTAACGACCCAAAGTTTTATTAATGGAAAATCCGTCTTGATCTAGTTAAATGTATCTTTATGTAAAATGTTTATATAAGATGTCAACTTCTTTGGTTTATGTTAAGAATTGTGATCATTGCTTTTATAGCTATTGAATAGTGATCACGTGATTAGTATAAATATAGGGCTTTAACAAATCCAATTTACTTAGACAAAAGAAGCGATGGCCTCATCCAGTAGAATTTCTCCATACGAAGCCCATTTATCGGAGCTCGGAAAGGAGGTGGCATCCTTGGGCTTCGCTCTGGACCAAGTCCAAGCTGAGCTTCATCATGTCAAGCTCGAGCGGGACCGTCTACGGGAAAAGTGGAAGTTGATAGAGATTACTACTCGAGCAATGTTATCCGAGCCACCCCATGAGTTTGTCACCATCGCACACCTTACCCTTAGGTCTTATGCGGCTATTTTAAGGGGTTATGTAACAAGTCTCTAGTACTATGTTCATGTACATTATTTTTTAATATAATAATGAATGTACTTTTTTGTCATTATTGATACATTATAGTTTTTTTTAAAAACAGTGTTTTTAGTTATTATTTAATTAATAATTCTATTTTATTAAATTAATGGATTTTTGAATTAAATAATATTTTAATAAATTATTATTATTATTATTAAATTAATTTTTATTGTATATAAATTATCGTATAATTTTACGAATACAATTGTAATTTTTATTAAGGTTTGAAAGCCGTTTTTGTCAAAACCCGTGAATTTTCAATAAATGTCGGTTTTTATTTTAAAAGTGAAAATTAACAAATTTAGAAAATTATTTAGATAAAATAAATGTTATTTCTGTAATCAGGATGTCGAAATTATCCAACGGTGAATTTTTCATAATTTTCTGAGACAGTCAAATTTTTGGGTAAAAATTAAATACCATTTAAATATATAATGTGTTTTATGACATCATAATGACCCAATAGTGATGTAATAAAATACTATAATCTTTATGTTCGGCCAATATATGTTTTAACATTAAAATAATGTGATTTTGGGTTTGTTTAACTAACTTTTCAAAGCATTAATGGATCCCTCAAGACTTATTAAACACCTTGTCTTTTTAAATTAATTTCCATGGGAGTGTGACTCACCTCCACATAATAAACCCTATTATTTTAATAATTTAGGACTTTGGACTTATAAAATATTGTTTTCCTATTCCCTTTACCAAAAACCATGGGCAAAAACCATGGTATGGTTTGTGGTTTGGATTAATTTAATATAAGGGGTCCCAAACCTTAATATTAAGGAATTCCCTCACATTTCCTATATAAACCCACCAAATCTCCCACTTCCTCCTCACTCAAATCCTTTTAAGTTCGTCCAACCTATGCCCTACTCTCTCTATAATCCTCCCAAGGTTCCCCAAGCTCCCAAGAAGCCTCTCTCAAGGCTCTCTCTAGCCTTTGGAAGCACACTTCCAAGTAAGGGTTTTTTCTTCCTTTCTCATTTTTGTCCAATTTTCTTTAAGTTGTTTTGCCCTTTTAATTTCATTTATGAATGTTGGGGTATGGTTTTGAACCTCCCTCATACTTCCCTCTTTATGTTTTAATGATGGTAGACCCCTTTCTCTCTCATTAAATACCTCCCATGTACACCCATTACTATGCCGAAATTCCGAAAGGAATTTCTCTCTCCTCATTTACATTCATGCAATACTTTTGTGTCACGAATCTAAATTCCATTAAAATTGTTTGGAAATGTATCTATATGACCTTATTACTTTCCATTACATGTAAATATGATGAGTAACCCCTTTCTCTCTCATCAACCCTTTTTATGAATTCTTATGTCACGCTGTTACGCTGCCAAAATTGTACCAATTTTCTAAGCCAATGTCATTGTGTAGTGAATACCATACCCATTTCTCCATCAAGGGTATTCACCTTTATGCACATTTACTTATTGATTATAAAGTTTCATGTATGAATTCTACATTCCTTTATCATGGAATAAATTATTATGTTTAATGAATCCATGTTTTATAACCCATGTGGCACACTTATGTATGAAATGAAATGTTTAAGAAGGGTGCGCCCTTATAGCACTACAATGCATTGGGTAAAGTATAGTATCATGATACATCATGTGCAATGAGTGTTGACTCATGCTAATTCAAGTGCAACGAGGGTTTACTCATGCTTCATGTGGAATGAGGATTTACTCATGCTCCACGTGCAATGAGCCTTGGCTCATGCTAATTCGATGTTAAGTGTTGTTGCCACATTTCCATGTTATGATTATCATGATTTATCATGCCTTTATGTTCATGTTCCTCTTATAATCTATTGATATTCCTATTTCCTAACATGCATTGTACTACTCATGTATTCCATGTGTATTTCCCTTACTGGGCTTTATAGCTCACCCTTTTCTTATGCATGTCCTTAGGTTATCCCATGCAATGCTAAGTATGAGGGAATGATGTGGTCATGTTAAAGAAGTTTTCATTAAAGATGTTGTATTTCATGTTTTAAGTTTTTATGTAATGATCCTAAGCCCCAAAGACACTAAAACTCTTGATCTTCTTTGTTGTATCAAGTGAAGTTTTATGTAATAAATCATGTTTAAGTTGTGTTAAAAATCAGGGTTTTCATAGTTGGTATCAGAGGATAGGTTTGGTTATTTTTGGGATTAGGATTAGAAAACCTTAGTAAATCCTTAAATACAAGACTATGTACAATAAAAACATCCCTAAGTTTTTGTTAGTATTGAGTAAGTGGGTTATCAAGCAAATAAATCCCTGTCTGGATACGAGCAGGTAGAGGCGGCTCTGGCACAGATGTATCCTAGGGGTAAAACCCAAAAACACCACTTTGATCTAGACTCGAACGGGAACTAGTGAACAACAACGGGCCTTGATGCACTATTGGTTACGACACTCCCGGGGGATATGTTTTGATAAATTCACAATCTTAGTATGAACCCTTATTAAGGGAATTAAAAAAAATTCCCCTAAGAATTTATGTTAGAAAGTAGATCATGAAAATCCTAGATTGAATCCTATAGACTCATGAGTTAAAGAAATAAAAGTTTATTTATAAGTCATAAATTTTTGTCTTTGGTTTACCCTTTATGTGTTACCCCTAACTTTCCTTTTATTCCAGCCAATGGCCAGTAATAGGAGGGCTCGGGCTAACAACTGATGTGAAGATCAGTGTAATGATTGTATAAATGAGATGCTCAATCCAATGGGAGCGGGAATTGCAAACTTTGTCACGATTCTATCCCAACTAACTCAAGCTTTGAATAGAAACATGGGTCAAGAGGAACGTCCAACCCCCCCCCCCAAGAAAGAACAAGTCACTATCGAGAGCTTCATGATACAAAGGTCTCTTTCTTTTAGTGGATCATCTGATCCCACGATCGCTGAACAATGGATCAACTCCATTGAAAAGATCTTCTCCATCCTTCAATGTTATGAACAAGATAAGGTTCTCCTGGAGGATTATCGTATGAAGGGTGAAGCTGATCAATGGTGGACGTTGATCAAAAATACGAAGCCAGTGGAGGAGATCGAGGCATTGGAATGGAAGGATTTCTGGAAGATGTTTTTTTATAAATATTTTCCGCGCACCCTCCGGCTTAAAATGTAAAGGGACTTCCTTTCCCTCAAGAAAAAAGATGAAGAATATGTTGGAGCGTATGAGGAAAACTTCACAAGGCTTGCACGATACGCTTCCGGCTTTGTTGTTACCCCTGAATGCAAAGTTGATTGCTTCTTTGGTGGGCTAAAGCCTAGCCTGCGGAAAGCATTAGTGATCCGTGACTTCAACAGCTATGAGGAAATTGTCTGATGTTCCCTCAAGGTCGAAATGGAGATCAGGGAATCACAGGGGTATCATGGGGATAATAAGCGTAAGGTGGACTTCAATTCTAGAGTACTGATGGATAAATCCAATGGTGCTAAGAAGACCCAACACCCCACTTGCCAAAAGTACGGAAAGAAGCATCCTGTAAATTGCCTCAGGGGGATGAGGAAATGCTTTAGGTGCGGAAGAGAAGGGCACCTAGCTGTTAACTATCGGAAAGAAAGACCCGCGGCTGTGACAGAGGAGAGGAACGCTCTGTTCGAACCTCAATGCATTGTTCATTGCTACAAATGCAAATAACCGGGGCATCTTTCAAACCAGTGCCCTAATCCAAGGTTTTTTGGAGGCAACCAACAACCTCCAAGATAGGAAGGAAGAGTTTTTTCCATCACTTCTGCCAAAGTGAACCCCGACAACGAAGTGGTGACAGGTACGCTAGTTATTCATTCAAGAATAGAGAACATACATTTTGATTCAGGTTCTACGCATTCTTTTATATCTCAAAAGTTTAGTAGAACAATCCCAGCACCACCAAAAATCATGGAAGTGAAGATGTTGTTGAGTACAGAAAATGGGGCAATCATTGCATCCCATTAATATAAGTCCTCCCCTATTACAATCTATGGATTGAATTTCCCAGCGAACCTCGTCACACTCCCACTGGTGTAATTTGATGCAATTCTTGGCATGGATTGGATTTCCTTATATAGAGCCAACATAAATTGTCGGGAAAGGGAAATTAATCTCCATTTGAAGAATCGACCCACGGTTCTTTATAAGTGTAAGGAAGAATATGAATCTCCTTTAGCTCCATCATCTCAAGCATGGATATTACTTCCCTATGAGCACGCGTATCTGGAACAGATGGTTGAGTCTAAGGAAGAAACCATCCTTGAAGAAATGCATATTGTGAGGAAATTTGTTGAAGTGTTTCCCGAGGAACTATCTGGCCTTCCTCCTAGAAGTGATGTTGAATTCTCGATTGATCTTGTACCCGGGGCTTTTCCAATATCCAAAACTCCTTATAGAATGGCTGTTGTGGAGCTCGAAGAGCTGAAGAAACAACTAAAGGAGAATCTGGATAAAGGGTTTATACGCCCAAGTACTTCACCATGGGGTGCACCAGTCCTCTTCGTCAAGAAGAAGGATGGGTCAATGCACCTTTGCATCGATTATCGTGAGCTCAACAAAATCACGATAAAGAACAAGTATCCTCTCCCACGAATTGATTACTTGTTCGATCAGCTGCGTGGAGCATAATACTTCTCCAAGGTGGACTTTCGGTCGGGATATTATCAAGTAAGGGTGAAGAAGGAAGATATCCCCAATACTTCTTTTCGCACAAGATACGGGCACTATGAATTCATAGTAATGCCTTTCGGACTCACTAATGCTCCAGCAATCTTCATGGACTTGATGAATAGAGTCTTTAGAGATTACCTCAACAAATTTGTGGTAGTCTTTATAGATGATATTCTAATATACTCTAAAACCAAGGAGGATCATGAGGAGCATTTAAGAACTGTACTGGAGACTTTGCGCAAGGAGAAGATCTATGAAAAGTATAGAAAGTGTGAGTTCTGGTTGAAGGAGGTCTCATTCTTGGTCCATATCATCACAAGCAATGGGATATCTATGGATACCTCCAAAACAGATGCAATTGAGGGATGTCCAAGGCCAACATCAGTAACGGATATCCGTAGCTTCTTGGGGTTAGTTGGGTATTATCGACGATTTGTGAGAAATTTCTCACGATTTTCCAACCCTCTTACCAAGATAACTCGAAAGGGAGTGAAGTTTTCTTGGAGTGATGACTACGAAGAAAGCTTCAAGGAGTTGAAAAGGAGGCTTTTCACTGCGCCCATACTCACTTTACCCACAAGTGGGGAACATTTTGTGGTATTTAGTGATGCTTCGAAGAAGGGCTTAGGTTGTGTGCTGATGCAGAATGATAAAGTGATATCCTATGCCTCGAGGCAGTTGAAAATCCATGAGCGAAACTATCCAACGCATGATCTAGAGTTGGCAGCGGTGATCTTTGCCTTGAAAATCTGGCAGCATTATCTCTATGGGGAGAAATGTGAGATATATACTGACCACAAGAGTCTTAAATATATATTCACTCAGAAAGAGCTTAATATGCGCCAGAGAAGATGGATAAAGCTCATCAAGGATTATGACTGTTCAATACATTACCACCCTGGGAAAGCGAACAAGGTGGCAGATGCCCTAAGTAGAAAGGACCCAATGATTCTATCGATGATGAGAATTGAGAAGGATCCAATTTTCTTAGACTTTATGAAGATGGACATTGGAATCATTGAGAAGGGAACATCATCAATCCTTTCACAAATGATTACTCAACCATCTCTCTTGGAAAGGATAAAGGGTGCTCAAAAGGATGATGTGGGAATTCAGGAAAAAGTGGAAGCTATCAAAAAAGGGAAATCCTCATAGTTTAATGTTAATGAAGAAGGAATTGTGCGGTATGGGAAAATATTATGCGTTCCATAATGTTTGGAGCTGAAGAAAGAACTTTTGGATGATGCGCATAGTTCAAATTTCTCTATTCACCCAGGGAGCACAAAGATGTATCCAGATCTCCAAGAAAAATTTTGGTGGGATAATATGAAGAAGGAGATCGCTGAATATACATCAAAGTGCCTTGTGTGCCAGCAAGTGAAGGAAGAGAGACAGAAGTATAATGGGATGATGCAACCATTTCCCATACCAGAATGGAAATGGGAGAACATCACCATGGACTTTGTCACCGGACTTCCAAGGACATCCAAAGGAAACAATGCAATCTGGGTTGTTGTGGATCGTCTTACAAATAATGCACACTTCATTGCTATTCGGGAGGATTTATCTTTGGATCAACTGGCGTGGATATATATCAGGGAACTAGTAAGGCTGCATGGAGTACCACTATCTATTATGTCTGACCGAGATCCAAGATTCACCTCTAAGTTTTGGAAGAGTCTTCAACATGCTCTGAATACTGAACTGAACTTTAGTATGGCCTATCATCCTCAAACTGATGGCCAATCCGAGAGGACTATCCAAACACTTGAGGACATGTTGAGAGCATGCTCAATGGACTTTAAAGGAGGATGGGATCAACATATTCCTCTGGTTGAGTTCTCTTATAATAATAGTTTCCACTCGAACATCCAAATGGCACCATATGAAGCCCTTTATGGGAAAAGGTGCAGAACAGCAGCGTGTTGGGATGAGGTCGGTGAACGTAAGCTGCTTGGACCAGAAATGGTCGAAGAAATGGTGGAGAAGGTGAAAACCATTTAGCAGCATATCAAGGTAGCCCAGAGTCGACAGAAGAGTTATGCAGATAACCGTTGACGAGACCTTGAGTTTAAAGTTGGAGACATGTTTTTTCTATGCATATCTCCATGGAAGAAGGTCATGAGGTTTGGAAAGAAAGGAAATTTGAGTCCAAGGTACATCGGCCCCATCGAGATTCTTGATCGTGTCGGGGTTGTGGCCTATCGTCTAGCACTTCCACCAACTATGGCCAAAGTACATGATGTCTTTCATGTATCCCTCTTAAGTAAGTACATACCGGACCCTTCACATGTACTCTCTTCTGAGGTGGTACAGTTGGAGGATGATCTTTCTTATGAGGAGCAACCAGTGAAGATCTTAGATCGTAGAGAAAAAGTTCTACGAAATAAGACAATGCCCCTCATCAAGGTGTTGTGGAGAAACCACAAGTTTGAAGAAGCGACTTGGGAATCGGAGGAAATGATGAAGTTGAGTTACCCAGATCTGTTTTAGTGTGGTAAAAGGAAAATTTCAAGGGCGAAATTTCTTTAAGGGGGGAATATTGTAACGACCCAAAGTTTCATTAATGGAAAATCCCTCTTGATCTAGTTAAATGTATCTTTATGTAAAATGTTTATATAAGATGTCAACTTCTTTGGTTTATGTTAAGAATTGTGACCGTTGCTTTTATAGTCGTTGAACAGTGATCACATGATTAGTATAAATATAGGGCTTTAACAAATCCAATTTACTCAGACAAAAGAAGCGATGGCCTCATCCAGTAGAATTGCTCCATACGAAGCCCATTTATCAGAGATCGGAAAGGAGGTGGCATCCTTGGGCTTCTCTATGTACCAAGCCCAAGCTGAGCTTCATCATGTCAAGCTCAAGCGGGACCGTCTACGGGAAAAGTGGAAGTTGATAGAGATTACCACTCGAGCGATGTTATCTGAGCCACCTCATGAGTCTGTCACCATCGCACACCTTAACCTTAGGTCTTATTTGGCTGTTTTAAGGGGTTATGTAACAAGTCGCTAGTACTATGTTTATGTACATTATTTTTTAATATAATAATGAATGTACTTTTTTTGTCATTATTGAGACATTATAGTTTTTTTTACAAACAGTGTTTTTAGTTATTATTTAATTAAGAATTCTATTTTATTAAATTAATGGATTTTTGAATTAAATAATATTTTAATAAAATATTATTATTATTATTATTATTAAATTAATTTTTATTTTATATAAATTATCGTATAATTTTATGAATACAATTGTAATTTTTATTAAGGTTTGAAAGCCGTTTTTGTCAAAAACCCGTGAATTTTCGATAAATGTCAGTTTTTATTTTAAAAGTGAAAATTAAAAAATTTAGAAAATTATTTAGATAAAATAAATGTTATTTCTGGAATCAGACCGTCGAAATTATCCAACGGTGAATTTTTTATAATTTTCTGAGACAGTCAAATATTTGGGTAAAAATTAAATACCGTTAAAATATATAATGTGTTTTATGACATCATAATGACCCAATAGTGATGTAATAAAATACTATAAGCTTTATGTTCGGAAAATATATGTTTTAACATTAAAATAATGTGATTTTGGGTTTGTTTAACTAACTTTTCAAAGCATTAATGGATCCCTCAAGACTTATTAAACACCTTGTCTTTTTAAATTAATTTTCATGGGAATGTGACTCACCTCCACATAAGCAACCCTATTATTTTAATAATTTAGGACTTTGGCCTTATAAAATATTGTTTTCCTCTTCCCTTTACCAAAAATCATGGGCAAAAACCATGGTATGGTTTGTGGTTTGGATTAATTTAATATAAGGGGTCCCAAACCTTAATATTAAAGAATTCCCTCACCTTTCCTATATAAACTCACCCAAACTCCGACTTCCTCCTCACTCAAAGCCTTTGAAGTTCGTCCAACATCTGCCCTACTCTCTCTAGAATCCTCCCAACGTGCCCCAATCTCCCAAGAAGCCTCTCTCAAGGCTCTCTCTAGCCTTTGGAAGCACACTTCCAAGTAAGGGTTTTTTCTTCCTTTCTCATTTTTGTGCAATTTTCTTTAAGTTGTTTTGACCTTTTAATTTCATTTATGAATGTTGGGGTATGGTTTTGAACCTCCCTCATACTGACCTCTTTATGTTTTAATGATGGTATACCCCTTTCTCTCTCATTAAATACCTCCCATGTACACCCATTACTATGCCAAAATTCCAAAAGGAACTTCTCTCTCCTCATTTACATTCATGCAATACTTTTGTGTCACGAATCTAAATTCCATTACAATTGTTTGTACATGTATCTATATGAACTTATTACTGTCCATTACATGTAAATATGATGATTAACCCCTTTCTCTCTCATCAACCCTTTTTATGAATTCTTATGTCACGCCGTTACACTACCGAAATTGTACCGATTTTCTAAGCCAATGTCATTGTGTAGTGAATACCATGCCCATTTCTCCATCAAGGGTATTCACCTTTATGCATATTTACTTATTGATTATAAAGTTTAATGTATGAATTCCACATTCCTTTATCATGGAATAAATGATTATGTTTAATGAATCCATGTTTTATGATCCATGTGGCACACTTATGCATGAAATGAAATGTTTAAGAAGGGTGTGCCCTTATAGCGCTCCAATGCATTGGGTAAAGTATAGTATCATGATACGTCATATGCAATGAGTGTTGACTCATTCTAATTCAAGTGCAACGAGGGTTTACTCGTGCTTCATGTGCACTGAGGATTTACTCATGCTCCACGTACAATGAGCCTTGGCTCATGCTAATTCCATGTTAAGTGTTATTGCCACATTTCCATGTTATGATTATCATGATTTATCATGCCTTTATGTTCATGTTCCTCTTATTCTCTATTGATATGCCTATTGCCTAACATGCGTTGTACTCCTCGTTTATTCCATGTGTATTTCCCTTACTGGGCTTTATAGCTCACCCTTTTCTTATGCATGTCCTCAGGTTATCCCATGCAATGCTAAGTACGAGGGAATGATGTGGTCATGTTAAAGAAGTTTTCATTAAAGATGTTGTATTTCATGTTTTAAGTTTTTATGTAATGATCCCAATCCCCAAATACACTAAACCTCTCGATCTTCTTTGTTGTATCAAGTGAAGTTTTATGTAATAAATCATGTTTAAGTTGTGTTAAAAATTAGGGTTTTCATAAGCGCTACAAGAGGTGTTGTCCAAGGGACTTTGAAATCACATCGTGAGAGCCTTGAGGGCCGCACGGGAAGAGAGATTTCCAAACAGAAGGTTCCACAGGCAAAGGCCATGTGGAGCTCGGTTGCTTTGCGTAAGGGAGGACACTTGCAAGCGAAGGTGCTTCGCGAAGTGGTGTGCCTCGGCCTTAGAGTGAGGCAGGGGTGTTATTGGGGGGGAGCTTCGTGATGTAGAATGGTATTCGTAGAGCACCGCTTCGTGAATCTTAGGTACCTCGCGAAGTAATGTGTCACTAAGCAATGTGCTTCACGAAGTATAGTGTCCCTACCTTGGAAAGAGGATCACGTGTATAGGATGGGTGTTTCACGAAGCATAAATTCTCTGCGACTGCTTGGGTCCCTTAATAAATCCCCCTTCCTTCACGAAGGCCCTTGGGCTTCGCGAAAGGCATCCCTCTTGGAAGAGGGGCTTAAGACAAGACAAGATGAAGCTCTATCACGAAGCAAAGATACCTCGTGGAGCTCATCATTCCCAGAGCGGAGAGTGCTTCGCGACTCGGGAATTGAGTAGCCGAAAGGTCAGATTGTCCGTCCCGAGAGCTCAGGGGGATCTTGGTATTTATAGGCAAGAGGAGCCGCGAAGCAGGGCTCACGCAGCGCGAAGGGGGCTCGGCGCTTCGCAGCGAGTTCGCGAACATCAACTGGATTCGCGAAGGGTTACCGCCTCGGGTGCTTCGCGGCGGGTCCGCGAATGTCAAAGGGGTTCACGAAGCGTTACTGCCTCCTCTGCTTCACGGCGGGTTCGAAAACATCAAATGGGTTCGGGAAGCATTACCGCCTCCTCTGCTTCGCGGCGGCTTCGCTAACGTCAGGGCCTTCGTGGAGCGTTACCGCCTCATGTGCTTCGCGATGGCTTTGCGAACTTCAGGGCCTTCACGGAGTGTTACCCCCTCCTCTTCTTCACGGTGGCTTCTCCAACGTCATGGCCTCCGCGGAGCGTTACCGTCTCCACTACTTCAGGAGGCGGGGGTACTTGTGGGTCCTCCGCTTCGGAGCTTTGTGAGGCAGCTCGCGGTCTTGATTTTCTTCTTCCTTTCGTCCAATATTTTGGCGCCTACAAATGCCCCCCCTCAGACTTGGAGCCTCAGAGGTATCAAGGGTCGGAGTCTGGGGTAAATCACCAAAATTGTTGGTGGGTCGTGAAGAAAGCGCGCGAAGCGGACAGTGGTCGCACTCTATGGACGCGCCGCGGAGCTCCATGCGGGCGCGACGCGCCACGATGCTCCAGGTCGCTGCCTATAAATAGGGGGTGTTGACCTCTCTTTTGTCTTCTTTCATCTCCGTGATTTTTTCCTTTTTCTCTCTATTCACGAAGCTCCGCGTACTCTGCGTCTTCTCATCGCGAATCGAGCTTCGCGGTGAACGCGAGTCTCTGACTCCGCGACTGCGCCGAGAAAACGTCTGTTTTCCAGCCGAGTTCCGGCTCCGCATCTGGGCTTCGCGAGAATCCTTCGCGACCGACCTTCGCGATCTAGTTGAACTTTTTTCCAAGTCCCAAAACTGTGATGGCCCATTCAGAGGCTGTACTAGGGGTTCTTGCCGATGCTTCCTGGAGGGAGGAGATGGCCAATAGTCTGGGCTTGGGAGAACTGGTCCGAAGTCATTCAGACCATAATTCTTGACGGAACTTTTGTCAGAAATACAGAAGAACTATCCACTGTGAAAGATGTTTCCCTTGTATGGATTTGGGTTGAGGGATGACATCTTCATCCCTGATGCGAGTAGGGATAAACCAATTTTCTGGTTCAGGAGCATGCCATGCCAGCGCCAATGGTTCAGGGCGGCTGATGGTCACACGTGGGAGGACTTCACACCTGTAACCTCCAACTGTCTACACAACCATCTGAACAATATTGATGGGAAGCCGCTGCGACCGGAGACATCCCCTCCCATGTACCGCACTATCCTGAAAACAGCTCTGGGGGATCCAAAGAAGGGGTGGTCCGATGAGTGGGACCTGCGCCAGGGCGGCAACTTTACCAATTATTGGGCATGGCCCTACTGGGTAGGCACCTCATGCAAGGAGTTCGGGGTTGAGCTGAGGAGAGTGGGCTTGTATGAGGCAGCATGGGCCTCTCAATTCCAAATTTATCAGACGAAGCAGCTGATGCCAGAGCTGTTGAGCAGGTGGTCATCTGGGACCAACACATTTCTTCTGCACCATGGAGAGGTGGGAATCAGTCTGTGGGATGTCCACCAGATTTCGGGGGTTCCGATCTTGGGGACCATGTACGACGAGTTCCTCCCCGTCATGAGTGCATGGGAGGACCCAGAGCAAATTCCGCGACTGGCGCTGGCGCTGAGGAAACTGGTCCCTGGGGAAGACAAGGAGGCGGTGAGGGACGTCCACTTTAAGAAGTGGTTCAAGAATTTCCTCAATTTCCCGGAGGATCGAGAGTTCCCTCCGAGGCCTCGAACTTGTCCAAAGGGGTCTCAGAGAGGCAAGGAGCACTCATACTGGAAGCTTTTGGAGGACAACCAATGGAAGACCTGGGGATTCAGTGTCAATACTGAGCTGCAGCCAATAGTGAGGCTGGCAGCATTTATCGCGGCCCTTATCTGCGGTTGGGTTCTGCCGGTGAGGGATACCAACATGGGGGTGAGGCCCAGCTCGTTCCTCATGGCGTCCATGCTAGCCACAGGACGGCGGGTCAATCTGGGGATCCCAATGCTCGCCAAGTTGTACATCATGCTGCGGCATATCAGCGAGGGCAAGAAGCCGCCGAGGATATGCGGGCCCTTCCACCTTCTGTATGGGTGGATCGCAGCGCACATCAGGGTGGTTTATGAATATCCAAACCCCATCTGGCCACCGGGGTCGAATTTCCGGGGGACGGAAGAGCACCGGGCCTATCTCCTGGCCTTTTGAGGCGGAGTTCTGGTGGCGCGGGTGGACCGCGAGCCAATCTGCGAACCGTATACCCCGCATCGGTTCGCGAGGCAATTCTGGTTCCTGTAGCGGCTGACCCCGCAGATCTACCGGGGGGTGCGTCATGAGGAGCACCCATGCATGATGAGGCAGTTATGGCTCATGTTCACACGGGAGGACGGTAAAATGCAAATGACACTGCCTCTGCCCACTGCCACCTTCAAGCTGGTAAAGGAGTATGCCATCAGATGGGAGGCAGCTTACCCGAGGGAAATGCTGAAGCAGCCGACCGTTCGAGCTGGCGACGGCGGGCCTCTCCTATCCCGAGGTTGGGGTCGGAGGGCGACAAGGGCTTCCCATGGTGGCGGGGTTTCCATGGAGGCGAGAGATGCACCAGTCAAGGAGGAGGTTTCTATGGTAGACCTCCACGTGACAGTGGATCCGGTGGACCCAGTGGTCCCAGACGAGAAAATCCATCTGGTGGGACGGCCACCAAGGGGATTCCGCAGAATATCCACCCAGGCTCCGGGGAAGCGGCTGCGCCATATTGACCTAGCAGAGGATGTCGTTTTTCCAGAGTCTTGGGATATCTGGGACATCAACCGACAATTCCTCAGCCCACCTGAAATGTGGCCACACTTGAATCGCCTCGGGATGGAGCTTCCAGGCATGGGCCCAGTTCGATCTGGTTTCACAGTGTCTCTGGTAGAGGCGGAGCAATACTTGAATGAGCTGGAGGACTACGTTCACTCAAGTGGTGTCCCACACCCAATGACAGACCAGGTGAGGGTACTGCTGGATCGGACAGTTCCCCCACAGTTGTCGGCTACTGATCTGAGGAAGCGCTTCCCCCTACCGGAAGATTCGGAGGGATCCTCCTGGGGAGACGAGGCCGGTGGAGGGAGCCCGCTGGAGGAGGGTGAAGTCGGCAATCAAGACTCAGATTCTGACGATTTCGCAGAGGTCCTCGAGGTAGCATCCCGAACTTCTTTTCTCATGGTCTGATCTCAGGCCGTTATGGTCCTCTTACGACCATGTGAACTATGCAGGAGGAACTTGTGCGCAAGCCGCGTTCTCGCTCCTCAGTGGGTGACGATGTAGGGCCTTCGGGATTTGATCTTGCGGCCACATCCAGTTAGGTGTCTAGTGAGGCTGGGGCACCTGAGGTGGCTCTTCCAGAATATCTGGACCTTCTGACAATATACGGAGGGCCATGCCTAGGGGTCCCGTCGGCATCGGCTCAAGATTAGCACCAAGGGTTCAACCTTTGTAAGTCTCTTCCCCTCGATTCATTGCTGTCATGCATAGGTCACGCTAGATGACATCCATGTTCTTCCATGTCACGTACAGTTCTTCAACTGGAATGGACTGCTGTGGCGAGGCTGGTTGGGATGTTAGGCGGTATCCCTCCTAGGGGTATGTTGGTGATGGTGGAGATAATCACCTCGCCTACCCGTGTGGCGGCACTCCCCATTGTCGGAGGGACCACCAGTAGGGTCGTACCTGAGGTCATTGAGGTGGGATTTGATGGTGAGGATCAACCGTCCGCCCCAAGTCCTGTTGCTCCTGCTCCAGCACCAAATGTCGCACCAGGTTCAACGCCAGACGTCGATCCTGCCGAAGACTTCTTGTGGGCGTATCCAACATACGAACCTGCCAATCGGGCGGACTGGGACGAAACAGCCTCTGATGAAGAGGACAGCAACATAGTCTGTCGCTGATCGTGGAAGCTGATCAGGCGCTTCATCGATGACACCCCCAAGCATTGTGGCTGAATGAGATGGGAAGACTCCACTCGTGGCTGCGCGAGTTGTGCACTGGGGGAGTGGATGCCCAGCGACCTCAAGCGCTCATCCGGGATCTCATGGCCAAGAAGATCCGGGAGTATGATTGCGGGCTCAGCGTGGGCTGGCAGCGGAGGAAGGCGACCAACATCAAGAAGCTTCAGGAGGTTGAGAATGAGTTCTGGCAGCTACAGGTCTGGGTGGATGAGCATTCGGCCACTCTCAAGGAACAATCTGAGCTGATCTCATGGCTAAAGGCTCAGCTGGAAGAGGTAGAGGAGGGCCTGAAGCAGGCTTCTGAAGAGATGACCATCATCCAGGTCGGCGTAGAGCGGGCCCGAACTGAGGCTGATGAATTGTGCCCCATCGCCACTGAAGAGGAGCGGGAACAGAGCGGGCGACAGCAATTCTTGAACGCCACAAGTCAGAGGGTAGCGGAGCTGCAACGCTCTTTTGACGGGGTCAATCCATCCATGGGGGGAGTTGACCCTCATGTACTGTAACAATTGAAAACCTTTAGCGGTACTTCCGTGCTTCAATTTTTTTTCTTGAATGCCATAGCATGCACACGATTTCCACTGTTTGCACCAATTCATTGCATCCTTATATAGGAGTGTAAACCAGGCTTCGGGCCTCCGGGGTTTGAGTAACCGGTCCAGATTTACGGGGAGTAGGAAAGACCTGACTGGAGAAAGGAGTTCTCAGAACAGCCGAATTACCACATTTTAGCGTGCTCTTGCGCACGAACAGTGTAACGCTAGGGGCGCTGAAATCAGTCCGAACAGATGGGGATGAGAATTGTGAATCATGATACCCACGACTCGGAACATTGTGAGGGCGGCGTGACAGCAAAGAAAAATTGTTAACCATGGCAGAAAAATGATGTCCTTACTGAATTAGCCTGAAATGGGGACAACAAATGAGGTTCGACTGCTGACTGTGTTCGAAACACAGGACCATGTCACAAATGTTGTCGATCAGTTTTCTGGGAAGTTGGCCCAGGACAGCAGGCGGACCATAGGTCAGGCCTTAAAACTGTTAGGGGATCCCTTTAAATGTGATCGGTCTTCTAGAACGTTGGCCCAGGACATCAAGCGGGCCATAGTCCAGGCCTTGAAACTGTTAGGGGGTCCCTCGGAACATTGGCCCAGGACAGTCGGCGGACCATAGGTCAGGCCTTAGAACTGTTAGGGGGTTCCTTCAGACATGAAAAAGGACGAGAGTCCAAATAAGGGGCACGCAAAGCATGGAATGTGGAGTGATGGTTTGTTCAAACAAAATCCAACACTCATGAAATTACACCACCATGGTGGGAGTACGCCAGATGGGCGCTTTGGTTTGATCATGGATCATTCCTTCTTTCAGACAGGGCCTCTCTGGGGAGGGATTCTGTTGCTTCCCAATATTTTGGGGCATCCTAAACTTATTCAGGGTAGAGTTGTGGTTGTTCGGCTCCCTTATGAGAGGTCTGACCAGGGGGGTGGAAGGGGGAAGAACATGTTTTACAAATCCTGGGGGCTGGACCCTAGGCGAAATACCGAGGTGTCCATACGTATCCCATGAGGATGGGAATCAAGCCATACGTAGTTCTGTAGGGTGGCATGGTACAATGAGGTACCAGTTCAAAGGATGAGAGGGGCGCGGGGTCTATCCCTCGTGCCAAGAGAAGCGGTATTTGATAAATCTCGTTTGTTCTTTAAGGTGAGTGGATTTTTGTGTGAAGTGACAAATCTAGGGTAGCAAGTCCTGGTGTCGCCACAATAATCAAGTCGTAGTAGGCATTGAAAAATGGTATGGCACGTGAACAATACCCAACGTGATTTCCTTCATGATGAGGTCAACACAATGCAGCGCCATTTTTTCATCATGCGTCCAGGACGATAATGTCACAGTTTAGGGTCATGTGATGGGACCAGGCATGCATTTTAACGTCATGCAGCGCAGACGTAGTAGAGGCAATGCTAGACGGGGAATGTTCATGGTGTCATGAAACACAACCGACATGAATAGGGGCATGATCCCACATCATACCATGCGCCATTCCGAAAGGGAGACCTCGGGCTGAGGGGCCTATGGAGAGGTGAGAGGTGAAACTGGGGGGAGAGACTGGCTCCCCAAACTGGCTGGACCCGAAGACAAGACGTCCGGGCGATCCTACGTATCCCATTAGGATGGGAATCAATTTGTACATAGTTCTAAGGGGATCTTAGTTTATGTTCTTAGATCTCGGACCGTGGAAGATCTTAGTTTAGGGTCTTAGAGCTCGGACCGTGGGAGATCTTAGTTTAGGGTCTTAGAGCTCAGACCGTGGGAGATATTAGTTTAGGGTCTTAGAGCTTGGACCATGGGAGATCTTAGTTTAGGGTCTTAGAGATCGGACCGTTGGAGATCTTAGTTTAGGGTCTTAGAGCTCGGACCCTGGGAGATCTTAGTTTAGGGTCTTAGAGATCGGACCGTGGAAGATCTTAGTTTAAGGTCTTAGAACTTGGACCAAGGGAGATCTTAGTTTAAGGTCTTAGAGCTTGGACCAAGGGTGGATGGTACCTTTCCGAGTAAGCGCGGACCTCAACCCGATCCCTAAGACCACGTGAGTTAAACTCGGTGTGGGAAACAAGGGGGGAAGATCCTTATCGCAATACTTGGGATAGCCACCCGAAGGGAGTCGGTCAAGAGCCTCGAAGGACACCTCTAACACGGCTTCATTCCCCTACGTGCAGATGCGCACTGAGGAATAGTACCAAGAGCTTTGAGACTCTACTTGGACATGATGAAGTGAAGGAGGGTTTGAATTGTGTAACCAATATTTCGGGCTTGGTGGGGTTTTGGGCGTAACGATATAGGAGTACTGCTGACCGTGGCGGAAAAGTAGCATCGATATCGCACTGACCCATAGTGGAGCAACAAACGAGCATCAACCGCTGACCATATTTGCAACGTGGGATTTTATCGATTTGTCGTCTGAAACCCTCGGGGGCATTGGCCCGGATCGGTGGGAGAGATCTGAGGCATCATACCCAGACCATTCACGGGGGTCCCTCTGGGTATAGAAGGTAGTGAAAGCCCTGATTAAGAGAAACACAAAGCCTGAAAAGCGGAAGGAACATGTCCTGAGTGAAGTCCGACATTCCAGGTAATAACCAGAGTACCCTTAGGCACATTGATGAACTGCCGAAAAGGGTCGGCGAGATGACTCCGAGGGGAGAATAGGCCAAGGGGAAGATGTGGGATAGGGATTCCCGAGATATGGGGCTAGACCTGAAGCCTAGGCATTCAAGTGATCCTACATATCCCATAAGGATGATAATCAAGCCACACGTAGTTCTCAAGATGTATTTTAACGTCATGCAGGATGAAGAGGGGAGTGAGGCACTCCCGAACGAGGGAGGCGTATGGTGCGACAAGAAAACCGACGTGAACGAGGACATAATCCCTTGCTCATACCATATGCCACGTACCAAGGGGAACTTGGGCCAGGGGCCCGAAGTGGGACAGAGATTCCTGAGAGATAGGGCTGGACCTGAAGCCTAGGCATTCAAGTGATCCTACATATCCCATAAGGATGGGAATCAAGCCACACATAGTTCTCAAGATGCAGTTTAACGTCATGCAGGACGAAGAGGGGAGTAGGAGTCCCTAGGCAGAGGAGGTGTACGACGTAGCGAGTATCCTGATGTGCATGAGGACATAGTCCCATACTACATCGTACATTCTAGGTAAGAAGTTGGGCGAGGGGACCGGGAAGGCCAAGGGGCCTGATAATTGGGGGTTGGGTCAGGAAGGCTTGACCGGCATGCAATTTATCGTCTTGCAGGGAGGACGGGAGCCATGGGCCCAGAAAGGCTGAGGCCGGGCCTCGGTCAGGAAATGTGTACGGCATGGCCAGCACCCCGACGTGAATGAGGACATAATCCCATGCTACGTCGTACACTCCAGACATGAACCTGGACTGGTAGCCTGAAAAGGCCAAGGGGCCTCGGTCAGGGAGGCCTAACTGATTCACAATTTAACGTCTTGTGGGGAAGACGTGGGCCACGGGGGCCCGAAAAAGGCCAAGGGGCCTGAGTCGGAGCCTCGGTCAGGGGATGCGTACGGCATAGCCAGTAACCCGACGTGAATGAGGACATAACCCCATGATACGCCGCACACTCCCCCCCCCCCCCCCCTTTTACATAGGATAACTAGGGTCGTGGGCCTGACCGTTGACACCATCGGGAGGAATGTTTGTCACTCTAGGATGGGGCAGAATGCATCACTGATCTTAGGGTGGACCCGAAGATTCAGGACACTGTTGACCATGTTCGAAAACACAGCATCCCTATGATGACCGGTTGAGGCTTATTCGACGTAAATTGGGGCAAGTGTGCACCCTGCCATATGTCTTAATCCAAGGGGAAGATTTTGGCTTTTGGGTTGGGCCAACGGACAAAATGTGCGGGTGTTCCTACGTATCTCATAGGGATGAGAATCAAGCCATATGTAGTTCTTGAAGGCCATACAGTTTAACGTCGTTTGGTAAAGATGTTGGAGAATAGAAGAACGGGAGTGGGTGCATGGTGCGACCATTATAATCCTCGTATGAGTGGGGACAAGAAAGCCTATTCCATAACATGCGAGGACCCCCCAAGGAAACTATACCTAGAGGGGATAGTCAAAGGGAATAGACTGGGGCTGGGCTCAAGACGGAATTTCTGAGTGTTCCTATGTATCCCATAAGAATGGGAATCAAGCCGTATGTAGTTCTAGAAGCGCAGTTTAACGTCGTGCAGGACAAGATGCAGTTTAACGTCATGCAGGATGGAGAAACACCTCATGGGGGATATTTATGGTATGGAGGGTAACCTGACATGAATGAGGACATAATCCCATGCTACGCCGTACAATCCTGCGAGAGGTTCTGAGTCGTGGAAGGCCATGAGGCTTTGGTTAGGGAGTCCTGATCGGCATGCAGTTTATCGTCTTATAGGGAGGACGGGGGCCATGGGCCCGGAAAGGCCGAGGGGCCTGAGGATGAGCCTCGGTTAGGGGATGTGTATGGAATATCCAGTAACCCGATGTGAATGAGGACATAATCCCATGTTATGCCACACATCCCTTATGGAGATCCTGGGCCAGGGGCCCAAAAAGGCCAAGGGGCCTGAAAAGGAAGTCATGGTTGGGGAAGGTGTACGGCATGGCCAATAACCCGACGTGAATGAGAACATAATCCCACTCTACGCCGTACACCCTCCTACAGAGATCCTGGTCCAGGGGCCCGAAAAGGCCAAGGGGCCTGGAAAAGCCATGGGGCTTGAAGCGGGACTTCGGTCAGAGAAGGTGTACGACATATCCAGTAACCCGACGTGAATGAGGACATTATCCCATGTCACACCGTACAATCCCTGACACGAACTTGGGGTAGGATCCCGAAAAGTCCAAGGGGACTTGGTCAGGAAAGTCTGACCAGCTTGTAGTTTAACATCTTGCAGCGAGGACAAGTGTGCAGTTTAAGGTCGTGTGGGACCCTGCAAGGATATTAGTTTAAGGTCTTAGAGCTCGGACCGAGGGGGCATAGTTTAGGGTCATGCGGGACCATAATGTGAAGTTTAGGGTCATGCGGGACCGTACAGTTTAAGGTCATGCTGGACCATGATGTGCAGTTTATAGTCATGCGGGGCCATGGAAAGATCTTATTTTTTGGTCTTAGAGCTCGAACCGAGGACGTGCAGTTTAGGGTCATGCAGGACCATAGGGGTTCAAGCAAAGTATCGCTTGAGGAACTTGGCATTGGTGGGAGGAGTTATACGCTCACCATCCTTTGTCACCAAAGAGTATGCTCCATTGGGGTAAACCTTGTGAATGACATAAGGTCCTTCCCATTTGGGCTCCAGCTTAGGTGGTTTCCTACTGGGGATCATTGGAGCTCGGAGGTCCAATACTAGGTCGCCTTGCAGAAAAGAGTGAAGATGAACCTTCTTGTTGAAGGCTCTGGATATCTTATTATGATGCCTCTCCAGACTGTGCAGGGCACGGAGCCTGTTTTTGTCCAATGCTTCCAACTCAGCTAGACGGACTTCGGCTACCTTATCGGGAGCTTGCTGGTCATAGACTGTAGTGTGTAAGGACGGCAGCTAGATCTCGATGGGCAGGACGGCCTCAGTCCTATACACCGGATAATATAGAGTCACCTGGGTGGAATTGCGAGTTGTCGTCCGATAGGCCCAGAGGGCGTTGGGGAGCTTGTCCGGCCAACTTTTCTTGTTCTGACCAACCATCTTCTGCAGAATGTTAGAGAGGATTTTTTTGAATGCCTCAATCTGTCTATTTGCCTACGCATGATAGATAGAGGTATGGTTTGAACGGATATTTTACTTCGCATAAAATTTCTTCAGCTCAGCTGCTCGGAAGTTGGTGCCGTTATCGGTGAGGATAGCGTGAGGGACTCCAAACTGGTGAATGATATTGGAGATCACGAAGTCAACGATGGAGCGGTCCTTGACCTCTTTGAGTGGAACTGCTTCCGCCCACTTGGATAAGAAGTCCGTAGCGGTCAGTATAAACCTGCATTGGCGATCTGCCGCTAATGGGTATGGCCCCATGACATCGAGTCCCCACATAGAAAATGGCCAAGAGTACTTGGTGGAGTGGAGAGGCTCTGGTGGTCGATGCAAGAAATTAGCATGCACTTGACACGCATGGCATCTATTGGAAAACTCAATACATTCATGGATCATAGAGGTCCAGAAGTATCCTAATCTCCAGATCTGATGGGACATCTTTGACCCAGCCTGGTGGGCACCGCAGAAACCGGCGTGAACCTCTTGCATGACCTGAGAAATCTAAACTCCTTGAATGCAATGGAGGATAACATCAGCAAAGCTCCTCTTATAGAGAATCCACTCAAGGCTGGGACCGCTCTGAAGGCTAAACTGTAGTGCGTGGCATCGAATCCGCTCACGCTCGGCCCGATCATCCGGGAGGCAACCATTTTGGAGATACTCGACAAAAGGTGCCCTCCAGCCGGGGGTGGCCTCGGCCACTGCATCTGAAAACCCTGGTGTTCCTGAAGTGGAGGGTCCGGCAGTAAGATGTCTTACCCGCGGACTGTCATCATCCCCTGGGGTAACGGGAGCGATAACTCTCTGGTGTGCCACATGTATGATCAGGTCATATTGCTCGGGTTCTGCGAGTGATGCAGCCAAGCTGGCCAAGGCGTCCGCTCGACCATTCTGCGACCGAGGGACATGGGTAACCTCTGGTCGAGAAGGGAACAGGGCAATTAGGCAGAGGGTGCACTCCAATAATGGCATGAGCTCTAGCTTCTTAACGACATAATCACCATTGACCTTCTTGATGACTAATTCAGAATCCCCTTTTACGTGCAAATGGGGCACATTGATTTCAAGGGCCAGTTCGAGGCTGGTGATAAGAGCCTGATACTCCACCTCGTTGTTGGTGTAGCCTTCTGACAATAGGAACAAGTATGGTAGGACAGCTTGTGCTGGGGTGATGAAGACGACACCCAGACCCACTCTGTTGAGCTTATTATCATTGATCCTCCTACCGATGGGGCTTCGGGAGGCACCGTCGAAGTGAATTTTCCAACATGAGACGGCATGATCGAATGAGAGGATGGACTCGTAAGGAAAATCCAGGTCCAGGGATTG
The DNA here is from genome assembly GCA_963277665.1 of Viscum album. NCBI lineage: Eukaryota > Viridiplantae > Streptophyta > Magnoliopsida > Santalales > Viscaceae > Viscum > Viscum album. The sequence continues at coordinate 1,211,233,839 of OY728127.1, forward strand.
ATCTGCAAGAGTTGGATGGGCAGCTAAAAAGTCTTCCAATGCATGTCCCTTGATAGCCTTCTGAGGCACAAACCTGATGTCAAACTGCTGGAGGATCACCACCCACCGCGCTAGTCGGCCGATCAACATGGGGTGGTTCAGAATGTACTTCAGTGGGTCTACCCAAGAAACCAACTGTACCTCATGGTGCTGCAGGTAATGCCGCAATTTCTGGATGGCGAACACAAGCACAAGGTAGCTCTTCTCGATGGGCGAGTATCTGGTCTTCGTGTTGAGCAGCATACAACTGAGGTAGTAGAGACTGTTCTCCGTACCCTCGTTGTTATTTTGGGCGTGAAGCGCACCCAGGGACCATTCCAGGGCGGTCACGTAGAGGACCAGCGGCTTTCCGGGAATGGGTGGCATCAGGACCGGAGGTTGGAGTAGATACTGCTTGATTTCCTTGAAGGTGTCCTGGCATTCTTCATCCCAGTCATAGATGGAGTCTTTCTTCATGATTCTGGAAAAGGTCTTACACTTGCCATCTAGATTCTCAATGAATTGGCGTATATAGGCTAAGTGGCCTTGGATACCTCAAAGCTCCCGAATATTAATTGGGGGAGGCATCTGGCTGATGGCCTTGATCTTATCTGGGTCAATCTCGATGCCTCGGTACCTGAAAACAAAGCCGAGGAACTTCCTAGAGGTGATCCCAAAGGCACACTTCAGCGGGTTCATCTTCAGGTTGCGGGAACAGAGGAAGTCGAACACTTTTTCAAGGTCCTTGAGATAGTCCTGGCGCAGATGAGATTTGACCACCACGTCATCTACATAGAATTCCACCAATTTCCCAAGAATCGGCTTGAATATGCAGTGCATGGACCTCTAATAAGTGGCACCTACATTCTTCAGGCCGAAGGGCATGACCTGGTAACAAAAAGTACCTTGGGGAGCCCTGGAAGCAGTGGACTCCTCATCTTCGGGGGCCATCCGGATCTGGTTGTACCCAGAATACCCATCCATGAAGGAGAGATCCTGGAACCCGGTCATGGCATCAATCAACAACTATGTCACCGGGAGGGGAAAATCGTCCTTCAGGCAATAGTGTTTGAGATCGCGGAAGTCGATACAGACTCTGATCTGTCCGTTCTTCTTCCTGACTGGCATAATGTTGGATAGCCACTTGGGGTACTGGACCTCCTTGACGAAGTTGGATTTGATGAGCTTATCAACTTTGACCTCAACCATGGCACCATGAGAAGGGTGCATTCTTCTAGGAGGCTGCTTGAATCCGTGATGGTTTTTCGAAAGAGAAAGGCGGTGGACAGCTACCTGAGGATCTAGTCCTGGCATCTCGACGTAACTCCAGTAAAACACGCCACGGTGCTGCTTAAGGAATTCCATGTACCGTTGTTGCTCTTCGAGGGACATGGCTGCACTGATCAATGTGGGCCTCGGATCTTCCTCGCTACCAAGGTTCACCTGTACCAGTTCATCGACCGTGGTAGCAACGCCTTCTTCAAAGGCAGAAGGAGCATTCTCCAAATCCTCTTCTGCGCCCGTAGAGGGGTCATTTGCAAGGGGAATTGTTTCCGAGCCACCAGACTCTGATGGAGGGGTGGTTTCGGCCTGAGCGGCTCTGGTTTTCACGTCATTAGACTCATGCTCCACTGAGACCATGGCGACGAAGGTGGTCGATCTGATTCCATCCGGCCTTCGGCCCAAGGGGCCACGCTTAATGACATCAAAGTAGTAGTGGCACGTCGGCTTGAATCGGTTGATTCCAGCCTGACGGAAGAGGCATGTATGACTCACTGCCATTACCATGCGCCTGACATTTCGGTACTACACAGGGGTAGGAGGTTCCGGGATCACCTGAGCCTGGTTGGTGTAGGAGTACGAGGTGATTTCCCGACATCGCTTGGACCTGAGAATATGACTTCCTCTAGTACCCGATACAAAAAAACAGTGTCCCATGTCGGGGGTCGTAGCCTCCAATCGGTGGATCAGGAAGACATAGGCGTCATCCAGACCTGTCCAGGGATCACTTGTGGCTAGAGCGGGTTCATCCTCATCTACCAGGATTTCCTTGTCCTTGCTCTTGTAATAGTCAGCATCTAGATAGCGGGCTTCACAAGAGGCAAAGGGAGACGCATCTCCTTAGATCACGCCTACTCGACCGTTGAGGGAGTATTTGAGGCATTGGTGATACGATGAAGGAACCGCTGCATGCAGATGGAGCCATGGTCTTCCCATCAATGCATTTTATGTGGTGTCTAGGGAGACAACCATGAATTTGGTGCTGGCAACTAGGTCGCCGAACTGGGTCTTCAAACGGATCTTGTCGACTGGAGTCTGCTCGGTCCTGTCGTATCCCTGGATTCTGAGGTCGGAAGGAGTTAAATCATCCTCTGACAAACCCAGCTTCCGCAGTGTATGAGTTGGGATTAGGTTAATCCTAGAACCCATGTCAATAAGGCAGCAGCGGACTTCCACGTTGTTGAATTGACCGGTGATATACAGCGGGCGAATGTTCCCCTGTATGGGAGGGTCTTCGTCTTCACCATAGAATGAGATAATCGCCTGACATTCAGCATCCTCAATCGCCTCGGCGTGGAAAGCTTCTGCAGCTGCGACCTCCGTCTCAAACTGGAGGGGGCTCCTTAGGTCCTCGGCAAGTGCTTCACGCATTTCAGATGACAGGAAGAGAGCCTCAAGAATAGAGAGTCATGCCGGAATACCGGCAAGATGTTTCAGGACGTCGTACTTCCGTGCCAGATGTGGGACTCTGCCTACAGACTATCGCTCTACAATTGGAGGCACGGCGGGCCCTGCTGGCTGGACCGTCGGCTGACTGGTACTCGGTACATACCACTATCTTCTAGTCGATGCATAATGGGAAATTGTCGGGCGACCAGACAACTAAGGTTGGCCTGCGGTAGGGCGAGACTGCTCTGCCAGATCCAATAGCACAAACGGTGGTGGAGGTAAATCTGAGGGCGCCAGATGAGGTTGTGTGTGTTGAGCTCTACGCTGGTCATGCGGTTTGGTTTCAATGGCATGCATGGTCTGGCTGAAAGTGTCTGTGGATGTGTCTCGATGACCCACACGGTTGCGGTTCCGCCGACGCTGATGTCGACTGGGGACGTTGGGGAGGTTCGCCTGACATTCCCCATCGTCGGGAGTCATGTAGGGATTTACCAGCTCTATGGTGTTAACCGAAGAGTAACCCTGACTGTCACTTGACGAATCATTCACCACTGGGCGGATTCTGGGAGGGATCCCTATCTCGGGGGGCATAAATTCACCGAGAGTACGGGATGAGGATGGCAATGGCGGAGCGTGTTCTTTCTTCTTACATTGTTGCTGCTTACTCTTTCGAGAAGGAGCAGGCTGATATGATGATGTAGAGGCATTGGTCGCTTCCTTCTAAGTCTCCGTCTGATTCAGGCGTGCCCGAATGATACCATGGTCCCGGGAAACTGTTTTACAAGCCATCCAGTCATCGTATTTCTGAGACCCACGGCTGGGAACCTGCTGCCACTCACCTTCGTCGTCACTGCCACTTTTGGACCTCGTAGAGACACCCACCACTTGTGTCGGAGCCGGGCCGAGCCTGACTATGTTGTTATTGACCTGGTCCTGGAGCCAGTCTTTAAAAACAAAGCACTACTTGAGGGTGTGCCCTAGGATTCGGTGGTAGGGGCAGTAGTCAGGGCGATCAGTGAGATGCGCCTCTTCCAGCCTTCTGCACTCGAGAAAACGCACGATCCCCTGCTCTAGGGCACTTCGGAAGTAGTCGGGGACCTGATTCTCGCTGAACGAGTAAGTAAGGTACCTTTGTTCTGGATAAGGGGATCTAGGAGCCTGGCCCTAACGAGGGGCTTGAGGGGCTTGCTGAGGAGGCGGAGCCTGATTGTCTCACCTAGGCGGCGGTGGCGCATTGCGCGGGGGAACCTGTCAGTTCAGAGGCGGTCTCTGCTGGGCAGGAAGCTGCTCCTGAGGTGGAGGACCCCTACGGGGCTGTGGAGCTGGCGCTATTGGTAGCAACTCTAGATGCCTGGGGGCTTCTACTTGGGCCACCACAGTGGGATTGGCTCTGGCTCTCCTTGCTGGGATCACAGGGGGCGGAAAACGCGCCTGACTGGCCTATTGTAGGGCTTCCTCGAGGCGTTGGGCCTTGTCCGAGAAGTCCCGAAACCCTCCAGGATAGTTTTGGGTGATTAGGGAAGGAACCAGGTCAGTTTTGACGTTCCCTACACACATCGTCAGTAATTGTTCCTGAGTCAGCGGCATATCCAGGGAGTATGTCAGCCCTTTCCACCGGGCGATGAAGTCCACGACTCGCTCATCAGGCCTCTGTTTGCACTTGAAGAGGTATGCGATACTGGTCTTTCACGTGGTGGAGCTGAACTGGTATAAGAACTGCCTGCGAAGATCATCCCAGTCTTTCACTGATCCAATAGGTAGTTGGCTGTACTAGACGAATGCAGGGCCCTCAAATGTCTGCACGAAACATCGAAGCTTGGCGGCTTCTTGCTGCGCTGGGGTTCCCAACATGGGGCCACACCTGGAAGAAAAGTGATCCAAGTTTTGTGGTGGGTCCCCTATCCCGTTTAAGGGTGAGAAGGTGGGGTTCCCAAAACCTGGAGATGCAGGCATGTCATCCACCCATGCGGAATACGGCTTGCTATCTAGCGGGATGACCACCTGCCGCGTTTCCAACGCCTCGAGACGGGTGATGAGTGCCGCTATAAGATCGTCCGGGTGTGGGTCCCTATCTTGACGGGGATCCCTAAGCACAAGTGCATTTTCGGGTTCTTCGACACGGTAGTTGGCTTCAGCGGCTCATGGAGCGGCTGGCGGAACGGCCTGTGGGGCGGTCGGGGGAACCCGGGCAAGATTCCTCGGATTACCGCACCGTTCAGGAGGGTTTGGCGAGACATATCGTGCCCTCTTGCCGTGAGCTCCGGCTTTGGCCCTGTCTGCGAGAGTAGAATGACTAGGGTTGCCTGGAGGCATCTCACTGGGGTGAAATTGTTCCTTCCCCTGCTGCCCCGGCCTAGGATCACCATAATCGGGCTTCCGTTCTACAGTGCGCTCGGCCAGGAGTTCATCGACTAGACTCTTCTACTCAGCAAGCTGCTGGCACAACGTGACATTCTCAGGGTCTTCATCTGTCTTCTACATCAAGGTAGATGGGTCGGAGTTCCTGACAGCTCCGACGTGATCCTTGCCTTTATCGGCATTCCGGCTGAGCACCAACGATTCAGTGGGTACAGGGAGTCCCAGAAGGTTCCTCTGCTGACGGGTAACCCTTCCTAATGGATCCAGCAATGGCGGTACACCCACAGGGGGGAAGTCTCCATCAAGAAACTCAAACTCATCCTCCTTGTCTGCTACGTCGGTTATGTGGACTGCAACCCTTCTCGAGGGCAAGTCCTCAATGTCGCATAGAGAATCGGGTTGCTGCCGGATGGGACTAAAGAGGAGGGCAGCGTACCGTCCCCAGCCACAGACTTTCACATGAAGGGAAGCTTCCCTGATAATTATGCGGAGTAATTTGAAACTGTGAACGCATTTCTATTGCAGGGCGCTTTGGCGACCTGGCGACTCAGGGTGCTGGGCCACGGGAAGTGCGGCCAAATCAACCAGACGGCATTGCTCACCGATTTTCTCACAGTGTTGGTGGCTCCTCGAGTACACCACCGGCTCATAGCGAAGGCGGAAGTGCGTCGCCCATAGGGTTTGGTGGAAGAATCCTACCTCCTTTTGGGTAAGGGATTCTAGAGCACAGAAATCTGATGTTGTCGCTGGCCAGAACTTCTCCGGGAAGTGATCCGCTGCGAGAATGTTCCAGAAGCTCCTAGGCTCGGATTTAGGGTCTGTCTATGTGTTGCCCCACTCGTCAACCAGAGGCGGCTGACGAACCAATAGTAGTACCGAGGCAGACCGCTGGGATATTATGCTGAGCGGTGGAGAATACGGTGGATGAACCAACTGTCCGCCAAACTCCAGGCCATCCTCCGAAGAGTGAGGTGACCTGATCACGATGTCCCGGTAGGATGGGATGATGACCACAGCTTCCGGTGCGGGGATTGCGGTTACCGGCGAGGGGTCCCGCCGTTGCTCAACCACCGCTGGTCCCCAAAATAGCTCTATGTGATCTCTGGTAGAGGTATAGGGTGCTTCTGGTGACGACGGTGGTGACTGCACGATTGGAACCTGCGGGTTTCTCACAATTTCCTCCTCCTGGATGTACCAGAGAAGAGAGGTGGGAATCTGGTGGACCTCGCATTCTGGGAGAATGAGGCTGACACGCCTTGTTCCTTCCCCGGTCCTGGATATAGAGGAGCAGGGGGAAGATTCCATCGCTGAGTCGCATTCCGCTCAGAATTCGAGAAGCGGGTTGGTTTGATCTCTACCCGGGCCTTCCCAGGGTTCTTCTTATGGCGGCGACGATGACCAGCTCTCCTGCCCCTAGATGGCTCTTCGGGACGAGGCTGGTCCCTGACATGTAGTCCCGGAGCCGCACTGGTGCTGGGACGGAGAGGACTTCTGCTCGAGACGGCCAGGGTGCGAGGGGCACCGGGACATATGTAGAAGGGTATATGGGGAGGACCTCCATGAACGGTACCCGTGCGGGCAGAACCCCTGCTGGAACTGGCAGAAGCATGGGGAGGACCTCCATGCTTGATGCGGGTGGAGTGAGGCTGACCCTCATCCCTCTGGTTGCCAGGGCGAGGAGAACCTTCGCCAGTTGCATAGAGGACATAGGGAGGATCCCCATGTCGGAGAGGGACCAGATGGACGGTAGCTTCACATCGACGGTCGGGGGCGGGAGGAACTCCATACCCGGTGTGGTGGGCGCGGGAGAGGCTTCCGCGCCAGGTATCGCTGCCTCGGGGCAGGTCTTCATTCGGGATGGGGGCAGCACGGGGCATACCTCCATGACGAGCATCAGAGCTGGGAAAGCCCACGTCCTATGGAGTGGTGGTACGGGGAAGGCCTTCGTACGGAGTGACATCACTACGAATTGATTCGGGGCCCTGATTGGGTGGAGACGGACATCACCCACCTCGTTGGCGTGAGGCAGGGAGTCGTCGAAGCGTTCCAGGGACAGGATCCCGAAACGGTTGAACGTCAGAACGGGGAGTAGGGGCTCCCTGCGCGGCCCTTGAGGGCGGCGTTGGTGATGGGGCCTGGATGCCTCCAAGTCAAGGTGGGCCATATCCCAGGTTGGGATGACCCCTTCCTCCTCGTACTTGTGTACAAGGTCGTTGATCACCCATCGTTGAATAATCTCCGACAGGGAGAGGGGACGTGGGCATCCCGCATGCGTGGATGTCGATGTCGTGGTGGCTGTAGTGGAGCCACGTGGTATGGTTGCACTGGCATTGCCCCCGCCCCTGCGTAGGCGAGCGGGCGGTGATCGTGTCTTCATAGCAGCAACCTTGTTCCTGGGAAATAGGGAGGTTAACTCATCAGCACTGTGAGGAGAGAAATCGACAACCAGTGCCCCAGCGTCACTCCGTCTTCCGTGGTCGGTAAGAGGTATTCACGCCGACAACGTCACAGAACAGAATTCTCCATGTTCTATTATCCCAAATGTTGGTGAGTTTCATGCCAGACCCGCTATTTGCTCAGCGGGACCCAGGGCCGTATATCTGGATCTGGTAACATGTCAATCTACTGATGCCCCGAATGCTACTGATATCCACATTGAGGAGAATAATTTCACATCGGGTTCACCATTTCTGTTTCCGACGCTTTCGCTGGGGAACGTGTGTCCGTACGTGGAGTGGCGCGCGGCTTGTTTCCCTGCATTCCTTCTTTCCAAAGGTGGGAAACATCTGTTCCTTATTTAGGGACGTCTGCTCCTTGATCGAAACCGGGATGATGGGATGTCAGTTCTTCCTTATGAGGATCCCTCCTCAGAGCTCGTCACCTAGCCTGGGTCTCCCTCATAGATTTTATATATTGTTCGTGAAACTCTTCCCAGTACCATATCTTTATGGACGCCGGTTAATTACGCTGCTTCTTTCGGGACATTCCAAGGGGTCCGGTCAGGGCAGCAACCTTCGGTTGGGAGAGTAGTCACGTCGAGACATCATTGACGCGTCTAAAAGCTGGGGATTGGCGTGTCTGCCTTTTGTCCCTTATTATAGGGCTTTTCGAGGGGGTGGGATCCCAAGGCATCCAACATCGAATGCAGGGAATTCGTATGCCATAGGCATGTCTTTGAGGTTTTCCTCAGCTTCCCATGTTTAACACGGGGTATGCCACAAGTTTAACGTCCAGCGGAGATGGATCGGCCTGATCAGAAAACTAACTGAAGTGGATCAGATTGAAGAACCCCCTAGAGGGAACACCGATGTTGGGGCCAGCACATGGGCGGCTTCCCGAGTATTATGGAAGGGGATAGGGTGTCATGATCTCACCGGTACATGGTGACCCAGGTAGAAATCAGGATGGATGATGGTGGTGACGGGATGGAATGGGGCTTACCCTCTGAAGTGGCCCATGATGGATTGGACGGCAAAAGGCCGACGTCAAGGTGAACCCAGGGGGGTCCACAAATGGTGGGCTTCAACCTCATGGAGGCTTCCTACATACCATGCCTTAGCACGGATCAAATTCCCCGTAGTTCAGATTGAATAGGGCTTACGCACTGAGACGGACCAAGGTGCGACAAAGTGCGGCGGATGAGTACAGAGGAGGTGCATAGGTGCAACCTTCCGCAGGAGGGACTAGGGGCTCACACTAAGGTGGCTTCCCTAGGAGCCGGTGAACTGACATGAAGGAGTCGGGATGGCCAAGTGGTGGAAGAACCGACGTGAATGCGACTGGAACGACCAAGTGGTGGGAGAACCGACGTGAATGCAACCAGAATGACAAAGTGGTGGGAGAACTGATGTGAATGCGACCGGAATGACCAACTGGTGGGAGAACCGACGTGAATGCGACCAGAACGACCAAGTGGTGGGAGAACCGACGTGAATGCGACCGGAACGACCAAGTGGTGGGAGAACCGACGTGAATGCGGTCGGGACGGCCAAGTGGTGGGCTTGAACCTCATGAAGGCTTCCTACATACCATGCATATCATGGATCAAAGACCACGAAGTTCAGGTTGGATTTCGTCGGTGAACCGACATGAAGGTGAACCGAGGGGGTCCACTGGTGGTGGACTTGAACCTCATGGAGGCTTCCTACGTACCATTCCTTAGCACGGATCAAATACCACATAGTTCAGGTGTACATTTTAACGCCTTTCTGGATGATGGCATACAATTTAACATCATGTTGGACGAAGCGGACGATTTAACATCTTTCCGGACGAGGTATACAGTTTAACGTCATGCTGGACGAGGGTGGAACTCGACGTGAAGAGACGACCGAGTGGTGGGCTTGAACCTTGTGGAGGCTTCCTAGGTACCATGTCTTGACATGGATCAAAGTCCTTGTAGTTCACCAAAGGTGGGGGTTAGGGTCGGTGCCCACTCTAAGCTCACGTGAGTCATGCTCGGTGTGAGAAACAAGAGGTTGCAGGGATCTGACGATCATGTCGCAAAGGGTGCGTCCGTGTGAAACGAAAAGGGGCTTACGCATTAGGCGGCCCATGACGTTGGGACTTACTCCAGGATGGAGGCCCGAGGTGCGACAAAGCACAGTGGGAGAGGGACTCCACTGGCTTCGGCGCCGAGGAAGTGAGGAGGTTCATAGGCGCAACCTTCCTTGAGAGGGGCTAAGGGGCTCACACTGAGGTGGCTTCCCTTCTTACCCACGGACAAACTCCACTCCAAGAAGGAGGATATCATCCCCTGTGGAGACCAGGGGGTGTGTAGAATGTCCAAGGTGGGGGCACCCAGCATGAGAGGCACGGGGTGATGTCACAGTTTAACGTCATGTGTTGAGGACGAGGTGCTTGGCAGTTTAACGTCCTGGAGCTCGGACGAGGTGGGTTTACTCTGCACCCCTAGGACTTATATAACTGGTACCCTATGCCCATTTTGGGAGGGAAGGAATTGGCAAGGCCATGTAGAAGGGGGGTCTCATAGCGAACCATCGAGGGGTCCACGTTAGCGTGGCTATGCGAAGAAGCAATAGCCATTAGCGTGCCTATGCGAAGAAGCATTAGGCAAAGCAGCGCTATGGGAGGTGTTTTCCAAGGGACTTTGAAATCACATCGTGCGAGCCTGGAGGGCCGCACGGGAAGAGAGATTGCCAAACAGAAGGGTCTATAGGCAAAGGCCATGCGGAGCTCGGTTGCTTTGCGTAAGGGAGGACACTTGCAAGAGAAGGTGCTTCGCGAAGTGGTGTGCCTCGGCCTTAGCGTGAGGCAGAGGTGTGATTGGGGGGTGCTTCGCGATGTTGAATGGTATTCGTGGAGCACCGCTTCGTGAAGCTTAGGTACCTCGCGAAGTAAGGTGTCGCTAAGAAATGTACTTCGCGAAGTACAGTGTCCCTGCCTTGCCAAGAGGATCACGTGTACAGGATGGGTGTTTCGCGAAGCATAAATGCTCCACGACTGCCCAGGTCCCTTAAGGGATCCCCCTTCCTTCGCGAAGGCCCTTGGGCTTCGTGAAAGGCATCCCTCTCGGAAGAGGGGCTTAAGACAAGACAAGATCAAGCTCTCTCGCGAAGCAAAGATACCTCGTGGAGCTCATCCTTCCCAGAGTGGAGAGTGCTTCGCGACTCGGGAATTGAGAAGCCGAAAGGTCGGATTGTCCGTCCCGAGAGCTCAGGGGGAGCTCAGTATTTATAGGCAAGAGGTGCCGTGAAGCAGAGGTCACGCGGCGCGAAGGGGTCTCGGCACTTCGCGGCGAGTTCGCGAACATCAACCGGATTCGCGAAGGGTTACCGCCTCGGGTGCTTCGCAGCGGGTTCGCGAACGTCAAAGGAGTTCACGAAGCATTACCGCCTACTCTGCTTCACAGCGGGTTCGCGAACATCAAATGGTTTCGTGAAGCGTTACCGCCTCCTGTGCTTCGCAGCGGCTTCGTGAACGTCAGGGCCTTCGCGGAGCGTTACCGCCTCATGTGCTTCGTGGCGGCTTTGCGAACGTCAGGGCCTTCACAGAGCATTACTGCATCCTCTGCTTCGCGGCGGCTTCGCGAACTTCAGGGCCTTTGCGGAGTGTTACCTCCTCCTCTGCTTCGCGAGGCGGGGGTGCTTGTGGATCCTCTGCTTCGGAGCTTCGCGAGGCAGCTCGTGGTCTTGATTTTCTTCTTCCTTTGTGTCTAATATTTTGGTGCCTACAATCATGAATATACTTATTCTCATGATATTATAAGTTTCATTTAATTTTATTCCTTCATGGGAATTAGGATTCAAATGTTTCAAGGTGGTGTGGGATACATTAGAATGCTTTATAGGTTATTTTACTTATGAATGTTTTTAATGGTATTTTAATGGTATTTCCATTCATAAACATAAAAAATCATTGTTGTTACTTATCCTCCATTGGGGATATTTTTTATTGATATTATCCTCATTCTTTTATGTATAGATTAATATTGTTTCAAATAGATTTTTATGGAAGGAATTTCTTTTCTATAGGATAATCATGTTTCATTTCCATGTGTTAATCTTATTTCAAAGAGATTTTTATTGAACCCATTTCTTTTCCATGGTTTAATCATGTTCTAACAATATTTTTATGGAATACATTTCTTTTACATGGGTTAATCATGTTATAAATATATTTTTATGGAACCCATTTATTTTCCATGGGTTAATCATGTTTCAAAGAGATTGTTATTGAACCCATTTCTTTTCCATGGGTAAATCATGTTTCAAAGAGATTGTTGTTGAACCCATTTATTTTCCATGGGTTAATCATGTATCGAAGAGATTATTATTGAACCCATTTATTTTCCATGGGTTAATCATGTTTCTAAGGAATTTTTATTGAACCCATTTCATTTCCATGTGTTAATCATTTTTTGAAGAGATTGACAAGAAACCCATTCCTTTTCCATGGTTTTATCAGGTTATAAAAGGGATAATGGTTGCTCCTATGAGTTTAAAATGAAATTCAAGATTTTATTTGTTACAATTTTGTAATTGTTCTTGGGCATTTGATGAATGGTTCTGTGATAAACCAATGATGTTTGGTTCCATGATAAACTAATAACGGGTGGTTATGTGGTAAATAAATGATGAGTGGAACCATTATATCCCTACAATGCATTGGTTATGGAAGTTGACCATATTGTTATTCTATTTGTAATAATGAAGGTAAAAGTGAAGTTAAAATGATTTCTCAAGTACGTACATGTTTTCATTATTATTTCTATGGGTTTATAATGTTTTTAATGATTGATATTGATATCGTGTGTCTTTTGATTATTAATTTTGATAAATCTTGCCATTTCATGTTTTCATATTTGATCATCTAAGTATTGATAGGTATTATTTCTTTTATAACTCGCTCATGCACTTTTATTATGTCACCATACCCTTATGAACTCATATTATCATTTATTGCATTCAATTTTTAATGCTTATTCTTACCCTTACTAAGTATCAGAGCTCACACTACTTATGTTTCCTTTTCCCTAGGTCTTAAAGAATGGTGTTGAATGAGTTATGTGAGAAGGGATTTCATATGGATGATGATATTGTCTTGATGTGAAAAATAAAATATGGTTTAAGTGGGATAAATTCTATTTTTAATTGTTTATATATGAGTTTTTCCTAATTCTCTAAAAATATAAACCTAAAAGGTTCTTCAATATGTAAGTGATCCATGATTTCCTTTTGATGTTGAGGTTTAGATGAAAAATTCGGGTCACAATTATCAAAATAAAAGTAGGGAATGTAAGGTTACGGATTTCATAATAGGATCTAAGAGTTCAAATTCTGTGATGTTATAAATGGAATGACCTAAAACTATCTCCACTTCTATTATATGGGTTATGAAATCATCATTCACATGTATGGTGGACTACTACCTCGCAAACTAATGTCATTCATTTTTCTATTAACACCTCTCATAGTTATAATTAATGATATATTTATTATTTAAATATGATATTTATTATATTTATGATGTTATTAGGATTTTAGAATTTTCATATCACACATGCTTATATGCTTTCCATTTTGTGGGAGTACGATAATGACCTTCATGTGTACAGTAGACTACCGCCTCACGAAGAGATGTGATTCATTCAAAATTTACATAGAATGAATTAAGGATGGTTTTAATGAAAATATATGATATATATGGAATAAAAATGATTTTTTAATGATAAAATTTCATTTACCTTTATTTCTTTCAATACAACAAGAAATTGGAAATAACGTTCATGTGTACGTATAACCTATTGTCTCCATGAATGGTGCATTTCATTTTCAATCACTAAATCCTATGGATTACTATAAATACATATATAATGAATATATATGATATATATATCATGGTTATAATTATAGAGATTATGGAACCCTGATAAATGTAAGAGGACCAAAAATATAACATATCAAAACGTATATAAAAAACAAAGCGGTTATTACCCGAGACGTAACTTTAACATAAAATCATTAATAAACAGGTAATAAAAGGTCATAATAAAATCATATATGGTATGATGTATATTAAAATGATTATTTAATAGATTTATAATAAAATTATATTTATTATATAGTAGTTTTGAACAAGTATGAAGGAAGTTAAGACTTAAGTTAAGGGATTTTTGTCTCACTTTTTACTTCTATGAGACACATGTCATATTCACCACTTATTTCTTTTCTATGATGCATATACTACCCATGAATGTATATTATTATTATTATACTAAAAATATTTGGGTTTACATATCCTTATTATTATCTCCCTTTCATGGGGTTTATGGTTCAAATGTTAACAAATCGGTGATGGATTTTTGTCTCAATTTGCCTTCTTTGAGACACACATTATGTTATGCACCTATATTCTTTCATGAGGTGTATATACAGCCCATTTGACATGTAATATCATGAATTTATTTTTATTAATGATATTTTAAGTTCCATTTTATGTTATTTTTTCATGGGGATTATGATTAAAGGATATCAAAGTGGTAAGGGTTTTATATTGAAATCTCATTGTTTGTCTAGATTGTTTATGATTAAGTCTCCAATGTTGATATCTCATGATATACCTTTAAATAATTATCATGAATTTTATTCTATTATGTTTATTCCATTATAATACATGTTTTAACTTTATTTTCCTCTCTTTATGTATGCAATATCTCAAAAAATAATGTTTTTATGAAAAATCATTTTTTTGGTCGAAAACTCCTTTTCTTCAAAAACCATGTTTTCTAAAAAAATAAAAAATGTTTTAAAAAAAGAGTTTTTTAAATATAAAAGGATATTTTAATTAATAAATTCTTCAAATTATATTTAAAATATTCCTTTATAATATTTCATGGTTATTTTTAAAGAAAATGATTTTCAAAATCTTTTAAAAAGCGTTTTTCAATGAGAAAATTATATTTTCATTAATAAATGTTTCAAATGATTTTTAAAAGCTCCATTTATAATATTTAAAGGTTATTTTAAATAAAATTATTTTAAAAATGTTTTAAAAATAATTTTTCAAGGATTAAATGATATTTTCTTCAATAAATATTTTCGATGATTTTTAAATGCTTCCTTTATAAGCTTTCAAGGTTATTTTCAAAGAAAAGGGTTTTAAAAATGTTTTAAAAAAGAATTTTTCAAAGTGGAAATGATATTTTCCTTAAGAAATGTTTTAAATGATTTTTAAAAGTTTCCTTTATAATTTTTCAAGGTTATTTTCAACGAAAATAATTTTATTTATTTTTTATTTTTTAAAATTTTATTTTGAAAGAAAATAAATTTTCCTCAATAAATGTCTCAAATAGTATTTAAAAAATATTATATATATATGATTAAATTCTTTGGGTTTAATTATTCTTTTCTAGGGATATGATCCAAGGATATCATTCTTATTTTTTCTCTAAATGATTTATTTTTATGATGACAAGATGTTTATGAAACACATTTCTTTTCAACGGGTTATACCATGATAGAATTCTTATGAAACCTACTTCTTTTTCACTAGTTATAATATAATAAAATGATGAAATTATTATGAAACATGTATCATTTCCATAGTTTATTATGTGATGAAATATTTATAAAACCTGTTTCATTTCATGGGTTATGATATGATGAACGTTTTATGATCTTGTGGAACACATGTGTATAATATTCATTATGTGGTGAGTTGGAATTTTATCACTCTAATGCATTGGGTAAAGATTAATATTTCATGATATAGATAGGGTTTTAATGGTAGGTTAACCTAGTTCAGTAATTCATGGGTTGAATAGGGAGTGAACCTAGTTCAGTAAGACAAGGCTGGAACGGGGAGTGAACCCAATTCAATAAGAGAATTTGTCCACAATGATAGTCTTGGGAGTGAAACTTGACTAATATGATGTTATGTGTGAACCTTGTTACATGTTCTCAATGTTATGGGTGAACCTGATTACATGTTCACAATATTATGTGTGAACTTTATTACATGTTCATAATGTTATGTGTGGACCTGTCTTTCATGTCCATAATGTTATGTGTGGACCTGGTTGCAAGTCCATAAGTTTTTACAAGGGCTTGATTTTTTGTCCTTAACTTAATGAGTGAACTTGTTTCTATTTAAACATGTTCACAATGTTTTAATCTAATGTATATTTCATGAATATATGTTTTATATTAATTTTATGTTCACATGGCTAATGTTCTTTGATTCACATATGATTCGTGTCTTATGAACTACCAATCTTTATGACATGACTCATTTTTATGATCTATGATAGGTTCATTATGAACTTTGTAAGTTTTTTTCATTTTCACATACCCTTATGCTTATCTTACGATTTCATATGATCATATATTTATATCTCTTATGTTTACCCTTACTGATCATATGAGCTCATCCTTTCTTATGTCACAGGTTATGAAGAAATGTTTTATGTAGGGTATGTCTATGAAGAGTAATAAATGGGAAGATCTTTGTGGGAAACATTGAAGATATTTCATCATATTAGAGGATTGTGTTCCAAGTTTCCAATGGCACTAAATTATTATGGTCCTCAGGCATGTGTTTGTGCAATGTAATGAATATTAATTTAAAAAGATGTAATATCCATGTATGAGAATCCTAGGTCGATATACTTTAATCATGACTACTATTATTATATTTTATACTCTTAGTTATGATAGAACTCTTTCCCTAACATCTAAGAGTAATATAAAGTTTTCCAAGTTATTCCTTTCTAGAATTTTATTACTTCACTAAAAAATGGCTTATCAGATCAATCCTAATAGTTAATAACTTATATTTTCTACTTTAAACTATTTCCATGTACATAATTATCATTCTTGTAACCCTTTCCATCAAACTTTTCCATTGAAATATTTTGGTACTAATGTATCTATCTATATTAATTTTTACCAACACATATTAAAATAATTTAGAATACTAAATGACATTCATTCATTTATGATAACTAAATATAACTCTTTACATTTCTCTTTACCACTATATCCTAAAATCCTTTAGAATATTAAGTGAAATTTACTATTATTTTTCACTTATAAAATGTTATTTGTTAATTTTTAACTTCTATAAGTTCAAACATACTCTCACTGGCCTCTTAGACACTATATTATTTTTATAATATAATGTTAAGATTCACAAACTCATTTATGTTGGATAATAATACTCATTTCCTTTTAGTAGTAATATTTAACAAATAAACTATCATTTCTATATCATATATGGAATTCTCTTTGTTTGGAATAATTTTGAAAAGAATATTTTATTCTTCAAATTATGCCACTGATGGTGGTGAATCTCTATTCTTCATATTTTAATAAACATATGGATAAATATATTTATTATGGATAAATTTATTTATCCTTATCTTCTTCTCAAAACATGGTATAGAATCCAATGAATCATTAACAATGTGTATTGAATCCACCATCTCATATTGTTCATAACAACACTTTTTTAACAAACAACTTCTCTTATTATATAAGAGAAATGAGATGAATGTAGACATTCTTTAGTTAGATCAATCTAAGATTGATATATACCTTTTCATTCAAATATTTTATGTAATAACTATTTACTTCATCACTTTAATGAAAACTTAAAGCTTTACCAACTCTTCCATTGATTTTGAACTCATGTATACTCACAACCCTTGTAAATTATACATTTGGTATCACATACCCTTCAAAACTGAATAATTGATTTTTATAACATGAATACCTGATATAGAAAATCCATATAGTTTTAGAAAACCCTTTAGGTATCTGTAAAATTCCATCATATAGAATCATTACTCAACATTTATTACAACACCTATAGCTTTCAATTACTTATACTAGCTACTATAATAAACATTGTTGAACTTTATAGTTAACTTTTCTTCTTCTTACTTAATGTTTTACACACTAATATTGTCGATATAGTACCATAATCTAGGAATCATGTGCCTAATTCATATATTCTAAACAATTTGAGAAAATATAGTAAAAAATCATTTAATACATTCATATTTTCAAAACATTTCCATCAATGACAATAGAATAAATTCCTTAACCAGAATAAAACATAAGAAAACCTCAAGTATCACCAAGTCATTAACATAACCAATCATATTGTATATATGATCTAAGAATAAAATTTCTTTTTATAACTTGAATCTAATGACTTTGAAACCTTAAGTGAATAATTTTATGATTCTATAAGCATCTAGATTCATTTTTTCAAAAACTTCAAGATTGGTTACTCAAGAAGGTGTTTTCATTATCATATATAATTTCTCTTAATAAATATTTTTACTTTAAGTTACACATATTAGGATTTTATTATATTAAGGTTCTCCAAATGAAATATTTATCTTGAGATTGTGTGTGATGGTTATTATGTTATTAATCTTCATCAAAATATTTTACCAGATGTGCATCATGTTTTACTAATATTTAATAAGGAATTTTATTAAATTTTATCCCACTAAAATGATGAATCATTTTAAACTCATCATACCCATTAATGGAACAAGAACCATATTTCACTAATCAATGTGTTTTATTTATAATTTCTCTCACCAATTAGTTATTTAGGTAGCGAATTATCATAATCATATCATATATGATTCTTGGATAGTTGATTAGATTACTCTTTATCCAACCCATCATGTGAATAAAATCAACTATATTCCTCATATGACCTAATCCTTTTAGGTTCTATTGGATAAGTTTAACCCAAATAAAATTCTAAGAATGATCACATAATCTAATTTGGTTCACCCATTACTTATTTTCCTTACACAAGATAATCTAAGGGCACCCGACTTTGGAAGATGAACCCGGTTGGATGATAAAGGTCTTAACAAGTGCCACCACATAAGGAATCTAACATTTAGTACTTTTTAAGGGGATTTAATATTTTTCCCTCTTATCTCATGTTATTCCCTTTTACATGTATGTATGATTCTAATGAATTAGTTTGGAATCCTATTCCACCAACCAAATCAATATGTTAAAACCATAATGATATATAACTCTTTACACAACGCATAACTTTTGTTACTAATCCAAATTAAAATCCGACTATACTTATACATATCTAAATTCATCTAATTCATAAGGTACATAACCCCATTTTAATGTAAAGTCTTATAATTATATGAAATCAAAAATACCTGCATTAGTAAACCTAGATCCATAAATAGTCAACCCTCACTTTTTTACACAATGCATAAGTCTCAAGGCCAATGAGAAGTCTTACTAAAAGTCCCTCTACTCAAGGATACTTTACTCGAGAATGAATTCAATTCCATATCAATTCTAACACCTAATATGTAAAATATTAATTAACTACTTGATTCAAGTTAATAACTCAATACAAGCTAAAGTCTAGGTAGAAGAAAACTAAATCAATTATCATACCTAGGATGTAACTCATTGACTACATGTATGACAATCTCTTGAAGTAGTTTAAACAACTTTAAAATAAATAAAACACATAAAATTCATAATATAACAATTATATATATGAATAAAGGATGGAATAAACAATTAATAAATAAAGTTATTTTATAAACACTTCATAATTTGGCTAACATTATAGACATTCCATAATATCATAAATATAAACACTTTAGATTTATTCCCAATATGGACTCTATTAAATTGTTCATTATATGAAATTTACTTTAAATATATGATATTAAATGAATTAAAAACATTTTATAATCCAAACCAATTATGTAAATAATTTACATAATCTAAATTTCATATATTTATCATTATTTAAACCTTGATCAAATCAATCATCAAAACTTCTTTTTATGTGGTTTAAATAATTTCACAAATAAGGCCTTTTATTTCAATAATTCAAATTAAACAATTATGACCAATTCATAATTTAAATATAAACTCTTATAATTTTTCCCGTATTTTTTAATTTATACACATTATAAATAAACCGTATAATTTATAGATAACCACTTTATTTGTAAATTATAAGTCATGTCGTATAACATGAAAAAGGTATTTTACAATATTAATAATTAATATTTTGGTATATTTAATAAATATTTCAAAAAAATATAAATAAATTTATAAATAAATAAATATTTCATTATACCATTTTCCATAATTTATAAAAAAAAATTATAAATTACATAATTCAATTCATAATTGAATCTTAGAAAGAATAAAATTATCCCATTTTTTAAACCTTATGTATTATTAAACCCAAATTACATAGGAATAATGTCATGTGTAGGGTATCACATAAATTTAATGTCGTGATATGTGAAATTAAACTTGTGCATTTAGGAACCTACCTAGGATTAACACATGTGGATGACATCAAATTAAACTGATGTGCAGAGGTCGTGTAAGGTGAAAAAATTGCACAACAGGACCTACATTCGATTAACTACATGTAGAATGACTCATATACCATTAAAATTATTTTTACATGACATTAATGTCATATTATTATTATATGTTTCATGGTCAGCATAAGAATAATCTAATGTTATTTAGGTCAATGTGAGATTAAACTTTGAATTATATAGGATTAATTCATGGTGGGCCATGTCAAATTAATCTCGTAGTGCATGTGTTAGTAGAATGAGTGGTCTAACATATGATTAATCAAGTCGGTCTGTATGATATCACCATATATTAAAGTATCAATGATGCTCTATTTTTTATCATGATTCAAAACTCTATTTTTAGCCTGGTTTCATGAATCTAATCACTTGGTCTTATTCTGATACTACTATTGGGCTTATTAAGATAGTTTAATGGTTAAAATAAGTATAGGGAGCATGAAGAAACCAATAAAATAGAAACAACATACGTACAAAACTGAAACCATGAAAACTATAAATAAAGAAATTTTTGATTATTTACATTACCCTTGTTGGGTATCCATTTGGGTTCACTTAAAGTTGTTTGAAGAAAACACAACATAGAATAAGAATTTCTTTTAACAAAGATGAAAGAACAGAAAAGAAAAGTGTAGGAAATTAAATAACGCAATTGATTTACGTGGTTCTGACCTTTTAGTCCTACTCCATGGAAATAACACCACCAGAATTATTTATTATTATGAAAAAGAAAAAAAACGCATATAAACAGAGAAGAAAAGGTAATGAAAACCACACACATAGACCAAAGAAGCTATCTGAGCACAAAGACCTCATCACTCCAGAGCCAGCAATGAAACCTTTCTTGAAGAAGGAAATTTTCTCCCTTGAACTTGTCAGACTCATGCATGAAACTCCAAGAACCTGACTGAATAAATAAAAAAACCAAGATCATACAACACATATTATTAATAAAGAAGAGAAACATATTACAAAACCAAAAGAATTGAAGGAGATACGACTTAGCCTGGGTCAGAGGATCTTGAACATGAAGTGGTCCACATGGATCTCGTGAGTCTCAAGCTCTCCACCAAATAAGGTCACCGGAATGGGGAAGGTACAATGGAGTAGATGCGTTGGGAGTATACTATTTAGAATGAATCTAGGGAAGGATGAAGAAGAAATGTAGTCTAAAGTTTTCTCCTAAACAAATGAAGCGATGAATCAATAAAGGTGCAGAATATGAGGCGATGGGTGATGTTAGTCATTGTAGGCTAAGTGGGATGTGTGGATGGTGGAAAACAAATAGAAGCATCACGAAGTCAAACTGGATGAAATAGATTATGGAAAATCCAGGACACGTGGTATGCACATAGAAAAGGGGGGATAGTGGATAAGATCATCAAGAAACACAAAATTTAAATCCAGAGCTATCAGATGGAGTTCAATCGATGTCCAGTAGGAATCATATAAGGTGGATCGCCATGGTGGAAGCATGGGGTCCAAACAGGCCAACTGGTCAATGAGCCAACTAAGAAACCCAGAAAGAAGCCATGTTCCATGGTCTAGAAGGGAGCCCAGTAATACCAAGGGCCCACATAGAGTCCTGATAACATATAATCCCAAGTGGAGGACCAATAAAATAAATTATTCATAATAAAAATAAATCCAACATTTTTTCCTAACAAAATCATAAATCAAAACTTTTAAATTGAAAACCAAAAACAAAAAATCCCCACTTTTTCAATTTAAAAAAATGATGGTGTTCTTGCAACCCTAACTATCCTATAGTGGGTTCGGATAGATTTTATTTAACAAAAAATAAATCTAAGTCTACTGAATTCACCCAGCATGGATCCTCTTAGCATGTACCACATTGGCACATGAACTACTAGTTTCCACACATCTATTGCTTAACAAAATTACTAAGCATGCTCATAATTTTAAACTAACTAAGAAACTACATTAAATATAACATCTTACCAACATTACCTCTGGTACCATTAATTCCATGGACTCCCAAGCATGTAGAGACCTGTAAAACCAAAAAAGAACCTTCCTCAGGGGTAAAATGTAGTGGATAATGAAAACAAAACAATGCTCAGAAAAACATACCTTAGTGACAAAGTAGTAGAAAATAATCAAAAAGCAACCAAAAATCAGGAAACTGATAGGAAATACTCCACCTATTCTCGAATAGCTTAGACCATCCCACACAAACCCTTTCTCTTAACTGGGTTCCCCCAGAAAAGACAAGTAGGGCTAGTCCTAGGATCATAGGAAAAAGACAACAAAGAACCTATGCCCAGTTCTGACGAAGGGGATAAAAAAACTAAATAACTTCCACAGTTTCATACCTGGGGAATACCACATGGGACTGGGCCATACTATCCTTATTATTAAAGTCTGGAAAGTACCTTTTTATGTGGTCAGTCTTACCACACTCAAAACACCAAAAATTCATAAATATTTTATTATCGTTCCTACATTTATTTTTCATTGGACCCTTAGTATACATTAATTGAGGTTCACTCTTAACACAATTAAACTCTTCCTTTAAACCATGTGTTTGAAGATTGTGAGGCAACAAATTAGACTTTCCTTCCTCTAAAGTAATTGAATCCCTATCATACATCATAAAACCTTTTAATGAATTAAAAGAATCAGTAAGAGAAGTTAACATAATTAAATCTTGATCCTCATCTTTAACCTCTATATCAATATTAGCTAAATCCATAAGAACTTTATTAAACTCATCAACATAAACATGCATAGAAAATCTCATAGTCATTTTTAAGTTATATAACTGTATATTTTTATAAAAATTTTCAAGAAAAGATTTGATCATATACAAATGTTCAAGTTTAAGCCAAATAGATTTAGTAGTAGTTTTGTGTGAAACTTTACACAACACTTTATCTTATAAGGTTAATAGAAGAGTGCAATGATCCTTTTCCAGTATACTAGGGTTGAAATCAACTAAAGTAGTGGTGGAATGACCATTGGATGAGATGGTCACTATGAGTTTATTATTATCATGTAAAGCATCTATAAGTACATTATGGACTAACAGTGCACACATTTTGACTCTCCGTAGATTAAAAACATTTTTTTCATTGAATTTTTCACCTTTAAATTTAACAAACATTATTTAATAAAATTATTATAGGCTCTGATACCACTTTTGGGTATCAATATAGGTTCACTTAAAGTTTTTTGAATCAAACGCAATAAATATTAAGAATCGTTTTTAACAAAGATGAAAGAACATAAAAGGAAAGTGCAGGAAAGTAAAGAACATAGTTGATTTACATGGTTCAGACCTTTTGGTCCTACTCCACGATAAGAACACCGCCAAAATTATTTATTATTTTGAAAAGGAAAACAAATCACATATAAATAGAGAATATAGTGTAAAGAAAATAACACACATGGACTAGAGAAGTTATCCGAGCATGGGGACCTTGTCACTCTAGAGCTAGCAATGAAACCTGGCTTAAAGAAGGCAATGTTCTCCCTCAAACTAGATAGACTCACACACACAACCCCGATAACTAGACTGAAAAAATAAAAAACCCAAGATCATATAACAAGATGCTAAATAAAGAAAAGCAACATATTAAAAAACTAAAATCATTGAAGGAGATACGACTCGACTCGGGTCATAGAATCTTGAACATGAAGTAGTCCACATAGCTCTCGCGAGTCCCAAGCTATCCACTGAATAAGGTCACCATAATGGGGAAGTTATGATTTCATGTATGCAGAGGGAATCTACTCTCTGGAATGATGTCAGGGAAGGATGAAGAAGAACCACAGGCCAAATATTTCACCTCGAAAAATGAAGCGATGAAGAAATAAAGGCATAGTAGGTGAGGAAATAGTTGATGTCAAGAATTACATATTAGATGGGGCATGTGGATGGTGGAAAATGAATAAAAGCATAATGAAGGAGGACCAGATGAAATAGATCATGGAAAATCCAGGACATGCGGCATGCACAAAGCAAAAGGGCGGTAGCCGATAGGATCACCAAGAAACACAAAATGGTAATCCTAGTCCATCATATGAAATTCAATTGATGTCCAGTAGGAATTGTCTCAAGTTGATCTACATTAATATGGAAGCATGGGGTCCAAGTGGGCCAATTGATCAACAGGCCAACTGAGTTCTTAGTAAGTAGCCACACACCACAGTCTAGAAGGGAGCCCAGTAGTGCCAACCGCCAACACAGAGGCTTGATAACAAGTGTTCAACATATTCAAAGGCATTCTTACAAAGGTAACAAACTAAATCTATGGGGATTATATAATTTTATAGTATTATATTTATTGGTGGTTGATTTATCTATAAAATCCATAATAGGAAGTATCTTCTTGGAACAATTAATGGGTTTTTAAACTTCATCAACCATCATGGCACTTGAAAAGTGGCATCATACTTTGATCTATATAAGTCTATGATTTTAATCATCCTAGAAGTATTCAACTTCCAAACCAAAGTGTCTCTATCAATGAACATGTAATTGTGAATTATAAAAATAATTTCATCAGTGATAAATTAAAATACATGACTGATATTTTTCATAATATCACAAATCCTCATTCTTTATGTGGTGTGGAACCAAAGCCAGTGCTTTGATCAGTCTATCAGTGCATGGTGTTGTCTAGAAATTAAGATTATCTTCCCTATTGATGAACCACTTTGAACATAACATAAAATTATAATATCAATGCTTCAATATAGACCTGATAGAAAAAGAGACATAGAAGGAAAATCCATTGTAAATTTTATTCATAAATCAAGTTTTCAAAAAGAACAAAGCATCATCATTACTAGTCAGCGAAGTCCAAGTAAATTTATATATGTGGGAATCATTGAACTTTATATACTCCTTCAAACCAATTCCGCCTAGTTCAAGAGGTTTTTTGAAGTCTTTTAGAGAAAAGGTGATTAATTTCTTATCATAAATGAAATCATTCTAGATAAAATTCCTAATTAGAGTATACAGATTATTAATCAAACTACTTGGACATTGATATATTTAAAAGGCATAAAAAATATTGAGGCCATATTATAATTAACCAAATATATTCTACCTACCTATAATATACCTATAACTTTACAAATTTCCAGTGATTCTAGAGAAAATACTATTAAGATAGAAGGACTTAAATTTTCCTAATAAAAGAGGGATTCCTAGATAAGTAAATGGGATATCCCCTTTGCTGACATCAAAATTTATCATAGTACTATTTTTTTGGGCTACTAATATTACTTTCCTAAAGATAATAAAATATTTACCCCAACTTATACACCATCCTAAGATATCTTCATAATGTTGAAAAATTATTTTGTATGTATTTTATGTTACTTTTAGTACCCTCTCCAAATAAAAGTGGTCCATATACATAAAATAGTGATGGAGAAAAAAGGGTTATTCTAATTTTCTTATATTGATTAGTTTGGATAATATTCATAATATAACTACTTAATTATTCCTAAAAAATTTAAAAAAATCGAGAGTGATTCACCCTAATTAACCCTTCCATTACAGTTTAAGAGACCCTTAGGGAATCCACTAACCAAGATTGACAATTTAGCACTCCTTAGAATAATAGTGATCAATTTGAAAATTCCATTAGAGAAACCATACCTTTTGATAACAATAATAATGAAGTTATATTTGATGGTATCTAAACCTTTAGAAATATCCATCTTTATGGAAAATTTTCCATCTCTTTATTTTATACCTAGAGGATCTACACATTTAGGAGTAGTCAAAAACAATGTATCAATATTTTTGTAAATAAAAAAACCAAACTAATAGAAGTAATGAACTTGGTAAAAATATTACCAAGTCTCATTGAAAGGATTTTGATAATGGAATTGGGAATTGTGTTTCCAATAGACATATGTCTAAATTCCATAATGTCAAAAGAATTTCCCTTTTAGGTAAGAGTAGAAATGAACTGAGAGTCAAAACCATATAGAATATAATAATAAATGGGGAACTCCTTCATATAATTGGTGATGTTAGTGTGGATTATACCCTAATAGAACACGAAGAACTTATTTTGAAATCTATAGGCAATGTAACACTATCAATGTTAAGATAAAATAAGGAATAATATATCTCTTATTCAAACAGTGGTTCTGTCAACATCATAATTTCCTTCTCCTCAACACATTCAGGAATGACATCAAAAATTTAATCAAATATAAATTCTTATAATTATTAGTATCATTAAACAATATCTAAAATTAACTAATAATAAAATTACTATCATGAACATCCAATTCAAATAATAATCCATCAATTATGATGGATTTTATACCTCATTTTTCTCTCCTTTCATTGTAGATATTGTGAAAGAACTTGGTATTTTTATCACTAGATTCCAACTACCTAACATTAGGTTTTCCCTTCTCTAATTTTTATTTTTTGTATAAAATATTATCAAATTTGTAATATAGGGATACCTCATCTTGTAGAGGAGCTTCACTGTCATTTTTATTCATTTATATACATTCAAATTCATCCTTGGAATTTTTAATATTATAGTCAATATTAAAGAATGAATATTTTCTCCAATTACTCAAATAATTTTTAATATGAGTCATTATTTATGAAAAAAACACACATCCCACTACCATGGACATGAGTTTTCCATCATAATACACAATTTTGAAACATCCATGGATCATAATCCATGAATTATTGAATTTTAAAAGTGATGGGGAATTCCTCCTACCACACAATCTATCATTAATAATCAATGGAGTGTGGTAAGAATGAAAACAAGGGTGGGTGATACTAGAAATGTCCACAAGAGCACCATGATCATCCAAATACAAAAATAATCTATTAATTCTTCTAACCTTATTACTATTAATTGTATAACTAACCTAGGTATAGTTTTCTCCTAGTATAAAAATTTCAATAAAACCATATATTTCAATAAAATTTCTAAACTCATGTGATGAAATTTTAAGAAAATTATTTACAATTCTCTTACCTAGACTTCTTTCAACTGAAATTTCAAATTATGACCCAATTTTGTCTCATAAATTCCTCTGTAATAGTTAAATCTTTCTATATATCCCTTCTCTTTATATAAGAGTTACTGGAATATATGAAAGAATCTAGGTATCAATTAGTGTTAATAAGAACATTTATAGAGACATGCTGGAAACTGTAATTGCAAGAAACCAATTACACACTAGAGTGAGTAAGAACAATGATCGAGTAAGATCTCAGACTTTATGGAAGTATTTACTTGTTTAAATTTTGTTTCTAATATATTTTATTGGTAAATTAAATGTTTACCAGGTGTATGAGGGGCCTTAGGGGTGTTCCATAGGGTTTGGGACACAAAAGGAAGGAAAATAGAGCCAACTTGTGCAAGCTATAAGGTTGGTGCATGGTTAAGAAAATCTTTCAAGGGGGATGGTCAAACTGTGCAGCTCATTAAAAGTGTTATTTTCCAGTTTTTTCCCTTTTGATTTTAAGTATCCCACCTAATTTTCTTCCTCTCTCCTTTCATTTCATCCCTTGTGATGAACCCTAGTGACCAAATCTTCCCATGGGTCAATCTCCTTCATTTATAATTTGTTTGGAGTGTCTTTGGTTGCTGATCGAAGCTCTAGGTAAGTATAACACTCCTCTTTATTCTTTTCTTTAGATTAGGGTTTTTATTTCCTCTCATATTCTTCTAAATCCCTAAAACCCTCTTTTTCTAGTGGAATTTTGGTTAGGTATTTAAGGGATGGTTGAATCCAGGTCTAAGGCTATGATTAAGAGTGTGTTTATCATCAAATTTGAGGTAGGTGGTCTATAAGTCGTATCCCATAGTCCTTGAGTTGATGTGTGCATGTGTGGTTGTGCTTTTTCTTCTCCTTTGTGGTGATTCTGATTCCATTAGTAATATTTGGTAAAATGGTTTCCTAAATAATTATTTGAACCCCTCATTATCCCTATGGGATGCATGGAGGATGATTAGAATGATTTAGGGCCACCCATGGGGTGTTTCGGCATTACTAAACTGAGAAATTGGTAAATTTAAGTGTAGAGTTCATGTGTGATAACATATATCCCATTTTTAACATGTTAATATATATTTGGTTGAGTGAAAATGGAATATTGATAGTTTTTCCTATGTTTGAAAATGGCATAAGGGGTTGGTTGGAATGGCATAAAAAGGGGTTAATTGGGTTAATAAAGATTATATCAAGTGGCTTATCAATTATACTAGAAAATCCTAAGAGGATGGGTGCATATGAAATGATGAACATATTAGATTAGAAATAGATTAGGAATTGATGAATTCCTTAATTAGGTAACTACATAGAAATTATAAAATATACCTAATAGGTTGAGGCATGAGAATGGTAAATGGGCTAGTTGGGTTAAGGCATGTGAATGAGAATATGTAAATGGTCTTAATGAGTGTGAAATGATGAACAGGTTAAATTGGAAATGTATTTTCAATTTATGAATATGTTAAATTGGTTTTCATAAGGAAATTAATGAAATGGTGAATGGGATAAGGTATGGGAATTATTGAATATTCTTAGTGAGTTAGGCATGAGAATGGGAAATTGGATAAATGGGATATGTGATGTAAATGGAAATTGTGTTAATGGGTTATGGAATAATATTAATTCCCATGTTGATTGTTATGGATTTTGATTGTTATGTGTATTGTTTTGAGTATGGTTTGTGATATGGTATGTGTGTGGAGAATGGATAAATAAGAAAGTGAACATGGCTTGGTAGAGTGGGGTATTGACATGAGGATATATTCCCATGGGTCAAGTTAGACTAAGGCTCTAAAATCCACCCCATAATGAATGTTTTAGGGAAGGGGATGGAGTTTTATTCCCCTAATGGTTTCATTCAATGAGACCACCTGGGCTAAGGCTCCAAGGTGTGTGTGATGTATTTGTTATGATGTGTTTATCCCTAGTGAGATATGGAACTTGACTTATTCCCCTTATTCATTGTAATCAATAAATATAACTAAGCTACTGAAAATGTGCTGAAAATTAATTAAGTAATAAAGATGGTATAAGTAATGAAATTTGAAATATTGCTAGGAATGGATTAAGTGAACATTGTTAACTAATGGCACTCGAGTTTTCCTTGTTTACCATGTATTTTAATTAGTACTTGCATGCACTATCTATTTAGACTGGATATTTTATAGACGTCATTTGTTGTGTCCTGCTGAGTTTTACTGACACCCTGCTCGGGATTCCATTGGGTACCCGAGAATATTTCATAGTTTCAAGTCAGGATAAGGGAAAAGGCCTTATGCTAGGGAGTTGAGTTGGGATTGGAGTATTAATTGATGAGAATTTAGACTTGGATTAAGACCCATTTGGGGGATTCAGTGGTTTATATTTATTTTGGGTATTCACTCACTTTAGCATTGTTAGAATGAAATGGAATATTTATTATTTGATTATGGTTTGTACCCAGTTTTGGGAGATGTTTGATTATGCGTGTTAATTGGTTATTGTTTATTATTCCACTATTTAACTTGTTATCTATCGTGGCTTACTCTGATAAAGAGGGTATAGTCTTCCCACATTATTTATTAGACCCTCACCACTAGTCGGAAAACTCTACTATACGGGGAGGTGTGCTTGAGGTCATGTGATGACTTGGCTTGGGGAATCAGTTAGTGGCTCCCGGGTCGGGGATGTTACAAAGTGGTATCAATGTGGTTCTTTTATATGGTCTTAATATTTTGGGATGGTAGACAAGATATTAGGAAAGTGTCAGGCCTTGGTATTGAGCTCATTCTTGGTAGTATCTAACCCATGTATGACTGAAAACCCAAGTTCCCTGAGATGTGAATTATTGTTCTTGATGTTTTATTGTTACAGCTGATGATATTTTTCCATTGGGTGATGCACTTGTTTTATGATGTGACTATTTTATGATATTTTGCTCATGGATGGAATCGTACGATATTGTGCATTCATGAATCATTATAGTCACCTAGGGATATAAGTGGCATGCATCATGATAGGCACACACAGGATGGGTGTGTGGAACGTGAAGAGTAGGATTCATTTTTACCTTCTTAAAAAAATTGAAGAAAATAGTGTCAAATAAATATGATACAAATGGGGAAATGGAAAGAATTTAAAGGAATGGTTAAATAATGGCATGTTTAAAGAAATTTTATAAATAGGTTAAATTTCATCATTGTGATAAATTGTAAAGATTAAATGGTGTCTAAAAAGGAAATATTGGCATCATAGTGGTAGGATGGTTAAAGAATTATGCTTTTTAGAAGGTTGTGAATGAGTCAAAACATTAGTTGTAATAATTTATAATATGGGAGAGGATCATAAAGGGTAAATATTTTCATTATGATAGTGGAAGTGGTTTAAAAAGATAGTGTCTAATGAAAGACTTGTATATACGATAGTTAGCTAACCCAATGTTGACCATGATCTGTAATAGGAATGCTTGAGGGTGGTATTAGAGATGTGATCACATCCTTTGGGATATTGTATGTGAAGTGGGTTGAGTATGGTAGGTAGTGTATTTTTTTGTGGTCTACATCAATTGGAAATTCACTTATAGGTTTTTGGATGAAGATTTTTGAGATATGAATCAAAAAAAGTAATTATTTTTTAAATGTTGGGTAAATAGAATGTTCTAGAGTGTGAAACTTTGGGTTTATAAAATGGTGGTGTTAATTATAAATGAACTTTTAATGATGGAAATTTTGGTGAAGAATGATATTAATTATTACTTGTCTTTCTTATTTGGCCCCTTGTATGGATGGTTTGGGTATTGAGAGTACCCTAGGATGAGACCTTGATTATATGTTAGAAGACCTTGATGAGTCTCGATGTGTAGATAAAGGGGTGTTCCTTGTAATCTTTTCATAGGTCAGTGACATCGAAGTTTTGAGATGTAGCCTAATAATGTGAAAGTGATAACCCGTGTGGGTTGTAAGTTTGTGGGTTGTACATTGTACTTATGAATAAGTGTCTTGGATGTGGTGTCATTAGTGATGGGTGTTTTGTTTTTGGTGTTATGAACCATGTGGGTTCAGGACATATGAGTTGTGTTATGGATCATGTAGTGGGGGTTTTGGTTCATGGTTCCTATGTATGTGTGAAAGTATTCTTGGTGATAAACCTAAAGTTAATGTTATCGTGGTACTTTGGATGCAGTGTTCTATAACAGGGACAAGAGAGTCAACCGTGAGTGGTGACTTGTTGGAAGTTTGACATATGTGACTTAGAGAGAGGTCCAGTGTATCTTTCTTATTGTGACTCCAGTTTAGGGAGTTGGTATTTTTCAACCTTTTAGGTGACCTATAAGAGAAGTCAGATGAGGTTTCTATTGATTTTGGGTGTGTATCGTACATGTGGATGTTTTGGAATTATAAGTGAAACACGAAGAGTGTTTCCTAGAGCAAGTTTATCCTAGAGGTCTAAGTGGGAAGGTTGATGGTTTTGGTGATGTTACTCGAGCCATGGTTATGTGTTGAAGGTTTTTTGGAAATCAAGGATGACCTTGTGGGAGGTTATCATAGTGTCGCAGGTGCCTTGGAATATGAAGCATGGGAGATACATCAGCAGTAGAGTTAATGCATAATGAGTACCATCATGTTTCAATAAATAGTATGGTTGTGATCTAGTTCTTCCAAGAGGGAACCTAAGTACCTTTAGTTTATTATAAGGGTAGATTTGATTGGTTGTATTGTTTGGATGTTTGAGTAGTCTGTGTGAACAATGATGAATGGAGGCCTTGATATTGATTTCAGGTGGACAATACAAGGGTGACTGAAGTGCAGATGGATGATTTTTTTATGAAAGTGACACTCAAGGTAAGGGTGGTCATGTGGTCTAGCTAGTTTGTGTGAATTTTTTGACCTTTGGGTGAGGTTTTTAGGATTCCTTGAGACTGATGGGGCTAACGTCCAAGAGGCATGGTCAGGTGAGTAAGCGGGCGTTGGGATAGGATTCAATAAGGTTTGTCTTGTGTGATCTAAAGTTGGTTTAAGTGTGTGATCATAGGAAGATGTGATACTTTAAAGACTCTGGTGAGGTCCAAATGTGGTTACATTCTGGTAAGGTATGAATCCATTTGTGATGGGTGAACATGTGGCTAGGTATAAGCACCTTTCGTTCTCTATGAAACCAAAGCTGGTAGCACAGCTATGTAAGAGACCATTGGTTTTGGTTGGTGTGGTAGACCATTTTGTTTTTATTTTCAATTGAAAGGGGAATTCCAGAAGGAATAAATTGGTTTGGTGTCATTAATTCCAAAGGAAACATTTTTTCATGGCTTTTTGAAAGATGGTTGTGGAGCAATGGTGATTCTTCGTTGGAAATCACGCCTGAACAATGGTGGCTAAGTGTTGATGGTATGTATGTGGGTAGGGAATCCTGAAACTCTTGGAAATTCATGGTTTCCTATATTGGTAGGTTACATAAATGTTTTAAAAGTTTTTTTAGTGTTATTTGACAACTTCTTATCATAATTTTAGCTAGTGACAATCATGCCCAACATCTTGACAACATCCCAGTTATGCTGATAAATATCTAGCTTATGCCTAGAGACTTGAAAGTTTTTTGGTTGGATGAGGGACATCATATAGTTTATTATCTATGGGAAGTATATGTGGAGATATATGGTGGAATTTCCGCCATCTATGGTTATAGGTGAGCTCCTTGGGATGGGATGGGTGTCTCCAAACATCGTGGGGGTTGTTCAAGGAAGTCGGGAATGGATATCAGATGATGTTGTTCTGTTTTTCAAGGAAAAATCCGAATGTCCATGTCCAAGTTTTGGGATTAATCTTATGACCCAAGCATGAACCATGATGGTTGGAATTTCTTGAGGAAAGTGATGGTAATGACACTCCAAAGTTCTGTAATGATAAGTTAGTCCTGAATTTATAGAGTATATAATGGATTTGATGTAGTGGCATGGAGATGCTAATACAAAACATGTGAGTTGCACTTTGGTTTCCTCATAAGAGAGCCAGGTGGGCCTTATATGTGATGGTTGGTTGAGCTAAGCGTTGGATTTGAGCTCGAGGCGGTTCTAAGAGGAATTTTAAGTGCATGTGTTAGAATAATTGATGGTGTGATAATGTAGGTTTAGTGTTAAAACCTCAATGGAGATCAAGCATGGACTCTGGTAAGTGTGGTTGAGTGACCAGGGATTTTCCTTAAGTGCAAAGGCATCTTGTTCAAGTGAGGTAACGACATGAAAATAGTGATGGTTTGGAGGGTAGTGTATGTCGTGATGGTGTAGTTCTACCGAAGGTCAGGAAATAACCCAATAAGTGCATTGGATGATAGTGATAGACCTTGAGTTAGGAAGTGCCTTAGGAAGGTGATAAAGGGGTAGCATGACAATAATGGAATATGGGTTCTCTGAGACAAGTTAGTTGGGGGTGGTCTGACGCGATATGGTAAAAGGAATAGACATGGTCAAGGGTGACCACATCCGGTTTGAGGTTTATAGTGGTGAGTGATTTTTGGAAATGAATTCATTCTTGAGTGAGGTCAATTTTTTCTTAGTCCATGAATGGATGGTGCAAGGATGTCCTCTTGGATGGTTTCAATAGTGGGTTTAGATGCCAATACAGAGTGAAATCCTTATGGATGTACAGGAACGGTGAGTTGGGAACATGTTAGGTGTATTTTGAAAGTTTATTTTGGGTTATAGTGGTATTTATTATATAGTGGAGGTTCCAATCACTAAAAGATTTTGGGGGTGAGTTAAAGTGTATGGTGGGAGAGAAACACAGTGGGAAAGTGGTTGGTGGATGTCAAAATTGGTGTTTCAGGTTGGGTGGACTCAGGTGATTACTATTCTATGAAATTTTCTATGATATCAAGCGTTAGATCGGGTTTGATCAGTTGAGTGACTAGAGTATTTTGGTTATGTCTTGGATGTATGGTTATGGAATGGGATTGTTGATACTGGAGTGGTGGATCTATGAAGTTGATAAATGTAGCTAGAAGTACTGTGTGTTTCCTCTAGGTGATATCAAGTTTTGGCCACCATTAGAGTTTTGAAAACATAGTAAAATAGCACCAAGTGATTTTGGACATGAGTTGAAAAGAGGATCAGGCCGATGGAGTGTCTATTGGCTCTTCCATAATGATATGATTCTGGGTGTGAAGTTTCCTTGTGTTATGTTTTAGTTATAATTTTCTAGGATTCCCTATGGAGTTCTATGGTTGAGGTGGATGGGTCCTTTGAGGAGCATCTGGTTTGAATTGTGGATCCTAGAGAAAAAGTAGTGTGGGGAAATATTTACCCTTTGTTTGAGTTTTGTGACAGTATGGAAATGTTCAGGAAGAGACTTGGGAGAGAGAGAGTCAGATGTGTGGGCACAGTGACCCAACCTCTATGTTTCAGAATCTCAGTGATGCTTGGAAGTATAGCTTTAGGATGATCCATTATAAGGTGGAGAGTTTGTAAGATCTTATACTTATTGGAGGTATGTACTTGTTTAAATTTTTTTCTAATCTCTTATTCTTGGTCAATGAAATGTTTAATAGGTGTATAAGGGGCCTCAAGGGTGTTCTAGGGGGTTTAGGACATGAATGGAAGGAAAATGGGTCCAACCTATGCAAGTTTCATGGTTGGAACATGGTTAAGGAAATAATATAAGGGGGAGGCCCAAACCATGAAAGGGGGACGACCAAACCGTGTGGCTCATTAAAAGTGTTGTTTCCAGTTTTCCCTCTTGGGATTTTAAGTATCCCACCCGATTTTATTCCCATGTCCTTTCATTGCATCCCTTGTGATGAACCCTAGCGACAAAATCTTCCCTTGGGTCAATCTCATTTATTTCTAAGTCATTTGGATCATTTTTGGTTGTGGATTGAAGCTCCAGGTAAGTCTAATGCTCCTCTTGGTTCTTTTCTTTGGATTAGGGTTTTTAGTTCAACTCATCTTCTTCTGAAGCCCTAAACCCCTCTTTTTCTAGTGGAATTTATGTTGTGACTTTAAGGGGTGCTTGAATCTGGATCTAAGGCTATGATTAAGAGTGCATTCATTGTCATATTTGAGGTAGGTGGTATATAAGTTATATCCCATAGTCCTTGAGTTGATTTGTGCAAGTGTGATTGTGCTTTTTCTTATCCTTTATAGTGATTTTGATGCCTTTAGTAATATTTGTTAAAATGGTTGCCTAAATAATGATTTTAACCCCTCATGATCCCCGTGGGATGCATGAAGGATGATTAGAATGATTTAGGGCCACCCATGGTGTGCTCTAGCATTCCCGAACCTAGAAATTAGTAAGGTTAAGTGTAGAGTTTATGTGTGATAACATAGAGCCCATGTTAAACATGTTAATATGTTAGGTTGATTGAAAATGTAATATTGATAGTTGTGCCTAGATTTGACAATGGTATAAGGGGTTGGTTGGCATGGCATTAAAAGGGGTTAATTAAGTTAATAAAGATTATGTAAAGTGTATTATGAATTATTCTAGAAATTCCTAAGAGGATGGGTGCATATGAAATGATGAATAGGTTAAATTGGAAATGGATTGGGAATTGATGAATATGTTAATTGGGTAAATGCATGGGAATTATGGAATATACCTAATTGGTTGAGGCATGAGAATGGTAAATGGGCTAGTTGGGTTAAGGCATGTGAATGAGAATATGTAAATGGTCTTAATGAGTGTGAAATGATGAAAATGTTAAATTGGTAATGGGTTTTCAATTTAGGGATATGTTAAATGGGTTTTCCTAAGTAAATTTATGAGATGGTAAATAGGAAAAGGTGTGGGAATTATTGAATATGCTTAGTGAGTTAGGCATGAGAATGGGAAATGGGCTAAATGTGATGTGTAATGTAAATGGTAATTGTGTTAATGGGTTATGGAATAATATTAATGCCCATGTTTATTGTTATGGATTGTTATTGTTATGTGTATTGTTTTGGTTATGATTTGTGATATGGTATGTGTGCGGTGAATAGATAAATAAGTATGTGCACATGGCTTTGTAAAGTGGAGTATTGACATGAGGATCTACGCCCACAGGTCGAGTTAGATTGAGGATCTAAACTCCACCCCATAATGCACAGGTTAGAGAAGTGGACAGAGTTATATTTCCTTAATGGTTTTATTCAATGAGACCACCTTGGACAAGGCTCCAAGGTGAGTGTGATGTATTTGTTATGATGTGTTTATCCTTAGTGAGATAGGTAACTTGACTTATTCCCCTTGTGTATTGTAATTTCTGAATATGCCTAACCTATTGAACACATGATGAAAATGAATTAAGTAATGAAGATGGTATAAGTAGTGAAACTTGAAATAATTCTAGGAAATGATTAAGTGAACATTGCTAAATAATGGTACTCAAGTTTTCCTTGTTTACCTTGTATTTTAATTAGTACTATAACTCCCCAACCCCAGTTACCCAGAGTCTATGCATTATTACATAATATTGTCATGATCACAAGGGATCAAATCCCAAAAGACCGATTAGTTTAGTATCTTTGGAAGTACTAGATACATTCATAAGTTTTACATTACATTATAAAATGAAAAAAATGACATTGTATCCATTTAACACATTCATATCACTTAGACTATCCCTGTAGGTCAGTCATAATATACTTATTCTCATCCTGGGAAAAATAAAACATAGAAAGGGGTGAGCTTAGATGATCAGTAAGGATAAAAATATAGCGGAAACTTTCACAAATAAGCATAAACATTTAAGGCAATGTATAAGACTAAAATATAAGCCTTTTAAACTTAAACTTCAGCATAATATGGAAAATGTAAATCAAATAATTCCATTTACTTATTCACATGGATATTCTACTAGTCGAATAATCACATGAAATATCAATAGCCAATTTCATAATGGTGGAATGCATAATCCCAGACTTCATAACCACATAGTCAAGGCCTCGTGCCAAGACTACAAATAAGATTTTATCAAGGACTTGTTCCAAGACACTAGTTTGTCTCATGAGACCTACCGATGCATCGAGGAGCTATAGCAGGCTCCACCTGTCACTTACAAAGTCCAATGCATTCCTCATATGAAAAGGTTGAAACATAACATAAACATTCGTATTAAAACTAACATAAAAATGTTAATACTTTAACCATAAACCATGAATGGTATAAAAATAACACATACATAGTCAAAAATATCACAAAACCTTTAATACAATATGGAATATTGTATCATAATAAATCAACTTCAAATAAGTGTAAAATCCATCAAAGGATGTTGACATAGATGAAATCAAAACTGTTTGAGAGAAATATATCTTTCTATTTTGAAATCATTTAAAAGTCATGTAATTATAAAAGAAAACATTTATTTTGAAAATATTCTTATAATATTTAAGGGAAGCTCCTAAGTTGTTATAATGGTGGAAAATATCTACACCCGTCGTATAAGTTAAAAAACATTTTTTCCTTAATTTTGTCGAAAATGTCGTAAAGGACCTTGTTTGGAAAATGACGGAAAGGTTCCTTTATAAAAATTTTATAAAAATTCAAAAAATGGTATAAATGAATTTAACCCATAGTCTAGGAAATATTAAAAATGTTTTGAAATACATTTTTAAGAAACACAGATGTGGATGATAATGAGGTCACAGTAGATACTCACGTATAAACAACCTCAGATAATGAAGAGATTGTAGAATTAACCCTTAACTTGAACATTTCTTTGGTCGAGGGTACATTAACCTCCTGTATAATAGTTAAATAATTTTTATTAAATTATACAAGAACCACACACATAAATATGATATCATATATGATTCTTCTAATATTGCTTTGTTAATAATATTTTAGTAGTATCATTGTTTCGGGTGTTAAATGATTCATTGTCCTTTATATGTTTTGTTACGTAAGTCATGTTTGTTATGGATAGGATGTATTTGATTCATATACATAATTATATTAAGTTCTTAAACATTATTTTTTTTAATCATAAAATGAAATTTATTCTTGAATGGTTACGATGGGGAATGAATCTCATCACGTTCATGGAGACGGTAATCCATACGTATGCATGAGCGACAATACCATTATATTGATGGTGAAATAATATGTAATTGGATGGTATATCATATATAAAGAATAATTAACATGTTATATTTATTATTTACATCATTTATACTCATTATTATACCCATCCAAATAATTAAGTGTTTGAATAACAAACTACACCACGACGTGGAGACGGTAAGTCGTATGTACGCACGTATGGTGAATTTCCATTCATAGGATGGATAGAATAATGAATATGGTTGTACCATATTTATAATAACATCATAGTGTGTATAAGGTACTAGAGATATTATTTTGGTATGGTAATAACAAATAAAGAGGAAGTTGAAGAAGAAAATAACTTTGAAAGAGGTGGTGAAATTATTACCTCTTCTTTGGGTGTTTCCTTTTGAGTTGATCAAAAGGACTCCTTACGTTGGATTTATGATTAAATTAATGCCTCCAGGTCTAAGTGAAGATAGTTGGAATGATATTTGTGCGGGTTTTGGATGATCCAAATTTATTTGTAGGTGCAATTTTGAGAGAAGGTGAAGTACTTTTTTATAAGATAGGTGAGGCTCACTTTAGGAAAAGTATGAAATATTATTTTATTATACAATCATATTCAGTTTATAATGGATAAAAAATGATTTATTTTGAGGATAAGGTTGGTATGGGTCTAAAACCTCTCAACCAATAGGTTTTAGGAAGGTTTAGGACACCATATTAACCTTATCTTTTAGATTTAACTCTTAGTTAAATAATTTGACATTTACCATGTCTCTTTGTATTTTTATATTATAGGGTTAATAAACTTACTATAAACTTTCAAGAGAACCAAAAGTGGTTAATTATAGATATATCTAACCTTATCTAAGTCCTTTTGTATAACCTTATATTTTTAGGAATATTATATCAATTAATAATAGAGTATTTGTTTTAAAAACACATTTATGTCAATTTTGACACTATTTGGTATTTTGTTTTTGTTAAAGTCATACCAGTATGATTACTTAGAAAAAAATTCATTGAATCAACCCTAAAATGTCATATTAACCTATAAAATAAGTGGAATTCATCAAAAGTCTCAATTTACATTTATTTGGATATTTATAATATCAATTATTTTAATCTTTTATTAATAAGGTAATTACTGCATCATCATTGTGTCATAAATAAATTAAATTATTTAATGTCTAAAAATTATGAATAAAATATAATTATGTATGAAATATTTTTATATTTATAATGAATATTTATATTTGAATTTATCTTATGTATAACCCTATATTAAAAATGTATTAGTTATTAAACTTTGAATTTAACACTTTTAACTCTTCTTTAAATAAAATAATAATAAATGTCCTAATCTAATCCAAGTGGACCTAAAGGATAATATTTTACTCTTAAGGTTGTTTTTGGTCGAAATACACTTACCCAATATAATTAGGACATGTTTTAGGGTAATAATAATATCATTTTTACCTTTAATTACCCTATTTACTTTTAATCGTGGTAAATAAGTCAAAAGTTACTATTCACCAAAAATTATTTTCATCTTATTGAACCACATTTTACATAATTATTTCAACTTTTTCTCTCGTATTTTTTAAATTCATTTCACAAAAGCGGTAAAATTACATTTTATGCAAATTTTCAAACGTGCCTAGAAGGTGGGTAAAATACGGTAAAAAGTTCAATAAAATTTTATATATCTAATGTTATTATAAAATGACTCCAATGAATTACATTGAACATATATAGGTATTATTTATCTATTTTTACCTAAAATAAAGTTAAATAAAATAATTAATTATTTAAATAAAAAGTCGGTTTTAAACAATAACAATGTTTTTCACTATTCATCAAAAATTGAAAGTTTTCAGAAAAATACCAAAAATTCACCCTAAGATAATTTTGATATTATGAATCCAAAAATGAAGTCCATTTTGAAAAATAAAATTTATAAAATTTCAAGAAGTGGGTATTACTATTTATAACGGCTAGTTTGGTTGGTCGTAGTGTGTTAGAACTCGAATTTGTGTACAATGCAAGCTATTATATTATTCAAAGAGAAGCGTACCATGGAATCTTGGGGTGTTATAAGTACTTATATACACTATCTATTTAGACTGGATATTTTGTATACACCATTGGTGGTGGCTTACTGATTTGTACTCACACCATGCCCGGGCCACTTTTGGGTACCCAAGAACATTTCACAATTGCGGGTCAAGAAAAGGGAAAAGTCCTTATGCTATGGAGATGAGTTGTGATTAGAGTGTGCATGGATGGGGATCTAGTCTTGGAGTCAGGACCCATTTGGGGGATTCATCTGTTTCTATTTATTTTGGGTTTTCACTTAATTTATCAGTATTAGCATGACATGAAATATTATCATTTTGTTACGGTTTGTACCTAGTTTTGGGAGATGTTTGATTATACATGTTCATTAGTTATTGTTTATTGTTCCAATATTTAATTTTTTATCGACTGTGGCTTAATTTGATAAAGAGGGTATAGTTTTCCACATGATTTATTAGACCCTCACCACTAGTCATCAACCTCCAGCGTATGGGGTGGTGCACTTGAGTTCATGTGATGACTCGTCTCGGGGAACCGGTTAGTGGCTCCCAGGTCAGGGAAGTTATAGATCGTGTGGTTTTCATAGGACATAGTCAAATAAAACTTCTCTATACTCCTAATTCATCCTAGTGGTTGACTAGGGTCACCTATCATGGAGTAGAGCATGGTATTTCCACTTATCCTAGAAGTTATGTATTTTTGTTTTTTTATATTAATTTTTAAAGGAGGAGAGAAATGAGGGGTGGTTGTTTTGATAAATTCAAATAGAAAAAATGAAAATGCAGGACAGAATGGATGCAATATAGAAATACACTTATGGATTCATCTTTTTGATCCTTGTCTCATAATATTTAACCTTAAATTCTATTCTTTGTGTGTTCTAATCGGCTTCACATAGCCTTACTGCATAAATTATGTGAATGAACATCACACTAAAGGAGATGATTCTAAGTGATCAGCTCATCACTCTCTCAAATGGGTTATAATGATGATCTCATCCTCTATTCAGATCACTGCACCTATTATACAACATTGATTCGAATAGTGGGAGGGAAGAGAGTGTTCAAAAGTGTGAAAGAAAATCAGAAGGTGACAGACATGAATTTTGATCATCCCCTCAACCTCTCACTGTCTAGAGATCCTCAAAAAAAAATTAGAAGGAATCAAGTCATGTATGAAAGGCAACGCGACTTGGATGGGATCTTTGTTTGTATTTGGTAGGAACAGGTAATGTGGATTGTGTTTTTCCTTCCTTAAGCTCGAGGTAGTCATGGGATCTTCATCATCTCTACTTTTAGTTGGTGGTTCATCTTCTCAGAGCTTCAGTATATCTCAGATTTTTCTCCACTAGTCGGACATAGCGGCTTTCATCAGTTCATCATCGATGGATCTTCAATTGAATTTTCTCTTTATGTCACAGCTTCATCAAGCATGGTCAGATGTGGTACGACTAGCTTCATCCTTTTTATCAATGGATAGCACTGGATTTAGAAATCTAGTTTCGATCGGTGTGGTAAAATTATTCATATTTGAGCTTGGGTATTCCTCTCCATCGAGATTCAATAGTGGTGAATGTCTAAAGACGTTATGGATAGAGAAAATAATGATGATGGTAATCGCATTCATTTCATTGAAATAGGGTAAAACCCTACCATTATTCCCCCATTTAATTTGGTAAAAGACATTTAATTAGGGGAATCCCAAAGGAGGGTGAGTTCAGGCTATAAAAAGGGATCGAATCCAACATTTTTCATCATCGGATTCTCAAGAAACCCATCTTTAGCTTTGAGTGTAGTATTTTTTTAGTTTTTTATTCATATATTCAAGAGATAATTACATGAGTGTTTTCTCCTTGTAATTGAGAGAGTTTGTACCCATATTTTTTCATAGTGAAATCCTTCTATTTTCCTGTAAAGATCCAGATTTTTCCATGTAAATTTTTTTTAATGATATAGGAATATTACAAGTCTGTGAAAATTGACAGCACGTGATTCCGAGGCCCAGTGTACCCGGAATGAATTTCTGAACTTTTTTTGGGTACTTTCAGTAAATGTGTGAGTGGGTTTTTGTAACTTTTGAACCGATGCTCAGAATTGAAATTTGAGGGAACCGTAGAACTCGCAATGTCGATATTCACTTAAGGAGACATTCACCTTGACCATAGTAGGTCTAGGGTGTAAATTCATTTTTGGACTTTTCGTGGGAGAAAATAAAATAAACATGATTTATTTTATTTTTGAAATTTAAACCTCCCATTTTAAATATGAAGGTGGGGACCACATGAGAGTGGTTGGGCATTTAATTCTGAACATTAAATGCCCAGTTACACAAAATGTATAACCACATTCAACCTTAATTAATTGGATTCATTAATTTGGAATTAATGAATCAACTTTAAACTCTTGGCTTTCTCCAAATTAAATGTGCCAACTTAATTTAATTAATGTAAAAACTTTAATTAAATTATTTCTTAATCTTATATAATTTGGAACCTTACCTCTCACAGAAAAAGGGGTTTGGGAATGGAGGGGAGAGATTTGGAGAGTTGGAAAGATCTTTCTCCAACAAAGGAGATCCTCCAAAGAAGAACGACTTCCAGAATCGAAGAACGAGGAACCAACCTTGGAGCATCTTACAGGGGTGACGAACACTGACGTCAATCTTCAATGACTTCGTCTTCTTCCTCACGCCACCTCCATCATAAAATCGAGGTAGGGGATTTATTTATATATTATTGAATTTATTTATCGATTCTTCATATTCTGGTTTCACAATGAAGATGGCCAAACTAACATGGTCATCGTCCCACGCATATACCTTGCCTCTTATCTTTTGATTCTCTACGTGTCCCCCATGAATTCCTCAATTCCAAATATTTAATAATGATGGAAACACAATATTTTTTTGAGCGTGACATATGGACGCGGATCCCTTGACCCAAGGATCACGAATATGCGATCGTTTTATTTTTTGGGCTTAGAACGAAGCCACAATGGCTCACAGAAGAAGATGGTGGTCGACACCCGACCAGTCGCAAGAAAGGGAGGTGTGCATCCGCACCGCCGAATGATGAGGAATCTGCGTCCCTTCGGCTGCAGCGGGGCAGGGTGGCAGCCGGCATCCAGCCAGCCGCGTTGCAGAGCGGCAGCGCGCGTCCACGCTGTCGGAGGAGAAGGAGGTCGCGGTCGCTTGTCCATGGCAGAGGTCGAAGAGTGTCTGGTCGTGCTGGCCACGGTGGAGTAGCGGCACATGATCACGCTGTTGGGAGGAGGGCAGGCCAGAACACCGGCCAGCTGTTGCGGTTCGGTGAGACCCGGTCGGGTCCCGTGGTGACTTTTTAGTGCCTAAAGGTGCTGCCCGTTTCCCTTCCAAATAGAAGAGGGACGCTCCCCCTTTGGCGCAAACTCGGGCAGACCATGCCACCGGGTCATGCCACTAGGCCACGCCATGAGGCCGCGCCACTGGGCCGCACCACCAGGTCGTGCCACCGGGCTGCGCCCAGCGCGGGCCGGGCCGCCCCCTTCGCGGGCCATGCCAGACCACAACCCAGCGGACTAGGCCCACCACATCCCATGCCAACTGGACCGAACCCGAATCACTCCGGGTCGACCCAAACTAGTTCGGGTTGGCCTAGGCCGGGTCGGACCAGACCCGAGACCATCTGGACCCAATTACACCTTTATAGCCATAACTTGTGAATTAGGCATCCATTTGACGAACCATCTACGACACCAAAATACTTGGATCGAGATGGTCCTATTGGTATACTCCACTTTAGTTTTAGATAAAGTTGGAGTATGGCTAGGTTGGATCGAACCCCGAATCCAACCGGGCCCTCAGAGTGGAAATGCTAATAACTTACAGACCAGGTGTCTGATCAGCATGTCATCTGTTGTGTTGGGTCCCTTAGGACATAACAGACCTTTAGGTTACTTCTTCATGGAACTTTGGGGTGGTTTATGTATGAACTATGGCTTGGGTAGTGGTTCTCCCGAGCGCGCTACGTACAGAACCATGTGACTGGCTGAGACTTGACGACTGCTGATCGTTTCAACTCGGAGTGGCTCGACAGGCCTAGTGGGGAGCACCTCTGTGTGGTGCAGAAGACTCATGGTGGGGAGTGCCTCTATGTGACATGGCAGACCCACGGTACTCGATAGGAGGATTACCTTAGCAGGACATGAGGGAGAGTGTCTCTGTGTAACGTGGCAGACCCACGGTGGGGAGCACCTCTGTGTAACACGGCAGACCCACGGTACTCGACAAGAGGGGTACCTTAGCAATCCAAGGTTAGTGGGAAGCGCCTCTGTGTGACACGGAAGGCCCATTATACTCCATAGAGGAGGATTTCTCCAGCATCCGAGGTGTTCGGCGTTGTGACTAGGGATGTTACTTGTTATTATCCCTAGAGAATCATGTGGCTAGCTATCAGCTTTCATAGCGATCCTATGTGGGTCAGCATTATAATCCTGTTTCTCAGAGTTGTATACCTAGTTTGAGCTGAGTCTTATATCTTCATGGTGTACCTATGTGGTACTTTATCTTCGTGGTGATACCTATGTGGTACTTCTACCCTCGTGGTATTACCTGTGTGGTATTCTTCCCTCTTGTGTGAGGTGGGTATATTCTGATAACTTAGGTATATGTATAGGCATATACCTAAGTAGGTATGATTGTTGTTTC
Organism: Viscum album; assembly: GCA_963277665.1. Classification (NCBI taxonomy): domain Eukaryota; kingdom Viridiplantae; phylum Streptophyta; class Magnoliopsida; order Santalales; family Viscaceae; genus Viscum; species Viscum album. Next base: position 1,211,278,545 of record OY728127.1, read on the forward strand.
TATGTTTTTTGGTTTATCCTTTGTGTATTTGAGATACCTTCAGGGGTCTCAGGGTCCCTACTAAGTATTATTATACTCACCCCTGTACGGGCTATGCTCGCATATCATTGTGTCTGGTGCAGACAACGGACAACACTGACTGAGGATGAGGGTACCTAGACTGTAGACTACTCAAAGGTGGACCTTTGATTATGTGATCCACAGAGACAATCTTTTGAGAGTTGTACCTACCCTTCAGGTAGGATCCTTGGTGGGTGTTCATAGGAGGTGTGCTCATTTTTACTTGTACTTTCTAGTTTTTCTTATACTTTCCAGTTGGGCTTGTATTTTGGCCCCTTTACTTTCTATACACACCCTGTTTACTATATAGTTTACTTTGCGCTTGTACATGGATGTGTGCTTGGTTTGTGTGAGTTTACAGTTTATAAAGGCAAAGCCTTCCTGTTTTGGGGAATATGCCTTTCAGTGCTTGTCTCCAGCCCCTGGCCTATGGATGGTGGTCTTGGGGTAGTCACGGCACGGGCCCCAGGGGATGGGTCATGACAAATTGGTATTAGAGGATTTTGGTTCTACCGAAGAACTAAGACTCTGATATTTTCTGTGAAGTAATAGTGTTAAGTGTTATGAGTGTGGTTTTCAGTTCGGGGAGTCTAGTGTTGGTGCATCGGCCAACGTATCCATACACCAGGACCCTGACATCTGATTTCCAACTCAGTGCATGAAAACACTGATTGTGTATGTATTTTTGAAATGTTTTCTTTGTGATCTCTTTGAGTCATCTCACTAGGTATAAACTTAATGACCATGGTGCACCTATTTCTTTTTAGGATACCTCCACACAGACAGCCATCCAGGATTTCAGTTAGAATACGTGATGACAGCCCACCGAGTGACGAGGCTTCAGTGCAGATACCCCTTATGGCAGTTTAACCATCGGGTGGTGTACCAGCAGCACCACTACACGTTGGGAAGCCGATGACACCAGCCCCAGCAGTAGAGGGAGCACACCACTTGAGCGTGTTGCATGAGTTCCAGTTCTAGAGGCCACTGAGGTTCCAGGGCGATACAGATCCACAGGCAGCTGAGTATTGGTTGGAGGTTGTGGTTATAGTTTTTCAACTAGTAGGGACACCAGCTGATCTCATGGTGATCCTTGGCACCAGTCTTCTTCAGACAGTAGTGGGCATATGGTGGAGCTTGATGCTCTAGGATCACAAAGAGGTGACTCTCATCTGGGCGGACTTCAAGGGCCTTTTCAGGGCAGAGTTCTTCTCAGCGACCTTATGCTCAGTGCTTATACAGGAGCTTCTCCACTTACAGCAGGGTAGCATGACCGTGGATTAGTATTCAGCGAGGTTCACCGACCTCTCGTGCTACTCCACTAATATGGTGTGGGACCCATTCTTTAGGACCTAGACCTTCAATAAGGGGATTTGATGGTAGATTATATCTTTGATGGTTTATCTCAGCATCGTGACACAGGCAGGGGTGTTAGAGAGAGCACCCTTAGTATAGAGTTTCCTTGATGAGCAGTCACCGGCAGCGAGACCCACCACCGGACGACACATAGCAAATTCATCGGTAGCTAGCAGCAGATGGGTTATGAAGAGGTCTAAGAGGAACATACCTATAGGGTGACGACATCGGGATATAGGTTCAGTGGTGTGGGGCTCTCGATGTAGAGCAAGATAGGTAAAGATCATGTAGTGTTACTCATGCAGCGGATAGGGTCACATGGCTCGCGACTGCCCGACCCACCATATAGACGACCAGCATATGATCAAAGGACTTCCTGGGTAGAGGTGAATATTCGATCGAGGAGGTCCGTAGGCAGGAGGTGGACGTGGAAGAGGATAAGGCCATGAAGCAGGTGGTGGGTGACGATTTGAGGTTCTAGCTCCACCACCACCAGGAGGTCCACCCCGACCACAGGGAGCAGGTGGACAGGGATGAGCTCATCTCCAGGCAGCTGAGGCCTATGACCATGGAGCTCTGGAGATCATATGAGGTACGATATGTTTCTACTCCACCCTAGTTGTAGTACTTATAGACACATGTTCCAGTCACTCTTTTAATGCCACGGCCCATGTTCAGAGCTCGGAGATTCTGGTGGAGCCCTTGGCTTGATCCTTACGGCTAGAGACTCCTACAGGAGCATATTCAATGATTACGCACTGGTGCCAACAATGTGAGCTTACTCTAGGAGGCAAGATCTTCGGCTGGGATCTTCTAGTAGCAGTGTCGAGGCCTTATGACGTCATATGGGGTATGGACTGGTTATCCATAGTCCATGCTCAAATTGACTATATTAGGCACAAGGTGAAGTGTGTCCACACGGATGGGACCATGTTTTCCTACACAGGCGAGAAGGGAACCTTTGCAGCGCAGGATGGACTTACCCAGAGGAGGGTGCAGCTGATCACACATAATTTGTCTAGCCATACCCTCAGAGTGAATGATGTTGAGAGTCTGAGATATCCTATAGTGGTGGACTAGTACACTGATGATTTTCTTGATGATGTTCTGGGTCTACCTCCTTGCAGAGAGGTGGAATTTTACATCGACTTGTACCCTGGGATACCACCGATATCTACACCAGCATATTGGATGGCTCATGTGGAGCTTTGAGAGCTGCACATACAGCTAGGGGACTTGCAGATCAAGGGGTTCATTAGGCATAGTGTTTCCCCTTGTCCAGCCCCAATTTTGTTCGCTAAGAAGGCGGATGGGAGTTTGAAACTCTGTGTGGACTATCGGCGCCTAAAATAGGTGACTGTGAAGAAAAAGTACCCACTACCAAGGATTGAAAATCTCTTTGACCGGCTAAAGGGAGCACAATGGTTTTCGAAGATAGACCTCAGATCAGGCTATCACCAGCCCGGGGTACGAGAAGAGGATGTGCAGAAGACAGCCTTCAGATGTCGGTATGGCCACTATGAGTTCTTGGTTATGCCATTCGGCGTGACCAATGCCCTTGAAGTGTTCATGGGACTCATTAACATGATCTTACAGCCATAACTTAATCTCTTTATGGTGGTCTTCATCAACGACATCATGATATACTCAGCAACGGAGTTAGAGCATGTCTATCATCTGCAGATAGTTATGGACACACTCTGAGAGCACCAGCTTTATGGTAAGCTCTCGAAGTGATAATTCTATATATGATAGGTCCACTTTCTGGGACAAGTTATCTCAAAGGTTTTATTTGTGGTAGATCCAGTGAAGAGTGAGGTTGTGCTTGTTTGGGAGCCACCCAGGAATGTGACGGAGGTGCGGAGTTTTCTGGGTTTGGCCAGTTACTACTGGAGGTTTGTGCCTAACTTTTCCAAAGTGGTGAAACCCTTATCAGTGTTGAAAAAGAAGGGGAAACCCTTATTTTGGTTGGAGAGATGCCAGTGGAGTTTCGAGGAGCAGAGGCAGAGACTGATGAGTGCCCCCATCTTAAGGCTACCAGAGGAGGGCGTTGGGTACATAGTCTTCTGCGACACATCAGGGACCGGTCTTGGATGTGTCCTGATGCTGGAGTGAGCAGTCATTGCGTATGGTTCTCAACATTTGAGACAGGATGAGAAGAACTATGCTACCCATGACCTGGAGCTAGAATCAGTGGTCTTCTCCTTGAAGATGTGGTGACATTACTTTATGGGAAAACATTTTACAGTCTAGTCTAATCACAACAGTCTCAGGTATATCTTCTCTTAGAAGGAACTGAACCTAATATAGTGGTGTTGGCTTGATTTCCTCCAAGATTATGACTTCGAGATATTCTATACTCCTGGTAAGGCAAACATAGTAGCAGATGCACTCAGTAGGAGATCTGTTATACAGTTACTAAGTGAAGCGATGGAGCAGCTAGCCGCTTTGCGGATATCCTATGTGGATCGAGATGGAGCAGCTTATCTTCAGTATCTAACAGTTACTCCCCCACTCCTTCAATGAGTTAGGGAGGCACACCTTGGGGATGCTGACAGCGAGGCTTAATGTGCTCAGATATCCATAGGACAGGCACCTGATGGATTTTCTGAAGGTGGGGAGCACATCATCCTCTTCAGAGGGTATATTATGGTACTGATGGCACTACAGGAGGAAGTGTTGAGGGAGTTCCATACATCCCCTCTAGCAGTACATCCAATAGTGGTAAAGATATACCAGGACCTTCGGCATCAGCACTGGTTGTCGGGAATGAAGAAAGTTGTAGTAGAGTTTGTCTCTCAGTGCCTCACTTTTCAGCAAGTGAGGGCAGAGCATCAGGTTCCAGCAGGCTTAGTTCAGCCACTAGAGGTGCCAGAGTGGAAGTGGGATGAAATTTCTATGGACTTTGATATAGGACTTCCATGCACATCCAGGAGTCATGATTCTATCTGGGTGATCATTGACCAACTCACCAAGTTGTCCCACTTCCTACCTATCATAGAGTAGGGATCAGTAGAGAGCTTGGGACGCCTCTACTTATATGAGATTATACAGCTAAATGGAGTTCTATCTACGATTGTCTCTGATCGTGATGCACATTTTACTTCCCGGCTATGGAAGGGGTTGCAGGAGGCGTTCAGGACACAACTTTGGTTGAGCACCTCCTTCCATCCTCAGATAGATGGTTAGAAAAAGTGGATCATTCAGACCCTTAAGGACATGCTACATGCTTGCATCCTTGATTTTGGCTGTAGCTGGGAGGATCACTTGCCTTTGGTAGAGTTCACATACAACAACAGATATCACTCCACTATCGGTATAGAACCATTCGAGGCGTTGTATGGGTGACCTTGCAGATCACCACTGTGTTGGACTGACCCAGTGGAGTCAGTACTCGTGGGACCAGAGATGGTACGGGCTACCATGGAGAAAGTGAAGATCAACCAAGAGTGGATGAAGACTACACAGAGCAGGTAGAAGTCCTATGCTGACAAGAGATGGAGACCTCTTGAGTTCAAAGATGGTGACCATGTCTTTCTATGGGTCTCACCTTGATGAGGTTTGTGGAGGTTTGGTCGGGGCGGCAAGTTATATCTGAGGTTCATCAAACCCCTTCAATTCCTTAACAGAGTTGGTGAGGTGGCTTACCGCTTAGCTCTTCCAACTCAGTTGCACCGGGTGCATGACGTTTTCCACGTATCCCAGCTGAGGAGATACATACATGATCCTTCGCACATCTTTGACTAGGGAGATCTAGACATCGATGATGGGGTGACGTTTTCAAAGGTTCCAGTGGAGATTTAGGATCGATAAAATCAGGTCCTTTGTGGGTAGTCGATAACTCTAGTGCACGTTCATTCGTAGCACGGGAACATCCAGGAGAGCACATGGGAGCGGGAGGCTCAGATTCATGCTCAGTACTCCCAATTGTTTTTCTAGTTTGTGTTGTGGCTTTCGAGGATGAAAATCCCTTAGGTGGGGAGAATGTAAAGACCTAGATTTTACATGTAAATCTTTTTTGATTATATGGGAATATTATGAGCCAGTGAAAATTGACGGCACGTGATTCTGAGGCCCGGTGTGCCTGGAATGAATTTCCGAACTTTTTTTCAGGTACGTTCAGTAAATGTGCGAGTGGGTTTTTTAACTTTTAAACCAGTGCTTGGAATTGAAATTCGAGGGCATCATTGAACTCATAGCGCTGATATTCTCTTAAGGAGACTTTCACATCGACAGCAGTAGGTCGAGGGTGGAAATTAGTTTTCAGACTTTTGTGGGAAAATATAAAATAAACATGATTTATTTTTTTTTTGAAATTTAAACCTACCATTTGAAACATGAAGGTGGGGACCACATGAGGGTGGTCGGGCATTTAATGTTGGGAATTAAATTCCCAGTTACACAAAAATGTGTAACAACATTCCACCTTAATTAATAGGATTCATTAATTCAGAATTAATGAATCAAATTTAAACTCTTGGCTTTCTCCAAATTAAATGTGCCAACTTAATTTAATTAATGTAAAAATTTTAATTAAATTATTAATTAAGATTATATAATTTGGAATCTCACCTATCATGGGAAAAGGGGTTTGGAAAAGGAGGGGAGAGCTTTAGAGAGTTGGAAAGATCTTTCTCCAACAAAAAAGATCCTCCAATGAAGAATGACTTCTAGAATTGAAGAACAAGGAATCGACCTTGGAGTGTCTTGCGGGGTGATGAACGCCGATGTCAATATTCAATGACTTCATATTCTTCATCGTTCCACCTCCATCAGAAAATTGAGGAAGGAGATTTATTTATATATGATTGAATTTATTTATCGATTCTTCATATTCTGGTTTCACAACGACGATGGCCAAACTAACACGGCCATCGTCCCTTGCATATACCTTGCAGCTTATCTTTTGATTCTCCACGCGTTCTTTGTACTTTCCTCAACGCCAAATATTTAATGATGTTGAAAACACAATATTTTGTTGAGCACGACATATGGGCGTGGGGCCCTCGACCCAAGGATCGTGAATATGTGATCATTTTTTTTTCGAGATTGGAACGAAGCCACAATGGCTCGTGGAAGGAGACAGCGGCCGGCACCCAGCCGACCATGAGGAAGGAAGGGTGGCGTGCGTCTGCGCCACCGGATGATAAGGAAGTCGTGGCCCGTCGGCTGTGGTGGGGCAGGGTGGCGACCAGTATCCGGTCGGCCACATTGCGGAGTGGCGGCGCGTATCCGCGCCGCCGGAGGTGCAGGAGGCCGCAGCTGCTTAGCCGCAGTAGAGACTGAAGAGTGGTCAGTCGTTCCAGCCACGGTGGAGCAGTGGCGTGCGACTGCACCACTGGGAGGAGGACCGTCCGGACCATCGTCTGGCAGTTGTGGTTCGACGAGACCCACTCGGTCTCACGGTGACTTGGAAGCGCCTAAAGGCGATGCTCGTTGCCATTCCAAATAGAAGGGGGACACTCTCCCTTAGGCGCCAACTCAGGTGGATTGCGCCACTAGGTTGCACCATCGGGCCGTGCCACCGAGTCATGCCACTGGGCTACGCCCAGCGTGGGCCAGGCTACACCCAGTGGGCCGGGTGGGCCACCCCCTTTGCGGGTCGGGCCGGACCACAACCTAGCGGGACAGGCCCACCGCAGCCCAGGCCAATCGAGCCAGACCCGAATTGGGTCGGGTCGACCCAAACCAATTTGGGTCGGCCCAGGCTGGGTTGGGCTGGGTCGGTCCGATTGGGTCAGACCAGACCTGGTCCCATCTGGACCTAGTTATGTCTTTGTGGCCATAACTTGTGAACCAGACATCTGTTTGAAGAACTATCTGCAGCACTAGAATCCTTGGATTGATATGGCCCTATTGGTATAATCCACTTGAGTTTTAGATAAATTTGGAGTATGTCCAGGTTGGATCGAACCCCAAATCCAACCAGACCCTCAGAGCGGAAACGCTAATAACTTACAGACCGGGCATCCGATCGACGCGTCGTCTGTTGCGTTGGGTCCCTTATGATATGAAGTACCATTGGGATATTTATTCATGGAACTTAGTGATGGTTGAGGTATGACTGATGTCTTGGGGATCGTTTCTCCCAAGGGCGCTACGAACAGAACCCTACGACTGGCTGAGACTTGACGACTGCTGGCCGTTTCTACTCAGAGTGACTCAACAGACCCAGTGGGGAGCGCATCTGTGTGATGTTGAAGACCCATGGTGGGGATATCCTCTATGTGACACGGAAAACTCATGGTAATTGATAGGAAGAGTACCTCATTAGGCCATGAGGGGGAGCGCCTCTATGTGACGCGATAGACCCACGGTGGGGAGCGCCTCTGTGTGACGTGGTAGACCCACAATACTCAATAGGAGGGGTACCTTAGCAGTCCAAGGTTAGTGGGAAGCGCCTCTGTGTGACACGGCAGGCCCATTGTACTCTATAGAGGAGGAGTTCTCCAGCAGCTGAGGTGTTCGACGTTGTGACTAGGGATGTTACTTGTTATTATTCCTGGAGAATCTTGTGGTTGGCTAATAGCTTTCATAGCAATCCTATGTGGTTCAACATCATAATCCTATTTCTTAGAGTTGTATACCTGGTTTGAGCTGAGTCTTATATATTCATGGTTTACATGTGTGGTACTTTATCTTAATGGTGATACTTGTGTGGTACTCCTACCCTCGTGGTATTACCTGTGTGGTATTCTTCCCTCCTGTGTGAGGTGGGTATATTCTGATAACTTAGGTATATGTATGGGTATATACCTAAGTAGGTATGACTATTGTTTCTATGTTTTTTTATCCTTTGTGGATTTGAGAGACCTTAGGGGGTCTCGGGGTCCCTACTGAGTATTGTTATACTCACCCCTACACAGGCTACGCCCACATCTTGTTGTGTCTGGTGTAGACGACGGACAGCGCTGACTAAGGACAAGGGTACCTGGACTGGAGACTGCTCAGAGGTGGACTATTTATGAGGTGATCCATAGAGACGATCGTTCAAGAGTTGTACCTAACCTTCAGGTAGGATCCTTGGTGGGTGTTCACAGGAGTTGTACTCAGTTTTACTTGTACTTTCCAATTTTTCTTGTACTTTCCGGTTGGGCTTTTATTATGGCTCCTTTACTTTCTGTACACACTCCGTTTACTATATAGTTTACTTTGAGCTTGTATTTGGCTATGTGCTTGGTTTGTGTGAGTTTACAGTTTATAAAGGAAATGCCTTCCCGTTTTGGGGAATACGCCTTTTGGTGCTTGTCACTAGTCCCTGACCTATGAAAAGTGGACTTGGGGTAGTCACAGCATGGGCCCTAGTGGATGGGTCGTGACATTTCTTATGATTTTTTACCCCTTTCATTTGTATGAGTTTTTCACATTACATCTGGTGTTAATTTTATTTTCTCATTTTTTCAATTTATTTTTATATCACAATTATCATTTCACTAAAGGGACAATTACTTATAATCCTAACAAGTGGTATCAAATGTGAGTTTCTATCCTGATGAAATTTTGGAATAACGATGTGTCCACATGTTGGAAAAATTTGAGATCGAAAAATTCAATGTAAATAATTTTTCATTGTGTAAAATGAAGATGCAAGCGATGCTTCGAAAAGATAACTTTATACAAGCAATTAGCAAAAAACTAGCAAGTGTGATGGATGAGAAATAGAATAACATGGACGAAATTTCTATTAACAACATAAAGTTGGATTTGGTAGATGGGGTCCTATCAATCATTGCAGAGAAAAGGGAAATGAAGAAAATTTGGGATACTCTGAAAAAAACTATACGAGGAAAAGTCACTCCACAAAAAAAATTATTGAAGAGAAAATTATACATTCTTTGAATGGTGGAGTCGTCATCAGTGACCAACCACATCAACACCCTCAATACCCTTTTTTCTCAGCTAGTAGTGTTGGGCTATAAATTTGTGGATACTAAACATACGAAGATTCTGCTCTAGAGTTTTCCAGATTTATATGATCAACTTATCGTAAACCTCACAAATAATATCCTAATTTATATGTTTCCCTTCAATGATGTTTCCGATGCGGTTCTTGATGAAGAAATTTAGTGCCATAATAAGGAAGATTGATAAAAAACCTCACACCAAGTGGAAGCTCTGTCAATGAAAAGAGGAAGAATGATGGAGCGTGGTTTCAGTGGGATCCAGAATCCTAGCAGGTCAAAATCAAGGAGTTAGAAGAAAAATGTTAGATGTTACAATTGCGGTAAAAGGGGGAATGTTAGAAAAGACTATTGTAATAACATGGTTGGTGAGAAAAACTCTCAAGGAAATGTGGTCAGTACATCTAAAAATGAAGACATAGTAGTCAGTGAAGCGGCGATAACTATTAAAGGTAGAAAGCATCTCGATGGTGCATGGATTATTGACTTAGGAGCAACGTGGAACATGACCTCTTGATGGGAATATTTTTATCATTATGAAACTATCTCAAAATGACTTGTGTATATGGGGAACATCATACATTGAAGATCTTTGTATTCGACGCCATCAAACTGAAGATGCATGATAACATAGTTCGAACCATCCAAGGAGTATACCATGTTCAGGGCCTCAAGAAGAATATTTCTCCCTTAGGAAAATTTGATGATATCGGATGCAATACTTTCACCAATAAATGGATTATGAATATTGTGAAGGGAGTGCTTTTGGGTATGAAGTTAGAGAATATATCAAAGAATCTATACATGCTTATGGTTGAAATGTATAAGGAAACAGATATAGTTATCGTGTTAACTACCTCGACAAAAGCGTTGAAGTCATATGACATCAGAAGATTTTATATATGTCTGAATAAGGCCTGAAGATTATTTCTAATTAAAATTTGGTATCTTTTCTTGTGAAGGTATCCTTTCTATTTTTTAAGCATTGTGTTTTGAGTAAGAAACGCAGGTTGAAGTTTGTAATTTCAATGGTGGGGAGCAAGGAAATCTTGGAGTTAATCCATTCCGACATTTGGAAAGCACTGGTTGTATCCCTAGGAGGACAAAGGTACTTTGTATCTTTCATTAATGATTATTCCAGGAGATTTTGGGTATTTCCAATAAAGAGGAAATCATATGTATTTAAAGACTTCAAAAAATTAAAAGCATGAAAGAAGATTGAATCTGAAAAGAAGATCAAGTGTTTGAGGACTGAAAATGGTGGAGAATATACAAGTGAGGAGTTTGATTATTTTTTTCAATAGGAAGTCATCAAGTGACAGTTCACAGTTTCATACACTCCTTTATAGAATGGAGGGGCAAAGGGGGTGAATAGAACCTAGTTGGATAAAACAAGGTAAATGCTTAAGACTGTAGGAGTTACCAATACATTCTAGGAAGAAGTAGTAAATACCACCTTCTATGTGATAAATCAATCCCCTTAAGTGTAAATTGATTTGAAGACACTGATAGAGATGTGAACTGGTAAACTCACTAAATGTTCTCAAATGCATACTTTTGAAAGTCCTGTATATTCACTATTTAAGAACCAGGAAAGATCAAAGTTAGACTCGAGATTCAGGGAATGTATCTTCTTGGGATACACTGATGGTGTGAAGGGGTATAGTTTTTGAGATCCCACTACCCAAAAACTTTTCATCATCAAAAATTTCATTTTTTTATAAAAAAGGTGCAAATTACGATTGATAAATACATGGAGAAAAAGAGTGAAAAAACTACAACAGTCAAGGTGAAGGAATAAAAAAGGAAGAACCAATTTCCTAAAAGGAATTACCAGAGAACGATGATCAAGTACAGAATTATCTTGGACTAAGATGGTCAAATTGAGTGAAAATGGAGTCAATATGGCACTTATATTATATCACTAAGATTAATGTTGTATATTGCTTATTGACAGAGGATGGAGATCCATCATCTTTTTTGGAGGTGACTGGAAGAGATAATATTTTAATTATTTTTCATGTGTGTTTTAATGATTTAACCCCTTAAAATTAATATTTTTGAGCTAATTTTCATCATTTTAGTATTTTTAGTAAATTTTGGGCTTAATTGTGAAAATTGCTTAATTTTGGAAATTTAGCAGTTTTGTGGATCTTTTGTGTTTCAGGAATATCTTTTAAAATTTTTATCCAAATAGATTCATTAATTTTTTTAGGCTTTCCTTGCTCATGGGATTCAACCTTGTCATCTAGACCTATGTCCAATTCGACACACATTGTACCATAAAAATAAATCAAGTGGAAAAAGTATGTTGGCCAATAGAATGGACCTCACCTCAATTATTGATGCATATATTAGCCTATATAGCTTCAAATGAAGTTATTCTAGATGGAATATAAATAGGACTCAGCATATCATGTTCCCATTAAATTTAATGAATAATTTTTTTCATTAAGGCATTCATTGCATGTGCCAAAGTGGAGGTAGTTGAGAAGTCTCCTCGGGTAGAAAAATTATTCATCAGTAATCCGGGGATAACTTTTTTGACACGTGTCCCAATATTCTAATATTTTTTGGACACATGAGAAAGAGATAGGGGGAAAATTTTATGAAGGAAACTACTTGATATTCATCCATTTAAGATGCAAAATTTACTCAAACTTTCAGATTATCTAATCTAGATGGAGAATTTTCCACCCCTCAATCCTTTATATATGAGTGTTCACATCCATTCAAAGGGGTTTTTGAATAATGTTCAAGATGGTCTGTTCTATAGGATTGGAGTCTTGAAGTATTTTTTATTTTCTATCTTCTATTTTCTTAGTTTCATTATGCTCTCTTCTTCCCCTTTCAAATCTATTACTCTTCACATGGAGGGGTAAATCCTTTGAGTGGTCAGGGAAGGGGGAGTTTCACTTTTGTAATGTCGGATTCTTTAACTTAAATTAAAAACACTCTTTTTATATTAAATTATTTCTATTTTAAGTGTTTCCCAATTCTATTAATGTGATATTGTTTTGGGTTTTAGTTTATTCATTGTTTATAGATTTGGTTGAAGAACTTTTAACTCCCTCCGCCTAGTGAAATTTGTCTCGATCGAGCATATTATATTAAGTGGTGAGTGTATAGTGATCATTGGCACGTGTATGGAACTAGTGAATAATTTATAGATATATAAGTATAAAAATTCCTGATTGGGACTTTCCTTAGTTTTTTAGGATTTTTTTATGAACTTCTATGCACATAGGAGTGGGTTCCATTGCTTTCTTCAAGCAAGGGTGATTGATAAATTGATTGAGTATTTCATTTATTATTCCATAGGAAGAGAGGGTGAATGATTATTATGATGATGATGATATTGAAAAAGGTGATACTACCCTAACCTCATCACTCTCTTCATTCACTTGTGTTCAAACATTATTTTCAATTGTTTTCTTTCTTTTTAAACTCAAACAATTTCAAAAACAACCTCTTCTTATTTCTCAAATTTAAGTGAAGAATGTAATTGTTGTGCATTACTATATAGAGAAAAACTAGTTTAACCACTATACTAAATTTTAACTTATGAAAAAATTGTTTTTATCACACCCCATTAAAATCACGTGTCAAAACTTGGTGTTGTTTTCGGGGAGGTAGTGCCAACATTGTTTTTTTCTTTTTCTCTCCTTTTCAATTCAAAATTTCCTGACTAGAAGTTAAAACACTAAACCTTTCCCCCTAGATCCTGAAATTTAAATAACCTTGTTTGATATACTTAGAAACCTTGATTTACAATCTAAATTTGAGGAAATTTCTCTTAAAGACTCAATTGAAACTTTAAGTGTTCACTCTGAGCCTATCATCGTGGTTGGAAATCAAAACATAACCCTTAGAGACCTTTGTGAACCAAAATTCCTTAATTAAAACAATCAACTTGCCATTATGGTGTTACAAAATTATTTTGATATGAAACCTAACATTATTCAATTACCTCCAAAGTTTCATGGATTGGTAGGTGAAGATCCAAACAAACATATTAAAGAGTTCACACATGTTTGATCAACTTTCAAACCCCGTGGAGTAGCTAAAGAATAAGTAAAGTGGAAGGTGTTCCCATTTTCATTGGAAGGAGCTTCCAAATAATGGTTGTATGTTTTACAACTAGGAGATTTGAATGATTGTAATAACTTATTAAGATGTTTCATACAATGATTCATCCCCACCTCTAGAAGCACAACCATTAGAAAGAATATTTATTCTATTAGACGGTCATCTGGAGAAACCCTTTATGAGTACTGGGGAAGATTTAAAAAGCTATGTTTCAGCTTCCCACATCAAGCAATTGAGGATCATCACTTTCTTGTCTTTTTTTATCAAGGATTAATGGAAAATGATAGAAACCTTATGGATGCATCATCTGAAGGTTCATTTATTGACAAGTCACTAGAAGAATCCAAGGGATTGATTGAGAAGATTTCTCAAAAATCACAACAATTTGGTACAAGAGGTACTGGAACAAGAAGAATTCATGAGATAAGAACTTATTATCCATTACCTTTGTGTGAAAATAAGCTTGATGATATATCCAGTTTGGTGTGATAGGTGGCCTTGAAACAAGTGGGTGACCAATAGGCACCAGATAAGGTATGTGGTTTATGATCATCACCTGATCATTTCACTGACCAATGTGTTGAAATACATGGAATGGAAACTTGTGTGGTGGCCTTTCAACTAAGGAATTTCCAACAAAAACAAGTATGGAGAGATCCTAACCAAGTTCAATATGGATTTTGAAATCAGAAGAATCAAGATAGACCCCCATTCAGGCAACAATTCCAAAAACCACTACCATTTCAACAAAATAAATCCTATAACCTTCCTTTTTAACCCCAAACACCCACTTTCGAAAGACCCTATGAGAAACTATCCACCAGTGCATAACCCCCAATTCAGAACCAACAGCGGATATCTAAGATTGAGGGGCTGAAAGACACAATAAAATATTTTTCCAACAAGTTTGAAATTCTCATGGACTTCCTAACCAAAAATCCTGGGAAACTCCCTTCCCAAACAATCCCAAAACCAAAAAATAATTTCAGCATGATAACAACAAGAAGTAAAAAATAACTCCCACCACTAGCATCTCATGAGACTTAAATATGTCCACTTGAGTGGAGGGAGAATGAAGTGGTAAATTATGAAAATTTTGTGAAAATTCACCATGAAGAAGGAAATAAAGAGGAAAAGGTGAAGGATAGACTAAGGAAGAAGAGAAAAAAACACCACTGAAAAAATCAAAAAAATTATAAGAAAGACTTACCCCCACCATTTCCATTAAGAATGATTGAAACAAAGAGATTTTAGGAAGAAACACTTCAAAAAGAAATTCTAGACACCTTTTAGAAAATATAAATTAATATCCCCCTTCTTCAAGAACTCAAAAAAATTACAAATTATGCTAAATTTTTTAAGGATCTTTGCACCAAGAAGAGTGGACTTCAAGGGAATGAAAGGATCGACTTGTGAAGAAGTGTCTCAGCCCTTATCACACCACAGTTTCCAACCAAATTTCAAGATCCAGAGATGTTTTCTATTACATTCACCATTGGTTATTTAAATTTTTCTAATGATTTGTGTGATCTAATTACTTCAATTAATGTATTGAATCACTCAGTATACACTTCTTTGCAGATGAGAGACTTGAAGCCCATAAGAGTGGTGGTCCATCTTGCAAACAGATCCACAGTCTTCCTAGAAGGAGTTCTGGAGGATGTCCTTATGAAAGTCAAATATCTCTTATTCCTAGTTGACTTATATGTGCTAAATATGGAATAAGATAGGAACCTTTCACACTTTCCCATCAATTTGGGGAGACCTTTCTTAAAGATAAACAAAACCATCATCAATGTCCACAAAGGTATACTCACCATGGAGTTTGGAGATATCACTGTCCACATCAATATTTTTTAATCCATGAGGCACCCACTGGATGATCACTCACTCTTTTCACTCTCCCATGAATTAAGTACTGAACCCATTGAAGAATCAGTTAAGTGCCATGAATTCTCACTACCACAAAACTGGGTTTCCGCAGTGCCACCCTTTATTAGCGCTAAAAAAACGCTGATAAAGGGCACTTTTAACAACGCTAAAAAAAGCACTTTTAAAAGTGACCCTTTATCAGTGCTTTTTTTAGTGCTAATAAAGGCACCCCTTTTATTAGTATTTTTTTAGTGCTCTTAAATGGGACCCCTTTATTAGTGATTCTTTTAGTAGCACTGATAAAGGGGGGCTTTATCAGCGCTTTTCCCTAGTGCTGATAAAGTGTATATTTCAAAAATAATAATTTTTCATGAAAAATAATATATTGATATATAATTATATTTATATTGATATAAATATAATATATATTTTTTAAATATGTTTTAGATAAGTATAAATAGACTATTAGATTTAATATATAATAAATTTAGTGAAAATGGCTTTTAAATATTTTAAAAAATATTATTAATTAATAATATGCTAATTATAATCAACTAATAGTCATTTAATAACAATTTGAAGGCACAAAAAATCAAAAAAAAAATTAGTAAAAGATCTAAAATAAGTTGAAAATGTAACTCAAACTTCAAACGGCCATAACTTTTGATCTGGGTGTCCATTTGAACTCTACAGCATATCAAATCAAATTATACGATGATCTCTATGCACTAGTAGCAAAAAATAACCTTCTCTCACATTTTTCGAGGCTAAAAAAGGACCATAAGGTCTCCAAAACTGAGTTTTTAGTCCGAATACCCAATTTTTTTAACATTCGATGGAATTTTAGCCTCATTTCAAGGGGTCTTTTTGACCATTTTCACTGAAGACTGAATTTATTCTGAGGGGTTCCATTTATATTGATATTATGGATTTGAAATTTTATCATTTTTCATAATGTAATGTTACTTATAATCAATTATATAACAATATATACATATTTTTTATATATTCACCCATAAAAAATTAATTTTATAAATAAATAATTAATCATATTTACATATAAAGTATATTTCTCAATATATAAGGATTATCTAAATAAAAAAATAATCTCTATTTTATTTAAAATAAAAATATATTAATATTTATATACCTATATGATGTGTTTGTGTGTGTGTGTGTGTATATTTGTGTGTGTCTGTATTGACAAACTGATATATATTATCTATATATTCAAAACATATTTATATACATATTAAAATATAATATTTGTAAATATATATAAATATATATAATTATACTTACAAATACACATATAATATGTGTGTGTGTGTTGTATATATATATTTATTTATTTATAAATATACACAAAAAAGAATATTTTATAAATATATTTAAAACTGGTCTTATTAATATATATTAATATATGAATAAATATATTAATATATAAATATAACTATATATATATTAATATATGGATATAACTATATATATATATTAATATATAGATATATATATATATTAATATACAGATATATATATATTAATATAAATATATATATATATATATATTAATATATATATATATATTAATATAAGAATAAATATAACTATATATATATATATAGATATATTAATAGATAAAGAGAAAAGCAATATGGTAGAGTGGTAAGGGCTTAGGCACGCAAACAACAGGTCCTGAGTTCGAATCCTAGGGGAGGCAGGTCACTCGCGTGGCTAGGGAATAATTTCTAGCACTATTAAAGGGGGGTGGGTGCGTTTTTAAAGGATGGGGAGGTGTCTGGGGCATGCGGTCTCAGGTTGGGGGTGGGGCACTATTGAAGGGGGATTCAAGAACTGTTGAAGCCTCTCCCCGAATTGAGAAAATATTTTTTTATTTTTTTAATGTTTTTTAGCTTTTATCAGCGCTAAAAAAACACTGATAAAGGACTCTTTTATTAGCGCTTTTCTTAGCGTTGATAAAAGACCCCTTTTATTAGAGATTTTTTTTAGTGCTGATAAAAAGGTTCTTTATTAGTGCTTTTCTGAGTGCTGATAAAAGGGACCCCCTCCTATCTTCACCTCGATTAGCAGCGTTTTTCTAGCACTATTAATACCCTTTTCTAGCACTGATAAAGGCCATATTTGTAGTAGTTTCTTAGCCTTAGGAGAGACTTATTCCATTGAAAATATCATTAAACATGTGGATGTCCAAAATGCTGGAGATTCTGATTTCATGTGGGAGGAAGAGGTAATATCTGATTTCCTTGATGATTTGTTAAATTATTAAGAAGATGATATGATTTATTGTGTTCAGGATATCCAACCATTGGAAGTGGGGAATGTGAGTGTAGTTTCATCTCTGGACCAGCCCCCTGATCTTGAATTAAAACCACTATCCATTGATTTGAAATATGTGTACCTTAGGGATGGAGAGAAATTACCAGTGATAATTTCTAATAATCTATCTAAAACCCAATAAAATCATTGATTGATCTTTTGAGAGAAAATTTCCATGAAATAGGGTGGATCTTAGGGGATATCCCAGGAATAAACCCAAAAATATTCTCACGTAGAATTTTTCTTGAGGGAGATCCCAAACCTGTCTGACAGACCCAAAGGAGGTTGAATCCCACCTTTATGGAGGTTGTGAAGAAGTAGATCAAGAATCTATTAGAATATAGGATCATCTATCCCATCTCAGATTCACAATGGGTTAGCCCAATTCATGTAGTTCCAAATAAAAATGTCATAACCACTATGAGGAATGAAAAGAATGAATTAATCCCTGTGAGAATTCAGAATAGCTAGAGAGTGTGTATTGATTTTAGGAAGTTGAATCAGGTCACATGGAAATATCATTTCCAAATTCCCTTCATTTATTATATATTATTTAGATTGGCAAGAAGAACTCATTGTTGCTTTTTGGATAGATTTTCAAGTTATTTTTAGGTACCCATTGCTCCTGAGGATCATGAAAAGTCAACCTTAGCATGTCCCTTTAGAACTTTTACATATAAAAGGATGACATTTAATTCTCTAGGTAAATTTAAGAGGTTCATGGTAAGTATATTTTCTGATCACATTGAAGATTTCTTTGAGGTTTTATTGTATTATTTCATAGTTTTTGGAAACTCTTTTGACCATTGTTTGAAAAATTGGGAAAATGTTTTGAAAACATGCATTAAAAAGAATCTTGTTTTAAATTTTAAAAAGTTTCATTTCATGGTTAAGAGAGGGATTTTCCTTGGGCATGTCATTTCCAAAAAAGGCATTAAAGTTGATAAATCAAAAAATGAAGTGATAAATTATTTACCTTACCCAACTTGTGTGAGGCATGTTAGATCATTATTAGGACATGTAAGATTCTACAGGAGGTTTATCAAAGATTTCAGTAAGATTTCTCTCCCTCTCTCTAGATTTATTTTGAAATATTCTGATTTTGATTTCAATGGTGCATGTAGGGAATCCTTTTATGAGTTGAAGAGTAGATTTATTACACCACCTGTGATACATCCAGCAAATTGGGAAAAACCATTCAACCTACTTTATGATGATTCCAACCAAGAAGTTGGAGCATTCCTTTCTTAGAAAATTGAGGGAAGGCCGCAAGTCATTGTATATACCTCAAAAACCTTGGATGCGGCTCAATTCAATTACACAACCATAGAAAATGAGTTTTTAGCAAAAAAAATTCTTTAGAAATATTTAGATCATATCTGCTTGGAACTAAAGTCACTATATTGTCTGAACATGCAGATATTAGGTACCTGATGAAGAAGGATGAATCTAAACCCAGGCTAGTGAGATGGATGTTACTACTGCAAGAGTTCAACATAAAAATCAAGGACAATAAGGGATTTGAGAACCAAGTTGTTGATCATTTAAGCAGACTTCCCAACATTGTTGAAGCTGAAATTCCATAAAAAGGGCCACTGAATGATCACCTTCCAAGAGAGTAGTTGTACTTGGTTGAAGGAGAAGTGTCTCAATATTCTGACATGGTTAATTATCTGGTAACATCTTAGGTACCATCTCATTTCAATTCTCACCAAATTTATAAACTAAAATATGAATTTAGACATTACATTTGGGATGATCCATTCCTTGGGAATATTTGCAATGACCAAGTGATAAGAAGATGTTTTCCCAAGATTGAAATTGGTTCTGTTTGAGTTTTGTCACACTTTATCTTGTAGAGGACACTTTGGACCTAAAAGGACAGCAAAGAAAGTTTTAGAATCTAAACTTTATTGGCCCACCCTTTTTAAATATTTCCATGAATTTTTCAAAAGGTGTCAAAAATGTCGGTTTTCAGGAAACATTTAAAAGAGACAAGAAATGCCTCAACAACCACTTTTATTTAAGATTTTTGAGGTATTAAAGATAGATTTTAAAATCCATTTCCCAATTTCATTTGGAAATTATTATATCTTGCTTGCGGTTTATTATGTTTCCAAATGGGTGGAAGCAAAAGCCATCAAGGCTGACAATGCTAGTTGTTTGTGATTTTGTCAGGGCTAACATATTTTGTAGGTTTAGAGTGTCATGACCCCCACCCTACAAGGTGTACCCCTCCTTGGCCAGAAATTTGAGAAGGGAGATAGTGACCCCTGAGTCCTGCCTCTAGTGGGCCCCGAGTTGGCGACTAGCACCAAGGGTATAGTAAACACACAAAATGGGAGGCATTACCTTCTAAGAGTACACATGCGAAAGAGAGAGATATGACATACACCAACCAAATCCAACTCAGACTGTAGTACAAAATAAATCCCAATTACACATATGTAATTTCATGAAAAAACTATTACAACTAAAATAGGAAACTATAAGTACCAAAATAAAGAAAAAATGGTAGTGACCATGAAGCACAAACAGCTCCTACAACCCCAAGCTAGTAGTAACCATCCTGATCTCCAACCTACTTCAAGTTACCTAAAGAATAGTTTATATATATTCATAGGGTTATTATAACAGTATGATTAGTAGGATCCTCCCTGGATCCTCTCGTTCAAAAGTAAAGAAAGCATGCTAAATCATAGTGAATAACAAGTGAAACTAATTCGTCATCTAAACAGGTATACTAAATTCCTAGAATCACCATGGATACTCTCACCAAGTATCGCATACAATAGTATATAATATAATAAATAATATCAATGGTACCCCACTACCACTTCCCCACTGTTTTTCCTCTTTTTCCCAACATTGCACGGCCTAAGAATCTCTCTCCAAAAAGGGTTGTCTACTAACACCTACGAGAAGCACTACAACATAAACCCCATGCAACAGAGCCACTACTTACACGTAACCAAATTAACCAGGTAGTTTTTGGGAGCCACAACAACTCACATAACATTTATCATATGCCAGGCATTATACCTCAAGCCATTATAGCCTATACACCAAGTAAGTATCCTCAAGTCATCACAACCTGTACATGTTACACCTATTGTAGTCCATAGGGAACTATATACAGAATATATGTGTGTGAATAACCAAAAGCCATTACAACCATCTACACATATATATGGGAAAAACTAACTATTGTGCCTACCAGCACAAGTAACTACCAAGAAAAGAGAGAATGAAAAAAGGGGGTAGTCAGTCATCCATTCTCCCATCATAATGTTGGGGGAAACACCCCCCCCCCTCAGGCTCAGAATCCCTGGGGTGTCAATTTCCCTAACCAATGGGGTGGAGTAGCATATAAAAACACAAAAAAGTATAGAATATGATATATCTCACAACCACACTATGGGCATAACCTAGTCTTAGACTCAAATTCAGCTAACATCTCTCAAACTCCCGGTTTCCACTGTTAAGACTAGGTATCCTATAAGCACACAACCATTTAAAGATATAAATTAGATTACTTTATCCCTTTTTTATCATTTTCACTTTACGTTAATTAATTATTTAAAAATTAATTAACCATTATCAATTACACGTTATAGTTAATTAGCATCACACCCAAAGTCCATTATTCCTTTAAATTTCAACCTCAGCATTGCGTCCTAGCAAGCTCTAACCCCATGGGTTAACATCATTTATTCAATAATTTATTAATAACATTATCACTTTCCCATATTCCCAGGAATTATAGAAAACATTTTAAGATACTAAACACAAGGGGGATCAACATGGTGAGTATATGAACTACCTTTCATGTATTTTCCACCTATATCAGAAGTGTAAACCCATACTCCTTTGAAAATCTAAACACAAAAAGAACGTATCATACCCCATGTGTCTTCGCCCCTTTTGGAAGGAGGCTAAGAAAGACCAGTTGCCTTGATTAGTGGGGAATGTAAAGCAGATAAACAACCAACAAGATTCCACAAGAATCCAATCATTCACATCCAACCCGTTTCATCATCTCTAGTGTCCTCCCTGACACCCACATGCATAAACAGATGCATTTTTCCACTCTAGGCATCAAATTGTGTCACAACCAATGGGCATACCTACCCCCACATATCACAATAGCCATCTAGGATCACATCATAACATAAGAAGCAGGAAACAAACATCATATCAACTGGGCTCTTGAACCTTAAATAAGAAATCCAGCCTTCATACATAATGAGCACTCATGGCTCCAAGTCACAAGGCACTCACCCTTACAAGAAAGAGGGTAACTCAGAACCCTACGAGGAAATATCTTTTATCAAACTATTGGTTCTTTAATCCATATATAATTAACCGATTTATTATTAGTAGGTTCCAACTATGGGAAACCCAAACAGAAAGTTATCATAGCTATCACAAATTAATTAAATATGATTACTACATCAATTTGATTATCATCAATTTACAACAGTAATAATCGGATTCATTTACATGCCTCTTTATCTTTGGACAAATAATTTATAATTAATCCCAGTTTATGTTATTTACTAATTTCCATCAATAATGACATGATAAATAAGGAAAGCATAGATATCACACTATATAGAAAAATAAGAGGCAATAACATATGATTGATACCAATTTTTTTATCTGGTTCAAATATTTATTATATCAATTCCATTGTAATCTATTGCGATAAAACATGCTAACTCTATAGTTTCATGTGAAAGAATAGAGAATCCATGAATCCCCTACCTCAAAAGGTTCTTGACATTCTTTACACGATAATGATCCACACAACAGATCACGATCGCCTCCCCTCATGACAACTACATCCACCTGAGGACGCCGCGGCATGACTGCACCAACCGACACCCAAGAAAACTCCATTAGAAACATGGAGATCACATTCCATTACATATCAAGGAGAATGGGAGAATAAGGATATAAGAAAACACAATAAAAAAGGTATATCATACCTTCTATCGATGATGGATCAACACTTACTACTTGCACCAAAATAGGGGGTGCGAATGTAGTAGGAAGAAACTTCAAGGGGAAAAGATCCAAGGATTAAGGTTTGATCACACCACTCCTATAGGAAGAAGAAAAGGATCGAGCATCTCTCACCAGAGGATAAGAAGGTAGATTAAGAGAGGAAGATATCTCGTCCCTTTAGAAGATTTAACAGAGAAGTGGTTTAAGATACACTGGATTTTCCATTAAAAGAGGATCACATTAAACCATGAGGTTTGACCAAGTAAAGGAATCCCAAGCCTTAAGAAAATTAAGATATGAGTTATGGGATTTGAATTGGCCTTAAATCCCTTAAAATAGGGCCTTGAATGTGTTATATGTCAAAGAAAACATCAAACGGTTGAAATTGTAGGAAGCTAGAAACATTGTACACCTACTTATGGTTGGAAACATTGTACACCTACCGACACTGACAGTACAAGTGACTCTCCGACACCGACAATACAAATGAATTACTGACACCAACAATACAAATGACTCACCAATGCCAACAGTACAAATGAATCACCGACGCCGATAGAACAAATGACCCACCAACACCGACAGTAAAAATGACCCACCTACACTGATAGTACAAATGAATCACTGATGACACTATTTACATTTGTCTCAATGATGAAACTGTTCACATATGTTTCGTTGATGACACTTTTGACATTTGTCTCACCAATGAAACTATTCACATCTATCTCATCAATGAAACTATTCACATCTGTCTCACCAATGACACTATTCACATCAGTCTCATCGATAACATTGTTCACATCTATCTCATTAATGACACTATTCACATCTGTCTCACCAATGACACTATTCAAATATGTCTCACCGATAACACTATTTACAAAACTAGAAACACTATTCACATAACTAGAAATTTGGAAAAGTGTTAGGGATAAGTCACCTTAACCTACTAGAATACCTCAGACACCAGATTTTAGTAAAGGAATATACCAGAGAGGTTTGGTCCATTACATAAAATACCTCTCAAAACATTCTCATCCTTGAGAATTCAAAACCAACCTAAAAGGAAACATAAAATGGGTCTGAACAACCACTGATCAAGATACCTATCAAAAGAGAGAATCCACAAAAAGAAATAGAAGAAATCCATCTCATAAACATGAAAGGTCTCCAATCACAAACGAACATCGTTACATGGAAAGAGTTGAACATAAAACAACTCGGGGTACTGAGCATGTATCTGCAACTCATGTTCCCATGTACTCTCCTCCATGCCATTATGTCACCACAAGACACAAACCAAGGGAATAGAATGCTCATGCAACACCTTCTCCTTATAGTCCTAGATCTCCATAGGCTGCTCCTCGAAGTTCGCATCATCGTCAACATCGATCTCACCCCAATCGATGAAGTGAGAGTCATCATGAAGATAACGATGGAGCTATGACACATGAAAAACATCATGTATCCATTTCATCTATGGGGGAAGTGCTACTCGATAGACCATGACTCCAACATGAGCCAACACCTCTAAAGGCCCAATAAACTGGGGAGACATCTTACTCCCACAACCAAACCTTTGCTTCCCACGATGGGGAGTCACCTTCAGAAACATGTGATCCCTGACATCAAACTCCAAAGGTCTCCTCCTTTGATCAGCATATGATTTCTGATGATCTTGCATTGCCTTAATTTTCTCACGAATAATTTAACCATCTCTGTCGTGTTTTTTACCAGTTCTGGTTTGAGAATTTATGACTCTCTAACCCTAGTCCAGCACAACGAAGAACGGAAAGTTCAACCATACAAGGCTTCAAATGGGTCTATACTGATGTTTGAGTGAAAACTATTATTGTAATAAAACTCCGCCAAGGGTAAGTTCCTCATCCATGAACCTCCAAAATCTAGGGCACAAGAACGCAACATGTCTTCAAGAGTCTAGATGGTCTGCTCTTTCTGACCATCTGTCTGTGGATGAAAATCAATGAAAAGGCATATCGGAGAACTGAAATCATGTTGGAGACCTCTCCACACCCTAGATGTAAAATGAGTATCTCAATCAGAAATGATCGTCCTCAGGACTCCATGGAGTCTCTCCACCTCCTCTAGATACTACCTCGAAAAAACCTCCACTGAGCTCGACTTCTTGATCGCAATGAAGTGGGATGATTTTTTTAAATGATACACTACCACATAGATAAAAACATGTCCTCCCTAAGATCATGGTAAACTAGTAACAAATTCCATTGAGATGTCCTCCCACTTCCACTGAAGAACTTCCAATGGCTGGAGAAAACCACTGGGAACATGGTGCTTGACCTTCACCTTCTGGCAGACCAAACATCAAGACACAAACTCCGCAACTGCACACTTCAGCCCAAGCCACCAAAACTAACTCCTCAAATCTTGGTACTTCTTTTTCATGATAGGATGCACCGCTAAAGGTGAACTATGGAACTCTTTGAGAACCATCTCCCTAATTTCCAAAGGAATGAAAATCCTTCCCTGATACAACACTCGTTGTTGTTCATCCTCAGACCAACCATCAGGGGCCTCGCCACAAACAACTTAGTCTCTCCAGACCTCTACCTCTAAATCTCCCAAATGAGACTCTTCCACCTACTGCACAAGAGATGACTGCACTGTCATCTTAAAAAGACAACATCTTCCCCCAACTTGTCCCATATTGAGATGTAATGCTGAAAGTTCTTCCATTGCTCTCCAGAAATCACTAGATTCACACACTCCATCACTACATGACTTCCTAGTCATCACATCAACTAAAAAATTCCTCTTTCCAAGTATATACGAGATTTTGAATTCATATTCCTATAAGAACTCCATCCACTGACATTGTCATAAGTTCAATTCACACTAGGAGAAAACATACCTCAGGCTCTTATGATTGGTGGAAACCACAAAGCGCTCGCCAACGAGGTAATGTCTCCACAACTTCATAGAAAACACCACGACTGCCAACTCAAGATCATGGGTGGCATAGTTACGTTCATGGGGACACAAATGTTGAGACCCATAAGAAATGACTGATCTCTACCGCATCAGAACACGGCCTAACCCCATATAAAAATCATCATAGAAAACATAAAAATGAACTCCCTCTACTGGAATATAAAGAACTAGACCACTTACCAACTTCTCCTTCAGATACTCAAAATCTTCTTGACACTAATCAATCCACACAAATGCCCGATCCATCCTATTTAATGTTGTCAGAGGAGTCGCAACCTGAGAGAAATCGACAATGAACCTTCTGTAGTAGCATGTGATACCAAGGAAACTTTGCACCTTTACCACTATCTTGGGGGATACCCAAGACACAAATACTTTTATCTTTGACAGATCCATAGATACTCCATTCTAGGACACCACATTCCCTAAGAAACAAACTTATCAATCCCAAAACTCACACTTTTAAAACTTCCCAAATAGTCATTGCTGATGAATAACTCCCAAAACGGTGTGCAGATGCTCTGCATACTCCTCCTCAAATGTGGAGTACATAAGGATTTCATCGATGAAAACCACCAAGAACTTATTCAGGAACTCATGTAATACATCATTCATCAACCCCATGAACATAGCTAGAGCATTCGTCGCACTGAACGACATTACAACGAACTCATAATTCCCATGACGACAGTAGAAAGCAGTCTTTGGGATATCCTCATCCTTCACACGCATCTGATGATATCTTGACTGCAAATAAATCTTCGAAAACCAACTTGGACCCTTCAGTTTATCGAATAAATCGTCAATCCATAGAAGAGGATAGCGATTCTTCACTATCACTTTGTTTAAGTGGTGATAATCGATACACATCCACAAATTGTCGTCAGGCTTCTTCATGAACAAAACTGGTTCACCCCACAGTAACACACTCGACTAAACAAAATTGCACTGTAACATACTATCGAGTTGTATATGCATCTCCTGTAACTCATAAGGATCCATACTATATAGATACATAGAGATAGGAGATGCTTCTGGCTGTAGCTCAATCCCAAACTCGATCTCTCGTCGAGATTTTTATGCTACAACCTCTTATGGAAAGACATCAGGGTACTCTTCTACGACCCTGGGAAACACCAACTACTGAACCTTTGAATAACTTAGCATCAGCTCATCCATTAAGGATGACAAGGACGGAACACGCCTTTGACCCATTCGAGGGTCTCTCTCGCCAAAAAACATTGTTGGATCTCCATCAGCATCAAAGAACACCACCTACCTCCAAAAGTAAACTACGATAACCTACATTGAATACAACCAATACAAATAAAGGATGACATTTTATGGTTGTATTTGTAAATATAGGAAATCTCCCCAAGAGCGGTGTTTCCCCAGTACTAGATCAAAGTCTCTACATACTTCAAATAAGTAAGCTCAACCTCCAACTGGCATAGTCAATGCCAAGGTCACTATAATCCTCTCTACCTCAAGTCCCAAATAATGGAAAAGGGAAGGTGATATGAATGAGTTCATTGAACCTGATTCAAACAAGCCATACACCCAAGTAGAAAACAAGAAAAGGGTACCTCGAACGATGCCTGGATCACCTGGTGCTGACAATGATAAAGAATGAATCTAACCACGACCTCCTCCATGGCCTCTCTAACACTGATGATGACCACCACCATGGTCACACTCTACTCTCTGAGGATGGGGAGCATCACAGGGTTGTATTATGCCTACCCCATCTTCTCTTTGATGATCCAAATCTAGTGCAACCTACTACTATTGCATCGACTAGAAATGCCTCAATAGAGGAACCTGGAGTGAAACACCTTATGCATGATAAATTCTCTAAAAGGTCAGGAACTCTTTCTGCTAATAACCTCGGCCTCCATAAGAAAAACAAGTGCTTGATCACTTGGCATAGGCATGATAGCCTCCACCCCGGAGAAACAAGATGTTGAGGGCTGGGACCTACCCATGACCGAATGAAAACTCTTCTACCCTGAAAACTGGGAACCTCGGACCACATATCAACTTCATGAGGAATCCTGATGACTCCCCTCTCATGAAGATATAGTTCTAGGTAACATCCTCTCGATGACCTCTGCCCTCTCCAGCACCTCAAGATATGTGTTCAGCATAAACAGGGTGACCTGGCGCTGGATATATGGATGCAAAACATCCTTGAAATGTCTCTACCTAGCCTCCTCATCTAGAAATAGGTCTGAATAATATCTTAAAAGGTTCCTAAAATGAATTCCAAACTCTCACACATTGTATCTCCCCTGTCGAAGGGTAAGCAACTCCTAGCGATTGGATGCCTTCATGGTCGAAGAAAGAAACTCAACTCTGAACTTGTATTGGAACTCCTCCCATGAGATTTACAACTCCTTGTGATCCCAAAGGAACAAGAACCACCACTACCTCATTACCCCATGCAGCATCATCACAAAGACACCTAGTGCTCCTTCTGATCACGGATCGAACTGAAGGATATATCAACCTCCTATAACCAGTATTCTATGACTAAATCTGAAATGGAACCCTCATACTTCTACATACTTTGTCACTAAAACACATTGAGTGTCCTCCTCTAAGTGTCTTCATTGCCAACCTCTACCCTACGGTGATATGCTGGCGCAACCTACTGGACATCTTCTGTGTGAACCTGAAGAGGAAATCAACCTAGATCCATACCTTTAAAAAAAAAGTTAGAGATCCTAAACCTGGAATATAGAAGACTCAACATTAATTAATTAATTTTTTCCTTTTATTCATTTTTGGTTAACCTATCCCAAGGTCTACCCATTCAAACATAGTAAAAAGAAGAATGGTGCATGATCCTTTATTAGGTCTCTACCTTGCAACTAGTATCACCTTATTTAGTAGCCACTGTAAACTTAAAGGTCCATGAATCAGATCACATGGGTCCCTAAATGCCTATGTCTCAGCTGGTCTCCAGTGTTTACATCACTTTCTAAATATAATTGACATTGTTTCCCTACCAACCCATGCAACCTCACCTATTCCTAAGACCAAACTCCATCATATCCCTCAACCAGACCTTTGATACCACTTTTTCATGACCCCCTCCTCACAAGATGTACCCCTCCTAGGTTGGAAATGTGAGAAGGGAGATAGTGACCCCTGATTCTAGCCTCATGTAAGCCCCAGGTTGGCAACTAGAACTGAGGGTATAGTAAACACACAAAATGGGAGGCATTACCCTATAAGAAAACACATGTTAAAGAGAGATAAAATAGAAACCAACCAACTCCAACTCAGACTATAGTATAAAATAAATCCCAAGTACACATATGTAATTTCATGCGAAAAATACTATAACTAAAACAAAAAAACTGCAAGTACCAAAAGAAAGAAAAAATAGCAGTGACCACGAAGCCCGAATAGCTCCTGCAACCCCAAGCAAGTAGTAACCATCCTGATCTCCAACCTTCTTCAAGTGACCTAAAAAATAGTTTATATATATACATAGGGTGAGTATAATAGTATACTCAATAGGATCCTCCTCGGATCCTCTCGTGTAAAAGTAAAGAAAGCATGCTAAAGAACAGTGAATAACAAGTGAAACTAACTCGTCATCTAAACCATTATACTGAGTTCTCAGCCTCACCATGGTTACTCTCACCAAGCATTGCATACAAGAGTATATAATATAATAAATAATATCAAGGGTATCCCGCTACCACTTCCCCACTGGTTTGCCGCTTTTCCCCAACATTGCACGTCTTAAGCATCTCTCTCCAAAAAGGCTTGCCTGCAGACACCTGGGAGAAGCACCACAACATGCACCTCATGCAACAAAACCACTATTTACACATAACCAAAGTAACCAGGTAGTTTTCAGAAGCCACCACATCTCACATAACATGTATTATACGTCGGGCATTATACTGCAAGCCATTACATCCCATACACCGAGTAAGTATCCTCAAGCCATCACATCCTATACCCATTACACCTATAGTAGTACATAGGTAACTATATCCAGAATATATGTGTGTGAATAACCACAAGACATTATAGCCCTCTACACACATATATGGGGAAAACTAACCATTGTGCCTACCAGCACAAGTAACTATGAAGAGAAGAGAGCGGAGCCAAAGGGGGTATTCAGTCATCCATCCTCTCATCGGAATGTTGGGGAAAACACCCCCCCAAGGATCAGAATCCCTGGGGTGTTAGTTTCCCTAACTGACGGGGTAGACTAGCATATAGAAACACACAAAAATTATAGAATATACTATATCTCACAACCACACTATGGGAATAACCTAGTCTTAGACTCAAATGCAGCCAACATCTCTCAGACTCCTAGCTACCGCTGTTAAGACTAGGTATCCTAGCACACAACCATTTAAAGAGATGAATTAGATTACTTTATCCCTTTTTATCATTTTCACTTTATGTTAATTAATTATTTAAACATTAATTAACCATTGTCAATTACACATTATAGTTCATTAGCATCACACCCAAAGTCCATTTTTCCTTTAAATTGTAACCTCAGCATTACGTCCTAGCAAGCTCCAACCCCATGGGTTAAAATCATTTATTCAATCATTTATTAACAACATTATCACTTTTCAATATTCCCAGATATTCTAGAAAAACATTCTAAGCTACTAAACAAAAGGGGGCTCAACATAGTGAGTAGGTGAACTACCCGTCAAGTCTTTTCCGCCTATAGCAGGAGCATAGACTCATCCTCCCTTGAGAAGCTAAACATGGAAAGCATATGGTATACCTCGCGCATCTTCTCCCCTTTTGGAAGGAGTGTAAGCAGGACCAGTTTCCTTGAGAAGTGGGGAAGGTAAAGAAGATAAACAACCAACAAGATTTATCAAGCATCCAATCACTCACATCCAACTCTTTTCATCATCTCCGGTGACCTCCTTGACACCCACATGCATAAACCGATGCATCTTGCCACTCTAGGCATCAACTGTTGCCACAATCAATGGGCCTCCCTACCCCCACATATCACAACATCCATCCAGGATCACATTACAACACAAGAAGTAGGAAACAAACATCATATCAAGTGGGCTCTTGACCCTTAAACAAGGCATCCAACCTTTATACATAATGAGCACTCATGGATCCAAAGCACAGGGTACTTGGACATATAAGAAAGAGGGTAACTTAGAACCCTACCAAGAATTATCTTTTATCAAACTGTCAGTTCTTTAATCCATATAGAATTAACTGATTTATTATTAATAGGTTCAAACTATGGGAAACCCAAATAGTAATCTATCATAGCTATCACAAATTAATTAAATGTTTTTACTGCATCAATTTGATTATCATTAATTTATAATAGAAACCACTAGATTCATTTACGTGTTTCTTTATATTTGGATAAATAATTTAAAATTAATCCCAATTTACATTATTTACCAATTTCCATTAAGAATGACATACTAAATAAGGAAATCATATATATCATACTCTCTAGAAAAACAAGCGGTAATAACATACGATCGTTACCAATTTATTTATCTGGTTCATATATGTATTATGTCAATTCCATTGTAATCCAGTAGGATAAAACATGATAACTATATAGTTACATGTGAAAGAATAGAGAAGCCATGAATCCCCTACCTCAAAAGGTTCTTGACATTATTTACACGAGAACAATCCATGCAACGGATCATGATCGCCTCCCCCTGTGACAACTGCATCCACCTGAGGACGCTGCGGCACGACCACACCAACTGACACCCAAGAAAACTCCATTAAAAACATGGAGATCACATTCCATAACATGTCAAGGATAATGGTATAAGAAGGATTTAATAAAACACAAGAATGTAGGTAGATCATACCATCTTTCAATGATGGATCGACACTTTTTTTTCACCAAAATAGGGGGTGTGCGTGCAGCAGGAATAAACTTTAAGGGGAAATGATCGAAGGATTAAGGTTCGATCAAACCACTACTATAGGAAGAAGGAAAGGTTTGAGCATCTCTCACCAGGGGACAAGAAGGTAGAACATGGGAGGAAGATATATCATCCCTTTATAAAACTTAATGGAGTAGCGGTTTAAGATACATTGGATTTCCCATTAAAAGTGGATCACATTAAACCATGTGATTTGACCAAGTAAAGGCATCCTGAGCCTTAAGAAAATTAATATATGAGTTATGGGCTTTGAATCGGCCTTAAATCCCTTAAAACAAGGCCTTGAATGCATTTTATGTCAAAGAAAATGTCAAAGGAGAGAAACTGTAGGAAGATAGAAACATTGTACTCCTACTGATGGCTAGAAACATTGTACACCTATCGATGGCTGGAAACACTTTACACCTACAGATGGCTAGAAACATTGTACACCTATCGATGCCAACAGTAAAAATGACTCACCGACATTGACAGTACAAATGAATCACCAACGCCAATAGTACAAATGACTCATTGGTTCCCACAGTATAAATAATTCACCGACACCGACAATACAAATGAATCACCGATACCGACAGTACAAATGAATCACCGACACCAATATTACAAATGACTCACCGACAACAATAGTACAAATGACTCACCGATGACGATAGTACAATTGACTCACTGACGTTGATAGTATAAATGACTCACCAATGACATTGTTCACATCTGTCTTACCAATGACACTGTTCACATCTATCTCACTGATGACACTGTTCACATCTATCTCACTGATGACACTATTCACATCTATCTTACTGATGACACTGTTCACATCTGTCTCACCGATTACACTGTTCACATCTGTCTAACCAATGACACTGTTCACATCTATCTCACCGATGAAACTATTCACATTTGTCTCACCGATGACACTATTCACAAAACTAGAAGCACTATTCACAGAATTATAAATTTGGAAAAATATTGGGGATAAGTTGCCTTGACCTACTAGAACGTCTCAAACACCAAATTTTAGTAAATGAATATACCAGAGAGGTATGGTCTATTACATGGAATTCCTAGAGCCATCATTAGTGATCAAGGGACTAGATTTTGTAATAGAAGAATAAAGGATTTGCTGAAGAAGTATGGAGTGCATCATAAAACATCAACTCCCTATCACACACAGACAAATGGTCAAGCTAATGTGTCCAACATGGAAATCAAAGGAATTTTGGAAAATACTATTAATCCAAACAGGAAGGATTAGAGCCAAAGGTTGGAAGACACTTTATGGGCTTATAGGACAACCTACAAGACCCCGATTGGAATGAGTCCATATAGGCTGATTTATGGGAAAAGTTTTCACCTACCTATAGAATTAGATCATAAGGTATATTGGGTTGTTAGGAAGATGAATTTGGATCTTGATTGTGTTATAAAATAGAGAAGATTGTAGTTACAGGAGCTGGAGGAAATTAGAAGGGAAGTGTTTGAAAATTATAGGATTTACAAAGAGAGAACAATAGTGGATCATGACAAGCTGATCCAACCGAAAGACTTCCATCCCAGAGACAAAGTGTTGTTATTCAACTCAAGAATCGAGCTAATTCCAGGTAAACTTCATTCATATGGGAGGGTCCATTAATGGTTACTTATGAATATCCTTTTAGTATTGTGCAGATTGTGAAGGATGGAGAGCAGGAGTCATTCACTGTTAATGGAAATAGGTTGAAGAAATTCCATGGGACCATTCCATCAGATCCTGTGGAGGATTTCACACTCCTCCAACCTATCTATCAATAAAATCCATCAGGTCCTACCTCTCTTTTACACATGCTTGCTTATTGTGATTCATTTTCAAATTTTCTTACATGGTACATCAATTTGAATGAATTGAGGAAATTGCATCATTTAAGTGTGTGGGGGAGTACCTTTGTATTTTAGGATTTTCATTTATTGTTTTCCTATTTTTCAAAAATAATAATTAATTAAAAAATTAAAAAATTGTGTGTGTTTTCAGATTTTTGTGTGTATCTTTTTCAAGTTTTGTGTGTTTTTGAAACTTTTGAGCTAAAATGATTATCATTTCCAATTTTGAAACCCATGTAAATGAGTGAAACAACTTATTCTAGGAAACTTATCTTAAATTAATATTGAAAATGACTTTGTTTCAAGTTCAAATCTTTTGGGAGTTTCATGAAAAGTACTCTGATTTTTTAATCTCATACCACATCTCACTATCTTTATATTTGAAATCACTTTCCCATGAGGATTCTAAACCATTTTTTTCATATTCTTTTCATTCACCTCACTTCTTGAGAGAACTAAACCATGATTTCTTTAACAAAAATTTGATTTATTCCCATAAAAACTTGAGGATTTTAGGTACTTGTGTTTTCAATGATTGAGGAATTTCATTGGTTTTTAAGCTGCCTTTTAAAGAGAATCCTTTTCATTATGGACTACCGTGGACATTTAATCCTTTTATCCCTTAGAATTCATGAATATCCTATTAGGTTAGCCACATTATAAGACAATTTTTCCTATCCAACCTACTCTTTAAGTGAAATTGCATTATCCAGTTGAACTTAGGTGTGGGAGGAAGATGTCTTGTATTGTGCTACCTCATTTAGTGATACTTTGGGTTGAAAATAAAATGATGAAAATATAAATTTTATACTAAAAAATCATTCTTTTGAAAGTTGTTCATTTTCTATAGATTTCATGATAAGAGAAGTTGTGCCTTTATGAAGCTTCTAAAGAGAAATAAAGTTGTGCCTATCTAGAGCTTTCAAAAAAATCATGTTTGAGATGATTGAAATTTTTTCTGCTGAAATATTGAATTATGTGAAAATTCAGTGATTTTTCATGATGATGGAGCTGATTGGATACTAAGGGGAGTGATGAGGATACTATACTTTAGTGAAAAATATAATCTTGTAATTTTACTTCAAAAAGAGTCAACCCCTCCTCATTCAACCTCAAAATTTTTCACATAAAAATCCTACCAACCAAAATACATAGAATAACCATGTAAATTCCTCATGATAAACACATTTCCTTGACTCAAATCAGGTGGATAAGTAGTAATTTTTTAAGCCTATGGTGACTCTTGCATTGGTTTGTATGAGAAAAACTTTATTGAAAATTCATATTTGTGAGATGAGAGAAAATTAATGTGAGGTAGGTGTTTTATGTTAATGGGAGGAGAAATGAAGAGGAAATATATTGAATAATCTAAATTGGGAACTTGGAATAATTTTTTTTGATGAGGCATGATATCCTTTGGTTTCTTGGTATGAAATTGGTGGATCTCATTAGCTTGTGTTTTGATTTTGGTTTGATTTGATTTTGAATTGTCTGGGATTACAAGTGCTAAGTGTGGAGGAATTTATAAATATAATATTTTCATTATTTTTCATATGTTTTTTAATTATTTAACCTCTTCCAATTAATCAATTTTATCTTATTTAGATCATTAGTATTTTTAGTGGATTTTGGGGTTAATTGTGAAAATTGTTTAATTCTGGAAATTTAGAAGTTTTGTGGATCTTCTATGTTTCAGAAATATCTTTTACAATTTTGATCCAAATCAAATCATTACTTTTTTTAGGCTTTCCTTTATCATGGGATTCAAATTTTTCTTCTTGACCTATGTCCAATTTGACACACAATGTCCCATAAAAATAAATCAAGTGGAAAAAGTTTGTTGGATGACAGAATGGATCCCACCTCAGTTATTAAAGTATATTTTATCCTACATAACTCCAAATGAAGTTATTCTATCTATAATAGAAATAGGACTAAATCTCTCAAGTCCAAATTAAATTTTATGAATAAATTATCTAATTAATTCATCCATTGCATACTCCAAAGTAGAGGTAGTTGAGAAGTCTCTTCAGGTATAAAAATTATTCATTGATAATCCGGGGATAAATTTTTTGAAACCTGTCCAAATATTCTAATATTTTTTGGGCACATGATAAAGAGATATGGGAAAAACTTTTATGAAGGAAAATACCCAATATTTGGCCATTTATGATGTGAAATTTACTTAAACTTTCTGAGTAGTGAATCTAAAGGGAAAAGTTTCCACCCTTAAACCCTATATATATAAGTGTTCACTTCCATTCAAAGGGGTTTTTGAATAAGGTGAAAGAGGGGATGTGTTGGAGGATTGTAGTCTTGAAGTGTTTTTGATTTTTTATTTTCTCTTTTCTTAGTTTCATTATGCTCAATTCTTCTCCTTTCAACTCTATTACCCTTCACATGGAAGGGTAAAGCCTTTGAGTGATCGGGGAAGGGGGAGTTTCACTTTTATAATGTCAGAGTCTTGAACTTAAATGTAAAACACTATTTTTCTATTAAATGATTTCTATTTTAATTGGTTCCCAATTCTCTTAATGATATCATGTTTTTTGTTTTGTTTTATTCATTTTTTATAGCTTTTGTTGAAAAACTTTTAACTCCCTCCATTTAGTGCAATTTGTCTCAATCGAGCATATTGTGTTAGGTGGTGAGTATCTAACGATTGTTGGCATGGGTTTAGAACTTATGAATCATTTCTAGATTTATAAGTATCAACAATTCCCAATAAATACTTGCCTTATTTTTTTAGGAATTGTTTATGAACTTCCATGCACATAAGAGTGGGTTCTATTGCTTTCTTCAACCAAGGGTGATTGATAACTTGATTGAGGAGTCTTTTATTTATTATTCTATAGGAATAGAGGGAAAATGATTTTTATAATGATTATGACATTAAAAAAGGTGATCCTACCCTAAACCCATAACTCTCTTCATCCACTTTTATTCAAACTTTATTTTCAATTACTTTCTTTCTTTTTAAACTCAAACAATTTCAAAAACAATCTCTTCTTATTTCTCAAATTTAAGTGAAAATGTAATTTTTATGCATTCCTATTTAGAGAAAACCTAGGTTAAACACTATACTGCATTTTAATTTAGGAAAAAATTGTTTTTATCGCACCCCGTGATAGAGACGTGTCAGTGACCCAAAGTCCGGATGTATCTTTATGGTTGGCGGCGATGCAGGAGAAACTTAAAGCCCTACATAAGAATAAGACTTGGGATCTTGTTCTATTACCTAATGGAAGGAAGGCCATTAGGAAAAAATGGATCTAAAAGATCAATATGGATGAAACAGACCAGGTTGAAAGATATCATGTGAGACTGGTGGTCAAAGGATATGCTCAAAAGGAAGGTATCAATTTCAATGAAATATTTTCTATTATTGTTAGACTGACGTCTATTTGGGTAGTTCTGGTGATGTGTGCTGCCTACACTCTACATCTAGAGCATCTAGATGTGAAAAAATCTTTTCTATATGATGATATTGATGAAGAAATAAATATGCTCCAACCAAAAGTTTTTCTGAAGAAGGTAAAGAGAACTTGGTTTTTAGGTGGAACAAATCTTTGTACGGTCTCAAACATACATTGAGGTGTTGGTACAAGAGATTTGATTCCTATATCATGATCCTTGGATACAATAGAATTAATTCAGATCCTTGTGCATATTTCAAGGGTCTATATGGTAATGATTTTATCATTCTACTATTGTATGTGGATGACATGTTTGTTTCAAGCCCCGAAAATGATCAAATCCAAGAGATGAATGCACAGTTGGCTAGGTATTTTTATATGAAGGACTTGGGACCCAAAAATAAGATTCATGGGATGTAGATTTACTGTGATAGGAATAAAGGAAAGATTTGGATATCACTGAATAATTATTTGAGAAAATTCTTGAAACACTTTAACATGAAATATTATAAGCTATTTTCTACCCTTATTCCCATTAATTCCAAGTTATCCTCCACGATGAGCCCTAGCAGTGAAGTATAAAGGATGGAAATATCTCAAGTGTTGTATGCATCAGTTATGGGGAGTCTAATGTTTTCTATGGTTTTTACTAGACTAGTCATTGCACATGCAGTGGGAGTAGTTAGTCAGTACATGGAGAATCTAGGATGGGAGTATTCGAGCATGGTGAAGAGGATCCTAAGATACATCAAGGAAACCTCAGATGTTGCACTATATTATAAAGGATCATATTTTACTATTAGAGGCTATGTTGATTCAGATTTTGTAGGTGATTTTGACCGGAGGAAATCCACTACTAGTTATGTGTTTACTCTTTTAGGGGGATATGTGAGCCCGATTTCCAAGTTACAGTATGTTGTGGCCTTATCCATAATTGAGTCATAGTATATGGAAGCTACACAGTCTTATAAAGAGGCTATTTGGATGAAAAGGTTGCTAGAGGAACTCAGTCACAAATAGGATCGTATTCCTTTTTTTACATTCATAGTTCCTTGCACTTTGCAAGGAATCCATATTTTCATTCCAGGATGAAGCACATTAGCGTAAAATATCATTTTGTTTGAGATGTGGAGGAGGAAGGAGGTGTGACTATAGATAAAATTCACACTAAATAAAATATGGTAGATTTCCTGATGAAAGTGATTGGTTATGATAAATTTATATGGTGGAGATCCTTGAGTGGTCTTACAGAGACATGATCAGCATGGTTGGAAGATATAAAGGATGTGTTGAGATGTGATTGGCACTTAATCAAATCTTCAAGTAGAAGATATGTTAGAAGATGTTATGGAGAGAGAAAATGATGATGATGGTTGTCGCATTCATTTTATTCAAAGAGGGTGACACCCTATCATTATTCCCCCATTTAATTTAGTAAAAGACATTTAATTGAGGGGATCCCAAAGGAGGGTGAGGACAAGCTATAAAAAGGGATCTCCTCTAACAGTTTTCATCATCGAATTATCAAGCAACACATCTTCAGTTTTGAGTGTAGTATTTTGTGAGGTGTTTCCCCACATACTCAAGAGATAATTTCTTGATTTTTTTCTCCTTGTAATTCAGATATTTTTTACCCGCATTTTACCATAGTGAAATCCTTCTATTTTCCTGTGGTTTTTTACCCCTTTCATTTGGGGGAGTTTTCCACATTACATCTAGTTTTCATTTTATTTCTGCATTTTTTCACTTTATTTTTATCTCACAATTATCATTTTATTGAAGGGACAATTATTTATGATCCTAATAGTGAATAGGTGTGGATCATTGTAGGTCATCATCTTCGAATTTTGGTTTGGACTCACAGTCAGCGTCAATTTTTTGCATTTTCATCCTCATCCTATCTCTATTTATTCAGCTCAGTAGTCCATAATCTTCTGTGGATTTGGTTCATCTTCATCAGATGGTTGAGATTCATAGGGTTCTTCACTACTTCAGTTAGAATTGATACCTAGTCGAGCTCGGTTTTAGTTGGGATTCATCAGCTTCTCTCATGGATTTAGTCGGTGCCTGATACCATTGGTAGTAACAAGGAAGGAAACGGTAGTATAAGGAGGGTGATATTGTGGATGGTAGAAAGGGAGTGGTGGTACTAATTGGTGGTAGAGGATGGGGATGGAAGTAAACCAATGGAAGAAGAGAACGGGAGCAGTACCAAGGTGATGATAGTAAGGTCACACTTCTCACAGAAGGAGGGTTGGAGGTAGCTAGGATAGAATCAGAACAAAGGAACCATGGGTGGTAGGAGATAGGGGATGGAGGTATACTTTCTGATGTTAGCAAGATGGTGGTACCAAAACACAGTTCTGAAATCTAAAAATTAGCTTACCGATAACACAGATATAGCATGCTTGACACCTATAAAAATTAAAATAAACATGCTTTTTTCATTATAACCAATTCATGATTAATTCTAATTGAATAAATAAAAAATAAATTCCAATTCATTTTTTAATTAATTAATTTAAAACCATATTTTTAATACTTCAACTAATTCCTAGTGTATCATTTTTTTAAACACATTTATAAATTCAAGTTGACCTTTAACAATTCTTTTTAAAAAAAATTTATGGATTTCAATAAATTAAAAAAAATGAACAAAATAATTGAAACTCATGAATAAATCCGTTCACACATTTTAGTTCTAGGTTAAATCAAATCAATTAAATTTAAAAATTAAAAATCCATGTGTGAATTTTCAATTTAATTCAAAAAATGAATAAATAACTAAAAGTCAATATTAAATCCAATTTTTAGTGAAGTTCTGGATTCTCAAAAATCACAAAAATGAATGAAAACCTAGGATTTTAATTAAATTAGGGGGTTAATCCTCATTGAAATATAGACAAAAAAATTAAAATTTTCAACTCACATCACCCCCCCCCCCACACACACACACGCTTGAAATATTACATTCTCAGACAATTTTATCATTGAATTTCATTATTTAAAAAGAAAAAAAAACAAAGTGATTAGTCTTTCCTAGACCTAAACATACAATCTAGAGAAGGATTAAACACATATTCATCCATTTTGGAAATTATTATGCTTCTTCTATGATTTCAATTCACTCCTCACTTCAATCCAATCAAAGTTACAAGTCCTGGAGTGGATCAAATTAGATTTAGGTGGAATTGATGTTTTAACAAGAAACACTTCCATTTATCTCTCTCTTCTAAGTTTCTTAAACTAGAGTTCAATTTTACACCTCCTTAGTACAAATCAAATGAATTTTTTATAAGTAAATTTACACATTTCATCTAAGTTCAATATTCCTCTCACCTTAATGAATCCATTTTTGATTATTAGGCACTTATTCATTTTTTTTAAATCATCAATGTATAAAGCATTGTGAAAAATAACTTATTGAAAAAAATACATATGGAATTTACGCACTCACCCAATGTCTAATGTCTTAGTGATTCACCGTGGGATCTCAATTTTCTATTTTACTTCAGTTTTAAAGGACTTAAATTTATTTATTTTTAGTTGGCACACTAAGACATTCATTTTTATAGAGGTTATGTTACCTTGGATAAATTCAATTTTTTAGTGGCCTAATGTTATAATTATGATTCCACAAAAATCATTTTACTCACACTCCCTTTCCCAATTATAAAACTAAATTATCTATGAAAGTAGTGACCAAATCACTCAACAATCATCTAAGTTTCACAATTTTAGATCCAGTGAATTCCTCAACTCTGGCATGAAATTTTCATTATACAAGGTGATATTCAGCTCAAAGAAAGTTTGAAAAATCATAAAAGCTTTAAAAAAAATCTGTATACAATATTTATAATCAGAACTATTTTTTTGTTTGTTTTTTTGGTTTTTATAAACATACTTATTGAAAAATATTAAAACGATAATCATTTTTTATAGATTCTAAAATAGTTCCTAAAAAGAAATAAAAAATGATTCAAATAGGTTTTAAGCCCCTCCTCCAAACTTATTTATCACTATTTATTTATGTTCCAGTAAACATGAATAAAAATTACAGTGATTAAATAGTGAAAAATGTTAGGTATAACCGGGGGTTATTTTTTCATCATGTTTGAGTGAATCTATCATCTGGTGTGTTGTGGATATCTTGAACTAGCCTCCTAGGTGTTTTCTGCTTAGGGAAAACCTGTAGAAAAATAGAATAAACATAAGAAATTTTATTAAAAAATAAAGAGAATGAAAAATAAAGATATGAGAAGAAAATCTTTGATATTTTTTCCTCCTAAGAGGGGTTATATTTACACTATCCATAACTATACAGTCTTGTGGTCATCTGCAATCCACCAGAGGATGAGGTTTATGTGATGAAAACCACCAAATCCTCTTCCTTCCAAAACTAGTCAACTTTACTTCTAGTTGGAGGCCCCCTTTTCTAGAGTTCTCTAGGTCCATCCCCTGATTAGTGTGTTGTATTATGTTAATTGGAGGTGGTAGGAGAATGTATGGGGTGTCCTTAGTTTTTTCCATAGCTGTCATGGATTCTTAATCCAGTGGATCCTCTATTTATACTACTTGGTCATGTTCAAACAAGGGTGAGTTAATAAATATTTTAAATTGAATAGAGTTAAAACAGGCTGAGTTCGGGTTAAAGTATTCCCCTCCATATATTTCTACTTGTTCTTATATTTCTTCTTGAGAAACCATTGTGATTTATTCTTCTACTATATATACCTCCATTTTATGTTTGGGGTTATGTTGAGGAAGTAGTTGATTCACCATAAGTTCCTTTGTTTCTTCTTTAGCCACTTTGGGGGTGGCATTATCTTTAATTTATTCAAGAGAGGATTTGATAAAATTATCAAAGTGGCCCTCATATAGCTCTTCCTCATTAGCCTAGGTAGCCTCTTTTACTATTTATAATTCTAGTTTCTCTTCTAGGGTGGCTGCCACAGGTTCATCATCGTCATCATCTAGTATGGGCATCAGTTGAGCTGAATATATAAAATTAGGACTTGAGAGATTAGAAGACAATTCAGTTTGAAAAAAATTAAAATGGAATGAATTCATTTCAGTGGTATCTCCCTCTTTAATTTTAGCATGTAGGTCATTTTCTAGGTATAATGTCTCTTTGAATTCTTCAAGTGTGGATGTGCATGGTAATGGCCATTC
The DNA here is from genome assembly GCA_963277665.1 of Viscum album. Lineage (NCBI taxonomy): Eukaryota > Viridiplantae > Streptophyta > Magnoliopsida > Santalales > Viscaceae > Viscum > Viscum album. Next base: position 1,211,320,533 of record OY728127.1, read on the forward strand.
CCACTTCTCTTCAAATCAAAGCTCATTCATTTCATTTTCATCATCTAGGTCCTGCAACCATAATTTTTATTTTTCACAAACAATAAAAGGAAAATCATTATAAAGTTTAGCTTCAACAAAATCAGAGAAAGAAAAGATTAAAAAATGGTCTACCTCAATAGTTTAAACTTTTAATTTTTTTTTAATAACACAAGTTCTGGGAAATGTGTTTAATGGTGTACAATGGAAGATCTTTTGATTCTAAAAATTCTCCCACCTATTGAATATCCTCTTGAGAAAATACCATGGGAACTATTTCTTTAACTTCTTGTTATTTCATTTAATCTATGAGTTCTTAGAGGGTAGTGGATATTGAAGCATATATTTTATTCAATTATGCCAACATTTCTTTTTGTATATTCAATTATTGTTTCTCTTTCACTTGAAAATACTTCAGCATAGAGGAGTAACTTTGAATTCCCTCTGGTGTAAGATCTTCTTTAGTTTGATGGTGTGGGGTCATGTGTTATTGATGGTAGTTGGGTTCGTTCATGTAATAGCTTACATCCCCCCACCCATTGGTGTATACTGAAGGTTGTTGATGGTGTTTTCATTGAGAGTTCATCTCTCGAAGTTCTTATGGGAATGTGTACAGGGAATGTGGGTGAGGCTCCATTAAATAATGGTCTCAATGTGGTGCTTATACCAGTTAGAGAAAAGAGAAAGAAGAAGAAACTAGAAAAAACTTGTTACATTTGTGTTAAGACAGGGAATACTCTACCCTCACTCTCGGATAACAGCATCAAGTTGATCATGCGATTGTTGTGGGTCGTGGTCAAACATAATTTTATACTCCCAATACAAGCAAGTGGTTGACCAGGGTCATCTCTTAAGGAGTAGGGTGTGGGACTTTCACTTATCTGAGAACTTATGTATTTTTATTTTGGTTTTCTTAATTTTTAAAGTAGGAGAGCAATGAGATGTGGTTCTTTTAATGAATGTAAATAGGAAAAATGAAAATGCATCATAGAATGGATGCAATATATGGATACACCCATGTATTCAACTTTTTAATCCTTCCATGACTCATAAACTTGACCCTTTAATCCTATTCTCTTTGTGTTCCAATCATCCACACACAACCTTACTACTTAAATATTGTGAATGAACATCACACTCAAGGAAAAGTTCTTAAGTGACCCTCTCATCACTCTCTCAAATGGGTAGCCATCATGATTTCATCCTCTATTCAAATCACTTCTATCATCGTACAACATTGATATAAACAGTGGGAGAGGAAAGAGTAGTCAGTGGTATGAAATAAAATCTAAAGGTGAGAGACATGAGGTACAATTGTCTCCTTATCCTCTCACAATCTAGAGATCCTCAAAACAAATTAAAAGGGATTAGGTTGGGTGTATGGAATCTACATCCTTGGTTTTCATCTAAGAGGTGATCCTCGAGTTATTCTCTCATCATCAATGAGAGCTTGAAAGATCACAAGAATTCACACTGGGTGAGAAACATGATGAATAGGGGAGAGGAAGTACAACACAATTGAATAGAATGAAAATGTATTAAAATGAAGAAATATATAAATTAATTACAGAAGAGATCGACTATAATAAATATATGCTGAATAATTTCTACAAGGGGAAGATAAATATTTATAAGTGACCAAGAATTATCTTCATTCTTCTTGTTTTCAATGTCGAGCAATGAGCTCTTCCATACTTATATGGTTTCCATGTGTGCATCTCTAGGGGTCACGATTATCATAATTGGAATCTTCTAACTGAAATATTCCTCTCCTAGGATCATGCTCTGAATGCCTTCAAGAATTTTCCCAGTGATGTATTTCACTACATTACAGGTGTAGTGGAAGCCATGCTCTATTTGGTGCTCACCTATGGAGATGTACATGCTGGTAAGTGGGCCAGATAGTTTGGGTTTGTTGGTGCTTGGCCTTTAACACTGGGCTACGACCGAGTAGATGATGTATGTTGGGCCTTTCCTTGTACTTGGTCTTGAAACATGGATGCTTATCTTTCTGATTTTTCACTACACTTGTGCAGAGGAGGACTTGAGTTAGGAGTTGAATTGATGAAGCATGGTGGTCAGGCACAGTTGGGTTCTATTGTTTGGAAAAATTGGCTTGAGCCTCGAACTTTGATCCATGCTACAATGCTTGGAGTTGAGGATTGGGGATTCATGGTTGGACTTGGTTTGTAAACTAGTAGAATGATTGAAAGTGTATGAATAGAGGAGCATGGGTGCAAGAGGGGTGGTAGCAAGCAGTCAAGGAAGTTGTCCACAATGTCAACTTGGCTCGGCCTAGTATGTTAATTGGGCATGGAACTGGTTTGGGCTGGACAAGGAAGAAGGTTATTGGGGCATTTCATCAAATTGGTGGTGTGCGTTCTCCTTAAATGTTGTGGATGGTGTCTTTGGGGTGCGCAGGGTCTCCTCCAATCTTCATATTCTTGCACAGGGATCATAAAACAGTATAGATCTGATAATTTCAGTCTCATCATTTGATTTAATAGAGCAGACACGGTGGTATCCTTTTTTTTATCTTTGGCAGCAACAGGCGATGCGGCTCAGGTTTATCCTACTTCAAGCATTTCAGAATCTTCATTAGCTCTGCTTTTGACTTGGTGGTTCGTCATCTCCAAGATTCAGTATGTCTCAGATTCGTCTCTTGTAGTGAGACATAGTGGATTGCATCGGTTCTTCATCGGGGGATCTTCTACTGACTTTTCTCCTTTTGTCGCGGCTTGATCAAGCGCAGTCAGATGTGGTGTGGATAGCCTCGGCCTCAGTATCAATGGGAAACAGCAACATTGGAAATCTGATTTCGATCGATGCAGATGACTTCTTCAGAGGCGAGCTCATTTTTTCTTCTCCGCTGATCTTCAATAGCGGTGGACAGGTGCAGCCCAATGTAGGTCATCATCTTCGAATCACAGCTCGAACTCACCGTGTAGCGTTTTATTTTGAGCATTAATAAAATGAGTGTGTTGGTGGTGGCCTTCTTGGCGTGCACCCAGGTCCCCTCGGGACCGAATCACATTAAATCTTTGTGTTCTTTACTTCTATCTTGCAATCTTTTGTTTCTTGTATGTTGTTTGTATTAATCTGTAATATTCAACTTCTCACTGCAAATAATTTAGTCCGGTCCTTTTGGTTGTTTGGTATTCTGTGTTGGTTCATGTTACCACCCAGCCTCACAAAGTGGTATTAGAGCCCTATTACTTTTCTTTTTCTTTCGAATTCAATTGTCATTTCCTATTTTCTTTACTTACAATTTAGTTTTTGGTTTTAATTTTCCACATAATAATCTCACTCTTAAATCTCCTCTGCCTTATTGATGGAAATTATTTAAAGCCTTTATCCCTTCTATATTTCTCGATATTTCATATCCCTTTGAATAAGACATAGTTTACCCAACAGATTGGTCGGTTGTTGGGGGGCGTACGCTTAACGTTGTCTGTAAGAACTCTAAATCTACTTTGTGGGTAGACTTGTTGATGAAGATTCCGGACGCAGCAGAAGCGTGGTTGGGACAACACTCAACTTTAAGTTTTACCATGATTAATGATTATTCTAAGATCAATACAACGATGAACGTCAGTCTCTACGAAATAGAATCAAAGATTTAGATAAAGAAGGAAGAGGTCTAGAACCTTTAGAGAGCATTTTGCGCATCATGTTTATAATTAATTTAATTAATTTCGTAAATAAAAGAATATCTGGATCTTCGGTATTTTCTTCATTGATGATGTTGATCATTTGGAATGACCCTTTTGCATTATCTTGTTGCGCTTGTGAGGATCCAAACTAGAATCGCTCTAGCGGTGATTCACACGTGCTCTGATGGCCTCCAATCGACATCACTCGTTCTCCGGGTGCTAGCGCGGCGAAGCGAGTGTCTTGTGTCGGTCGTTCTTGATCGCTTGTTTTTCGGCCTTAAAGAACGTCTCTCGTTCTTGAGAGGGGTGGGAAGAAGATTCGAGAGAGAAATTGTTTAGCTCAACAATTCTCAATTCACCAAGCGTGAGGTGTGTTCGTCATGACACAATAGACGTACTTGTCTATTTATATGCATGAACAGTTACAATATTTAATTGCATAACAGCACTTAAATACATTCGTGAACTTAGAGAAAACTCATACTCATAATAATAATACCGCGTCATTATTTATGGTGCACCAACTTACGCAAAACGGAATTATGAATAAAATTTCGTGTCACAAAATAATAGCAGTGTCATTATTATTTTAACTTGTGCCAACTAATAATTATTTACCGTCTTGCAAATAATTATTTTACTATCGGACAACCTAGGTCTGCTCGAACTCCACTTCCATTTATTGAACACCCGAATAAATAAATAAATAAATTATTCTATTAAATAATTATTTTACTATCGGACAGCCTTGGTCTGCTCGAACTCCACTTCCATTTATTGAACACCCGAATAAATAAATAAATAAATTATTCTATTAAATAAATATTTTATTTACAAACTAGTAAATAAATATTTATTAAATGTTCAATAAAATAAATAAATATATTTTATTTAATTTATGCGATCATCTTAACTTGAAAAAAAATTATTTCACGATCTTGAGAATAATATTTATTTCATTAATGAAATTTAAATAGAATTTAACTGAGACCACTAAAAACACTTAGTGTGTGACCCTCTAGGATTCTTTCTCATTGGCATTAGGCGAGTTTGTCTAAAGTCCAAAAGTACTATCTAGAAACGGGTCAAGGCTGTCACACCCGAGCTTCGCATCGAGGTATGTTTTTAATTATTTTTTTTTATCTCATCAGTTTAGTTGCCATTTTATAATTGTATCGTTGGAAAGCGGGCTGAGCACGGAATGAGTGTGCACTTTTGCGTTGATAAATGAACACAGCATTGACAATGCCTGATGAGCGGGCAGGGCACGGCGAAGCCGTACGGCCAGCCCCCGATGAGCGGGCAGGGCACGGCGAAGCCGTGCGGGCTGCCCGGTGTGCGGGTGGATCTTTTTATCATTAACATTTTAGACGCGTAATTTTATTCATTAACACCTTTATTATTATTATTATTATTATTATTATTATTATTATTATTATTATTATTGAACCACCTTTATTAATTTATCTTATTAATTTCATTTACAATTTTTTTTAGGTGGTTTAGTCTTTTTTTGGGGTCCCTATTCCATCTTTATTTTATTTTATTTTCTATTCTTTTTCATTTTCTTTCCTTCCCTTTTATTTTTTTTCTTCCTCTCTTATTTCTTTTCTCTCCTCTCCCTCTCTCCCCGCGGGCCACTGTTCACCCTAATTCTTCTTCTTCCTGGCGCGCCGCGGCTCCCCTCCCTAACCCTAGGCGGCGCACCCTTCGGCCGAACCCACCTCACTGGATCTCCTCCTCAGCCGCACCACCTCGTCGCTCCTCTCTCATTGCGCCGAACTCCAGTGGCCTCCCATGCTGCCTCCCGTCCGTTTTGTCCAGCCTTGCACCGGCTAACCTCGCACCGGCCTGCCTCGCCACGATCGGCCTTCCTCACACCGACCGCCCCTGCTACCCCCTGCTACCCTTTGGCCGACCACCCTGTTATCCCCTTCTACCGCGCTCGACCGAACACCCTGCTATCCCCATCTACCCCGCTCGGTCGACCACCCTGCTACTCCCCTGCTGCGCCTCTTGCTCGGCCCAACCGGCCCCCACTACCTCCCTCTTTCGGACAGACCTCCGGCCACTACCTTTTTTTTTTGGTTTCATCTCCTTCCGGTGAGGCTCCAACCGGCGCAACCTCTTCCGGCACCCCGTCTCATCCGGCCAGCTTTTTGCTCCTCTCGTCGGAGCACTTCGATTGCGTTTTTTTCCCCATATTAATGGTGTTGCGAATAGGATTTATTTTGCGACTGGTTTAATTTTGATGTGTTTGTGCTATGCTTTGTTTTTAGGGTGTATTTGAGGTTGTTTGAGCTGCGTTGACGTGCAGTGGTCCTTACGCATCAATTGTGCGAAGCTTGCGACACGTTGGTAGGTGATTCCACACTCAATTATTGTCTGATGATCATTTGCATGTTTGTCTAATTAATTCGGCACCTTGTTAATTAGTTTCTAAGCTGAAAAATTTATTGTGATTATGTTTTTAATGTGCATTTAATTTGTTGGTAGTGTCTAAGTTAATTAGACCTTTTTGTTTTGAAATCCCACCTTGAACTGTTTATCAACGTTTTGTGAATTGTGCTATTAGTGTATTAGGAAATGCAGATGATGCAGTTTATGTTTTTACATGGTGTAAAAAAATGCATTTTTCTCTAAAAAGGGTTTTGAGTGAACTTTTGACATTAAAAATCTTGTGACATGTTTGGAAACTGTTAAATAATTTCTTTTAGTGGTTTTCTCAATTATCAAAGTGTTTTGTTAAGTTTTGTAGCTGGTTTAATTTAATGTTTAAGAGGTGCATATTTAGTTTTTTTAAAGGATTTGGTGTGTGTGGTTTCAAAAGAGGATATCAGTGTGCAAATGACATGTTTTGTGTGTAAGTACCTTGTTTGGCTCTTAAGTGTAATGTGACATGTTATGTGAACTTTGATCTTTAGGTGAGCACAAGGAGGGAAGCCTGGGGTAATAGGTGGGGGAACTAGGACTAGTGAGCTAGTGTTCTGGAGATGACTTGGCCCGGTTTCACTGGCAGGATTGACAATTGCAACACTAACTAAACATATGATATCTGAGGGTCGTGGCCTTCTAAGCCACGTGTTCTGAGGGTCATGGCCTTCTAAGCCGCGTTATCTGAGGGTCGTGGCCATATAAGCCACGTTTCACCGAGACACGACATTCTAGGGTCTCACCTGTTTCTAGTACCCATAGGGCCTCTCCCATCCTTTGGTGCTACCGGTTACTTTGCACGCACGATGATACATTATATGTCACTTGAGTTACTACCAAAACATGTGTTTTCCTTAAACTGCTTTTCTTTGAAGTCGTTTTATGAAAACTGTTTTGACTAACATTGGCAGGCTTTACTTGTTTTCTTTTATTTAACATTGAAAATGTATTGTCTTTCAATATTTGTGTGTGGAATCTTTTCTTGGTGATATCCTGTTGGGTAATTGCTCACACCCTACTTACACCCTTGGGTGTAAGTAGATTTGTTTACATCTGATACAGGTAAGGGTCCAGCATTTGGGAGTAGTGGTTCAGGTTGTTAGCAGGCCTCTCTACGTGGTGTTGTGGTGGTGGCTTGAGGGTGGTTTCCTCACGCCGGGCAACAGTTCTTAGGTCGGTTTTTGGTCACCTTGCTTTTAGTATTATTCAGGTTTTGGTTTTACATGTGACTCAAAAACCTGTTTTTGGTTAAAGACTTGTTTGGTTGCAACTTTCACTTCTGATTGGTTTATTTTGTTGGCTGCTTTATATTTGTTTACTCGGGTAAATCGTTCCCAATGTTTATTTTGATACTCGGGCACTTGTGCTAGCCTGTGGGGATCGGGAACGCCCTTCGGGCCTTGCCGCGGGCCGGGTCAGGCGTCGGTTCGGATGGAAACCCGACTTGGTTCGTGACAAAATGGTATCAGAGGCAGGTTTCTTTTGTCATCCGAGTTATTTTATTTGGGGTGAGTCTGGTTAGACAGGAGTTAGGATTGTCGGGGCTCAGAATTCTGGTTGCGAGTAGGGTGCCTGGCCAGCACACCTCGTGACAGAGCTTGAGTCGCCATGGGATGTCGGAATGGTGGGTTGACTTCTCTTCTAGGTGGGATGTGCAGGCTTCAGACTGTGCGTGGACATCATGCGGGGGGAAGACTTTGGTCATGATGCTATTTTTGCATATTTGGTTTACTAAGGATTACTTTTTACTGAAAATTTTACTTTTCTTTGGATATGATGTATTGATGATGTTCTTTTATGACTATTGCTCCTTGCAGCAAGATGCCTCCCCGGAGAGCTTATACGCACCCACGGGAAGAAGCCGGTGAGAGTTCTCCCTCGCCGCTTGATCAGAGATTGGTAGAAGTCGTGGTCCGAGCTGTTCAGACTTTAGGACAGGGGGCGACTCCTACCCCTGCTTCTATTCCAGCTAGAGGAGATGAGTTTGGCTCCAAGAGGGATAAAGCTCAGGAATTTATAAAGAATAAACCTCATTCATTTCGAGGGAGTTCAGAACCTCAGGAGGTAGAGGAATGGCTTGAGAAGATAGAACGCATGTTCGAGTTTCTTGACACTCCAGAGGAAGTCAGGGTAAAGTGTGCCTCTTTCCATCTAGAGGGCTCCAGTCGCAAGTGGTGGGAATCCGTGATTCAGGCTGGGAAACATGAGCATATGAGTTGGAAAGATTTCAAGGTTATCTTTAATGGGCAGTACTGTCTAGAGTTTCTTGCCTATGCCAGATCCCAGGAGTTCATGGATCTTTCCCAAGAGGATCAGACAGTGATGGAGTATGCAAACCACTTTGCTGAGCTAGTGCGATACGCACCTGAGATTGTTTCAAGTGAATATTTGAAATCTCAGAAGTTTGAGAAGGGCCTTCGACCAGAAATCCACTCTCAGGTCTTCTTGTTCAAGATGGGAACTTATGCTGAGGTGGTCGATCGTGCTTGCATGGTCGAGATTGACCAGAGAGGAAAGTCAGGGTTTTCTGGATCAGTATCAGGGTTTGGCAGTGGAAGTTCATCCGAGAAGAAGAGGAAGCGTGGTGAGCAATGGAAGAAGAGTGGTGGAAGCTCAGGTCATCCTCCTAGGCAGACTTCATCTGGGGCTTCTGGTGCAGGGTCCTTAGTGTACCCTCAGTGCGGAAGGGTGGGGTACATCCGACCTGCTTGTCCATACCCTCCCAAACCATGCCATGGGTGTGGAGTTGTCGGACATCTACAACGCTTCTGCAGGACTGCACGCCCTTACCAGAGTGGGGCTGGATCTATGACTTCCAGAGGGGTATCAGTTCAGTCAGAACCGACCAGGACGACAGGATCTCGATTTGGTGGCCATGGTGGTAGGACCAGATCGTTTTCAGGGTAGAGCCAGACCAGGGCAGAGCCTCAGGCGAGCGGTCGTTCTCAGGCAGGGACCAGACATTTTCATGCTGTGGATCAGGCACCGGTGGGATCTGATACAGGACCTTCAACTGTTCAAGGTACCATTTTGATTGCATCTTCTATAGCTATAGTTTTATTTGATACTAGTGCTTCAGTTTCATTTATATCTGCCCGTCTTGTGAACTTGCTGAGTCTTCCAACCGAGCTTTTATCTGTTGCAATGGAGTTAGTAACACCGCTGGGTAAGAAAAAGGAGCAGGGTCTTAGGTGCTCGTCGTGCGCACTCTCTGTGTCAGGAGTCGAGATAGAGTGGGATTTCTTGGTCCTTGATATGGACCTGTTTGATGTGATCCTCGGCATGGACTGGCTGGTGCGCTTCCAAGCGCATATTGACTGCTATCGGCGCCGAGTCAGCTTTATGGCACCAGATGGGAGTCCTTAGTTATTTCATGGAGAATGAGATCCTCGGTCGAGTCGCGCGGGACCTCCACTCCTTGAGTTAGGGAATCTTTCTTATCAGTTGTCGTCGCTCACTATAGAGGATGATAGTGGTGTTTCTCAAGGCGGGTTACCTCGTGTAGTAGATGAGTTCCCAGAGTTCTTCCCAGATGATTTTTCAGGCTTACCTCCAGAGCGGGACGTGTAGTTCTCAATTGAGTTGGTGCTGGGGACACAACCTATATCTCTTCCCTCATATCGCATGGCCCTCACCGAATTGAGGGAATTAAAGATACATCTAGACGATTTGGAATCCAAAGGATTCATTCGCCCGAGCGTCTCTCCTTGGGCCACCCTAGTTTTATTCGCGAAGAAGGCTGATGGAACCCTCTGGTTGTGCATTGATTACCGGAAATTGAATAAGGTGACCATTAAGAATAAATACCCTTTGCCTCGGATTGATTATTTGTTCGACCAACTGAAGGGGTCAAGGTGGTTCTCCAAAATTGACTTGCGTTCAGGATACCACCAGCTCAGGGTGAGAGAAGCAGACATTCCGAAGACGGCTTTCCGAAGCAGGTATGGTCACTTCGAGTATCTAGTCATGCCTTTCGGATTGACTAATGCTCTTGCAGTTTTTATGGCACTCATGAATAGGGTGTTCCACTAATATCTCGACTCCTTTGTCGTGGTATTTGTGGACGAAATCTTGGTTTATTCTGGATCTGAGGAGGAACACGAGCATCACCTGCGCATTGTTTTGGGCACTTTGCGAGATCATCGCCTATATGACAAACTCTCAAAGTGCACATTCTGGATCAGGGAAGTGAAGTTTCTGGGGCATGTCATCTCAGAACAAGGGGTTTTAGTGGATCCTGAGAAGATCAGTGCGGTGATGTCATGGGAACAGCCGAGGAATGTGTTTGAGTTCAGAAGTTTTCTTGGCCTGGCAGGTTATTATAGGTGTTTTGTTCGGGATTTCTCACATCTTGCCTCCTCCATGACCGCACACACCCAGAAAGGGGTGAAGTTTGAGTGGAGCCCATAGTGCCAGGCATCTTTTGAGGAGTTGAAGCGGCGGCTGACCACTGCACCTGTATTGATCTTACCAGAGTCTGGAAAAGGCTATGTGGTTTATTGTGATGCATCAGGTACGGGCCTTGGGTGTGTGCTCATGCAGGATGACCATGTGGTGGCTTATGGTTCTCGCCAACTCCGGCCGCATGAGAAGAATTATCCGACTCACGAATTAGAGTTGGCAGTAGTGATGCACGCCCTGAAGACATGGCGTCACTATCTCTTTAGGGAGAAATTTGTGGTTTATTCTGACCATAAGAGTCTATCTTACATTTTCTCTCAGAAGGATCTCAATTTGAGGAAGCGTCGCTGGATCGAGTACCTCCAGGGTTTTGAATTTGACATTGTCTATACTCCAGGTAAGGGTAATGTGGTGGCAGATGCTTTGAGCAGGAAGGTACCAGTGCAGACGTTGAGGAAGTCCAGCGATGAGTGGACTTTGATGGGGCTCTTCACCCAGATGCACTTGGAGAGAAGGGAGCATAGAGGAGGTACTTTCTTAGCTAGCATTCAGTTGACTCCCGCTCTTATGGAGTTGATTCAGTGAGAGCAGCCCGGAGATGAGTTGTGTCAGCGATCTATGCAGTCACTTCATGGTGGGGAGACTCCTTCTGATTGGTCTTTGTCTCTCGAGGGGATTTTGTTCTTCAAGGGCCGTGCTGTGGTGCCATTGTCTCTGTGGAAGGTGGTGATGCAGGATAGCCACTAATCTCAGTGGGTCATCCATCTTGGTGCCACCAAGATGTTTTATAATGTTCGTCGCCAGTTCTGGTGGCCAGGTATGAGTCGGGACATAGCCGAATTTGTATCGAAATGCTACACTTGTCATCAGGTAAAAGCAGAGCATCAGAAGCCATCTGGCCTACTTCAGCCATTACCCATTCCTACCTGGAAGTGTGACGAGGTCGCCATGGACTTCATTATTGGATTTCCTCGTACACCTCGAGGTAGGAATGATATCTTGGTAGTGATTGACCGCTTGACCAAGTCATCTCACTTTATCCCGATCAGAGATACAACGAAGGTGGATGAGCTGGGCCGTTTGTATGTTTAGTAGGTGGTCAGACTTCATGGTGTATCATCAGCAGTTGTTTCTGAAAGGGACCCCTGCTTTACATCTCAGTTTTGGGGAGGCCTCCAGAAGGCTTTGGGGTCACAGATTAGGATGATCACGGCATACCATCCTCAGACGGATGTCCAGACGGAGCGGGCGAATCAGATTCTGGAGGACATGCTCCGCACATGTGTGTTGGATTTCGGAGGTTCATGGGATAGCCATTTAGGATTGGTCGAGTTTACTTATAATAATAGTTACCAATCCTCTATTAGAATGTCACCCTTTGAGGTGCTCTATGGTCAGCCTTGTCAGTCTCCTTTGTGTTGGGCTGAGGTGGGTGAGACCTCACTTTTGGGACCGAGCCTTGTTCAGGAGACATTTGAGAAGGTCAAGCTCATTAGACAATGGTTGTTGATAGCTCAGAGTCGCCACAAATCTTATGCAGACCAGAGGTGTCGGGATCTTGAGTTTTCAGTGGGGGACAGAGTGTTCTTGAAGGTGGCCCCTCGTTTGGGTCACCGCCATTTGGGGAAGCAGGGGAAGCTAACACCGAGGTATGTTGGGACTTTCAAGATCACTGAGCGGATTGGCAAAGTGGCATACAAGTTAGCTTTGCCTTCACATTTGACGTCGATTCATGACGTATTTCATGTCTCCCAACTGAAAAAGTATAATCCTGATCTGTCACATGTGTTGAATTGGGAGGAGTTGGAGATTGAGCCAGACTTATCAGTGTTTGAGCGGCCAGTGCAGATAGTGGATTCTCAGGAGAAGGTGCTTCGTGGAAAGTCCATTCATTTGGTTTGCATTCTCTAGCAGCATGGGAATAATGAAAATGAGACCTGGGAGTAGAAGTCTTGGGTTGAGCAGGAGTACCCATTCCTATTCTCTGATCAGGCCTTGAATTGACTTTCCGAGGGCGGAAAGTTTTCTTGGTGGGGAGAATTGTCACACTCGAGCTTCGTATCAAGGTATGTTTTTAATTTTATTATTATTTTTTTTATCTCGTCAGTTTAGTTTCCATTTTATAATTGTATCGTTGGAAATCGGGCTGAGCACGGAATGAGTGTGCGCTTTTGCGTTGATAAATGAACGCAGCCTTGACAATGCCCGATGAGCGGGCAGGGCACGGCGAAGCCGTACGGCCTGCCCCCGATGAGCGGGCAGGGCATGGCGAAGCCGTGCGGCCTGCCCGGTGTGCGGGTGGATCTTTTTATCATTAACATTTTAGACACGTAATTTTATTCATTAACACCTTTATTATTATTATTATTATTATTATTATTATTGAACCACCTTTATTAATTTATCTTATTAATCTCATTTACAATTTTATTTTTATTTATTTTATTTTAGGTGGTTTAGTCTTTTTTTTGGGGTCCCTATTCCATCTTTATTTTATTTTATTTTTTATTATTTTTCCTTTTCTTTCCTTCTCTTATTTTTTCTTTCTTCCTCTCTTATTTTTTTCTCTCCTCTCCCTCTCTCCTCGCGGGCCACTATTCACACTAATTCTTCTTCCTCCTAGCGCGCTGCGGCTCCCCTCCCTAACCATAGGCGGCGCACCCTTCGGTCGAACCCACCTCGCCAGATCTCCTCCTCAGCCGCACCTCCTCGCCGCTCCTCTCTCATCGCACCGAACTCCAGCGGCCTCCCTTGCTGCCTCCCATCCGTTTTGTCCAGCCTTGCACCGGCCAACCTCACACCGGCCTGCTGCACCCCGGCCTGCCTCGCCCCGACCGGCCTTCCTCACACCAACCGCCCCTGCTACCCCCTACTACCCTTCGACCAAACACCCTGTTATCCCCTTCTACCTCGCTCGGCCAACCACCCTGTTATCCCCTTCTACCCCGCTCGGCCGACCACCCTGCTACTCCCCTATTGCACCTCTTGCTCGGCCCAATCGGCCCCCACTACCTCCCTCTTTCAGACAGACCTTCGGCCACGGCCTTTTTTTGGCCGTATCTCCTTCCGGTGAGGCTCCAACCAGCACAATCTCTTCCAGCACCCCGTCTCATCCGGACAGCTTTTCGAACCTCTCGTCGGAGCACTTCAGTTGCATTTTTTCCCATATTAATGGTGTTGCGAATAGGATTTATTTTGCGACTAGTTTAATTTTGATGTGTTTGTGTTATGCTTTGTTTTTAGGGTGTATTTGAGGTTGTTTGAGCTGCATTGACGTGCAGTGGTCCTTACGCATCAATTGTGCGAAGCTTGCGACATGTTGGTAGGTGATTCCACACTAAATTATTGTCTGATGATCATTTTCATGTTTGTCTAATTAATTCGGTGCCTTGTTAATTAGTTTCTAAGCTGAAAATTTTATTGTGATTATGTTTTTAATGTGCATTTAATTTGTTGGTAGTGTCTAAGTTAATTAGTCCTTTTTGTTTTGAAATCCCACCTTGAACTGTTTATCAACATTTTGTGAATTGTTCTATTAGTGTATTAGGAAATGAAGATGATGCAGTTTATGTTTTTACATGGTGTAAAAAAATGCATTTTTCTCTATAAAGGGTTTTGAGTGAAATTTTGACATTAAAAATCTTGTGAAATGTTTGGAAACTGTTAAATAATTTCTTTTAGTGGTTTTCTCAATTATCAAAGTGTTTTGTTAAGTTTTGTAGCTGGTTTAATTTAATGTTTAAGCAGTGCATATTTAGTTTTTTTTAAAGGATTTGGTGTGTGTGGTTTCAAAATAGGATATCAGTGTGAAAATGACATGTTTTTTGTGTAATTACCTTGTTTGGATCTTAAGTGTAATGTGACATGTTATTTGAACTTTGATCTTTAGGTGAGCACAAGGAGGGAAGCCTGGGGTAATAGGTGGGGGAACTAGGACTAGTGAGCTAGTGTTCCGGAGATGACTTGGCCAGGTTTCACTGGAAGGATTGAAGATTGCAACACTAACTAAACATATAATATCTTAGGGTTGTGGCCTTCTAATCCACGTGTTTTAAGGGTTGTGTCCTTCTAAGCCATGTTATCTAAGGGTCGTGGCCATCTAAGACATGTTTCACCGAGACACGACGTTCTAGGGTCCCACCTGTTTCTAGTACCCATACGGCATCTCCCATCCTTTGGTGATACCGGTTACTTTGCGCACACAATGATACATGATGTGTCACTTGAGTTACTTCCCAAACATGTGTTTGCCTTAAACTGCTTTTCTTTGAAGTCTTTTTATGAAAAATGTTTTCACTAACATTGTCAGGATTTAATTGTTTTCTTTTATTTAACATTGCAAATGTATTGTCTTTCAATATTTGTGTGTGGAATCTTTTCTTGATGATATCTTGTTGGGCGATTGCTCACACCCTACTTACACCCTTGGGTGTAAGTAGATTTGTTTACATCTGATACATGTAAGGGTCCAGCATTTGGGAGCAGTGGTTCAGGTTGTTAGCAGGCCTCTCTACGTGGTGTTGTGGTGGTGCCTTGAGGGTGGTGTCCTCACATCGGGCAACAGTTCTTAGGTTGGTTTTGGTCACCTTTCTTTTGGTATTATTCGGGTTTTGGTTTTACATGTGACTCAAAAACCTGTTTTTGGTTAAAGACTTGTTTGGTTGCAACTTTCACTTCTGATTGGTTTATTTTGTTGGCTGCTTTATATTTGTTTACTCGGGTAAATCGTTCCCAAAGTTTATTTTGATACCCGGGCACTTGTGCCGGCCTGTGGGGATCGAGAACGCCCTTCGGGCCTTGCCGCGGTCCGGGTCGGGCATCGGTTCGGATGGCGGCCCAACTTGGTTCGTGACAAAGGCACCCAACAGAAAGAACATAAAATCGCAACAATGACATCCACATACGAACGCTCACTGTTTAATATAATCCCTTTGTCGCGATATCTCATCAAGCAGGTTTCATGATAGTTTCATCAAATTTTATGCTTGATATGTCGTTCTTTGACTGCCTGAAATAAACTCGTTGTTACACCATGTCTATGGAATTTTGCACAACAATTCTATTTCAATCAAAGGTCTAAGATATAAACTTCCATAAATGGAAGGGAAAAATCCTTCCTCAACTTATCCATTAATAAATTCCACTCATGATGTGCCCAATGTACCCTACTTCCCGTCAATTGTCTGTGTGACAGTTTTCATCAGTAAATCAAAGTGTGTAAGTCGTGACACTTATTAATGATAATATTAAAGTCTAAGGATCATTACACATTCTCACAGATAGAAATATCTGATGACACCAAAACATGTGGAATTCCTACTAGCGGGTATGTTTTCATAATCTCCTATCTTGGAGATTGCCAAGTGTGAACTTCATGAGAGGAAGACTCGTCTTCTTATTAGTACTTTCACCTAATGGTCTGCATGCTATGTGTCCCATCATAGTATGTCATCCAACCATAGAACTATATTTAAGAATATTGTTATAGCATTTCAAGGTTCTCATCCCAGTGGGGAACTTCCATGACCTTATGAATGCAACGAATACTCTAGGACATTATTACATCATAGTTATGCAGAACAATGAACAATATGTAATAATACATTAAATATCCATGTAATAAAAGTAAAATCAGTTGGTTTTAGGACACAAACTCTTACAAACTCCCACTTGGACTAGAGACAACTTCCTACGAATTTCAGTCCGCTAGACCTCACATGGTGATCATGTTTCTTCTAAGTCAAGGCTTTAGTCAAGGGGTCCACCATGTTGTCTTCTGTGGAAATACTTCTCACTGCAACTTCACCTCTTTGAGAAAAATCCATCAAGATATGATACTTCCAAAGTATGTGCTTCTCCCACTGATGTGACCTTGGCTCTTTTGTGAGAGCCACCGCAGTAGTATTATCAAAGTACAGTGTGATGAGATCTTTACTTCTAGGTATCACATCTAGCTCATAGAAGAAGCTTCACATCCAAACTACTTCTTTATCTACCTCATAATCTGTGATATACTCAGACTCTGTTGTAGAATCTGCGACCACACTCTACTTTGAGCTCTTCCGTCTCATTGCACCTCCATTCAAAGTGAAGATGTATCCCGTTTGTGACTCTATGCTATCTTGATCATTCTGGAAACTAGCATCTGCATATCCTCTGATGACTAGTTCCTCATCTCCTCCATAAACCAGGAACATATCCTTAGTATGCCTCAGATACTTTAGGATAGTCTTGATTGCCATCCAATGGTGGTCACCTGGATCAGCTTGATATCTTCCTACTTCACTCAATGCGTAGGTGACATCCAGCCTAGTACATAGCATGACATACATGACTAACCCAATCATTAATGAATCTGTATATCCTCTGATGACTAGTTCCTCTCACCCAAGTCCTTCATGAAGAAGCATTGATTCAACCATTCCTTAACAGACTGTAAGACTGGTTTCTCATTTCTAATAAGTAATATTTCATCAACATATACTATTAGAAAAATGACCGCACTCCCACTAAACCGTTTGTAGACACAATGCTCACATTCATTCTTGATAAAATCAAATTATGTTATGGATTCATCAAAAAAAATGTTCCATGACATGGATGATTTATTTAATCCATAAATGGATTTCTGCAACTTGCATACCTTATTGGAATCCTTTGGAGTCACAAAACCTTCAGGTTGTGTCATGTAGACATCTTCCTGAAGGTTCTCATTAAGGAATGTTGTTTTGACATCCATTGTCCAAATCTCATAGTCATGGTAAACATCAATGTCAAGTATAATTCTAATGGATTTCATCATTGTAACTGGTGAAAAGGTTTCATCATAGTCAATTCCTTTACGTTATTTAAACCCTTTTGCAACCAATCATGCCTTATATGTTCTGACTTGTCCTTCCATGTCCAGTTTCTTCTTGAATACCCATTTTCAACCAATAGGATTTACATCAACTGGATAATGGGTCACCATCCTCAGTAACTATAAAACCATACTGTTCCAGTTCTCTAACCTCTCTTGTACTCCTATGCAGTACTTGTGTCTCTAGAATAGATTATTCTTCCACGAGGCTTTGTGAAAACTATTCTTATACCAACTCTTGTGTACCTTGAGCCTTGACTTCATTGAAGTCTATCTCACTCCAACTATCACTTTTGGAGATGTTCTCCCTCTCAAATAATATGGAATGTATTGCCACTATAACCTTTTTTTCTGAGGGGTAGTATAGGTAATATACCCTTGTTTCCTTGGGGTATCCTATAAAGGTACACTTTATTCCTTGGGTGTGATTTTATTACCTGAAGAGGCCTTAACAAACACTCCGCTGCCCCACATATGTAAATTCGATAACATGGATTTTCTTCCACTCAAAAACTCTTATGGAATACCATTTATCAATTTAGTTGGTACTTGGTTAGTATGTGTGCCGCTATTTGTAACACATACCCCCAAAAGGATAATGGAATACTTGCATGACTCATCATTGATCTCACCATGTCCAACAAGGTGTGGTTCCGCCTTTATCTTACACCATTCCATTGAGGTGTATAAGGAGGAGTGAGTTGGGATAGGATCCCAAACTCCTATAAGTAATCAATGAAGTCCTAATTAAGATATTCCCCACCTCGGTCTGATCTAAGTTTCTTAATCATCTTACCAAGATGGTTCTCAATTTCATTCTTGTATTCTTTGAACTTGTCAAAGGAATCTGACTTATACCTCATTAATTAGATATATCCATATCTACTAAAATCATCAGTTAACATTATGAAGTATGAGTACCCACCCCTTGCTTCAACTGGAAATGGTCCACACACATTGGTATGAATCAATTCAAGAAGGTCTTTATCCCTTTCACCTTTCCCACCAAATGGGGATTTGATCATTTTGCCTTGTAAAAACATGCATGACATACACCAAGTGGTTTTAGTTCAAAAGAATCTAAATATCCATCTTGATATAACTTTGTTAAGCATTTCTTATTTACATGACCTAGCTGGTGATGTCAAAGTTGGGTGTGATATGAGTCATGTGAAGTATCTTTGTCATCGATTTCCATTACTTGGTTTGTGTAATCCAACACATAAAGATCATTGGATAAATGTTCCCTACCAAAACAAATGCTATCTTTATAAAAGAAGAAACATTCATTTCCAAACTTGAAAAAAAACATCTATATCTAGTTTGGATACAGAAATTATGTTTTTGGTTATAGAAGGAACATAAAAACAACCCTTTAACACCAAGATCAGGCCAGTTGGAAACATGAGGTGGTAGTCCTTAATAGCTACATAAGCAAGTATAACACTGTTGGCTTCTCATAGATCTACCTCCCCTTGATCAATATTCCTGAATCTACTTGGTTCCTATATTTTGATAAATATGTGATCACCACAAGCTGTATCTAATAACCAATTTGTAGAAACAGATAGATTTCATTCAATAACAAATGCACTTGAAGCTTCCCCTTACTTCGTAGGCTGGGTGTAGTTCTTCTTCCAATGACCCTTCTTGCCATATGCGAAACGAACAGCCTCATGTTCCCCTGCCTCCCCTTTGATCTTCCTTTTCTTGGAAGGTTGTGAAGATGCTTTGGGATTAAAGCTATTCGCCTTCCCTTTCCTCTTATTCACCATAAGGATATAAGGCTTTTCACACTTCATATCTTTGTCCACTTGATGAATGAGGATAAGAAGATTAGATAAAGAATTATCAATGTTGTTCATATTGAAATTGATAAAAAAAAAGTTAGAGAATCTCTGAGGGAGTGATACGAGAATGAGATTAATGCCCAATTCTTTAGGGAGTTTAAACCCTAGAATATATAGGCGCTCAATGTAGCCAATGAGCTTGACTACATGAGGTCCAACTGGGGCACCTTCTCCAAGCTTACTCTGTAAGAGTGCCTTAGAGATCTCAAACCTTTCATGTCTTGCTCTCTCCTGGTAAAGACCACAAAGGTGCTAGATCATGCTATAAGCATCCATGTTTTCATGATAATTCATGAGCTAACTAGAAATTTATGATAACATCAAACATTGAACATTGACCACGTCGTTCATATGTTTCTTATAGACTAAGAAATCCTCATCACTCGCCTCTTTGGCAGGCATATCAGGTAATGATGACTCCATCACGTAATATTTCCATTCATGGTGTAGGATAACTCGAAGGCGTCTAAACCATTCCTAGAAGTTACTGCCAGTGAGGATGTTGTCTTTATCCAGAATTGATCGCAGGGATAGTGTGGTTGATGAGCTTGTCATTTTTATTCTACAATTAAAAGTGTAGATCATTAGTACTTTCCTGATTACATTTTATGAGAAATAATAATTTTTTTATTAAGTCTCCCACTATTTTATCAAGTCCTAATGGCCCTCACCATTGAAATCAGAATGTCCAGTTTTCATGACATTCTAGTGTCAAGGATCCATATTCCCCTTTGAATAACCCCAACAAGGGTTGGTAAAGCTATTAGAAGGTATTTAGGTAAGAAGGTCTTTGCCAATTGCGAGCTTGTAGCTCCTTGATCTGTTGAGTGGACTCCCCAATCCTGAAATCATGACTTTTGGATTTCATCAACTCTTGCCTCAAATATTACACCAAGTCTAGAAAGGGATAATCCTCTTGATGTAATATGGTTAAGTCAAACTGAAACCTTTCATAAGGGATTTCTATATCAAAGTAAGCGTCCCAACAAGGGTTGGTCAAAACACATAGTTTTATTGAGTTTTACCCTTAATAAAGTAACGGAAGGCTTGGTCTGACTTAATATTTTATTTGAGGGATTTTTATCTCTTATACATGAATTTCCTATAATCATTATCTTATTCTTATTAATATTAAGTGGAACTTACTTAAGTGATTAACCATGTCTTGATAGCATTTACGCATAAGTCTGGTTTATTTTAGTTCTATATTGCACGCTTGTTTAATTCATTAATTATGTGATTGTGAAAACACATCCATAATGATAAACCATGAAACTAACAGAAATAAAATAAAGAGAATGATCATGAGATTTTCTAATGGTTAGTTTATCTAGCGGTTGATAAACTGACCCTAACCTAGGGGAGAAACATCTTGAACCTTTTGGGTTCGTGTTTACAGCTTTCCACCTATCTACCTCTGTATCTCTTGGGATTGGTTTCGTCTCGGCTCCAGCTTGAACCGCCTCCACTAGCTTGGGAGTTTCATCCATTACATATGCCTTTTTTTAAATCACATGTAGGTGAGGGGTAAAAATGGGTTTTATATAAAAGAAACTTTGGGCATGCAGGCCCTACATATTAATGAGGAGAAGGCTCATAGGCCAACAAATTTAATTCAAATAAATAAATTAAAAGAAACCATACACATATGATGGTCCTGGTCTAGCTCATGATCATCCACACATGCAAAGATATTTACGCATAAATAAAACTAGCATTCAATTATTTAATCATTCTTGTTTAAGATAAATCATGCTCGAATCAATTAATTATCCCCTTTAATTAATCAATCCTTTTATCTTAAACCCTTTTCTGAATTTCTTTGAAATTATCATCCATCAAAATTTTAAACAAATACATTCATTTAAAATTATCTTTTTATGTAACTTGTACCTTGGAGACAACCCGGTGAATTCCTATTCATAACTACTCAATGAGTAGAAATGAACATTACGCAGATGCTAAATTAAACACATATATATAAAACACTTATCACATGTTGTGCCTCAGCTTTATGCATGTATGATGGTATATGTATTAAGGATTTGTATAATATAATAATAAATTTTAATAAATTTGCGTAATTTGGATGAGTACACGACATGTAGTTCCAACTACACTGCGTGTACTGTTGTTCACCATCCATCTGAAGTACATGCCTGGGGAAACGACATGTGAGTGTACTTTAAAAATCTTCAGAGTACACGGCATATCCAGTGGGCCACATGTCGTGTAGTTCCTTGTTACATGGTCTCCAATCAGGCAATCCGTGTATGGGGTACACGGTCCAACCCTAACCCGAAGGGACTACACACTGTGTCCATTGGGCCACACAATGTGTAATATGTAAACCACGTGCCACCGGTTCCTGGTCAACACACAAAGTCATTAAGATTTAGACAAACTCCAATGACAAGGCTTGGTTTGGAAGACCAAACCCGGTGCATTGAACCTTGGATACATGGCATGTACTATTGAATACAAGTTGTGTGTTCTTGTTTTGTATGTCCAAGAACCTTTGGCACCTCTGGATGAGATCCTCTTTTTTATTTTAATCAAAATTAAAATAAAATATCGTTTTTATAAGGTGAACGAGAAATGAAATAGGAGGAACATATCTCGATATTCAGATTTGCAGAATGATTAACTTGAATTGAAACAACTAAATTATTAAATGCGTAAATCATCAATGAAATATTTAAATAATTATAAACTATGATGTAACCTCCCTTTGATACCACTTGAAGGTTCTGGGCGCAGCGGAAGTGTGGTTGGGACGACACCCAACTTTAATTTTTTCCATGATCAATGATTATTCTGGGATCAATACAACGATGAACGCCAGTCTCCATGGAATAAAATCAAAGATTTAGATAAAGAAGGAAGAGGCCTGAAACCTTTAGAGAGGGTCTTTCACATCATGTTTATAATTAATTTAATTAATTTCATAAATAAAAGAATACCTGGATCTTCAGTATTTTCTTCATTGATGATGTTGATCGTTTAGAATGACCCTTCCAGATTATCTCGTTGCGCTTGTGAGGATCCAAACTAGAATCCCTCTAGCAGTGATCCACACGTGCTCTGATGGCCTATGATCGACACCTCTCATTCTCCAGGTGCTAGCGTGGTGAAGCGAGTGTCTTGTGTTGGTCGTTCTTGATTGCTTTTTATTCGGCCTTGAATAACGTCTCTTGTTCTTGAGATGGGTGGGAAGAGGATTCGAGAGAGAAATTTTTTAGCTCAACAATTCTCAATTCACCAAGCGTGTGGTGTCCTCTCTATGGCACAATAGACAAACTTGTCTATTTATATGAATGGAACTTAATTTACAATATTTAATTGCATAACAGCAATTAAATACATTCATGAACTTAGAGAAAACCCATGCTCATAATAATAATATCGCATCATTATTTATGGTGCGCCAACTTGCACAAAATGGAATTATGATTAAAATTCAGCGTCACAAAATAATAGAAGCATCATTATTATTTTAACTTGTTCTAACTAATAATTATTTACCATCTTACAAATAATTATTTTACTACTGGACCGGCCTTGGTCTGCTCGAACTCCACTTCCATTTATTGAACACCCAAATAAATAAATAAATAAATCTCTTAAATAAATATTTTATTTACAAACCAGTAAATAAATATTTATTAAATGTTTAATAAAATAAATAAATATATTTTATTTAATTTATGCGATCATCTTAACTTGAATAAAATTATTCCACGGTCTTGAGAATAATATTTATTTCATTAATTAAATTCAAATAGAATTTAACCAAGAGCACCAAAAATAGTTAGTGTGTGACCCTCTAGGATTATTTCTCATTGAAATTAGGCGAGCTTTCCTAAAGTCCAAGAGTAATTTATAGAAATGGGTTAATACACCCAAGAGAAAGAACATAAAGCTGTAACAATGACATCCACATATGAACTCTCACTGTGTAATATAATCACTTTGTCGCAATATCTCATCAAGCAGGTTTCATGATAATTTCATCAACTTTTATGCTTGATACGTCATTCTTTGACTACCTAAAATAAACTCGTCATTACACCATGGCCATGGAATTTCACGTGACGGTTCTATTTCAATCAAAGTTCCAAGATATCAACTTCTATAAATGGAAGGGAAAAATCCTTCCTCGACTTATCCATTAATAATATACCACTCGTGACACACCCAACGTACCCTACTTCCCACCAACTATTCGCATGATGTTTTTTTAGTAAATCAAAGTGTGTAAGTTGTGACACGTATTAATGATAATCTTAAAGTCTAAGGATCATTACACATGCTCATAGATAGAAATATTCGATGACACCAAAACATGTGGAATTCCTACTAGCGGGTTTGTTCTCATAATCTCCTATCTTGGAGATTACCAAGTGTGAACTTCATGAGATGAAATCTCATATACTAATGAGTACTCACACCTGACGGTCTACATGCTATGTGTCCCATCATAGTATTTCATTCAACCGTAGAACTATATTTAAGAATATTGTTATAGCATTTCAAGGTTCTCATCACAGTAGGGAACTGACATGACCTTATCATTGCAACAAATACTCTAGGACATTATTACATCATAGTAATTCATAACAATGAATAATATGTAATAAAATATTAAATATCCATGCAATCAAAGTAAAATCAGTTGGTTCTAGGACACCAACTCTTATAGTTTACAATGAGATATGAAATCGAGAAATTTGATGGTGACAATGAATTTAATTTGTGGTGAATTAAGATGAGAGTCATGCTTGTACAGAAGGCCCTCATATATGCCCTTTGTGGGCCCAAGAATCCTGTTACTACTGTGAATGAAACTGGACAGCTTGTTACAGAATATGTTAATGTTTCCCATGATGTGTTATTTAAAGCACATAACTCTGTTTTGCTTTATTTAGGTGATAAATTCCTTAGAAAAGTATCTTATGAGTCCACTACTTCTAGAATTTGGCTTAAACTTGAAAAAATCTACATGACTGCTTCATTGGTAGGTAGACTTTACAAAACAACATCATATTTTTACATTTAAAATGAAACTTGGTGCTTTAATTAAAGAACATCTAGATGAATTTAATAAATTCATGTTTGACTTATCCATCGTTAATGTTTCTTTCGATGATGAGGATCAAGTAATTATCCTCTTAATCTCTTTAGATAATTCCTACAACACCCTAGTAGAGACCATGATGTAAGGTCAAGACTCTTTAACCCTAGAAGTGGTTAAATCATCCCTTCTTTTAGGAACTAAATTCTAAACCTAGAATCAAAGGTGAGGCAGAGTGCTTGTTCTCTAAGGGTATACCTCAAACTAAAACCAAGAAGAAATAGTTTAATAGAGTTAAGAACAAAAGTAATAAGTAACCCAAACCTAGTCCTAGTTCTAGGGATATAAAGGTCACCTGTTTTCATTGCGGAAAACCAGGGCACATTAAACCTGAGTGTAAAAAACTCAAGCATGAGTTAGAGTCTAAACAACCTACTGATCAGTCCCTTCTTATAGACCCTAGTTATGAAAATATATATTTTCTAAATGTTTCCACCCATTAACTCAATCAAGATTGGGTTCTTGATTTAGGTTTCCCTTTCCATATGTTTCTTTTTAAAGATTCCGTTCTAGAGTTGGTTGAGAAGGTGGAAGGAGATGTCCTCTTAGGTAATAATAAGAGGTGTAAGGTTGAGGGTAGAGGTTCAGTTTTATTAGAACTTGATGACCACACTATCATTACTTTAGTTGATGTTAGGTGGGTTCCCAACATCCAAATAAACCTTGTTTCCTTAGGACTCCTAGACTAAATGGAATTTACCTTTAGGTATGAAACAGGTTGTCTTAGAATATCCAAAGGCTCTAGAACCATTCATAAGGTATCTCTAATCAATGGGTTGTATGTATTGAATGGAAATAATCATTCAAGGCAGTGAGGTGGTGTATATTCAATTAATACTGATAATATTATGCTTTTTCATATGAGATTAGGGCATGTAGCTCCAAAAGCCTTGAGGAACTCAACAAGCAAGGGCTGTTGAGTGAATCACACTAAGAAATCTTCCATTTTGTGAAGATTGTGTGATGGGAAAATCCAATAGGGTTGACTTTGGTAGGTCTAGTTTCAAATCCACTAGCCCCTTAGAATATGTCCACTCTGATCTATAGGGTCTACCTAATACTTCCTACCATGGTGGAGGTTTCTATTTTGTTACCTTCATAGATTAATTTTCTAGGAAAGTGTGAATATACATTATTAAAAACAAATATGATGTTTTCTAAAAATTTAAAACCTAGAAAACATTAGTTGAAAATTAGATTGGGAAGAAACTTAAAACTCTAAGAATAGACAATGGGCTCGAATACCTATCCACTGAGTTCATACAATTTTTTGAAAATGAAGGTGTTAAAAAACATAGAATGGTTAGGGAAACTCCCCAACAAAATGGCTTAGAAGAAAGGATGAATATGACTATCCTAAAAAGATTTTGGAGAATGCTTGCATGCTTAATCCTTCCCAGATCCTTTTGGGCAAAGGCTTCTAACACTATTGTCCACCTAATTAATAGGTGCCCCGCTTCTAATAATCAGTTTAAAATGCCTAAATAATTGTGAACTAGTAATCCCCCTTATTATTCCTACTTAAGAGTTTTTTGTTGTACTACTTATGCTCGTGTTAAAACTAAAAAAAATTGAACCAAGAACTATAAAGTGTATCT
Organism: Viscum album; assembly: GCA_963277665.1. NCBI lineage: Eukaryota > Viridiplantae > Streptophyta > Magnoliopsida > Santalales > Viscaceae > Viscum > Viscum album. The sequence goes on from OY728127.1 coordinate 1,211,346,479, forward strand.
TTATTGGGTATCCTGAGGGTGTTAATGGGTAAAAACTTTGGGTAGATAAACCCTATTATCAAAAGTGCATTGTAAGTAGATATTTTGTCTTTCATGAGTATTCCTCTCCCAAAACCAAGGCTTCTGCACCTAGCGACAGTGATCCATCCCCTGAAAAGTTTGATAAAACTAAGACTCTAGCCCAGTTTGAGGATCCTATCTAGCCTACTCCTCCTACTCCTCAACCCATGACTGGGGATGATTCTGAGTCTTATTCTGATTTAGATTTCGAATCAGAACCTGCTACCCCTAGTATGGATTACCAACTGACCTGAGATAGAGAAAGGTGGGTTCCAAGACCCCCTACTCAGTTTAGTCAGTATTATATGGCATCTTATGCCTTTCTTGTAGCCCAGGATCTCGTTGATGATGATCCTGAAACCTATAGGAAAACTTTAAATGACAAAGACTCAAAGAAATGGATCTTTTCCATGAATGAATAAATGAAATATTTTAAAAAGAACCATACTTGTACTGTTGTGAACAAACCAACTAATGCAAAAATAATTGGTTCCAAGTGGATCTTTAAAAGAAAAGAAGATAACATTAAGGTAAATAAAATCAAGTATAAATAATGGTTTTTTGGAAATGGTTTCCTCCAAAGATAGGGAATTTATTACTCTGAAAAATTTTCCTCCATTGTAAATCATTCCTCCATTATATTTTTTTTAGCCTTTGCTGCCTATAATGATCTACACATTGAATAGTTAGATGTTAAAACTGCCTTTTTTCATGGTGATTTGAATGAGAAAATTTATATGAAACCTTCTAATGGTTATCCTAATAAATTCAAAGTAAATCAATTCTTCCTTTTAAATAAATCTTTGTATGGATTGAAACAAGCCTCTAGGTAGTGGTACTTAAAATTTGATTCATTCATGTTAGCTAACCAGTTCATTATGAGTCAATATGATGCATGTGTTTATTTTAAATCAACCAAAAATTGCACAATTTATCTGCTTTTATATGTTGATGATGTTATTATCATTTGAAAAAAATATAAAACTCATTTCTATTTTTAAATCACAATTAAAAGTAAAGTTTAAAATGAAAGACTTAGGTGCAGCTAAGAAAATATTAGGTGTTGAAATCATATGAGATAGACCAAATAAATTTCTTTACTTGTCTCAGCATGATTATATTTTAAATATTCTTAAGATATATATGTTTGAATCTATAAAATATATTTATATACCTCTTGGACATCACTTTAAGCTCTCTTTAATATAATCACCTATTGCTAAATATGATGTCCAATTTATGTCTATAATTCCTTATGCTAACATTGTTGGCAGCATTATGACTATATGATTTGAACCAGACCTGATATTGCCTATGCAATATGAACTCTTAGAAGATTTATGGATTCACCTAGGAAGACACATTGGAATGATCTTAAGTAGATTTTTATATACCACTTTTATCGCTCTAATATTTATTTGTGTTATGGTAAAGATGTAGACTCTGCTGAATTTATTACTGGATATGTAGATACAGATTATATAGGTAATATTGACACCATAAAATCTCTCACTGGTTGTGTGTTCACTACCTATGTTGGACCCGTTTCATGGAAATACAATATGAAATCTATGGTTGCACTATCAACCATGGAGTCTGAGTATATTGCTTTGACCAAAGTAGTGAAAGAGGCCTTATGGATGAAGGGTTTGTCTTCTGAACTGAACCTATACAATTTTTTTGTTAATGTATATTCTGATAGTCAATCAACACTTCATTTATCTATAAATTTAGTTTTCCATGGTAAATCAAAGCATGTAGATATTAGGTTTCATTTTATTAGAGATTTTGTGGGATATGGAACTGTGTGTGTTAAAAATATACACATTGACATAAACCCAGCTGATAGTTTTACTAAAGTCGTGGTCCTATCTAAGTTCAATTTTTTATTATATAGGTTGAATTTGGTTCCAATTCCATAACCATATGTGCAAGAACATCACCATTTTCAATCAAAAATGGTGGAGATTTGTGAATTATGGCCTTTATCTTACCTTGTTTTTACATTAAAATCATGTCATGTTAATTCTACCATGTATTTGTTAAAACATGCATGAAAAATTTTATATTGTTTAGAATTATTTAAATGCTCAAATTATATTGGATATTTTGTTTTTGAGTTTTTTTATTTACATTGGGCCGCTATTTTCTCATGGACCTTCATTGCTTGGGCTGCGGCTCACACTACCTTGTTGCCCCAATGATCTGCATTCATTTTATTCCAAGTCATTGATCACATTTTTCCACCCCATTGGCCCACATTGTCCACTTGTCCTATTTCTTATCTATTTCATTCAGTTTCTATTTTGGAGGTGTATGCATGGCATGCTCTTGTTGGATGTGTCATTACATCCAGCATACAGTGTTAGGGGGAATTGATCGCCCCTTGCACAGTCTCTCTTTTGGTGCACCAGTTCCATTTTGCTCTCTCCCTCTCAACTTTGGTTCTCAGCTTTCATAGGTGAAACCCTATATCACTGTCATCGTGTTGCTACATCAGAGTTTTGTGCCTATCGGTCTCCCTAGCCATGTCTTGTTTCTGGTATTGTAGTGGAGATGATGTCCTTCCACATAAGAAGAAGTCTGGCCCCATCTTGAAGACAGTTCTATGAGAGAGAGAGATAAATAATAAGGTCTCGGTTCTAGATGTGTTGCACATCAACCATCCAATGTCAAGAGAATAGGACCGCCAGAGTTTCTTCAAACTCCGACACTATAAGTATCATTTTTAGTTTTCATGTGTTTCAAAACTTGTAAACTATGCTCTATTGTTTCTATTTTTTTACTCTGATCTTAGATGGTTCGTTTCATCTTGTAGCATTTTCTTTTAAGCATTAATAAAACGTGTGTGTGGGTGGTGGTGTTCTTGTCATGTATATAGGTCCCCTCGGGACCGAAGCATGTTAAATATCTTTTTTCTTTACTTCTATCTTACAATATTTTGTTTCTTATAAATTGTTTTTATCAATCTATAATATTTGACTTCACACTATAAAGAATCCATTCTAGTCCTTTTGGTTGTTCGGTATTCTTCATTGGTTCGGGTTACCACTCAACCTCACATTTTTTTTCAATGCAACCAATTCCTAATTAATTCCAATTGAATAAATGAAAATAAAATTCCAAAATAAATTCCAATTCACATTTTTATTAATTCATTTAAATCTAGATTTTGAAAATTTCAATTAATTCCCAGTGTATCATTTTTTTAAAGCACATTTGACCTTTCACAATTCTTTTTAAAACAAATTTCAATTTCTAGATTTCATTAAAATAAAAGAATGAATAATAGAATTGAAACTCATGATTAAATCCATTTATGAATTTTAGTTTGATTTTGAATCAAATCAATTGAATTTAAAATTTCAAATTCATGTACGGATTTAAAATTTACTTCAACAAATGAATAGATCATTAAAACACGCTATTAAAGAAAATTTTCAGTGAAGTTCCAGATTCTCAAAAATCACATAAATGAATGATCACTGGGGATTTAAAATTTATTAGGGGGTTTGTTCTCATTGAAATATAGACAAAAAAATCAAATTTTCATCTAACGTAAAACACATAAGGTTTCCACTTCACTACTTTGAATATTTCTGTAGATATTCTTATACACAACAATATTACAATTGTGTTTTTTTAAATTATCGAACATAAACATATATTCAACTATACCTAACAAATTTGAACCATTATTAATAAGAAAGTGTTTAAGGGATAGAGTTTTTTTTCTCATTCTTAATCCCTTTACAATTCAAAAAAAATCATTTTGAAGAGTAAATAAGCCTTATGATGGGTTGATGACCCATTTCTTTTCCATCCTCTTCATCCTCAACAACATCTTCTCACTTTTTCAATCATTCCCTTATGATGAGTGAGGTTTTCTACTATAATTTATTCTAGATAAAATATCAAATTGATTATATGTAATAATAACATATTTATACATATTATTTTAAATTTTATCAATGTTAATGGAACTTACAGTCGCACGTGGCTATTCTTCCATTTGTTGATTAACCTTTAGAGATATCTGCTCAGGTTTATCATCATGCTTTAAATAACTTCCACTTTATATCATACATAGATTAACATCATTACATTCATTATTATCTTGTATGATCATATGTAATTATTAATTCAATTCTTGATCATCATTTGGAGGCGACTACTCAAGTTTACTAGCTTATTTTGGATCACATTCAAAATTATAAGCATCAACTTGATTCTATATGGATTTAGGGATACTAACATCACCATGTACTGATGTACCAAGTCTATTTTCAATATGTTTCATTGATCCAACATTCATACCAGAACTATGTTGGTTTTCATTAAAATACTCATGCCACACCTTCTTCCCTCTTTTTTTAAATCAATTTTTTTATTCTTCATGTAATTAAAAACATCATACGTAGAGAAATTTCCAAATGAGATTATCACCTTGGAGTGAATTTAATTAATGGTATCATGGAAAATAATTATATAATCAGGGAAAAGTTTGATAAACTTTTCATATTCATCCTTAACATTAATGTTTCCAACATGAGTAGATAATACAACATTATTAATAAGTAGGATTGGAAAATATACCATGATAAAAATTCTAGCAAAGTGACCAAACCCGATTGATTCTACTTCTTTGTCCATATGGATTATAGTCTCAATTGTAGAGGCAGTGTCTTTTAGGATCTTTGGATGCTTGTAGATCTAACTGAACCTAATGTTTTTTAGGCATACCCATATAAAATAATTTTTGAAATCAAACAGGTTGGTGTGCGAATCCTATTCCTAAATCCGGAGTAGTCTTGGATTAAGTGATAGAGATGAATCCCCACACTCACATCTTTAGATAATTGGACAGAAATATTATGTGAAAAAATCCTCTTCCAATTAAAATCATATTCTAATTAGAAAAACCCAAAATATAGGAGATCTACTTACAAAAATCATCAAGATTCCAAGGATTCTACCATCTCAACAGTAAAACCATTTTAATAATGGAAAATATAAAAAATAATAAATTTAAATTTCCAATTGGTAAACATTGATAATTGATATAAATTATCAATTAAGTATTAATTTTAGTAATTAAAAATTTATTTATAATTTATAATAACTATGTAATACAGATAATAAAACATTAAATTACATCATAGTCTACCAAATTTCATATTATACAAAATTTCAAGACAAACTTGAGTCATGATTACTCTACAAATATTCATTCCCCTCACCCCCCATTACTCGGTCATGCTACTACTCATCACCTCCTTCCCCACATCCCACATTTGATGACTGTATTTAAAGTAGTTAACCACACATAAATCATGATTATATTCAATGAATAATAAATGAAGTACAATTCATATGATATATGATTTGATATAAATTCATTTTATGTAATGGTAAAATAATGAATAATTGGTAGCCATGAACATACCCTAAAAATCTGATGAGACATTATATGTTTCATGAGACTCACTACTCAATTTCACCCATCACAAGGCTCTAATAATTGTAAATATAACTATATATAGAGATCCAATCTATGAAAAATATAATGTGAAATTTATTTAAGGGAATAATAACTAGATTTATTAAAAGTATCTTTCCACAAATATCAAGTAGGGATAAGTGATATACTTGGGATATAACCATCGCACCACCAAGTGTTTTCACTAATAAATCAATATCCAATATTAGAGGTGGTGAATCAATAATCCTAGAAAACTTACAAGATATGATGGAGTGTGAAGAATTGAAGTCAAAAATAATTTTCATAGTTCTTGATTGGATAAAAAGTGTAATTTTAACCACTTCTTTATCATGACCCACTTTTATGGTATTGATTGCATAAGATCTTCCTTACTTCTTTGGTTTTAAAGATTATTGTCATCAATTATCCTTATTAACCCATTAATCGGTTCATTGATTTTCATAATGGCCAAAATCTTTACATTTGAACATTGAATCATAGTGTTGAGTGGATCTTTTTTGATTTATTTATGTTTTTAAAATTAAACACACTCATTTTGAATTAATTATTATTATATTATCATCATTATTATTCATTGATATTCACTGCTTTTATTCACTGGTGTAATCTATTTTTATTTGATATTCACTGTTATTCAGGGTTTATATTTGTTTTAATTATTTATAATTCACTAATGATTCTTTATTATGATCATAGAAGTTATTTATTTTATTACTCACATTTTATGGAATAGGTTCTTTTGATTATAAAAGGAATTTGGAAACTGAAAATTGTATTATTTTATAATTTTAAAAATCTACTAAGTCATGACTCTTATGTTTTGGAATGTTACTTTTTATGTTATTCTTCACAATAAGATGAAATGAATCTTTCATTATGAATAATTCACTCTTAAAACTACTAAGATCTAAAATTTTGGTTAAGTATAAGACTTATACAAGTATAGGGAAATGAAATTATTTTACTTATATGCATTTTGAAGTTTACTTTTATGCATTTAGAATTGATTCTTATGCTGAAATTTTTTTTACCCTTATGTTTGAAGAAGAGTTTATAATTTCATAATCTAATGACTCTTACACTGAGGAAATGAATCATATATTGGGGGAATTGAATTATATGTGTATGATTAATTTTAAAAAATGACTCTTACATTTGTTGGAAGTTACTTTTACATTTTTAAAGTTTAATCTTATGATTTTTTCAGAAACAATGTTCAAAAGATAACAATACATGGTCATGAAATGAAAAATGTGACAATGTATAATAGTAAAACGGAAAGTTGGAGAAAATGCATTGTATATCATAACATTTCATGAAGTTATATTTTAATGAATCATGTGGAACATAGGGGAAAACAATGCATGTGAAATGAGGTTCTACATATATAATGGAAGATATGAATACTTGAATCACACTAAAAGACATGTAGTCCACATTATATTGAAAATATTAGAGTTCTCAAGGAGGATATGTTATATAGAAACTTAATTTTATGATATTAGTTCACTAAAAGATGAACCATTCAGAATAGAGAATATATTATGATTATAAAAGAAGAATATAAATAACAGATCAGTGAAAGAAAATTTTATGTGATGAAAAGAATGCTAAAACTGGAGATTGGAAGATACATGACATGATATGGTATGGAAAATCAATATTGTATTATCGAAAGTAACAACTAACTTTACCTTAGTGAAATTCCAAACATCTTGAATATTTATTCATGATGCCCTTCTATTATTGTTTTCATCTATTTAACATATAAATTAAACCATTAGTATAGGTATTTAAGAAATTAATGTTGTCAAATTTAATTGCATACCGAGGACTGTGACCTGAAAATAACCTCTTGATGACAACTGATTGTTATCTAGATTACCAGACAGATCCATCATAGGTGTCCTATCTAATTGTTCAGCATTATTAGTAGAATTCATACCTAGGGACAAAAGTGTATTATGATAATATTAAATGGCATCAAAAAATTATTCAAGGTATGTGATGAATTTCACCTTGTGTCATAGAGGGAGAACAATAATCTTTTGATGTAGAGAGGGTACTATCAATAAACCTCTTCTAATGTGTAATAACATTAAAAAAATATCCTTGAATTTATTAATATAAACAGTAGTATTTTCATTAATTAATTTCAAAAAAAACATCCCTTACATTTATTAATATAAAAAACAACTTACAAATTCTATTATTGGTTGGTCGTGTTTTAATCAGGTTCCATTATTAACATTATTTCTTATTATTTTGTTCATTATTCTACATCTTCAATCTCCCTCACAAGACTTAAATTTTCAATATCCTTAGGTACAAGTAATTTAGTCTATTATTGTTGATAGGATTCACTATCAAAAATTACTTCACCTTCATCACCCATATTGTGCATGTCTCTTAGTTTTATGTGGACAAAAACACTCCACTAGTCAACCACTATATTATCAATATAATATAAATTTTTTTCTTAAGAATTAATAATATATGGATTGGGTCCTTATTGTTTACCAGTATCGATCAACCGGGTGAAATTAACATAAGTAAATTGTAATGAATCTTTCTTTATACCCCTGTTAATATTAATGAAGTTACATTTAAATAACACAAATGCAAATTTCCCGTGATAATTTAACTCAATAATATATAAAAACTTTCTATAGTGACCTTGATATGAAATAGTGAATATACCACTATTTTTTGTTTTCAAACATTCTTCATGATAAATAGTAAAAAACTTGAAACAATCAATATTGTATGAATTAAATATCCTAGAATTCTTTAGAGGGCCTTAAGCTAAAAACTTCAAATATTCAAATAGTTCAGCTCAATTATCATCATTAATTACCTATACAAGTTGATATAAAAAATTGTTACATAATTTAGATAATTTTCAACATATTCAAACTATTTATTAGATTAAGAACTCACACAATGTTCAAACCATTCAACAATTTCTTTGGTAACAAATTTTTTTATATTTTTCTCATTCTGAGTTAGGCTCCAAAGGTGCATTTTCATTTGTGTCCTTAATTCTTTAACATATGGATCAGAAATATTAGTATTGAATAACATATATCTATGTGCTTTTATTAACTCCATATCTATCGATGAAAATGAATAGACTTTTCCAACTTCTCGACCTAACATTGGATACATTGATGAATCATTATGAGCCTACAATTAACATGGATTATCATCAACATGTCCCACTCAATTAAATCATGTCTCTATTGAATCCAAATACCTTTAAAAAAAGTTTAGACACTCTTTGTCATGGTAACCTTCCACAAATAAACCTTCTGGATGAGATTTATTTTTTACATAAGCCTTTAAATGGCCAATATACCTAATGATAAAAGGTAAAAATTCAATAAATAAAGTTTTTAAATATTGAATAATAAAATTATAATTTTTTAATGAAACAAATATTAAAATAAAATATCTCTCTATAGGATACATCCATTGATAATGAAAGGTCCCTCCAATTCTATCTGCCTCATAAAAATGCATCGTCATATGAATCATCATAGTGAAAAATAACATGGGGAATAACATCTCAAAATTAATTATCATCCATATAATTCTTTCCTAAATTTTATCCAATCCATTTGGGTTTAATGTCTTCTCACAAATCTATCTAAATAATGTGAAATATTTTATTATAATGGAAGATACTTTTTCAGGTAACAAATTATGAATTTCCAAAGGTAGAAACTTCTCCATAAATACATTTGATTCATGAATTTTCAGTCCATGTATCTTATATTGATTAAAATAAACACATCTTAAAATATTACTAGAATATCCATCAAGAACTTTCACGTTTTTTAACCATCAAAGGAAAATATATTTACAATGATTTTTCATTGTGAAAATTATTACTCGATACTACCCATTCTCATTTAGCCATAGATCACATTTGATATTGATTGATTCTAAGTTATTATGATCATTTAAATGATCCTTTTATTTTCCCTACTAATTAAGTAATTTCAAAAACACATTATCACACACATTCTTCTCAATGTGCATACCATCAGGATTATGATGTAATAAATTAAATTCTTAATATATAAGTTTGAAAAATATGCACTTTTTCATCCATTCTTGTTTTCCAATTGTAACTAATGGTGTTATAACTCTCTTTTTTCACTTTTATTTAGATGAAAATATTTTCTATACTATGTACCAACATTTGATAATTTTGCCAAGATCTGTGATCCTGATAATAATTTTAGTTGAAGCCTCAAATTATTTTTTCTATTGAAACATGACTTGTTAAATTGAAATCTATGAGATGTATTAAGTAAGCAACGATGACACATAAAACACCACTTCCTTCTATAAGTTAGCCACTGAGACTCAAAATCAAAGTTATAAACTAGAAAATCTAAAATAGTGTGTATATTCTAACAAAAAAAATCTTCTATTCCAAGAAATTCATTAACAGTCCACATAAGGTGAGTATGCATTTTAAACATGTTTATGGTAGATGTTTCATATGTTTCTACACCATCATTACATAACTCCAATAATTCTTGAAATATGTTGTTGAAGGTAGACATAATGTCATTTCTAGGCATTTTATTTCCATGAATAATCATCAATATGGTGAATGAATTCTGTTTAATATATATCTAGGGAGGTTGATCATAAGGGATCTGAACAACTGGCCAAATGATGTAACTGCTACTTAAAGTACCAAAAGGATTGGATCCCTCTAATTCCACTCCCAAACATACATTTCTAGGACTATAAGAGAAATAATATGTAATAAATCAAATATCTTACACACTTTTTAATATATTGGATGTCTCATGAACTCATCTTTATTATTAAAAAAAATCACGACACTTCATATGTTTAACAATTTTAGATGAAATAAAAAATATTTGAAACTGTAGTTTTAATGGAAAGTGTAATAAAACCTTCTTAGTGATTTTATTTTTATTTTTATTTATGGTATCATATAGAGTAAAACTAACATCATTATTTGTTGATTTTTATCTAGAAGTACAACATCTTTTTCACTTTTCTCTATTCAAATATTCTTTCTAATAAATCATATAATAATTGGGACATGTGTGTGTCTTTATATAATTGAGTATAAGATTTATAATAATATTATTCATCTAATAAAATGATATAAGGATATTAGCTTTAGAAAATACGTCACACAAAAAATCTAATAAAATGGTCATTTATTTATCTGTAATTCCACATAAATACTTGATGTGGTAAAACTTCAGTAGAAAGGAAATTTTTTAATATTTAAAACATCCTTCATAAAATTTCCAATTTACATCTGAAACTAATTTATAAAACTCAGTTATTTTTTCAATTGAGTTTTTCCTTATATTAGACTCCTCATCATTATTAATTAATATGTTATCATCTTTATCCTATAGTTCTAAAAAGATAATTAATATCTTAAACATAAACAATTGAACCAACTAATGTGTAACATTATTAATGGAATTTCCCTATTGTGCAAAAAGAATCATTTATAAAGTTTTGAATTTCATTATTCACTCTTAGGGAATTAACTTGTTTATTTTTATTGTATACAAAATTTCTTTAATTTTATACTACTTTTGATTCTCCATTCCAAATCCAACGCACATAATGTTGAGGAAATTTTTTAAATATCAAGTCCTAAAACACTTCGTATCTTTTAAACAATTGTCTATATTTTAATTTAGGACTCAGACATTTGATTCTTCTATCCACATATCAATTTTCAAATACAAAATTCAAAAACACATCCAATCCCATAACATACTAAGATGTGTTTCGATGTAAGGTAATCCAACTTTTATCCATGTGTAGCTTACTACATATTCAAATATGAAATATAGTTATACTATTATATATAAAAATAAAATACATTTAAGTGAAAGTCATTTTTTATAGAATATGGAACATGAAGCATGAAAAAATATATATAAATCACGGTATTTCAATGTGTAAAAATATGTTAAATCGATCAATCCATTCCATATTTTAATAAAATCCATTTTAAGAAATATTTATAAGAAGAAAACCACTTTTTAATTGGATTCTAGCCTGAATACTAGCCATATTATAGATGTCATATCGATATAATAACTTTAGAAATTGAATCATTCATAATGAGTCACATCAACAAAATTTAATACTCAATGAAACATAAACCATAAGGAAACCAAAATGAAAACAATGAACAACTATTACATACAACCATATATAATATATAAATCCAATGTTGTTCTAATAATGAGGAATAATGATGATGTGAAGTAGAAGAGGTTGAATACATAATTATACAAAAAAAATCATAACCAAAAGTATGGCCAAAATAACCAACTATTATCCATCTCAATGTGAATAGTTTCACTACCCACCAGTCAAATCATCTAAATCAAAATAAAAACTACCACATATTGTCCATCTAAATGTGGTAACTTACTCTTACATGTATTAATGAAACCAAGTTTACATACACATAGATAGTGTATGAATAATGTAAGTGAATATACAAAATAAAATTTACAGCACATTCCCTATTTATAAAATTATAAAATAGACCATGCTATACAAATTTAAAATTCATGTAGAAAGTATTATTCCAAATTTATGAAAATAATGTAAATTTTAACTGAAAATTTATACAATTAATTTAATGTTAAATATGTTATCTAAATTTAAACTAATATATACATCTATAATTAAAATCATATATAAAAATATATTTATACTTTAGTTCATTTTAAGGAATCATGGAGAAGTACCAAACATAAGATGGATCGAAGCTCAAAGATCCTAGCACTAAAATTTATAATAATTGGTATATAAGACACTAGTCAAAGTATATTTTTAAAGTACCCAAAAATAACTAGTTAGAGTGACATACTAAACTAGTATAGAATAAAATCTTAAAATGGAACTATCTAAAGGAGAATCCTAATCTAGAACATCCCTAATTTTATGAAATCTCTACCAGGTATAAAATAATGCATGAAATCATAGAATCATAACCTAGTAGTATTTTTATCACTAGATTACCCTCCTTAGGTATTCTAAGTATTCTTAGGATATTTATTTTCAATATAGCATATTAAATGAAAATAATGCACATGAAATAATCACACAACACACCACCAACCACTAATTAATAAAATAACCCTATGAAATTTATCCTTTAACAACACATGAAATAATTTAACATATATAAATTTCATAATAAAATGGGGAAATAATCTGATAGAAAAAAAAACCTAGACATTAGTGAGAGGAGAGGGTATCGGAAAGGGGGTCTAGCATCAAGCAGTGTCAAGGGGGATAGGGTGTCAGCATCGAGGGGGATAGGGTGTCAGCATCGAGGGGGAGAGGGTGTTGGGTAAAGGGGGAACTGGGTGAGGGGGAGGGTATAGGTGAGGGGGTGAGGGTATTGGTGAGGGGGTCCAACATTGGGGGGATAGGGTATTAGTGAAGTCAAGGGGGAGCGGGTGTCAAGAAAGGGGGATAGGGTATATGTGGGGGGTGGGGTCTATAGTCAGGGAGAGAGGGTACTTGTGGCGTTGAGGGGGAGATGGTGTCAGTGATGTTTTGAGGGGGAGAGGGTGTCTGCGATGTTGAGGGTTTCAAAGATGTTGGGGAGGTTAAGGGAAATTGTGATTTTTAAAAACATATAGCGGTGGTTTAAAAAAACCACCGCTAAATTAAACAGACAGGGGAAGTTTTAAAAAACACCGCTAAATATTACTATTCTTGATGCTTTTTAGTAGCATTGTTGGAAAATAGGGTGAAACTTTTTTTCAAAGGTTTAGCAGCGATTTTGGAAACCACCAGTAAAAAACTTCTACAATATACTATATTTCCTATAGTGATTCTTAATAATCTATATATACTAATAGTGGTGGCACCTCCATTACACATGTTATTCTCTCGTGATTTGTTTTCTATCCAAAAATTTTACCTCCCCACTCTACTCAATACCTTTATTCCTCCTTCCCCTCATTCTCATTCTTTCCACATACATTCTTTCTCCAAACCTTTGTAACTCTACACCTCTCAACATACCCACATCATTTATTTTCCACCTCTACCTCATTACCTCCACCTCAACACCACCACCTCATCACCTCCACCTCAATCACATTCAATAATGGTTTCATATAAATATAATATATTATTTCCTTACACCCAAAATCAACTCAATAAATACTTATTTATTTCTTCAATGATCCCATCTCCTTGCATTAATATCCAACTTCTCATGTTAAGTAGGTTTTCTTTGATTTCAGGTCCCTAACCTACTGGTCTAATTTATGATCCCCAATTTACTTACACTATATCCCTGCTCCTTAACTGTTGGATTTAAATATTTAGGTGTTTTATAGGGTTTTTGACACAAATTTTCTTATCATGAAACTCTAATCACTAATTTTCCCCTTTAAAAATGAAGTACAGTGGTGACCACGGGGTTTTCCAAAGAGGAGGTTATAGACTAAGCTATCAAAATTTCAATTTGTTAATTTGTTTTCATTAAATGTCATAAATAAAATTAGGAATTGAAATGAGTTAAACTAAGTTAAATTAAATTAAATAATATCAAAACTATAAATATACACTATACATTATAAATCAAAAGCAAACTGGACTGAAAAAAACAAGCTAATGGTAGAAGTAGTGGAAAAGATTCAATCCTCAAACACTCCCTTTATCATTGTCCACAAATGATTTCTAATTGAATTATACAATTTATACCTCAAGACCTCAAGGTATACACTGATATTGACTATAAACTATATTAAGACATAAAATATGGGTCTCTATCCACTTATTAAAGTGATTTGATTACCCAAAGACCTTCGATCAATCAAAACTAATTAACCTTGTTGTACTCAATGGGGAGAACATGATCAAAGAAATTTAAACTATATGAAAACTACTTTACATTAATAAGTTAATAAAAAATATAGAGTAAAAATAGAATAAATTGAAAACAATAAAGAAAGATACCTCCTTCAATCAAGTAAAAAACCTCTAGGATAATTCAAAATAAAATAGTTAATAGTTAAAATCACAAACTCAAAAGGAAAATTCCTTTGGATTTTAACTTCCCACCACCACATGGAGTTTATCCCTTTATGGATTGATTATATTAAATGTAACACCTCTTCTACAAAACTTATTCTCCATAACATCTCATTTCTTCAATATAAACCTCCTTTGAAATGAAGTGAAGATGAAAATATAAATAAGAGGAGAAGTTGAAAATGTTATGTCCAATTTCTGTCCTCTTAATGTTGTATCTATTTTTGGACCAAAAAAACCGAACTCTTTTTATCACATGTTGAAAAAGTTATAGAAAATTTATTGAAACAACATTTTATGTATTAAGTGATTGTTTGGATTCCTCCACTTTCATGCACCCACTAAATATCTTAATGAACTAATTTATTATTGGTATTTAGTATGGAGATTATTATTCTAATCCTATTTGATTGTCTAGTTGAATCACCTCAATTGGACACATATGGGATAATTTATGCCTCATTTACTGAAGGAGTATCAATTCTTTCTGAAAATTTATTTTCCAAATTGAGTGATTTTTTGGACCTCCAAATGGTCGATTCAGCACTTGGACCAGTTAAAAAAGGTGAAGCCCACAAGCCAAGTGTTCCTAAAAAAATAATTTCAATAATTGAATTGGTATTAAAAAAATTATTCCCAAAAAACCAAATTGATGAAAAACTATTAAAATTTCAGAATTAGGGTATTTTCAAAATTTAGTTCAAAACACTTCAAAATTCCAAAAAAGATTTTATTTTTTCATAAAAGGAAATTTTGGTGGGGATATATTCATTGAAATGCACATAAAAAGTATTAAAAATACTAGTACAATCAATTCCCCCACACTTAAAACTTGGAATCCTAGACAAGTGGGCATTCAAAATAAATTTCCAATGAAATTCAAAACATATGTCAATGAAAGTTACAATCTCAAATAAAGGAACCCAACTTATCATGCCACTTCAACAAATTCAATTCCAAATTATTAATTTTTTTCATTTATTCCATTCCCGTTTCTTTCATTCTTCCATGAACAATTATTTCAACCTCACTTATTTTTCCTATCAAGATAAGATTTTGATTTTGAACAATGATTTTATCATCCAAATAAATACAAAGGTTTCCATAGGTTTAAAAATATATAAATCTCTACCCAATTGATTCAAAGAATTGTATGTATCATAAGGAATTAGTAAGGGTTGTTTTGAGGTATGAAGGTTGGTGGGTTTCAAATGTGAAAAATTCTAAGGGATAAAGAGATGTCTTGGATCTTTTTTGAAGCTAATTTTAATGATTCTATTTTACACTCAAGTATGATTATATCCTCACTCTGATTAGCAAGAAATTTAGCTCTAAGAATCTTTGAAAATCATATGGGAATTCCACTCCATCAACATTTCAGTAGAAAAAATGATATTTATATTATTATTTTTTTCTTGAAATATCCAGATAGGCACAACTTTATTTCTTTTAAATCTCTATAAAGGCACAACTCCCTTTTTCTTAAAAGATCTAAAAAGGAAAACTTTCAGTAAAGTATTTTTTTAGAAGCAAAAAATCTCTTTAGAATTTTAATTTCCATCCAAATCATCACCAAATGATGTAGTATACCACAAGTCAGATTCCCTCCCCACACACACTTAAGTTCAACTAGATCATGCATTTTCACTTCCAAACCATGTTGAAAAGAGAAAATTGGATTCTAATTTGGCTAACCTAATAGGAATAATATTTCTATTAAGGATTCATAAAGATCACATGTATAGGGAAGTATATAATAAAAAGGATTCTCATGAAAAAGGGGGCTTTCAATTACAAACTAATTTACTCAATCATTGTGAACAAAACTTCCTTAAAGCTTATAGGTTTTGAAAGAAACATATAAATTTATTCTTAAAAATCATTATTTGGTTAACTCATGAAGTGGGGTTAATGTGAAGAAGATGAAAAAATTGGTTTAGAGTCCTCACATGAAAGTAATTTTCAACTTTGGATAACATTCATAGCATGGAATTTAGAATTCAATGATCTTTTCAGGAATTTTTACAATTTAAATATGGAATATAATAAATTTCAATAATCATTTAATTTTAGGTCCATGAATCAAGATTTTTATTTTCATTGATAAATATTTTAAATTTGAAAAGGATGTTACTTTGTAGCTCACAATATTTTTTAACACAAATTTTGAAATAAAACAAAAAAAATTGAAAATAAAACACACAAAATTTGAAATAAAAGATGAAAACGGAAAATAAAACACACAAAATTTTAAACTAAAAAGGATAATCCCCCCCCCCACACTTATTTTATACAATTTCATCATTGTGCATAGTTTATATTGAGAAGTAAAAATAAAGAAGATAATACATGGAAAAAACAAGTGGTGTGGAAAGACACAGCCTAGTTTTTATTGAGTAGCAGCAGTCTTGATCTAGCCTCCTAAAAGTTGTGACTTGGAAACCTATAACAAAATAAAAACATCAAATATTTTATTAAAATAGGTGAATGAAAAAAAGATAATGGAAAATTTACTTGGTATGAACCCCTAATTGGGTGATAGTATTTCACCTCTCTTGGTCAGGAAGTTCTTGTAGGTCATCCCCAATTTGAAGGTGGGTGTGGTTTCTTCCTCATGAACCACAAAAATGATTTTTTTCCATTTTTATTTAGCTTAAAAAACTTTTATAAGCTCCCAAAATCATATTTCTTCAGGTTTACTTCCATGAGTTTGATGTTCTAATGAAGCAATATAAGAAGGAAAAATATAAGAGTAACTACCCAACAATTTATCCTCATAGAAAACCTCCAGTAGTTATTGAAATTAAATTCCAAGATGTGGTTTATCAATAGGTTTATCTTCAAAAATTATTTATTCTTTGAGAAAAATCTTTGTAACACAATCCTTATATGTACCAGTGTGCTCTTTAATAGGGAACACTATTCTTTCTTCAATATAATCCTTTACTTCCTCTTAATCTATAAAATCAATCCACTCAGAAGTAATGGGAACTAAATCCGCATAGGGAGAAACATTTAACAAGTTATTATCAAAATAATATGAAAAAATTGGATCAAAATTTAAGACTTCTCCCTATGGATATTGAAGCTCTAGATTTTTTTGGGAGTGGATAATAGTTTTATTGAAATTAGGCAGCATCTCAGGTTCCTCCAAATGTTCTTCAAAAGTGAATGGATCAAGTTTCTCTTCATATTTTTCCAAATATTCATACAAATGTTCTGAATTTTCAATTTCAAAACAAGGTATTTCACATGGAATTTCATTATTAATGTAGTTAGCCTAATAATTTTTCAAAGACTTTTGATTTCCTAAAGATACATCAATTGGTGGATTAATGATAATTTCTTTATATTAAAAAAAATGAGATTTCAAATCATTTTTCAATTCACCCACAAAAGTTTCTTCAATATAAAAAGTTATTGGGATAAGATTTTATATTTCTTCGGTATATTTTTGATCTTTTAATTCTTTCAATACTTTTAATGAATTAGTAAAAATTTCTATTTGTTTGCTTAATTTTTGAATATTTTATTGAATCACCAAATTATTTTGTTGTATCATGAAAGAATTTTGTTGGAGTTAAAATTTTAAAAATTCATCCTGACTAGGCACCTCATATTTTTGATAATCAAGACAAGCATGGGAGTAGTCACTGTGAAAATCTATTTTTTAAAGACTCGAAATTAGTGTTTAAAATCCCAAAAAATAAAATTAAAAATAATGTAGGAAATCTCCCCAGAAATGGTTCTAAACTGACACTATGTTTTTTTCACAAAACCCCAATCAATAATTTTCCTCTTTATAAATATAATACAATAGTGACCATGGGATTGTCTCATGTAAAGGTTGCAAACTAAGCTGTCAAACTGTCACTTTGTTAATTTGTTTTTATTAAATGTTAGAACTAAAATTGGGGATTAAAATGAGTTAAAATAAGTTAAATTAAATGAAATCAGATTAAAATTATAATCTATCTTAGAGATTAGAAATTATAATTAAACCATAATGAAAAAAACAAGCTAAAGGTAGCAGCAGTGAATAAGATTTGATCCTCATACACTCCCTTTATCATTTTCAACAAATAATTTACAATTTAATTATCTAATTTATACCTCAATACCTTAAGTTATATACCTATATTGATCATAAACCATATTTATACCTCAAATATGGGTGTTTATCCACTTATTAAAGTGATTAGATTACCCAAAGACCTCTGAGAAATCAAAACTAATTGACCATGTTGTGATCAATGGGGGGACCTCACCTAAAAAAATTTATACAAAAAGACAAATATTTTATAGTCATGATTTAATAAATGATCTAGATAAAATTAAGAAAAAAATTGAAAATAAGAAATAAATATACCTCCTTAAATCAAACAAATAATCTCCAAGATAATTCAAAAGAAAATAGTTTATAGTTAAAAACACAAACTCAAAAGGAAAATGCCTTTGGATCTTCACTGCCCACCACCAAATGAATTTTATCCCTTCATGGATTGATTATATTCAATTTAAATCCTATTATCAAGAATATATTCTCAAAAACAACCCACTTATTCAATATAACCCTCCTTTGAAATGAAGTGAAGATGAAAATATAAAGAAGAGGTTGGTGGAAAATGTTATGTCCGGTTTATGTCCCTTAATGTTGGCTTGATTTTGGACTTCTTACAAGACAAATCATGTTGACGTGTCTTCATAAATGTTGTTTATGTGTGTATTTTATTTTCACTCATAAAATTGTATCTCATTTAGAAACGTTTTGAAAAATTTATAGCTAATTTAATGAAAAAATATTTTCTAGATGAAGTTACTTTTCAACTTCCTCCAATTCCATGCTCCCACTGACAATCTTAACGAACTAATTTAATCTTGGTATTTAATTTATAGTTTTGTATTAGAATCCTATTTATTTTACAGGTGGAATCACATAAATTGGAAAATTTTGTGCTAATTTATGCCTAATTTAATGAATGAGTATCAATTATATCTAAAAATTTATTTTCCAAATTGAGTGTTTTTTTTGGGCCTCCAAATGGTCGATTCAACACTTTTGCTAGTTAAAAAAGGTGAATCCCACTAGCCAAGGGTTCCTAAAAAATAATTTTGACAATTGAAACAGTCTTAAAAAAAATATTCCCAAAACACCAAAGTGATGGAAAACTATTAAAATTTTATAATTAAAGAATTTTCACAATTTAGCTCAAAACATTTCAAAATTCAAAAAATGATGCAATTTATAATAAAAGGAAAATTTGGTGGGTATATATTCATTGAAATACACATAAAAAGTATTTAAAATACCATATCTATTAGTTTCATTTCTACTTTAACTTCATCACTGTTCCTCCACACTCTTGGTTATCATGAAAATTAAGTATAAAAATCTATCATTGATTCCACTTCTTGGTGAACCAAATTTTCTATGTGTATGAGCCTGACCATATGCATCTCTACTAAGTCTAGTATCAATAGTGAGAAATGGACCTCATTTCATAAATAATCCAATTCATAACTTCATCATCCAAATCCTTTGAGTTTGGTTCAAAGCCCTTTTAGAATCATCAATACCTATGATTCCCTTGTCCATCACATTTCTACCTACCTTTGAATCCCTCACATTCATCTCTTTGATTCCACTTTATCTTTAACTTCTAATATATTTGGGTATTTAATTTTATTTCATCCCTCTTCATTAGTATTTGATTCTAATTTGTATTTTAATTCCCATGGGCCTTAGTCAATGTCATGACCTGACCACCCTAGGCTATAAACCTAGTCATCTGACCTTAGGATCTCCTATAATACCTTGGTTGACTTCTAAACACACTACATGCTATTAACCAACAAGGCCGCTTATTAGACTAATGATTGTCCCTACAAGCCAACACATTTTCTTTCAGTGTTCTTTCCCCACTCACACACACCCTAGGAGGTCTTACATCTTTCCACTACTCCAGGTCAAGCATGATTAACTATAGAGTTATAATCATACAGGATTCTAAAAAGAAAGGTGCACATTATTGACATGGGTAATAACATGTATTCTTTTAATTCATAATCTTCCTAAGATGTTACACTCCCACCCCCTTTAAAGTAAATTGTTCTTATTGTAGACCCAACACCTCAAAATCAAGCAGTGGTACTTAACTTTTGGATGGTTATTGATTATAATACCATTGATCATGACCTGACCTCTCCAGGCCATGAACATAGTCATCTTATCCCATGGGTCTCTTGTAATACCTTGGTTTCCTTCCCAGTAAACCATAGGCTATTACCCACCATGGTCACTTATCAGGCTAATGACTATCCCCACAAACCAACACATGTTCTTTCAGTGTTATTTGTCCTCACTTGCACATACCTTGGGAAAATTCTCAGGAGGTCACCCATCTTGACACTACTCTAGGCCAAGAATGCATAACTGTAGAGTTTTAATTAGGAAGGCTTCTGAAAAAAAAGTTTCACATTGTTGACATGGGTAGTAACATTTATAATTTTAAGTATCACTTTTATAGGGATGTTATAGTTTATTTCAAATCCACTAAGTTTCCCAAATAATCCCTTCATTTTTTTCAATTTTCTTCCATTGTCTATCCCTTTTTATTTTATCATAATTTGTATTAGTGATGACCTTTCTAGGTTCATCCAAAATCAACATCCCTATTTAAATTTATACTTGTAATTCTAGTATTATTTCCTTCAAATTTATTGTATTTATGTTAAATCTATGTATATTACCACATTTTATACTAACATAGTTGAAAAAACTCTATCTATACCATTATTGGTACTAATATCATGGGATAAATTCTTCCTTCATATCTATTTTCAAAATCAGTATGAATTATTTTTTATTTTTACTATATTAGTTTAAATTTAAAGGTCATTGTATATATGATATATATTACGCACTAATTACATTATGAACTATTCCATATAGTACTTCAAAACAGTATGTTTTATATTATATTATTTATACCCATAATAGTTTTAATGGTACATAAAAACCCTTATATCTAGAATTTTTTTATAGAAAAGTTTTTTAGAAAAATTCCAGTATTTAATAATATTATAGTTATCATCTTCATTGATTCTTGAAGATCAGTGAAATTTATTATTTCTTCAATTCTCCTGGTTAAATTATATAAAATTTCATTCTTCAGGTGCATTTTCCATGATCATACTAAAAATTTTAGTAAACAAGTAGCATTGACAATCAAGATCATTGGTATGAATAATGTATCTTTTTAAACATTTTTAAATTCTAATTTATTTACCATTAATTTTTTTAAGCCATAACTGATTTTGTCTCATGAAAAAATATAATCTTCACATTTTTAATTTATTTCATATGTATACATTTCTTACTATATGTATTAAAAATGTAGAAAATTTCATATCATTTCATAATTAGTAATCACAAAAAAAATCATTTCTAATTACATATTTTATTGAATTCCCTTTTATTACTCTTTGTATTAGATCTATTAAGTAATACATTTACATAAATATTTATATTGAAAAATATTATTTTATTTAATTATATTATTCAAATTATATCATTTGGCATTAAACTTATGAATATAATACTTTCAACCACTAAGAAATTATAGCATCAAAAAGATGTCACAGTCCTATTTCAACTACAAAATGATATATAGGAAAGTGATATTAATCATGCAGAGAAAATAAACTACTTTTATATGATTGAAGATATTATCATCATTCTTTAATTATAAAACATATTATGTTATATGTATATTTTTATTCATTGACTTCCACTTTTAAATTTTTGGTTCATGCATGTAATCGAGTTCTTCATCTTCAAAAAAACAACCATTCAATGTACTGGTTTAGCAATGTTATATGCATTTTTAAACATTATTCTATCCTGTGTTAATTTAAAGTCTCTGATTGTCACAAACCAAATCTGGTCACTGCCAAAATCGACACCAAACCCAGCCCGTGACAAGGCCCGAAGGGCGTTCCCGATCCCCACGGGCTGGCACAAGTGCCCGGGTATCATATAATGATAATTGGGAACGATTTACCCGATTTTATAAACATTAAACAACAATAAAAAACTCAATAAAACAAATCTGGATTTTTCAACTAAAACCATCTTTTACAAAATTTCAGAACTGAATTACATAAGTTAAAACTACATTTAAAGACCATTACAAGGGTAAAAAACAAATAAGGACAGACCAAGAACCCTTTTGTCAAGGGGCACCACCCTTATGCTATCTCCACAAGACTTCACTACCAAGGACCTGCTAGAAACCCGAACCACTGGAACAAAAAAACTGTACCCAACCTGCGAAAACAAAAATAACCAAGTCTACTTACACCCAAGGGTGTAAGTAGGGTGTGAGCCAAAGCCCAATAGGATACCACCACTAATAGATTCCATGTGATAAACATTTAATGGCGAAAATCATGAAAGTTTTCAAAGACATGAGATGTTAGTTAAAATTTCTAAAAGATGCAACATTAAATAAAAACGGTTTTTAGGTGGGGTAATTTAAAGAATAAAAACATTTAAAATAAATACCATAGCTACTGAATTTTACATCCTCTCATACCGTATACCGACGGTAATAACAAAGTATCCAGAGAGCACAAGCAATGGGAAATAACCCCTAGGCACTAGCCAGTTGTGGGTCCCAGGTACCTCGTATCTCGGTGAGAGTAACCATCACAAATATACATTCTCATGCACGAGCCACTAGTAGGGAACATACCCATAACCTAGTGGTCCCCAATAATCATCATCATAGTTTAGTTAGAGTTGTAAGCGTAAATCTTGCTAAATGAAACTGAGGCCAAACATCATAGATTCACTAGCATACTAGTACACGTCCACCCACCTAGATACCCGGGTTTTCCCTTTGTGCTCAAACAAGTTCAACAAGTCAAGATATATACTTTGCACATGAAAATATCATTTCCATATCAAAAATTCACCAAACAGCCCACATGTATACCACACAAGTCACAAAAGTACACTTTTCATTCAAATTGATTTTAAAATCCAACTCATACAAAAATAGCCCACAACACTGTTCACATTACATGGACACTTCCACAAATCCTTTAAACCATTTTTATAAACCATTCCAAGACATTATAACTCACATAACAGCCCACTCAAATAACATATAATACCACTTTCATCAACAAAATTCAATTTTCACAACACACTCACACAAAACAGCCCACAACCATGTTTTGCATCTCTCTTCCTATTTTCTAAAACATTTCTGCACTTTATAAAACATTCTAAAAAAATATTTGAAATCTTAAATAACCACCATACCTTTCAAAAACTCATATTAGGTGATCACACCCCCCAAACAGTATATATACACTCTTTTATCCACTTTGTTTAACCAAACAAAAAATTCACAATTTTCAAAAAAAAAAACAACTCAAGGGGTGTAACTATGTCTTGCACACAAAACCCATTTAAAAACCCCCATTTAATACCAAAACCATACCAATTCCTATAAAAAGTAGAATTTACAGTCATAGATACATTTATAAAATCACATTCAAGTGTTATAAAATAACCTTGAATAATACCACAAAAGATACAAATGAAAACACACATTTTCCTAAAATGACCTCAAGAAGTATAACAATGTTTTACACATCAAACCTATTAAAACCCCTTATTTTTAGAACCACATGACACTATTAAATTACCAAACCATAATTGGGAGGCCAAACAAGATTTAATGAACCAATTTCATAAGTTATAAACCACACCCAAATAAAACCCCATGAGTTACACATGAAAACACCCAATTTCATGTTAAAAAGCGACTATAAAATTTAACACATAATAAAATCAATCATAAACAGTTTTCGCACCCCACCCAACATATGAGGAATATGAAAAAAGGTTAAATACATCAAGCTAACTCATCACTAATTGTTTACACATGGAACCACCTACCCTTTGAGTCAAAACCCTTGAATCTTGGTGAGAAACCTCAACCGCACCTCCGCCGCACCACAAGGATGTGAAAACAAACCCTAAACCCTAATATTTCACCAAAAATACCCCAAATCAAACCCTAGGTATGAACCCTAATATCTGGAAACTCTATAAATTTATGAAAGTGGGAGGAAACCCTAAAGAGAAGGAAGGAATTGAAGAGAGAAACACATACCCAAACTAATCTTAAAGAAAACGACTCAAAATCCACTAGAATCTGAATTTGAAAACATCCAACAATTCATGGGATGTTCTAATAGGGATTATGAGATCATATAGGAACTGGAATGGGGGAAAATATTAAGAATTGAGAGAGTTATGATGTAAATAACTTACCTCCTCAAATCTGCCCGATTTTTGAAACCCTAATAATTTCAACACTCCATCGCGATGCAAACGAGCTCCAAAGAGGAGTAAAATGAATGGGAGCGCGCCTGGGCTCCTTAGGGTCGAGGGGGAGGTGGAATCACCGAAAAAATAATTATAATGAATAAGATATTAAAATATTAAAAAAACAATTTAAAACTGGAAAATGAGCTTTTGGGTTGGACCAATTCTCAAATAAAAACCCAAATCCCCCATGATTATGGATTTATAAAGGCTCCAAATTTAACTGTGGTGTTAATATATCAGGGGAGGACATTTAGGAGTTGGAATTACTGAAAAATATTAACAAATGAAAAAGTTATAAAATAAAAAAAATTATTTTTAAATCTGGAATTGGGCTCACGGTTTGGCCCAATTCTTGAAAACTCACATATTCTCCATAAAACCTTTGGAAACCCCCAAAACAAAGCATGAATGAAAAATAAATTAAAAATAACTTTAAAATAAGTTATTTATGTGACAATTCTCCCCACCTTGAAAACTTTCCACCCCGTAAAGTCACAGCAAGGTTAAAGCAACAACCAAACCCCACTGAGAAACCAATAGGTACTCCCTTGCAAGGTTTCACCCCCAAAGGCCAAAACACCTCCAGTGATCAATTAAGGAAGGATTAATCTCACAACCATAAAATAAACTACTTTTATGAAAGGATCAATAACATTCATACTTTATCCCAAAATAAAACTCTTCAAACACTATCTGAACAAGACTCAAGCAATTCACCCAAACGAACAACAACTTTGAACAAGGTTACACTTACCTTACTTTAACTAAACCATTGAGTGCTCTCTAGTTCCAACGTTTAGTCAAGGAAGATGTTGGTAGCTATATATCTCCGAACGAGACTATCTACACCAATCCAAAACCATAGATAAATCTATGTTACTGGTACGGGGGGACACTAATATGCTCCCCACTATAAGAGACAACCAATATTTTTTTGAGACAGAATCAGGACACTAATAGGGGGAGGCCTGAACGGACTCCCTGGTACCTAGGGTAGACTTCCATTAAAAATTTCCTAAGGAACATATATGATAATCATAGTGGTTCTCCCCACTATATGAACCAACCATCTTAATCGACCAGCATATGTCGGCACAAAAAGACCCAAAAATTTCACAATTTGGGAAGGTCGCACGGTTAGTCTGCACAGTTTTTGAAACCGTGAACTAACTGTGCTGATCAATCTTCCTGCATGGATTCCAGGCACATAGTCTCTCTTAATCGTTCACAAACTATGTGCTCAGCATGTCTAACCAAATTTCCAACCATTCTCCAAAGACTCAATGGAAACCAAAGGGGGAGGGAATGACATTAGGCGATGACATGGGTACAAGGCCCACCATATATTTCCATCGAATGAGAACAACAAAGGGAATATGATGAAACCATAGGTTTAAAAACTTCCTATCTTTCACACCGAGGATATGAAATTTTACAAGGGTTTAAATGACCCTATAATTTCCCCTAACTATGAGCCAGCTTCTCTCCGAGACCTATGGTTGGAGCTCAAATTATTGAAGCATCTTCGGCCTCGCAGTTAGTCTTCGGAAACCCACTAAATGAGAATTATTCTTTCGGTGCCACCAACAACTACACCACAACCCAAGATAAGTTTTCCATACATAACAATTTCCATACTCACTTTACCCTATCCCAATATTTAACTGAAACAAGGGCTAAGAAGATGCACACACATCACACCTTATTTCTTCAGGTGAGAAACAACAGAAGTAAAGAACACCTACACTCACCTTCCTCTAAAATGGAATATTTTGATGTTTTTTCCAAGGGAGACATTCATCCAACACAACAGGGACTCTCGGAGGATTTCACGACTTTCACATATATGGTCAATCGAGCACATGACATCATAAGGCATCACCGAACATGGCCATTGTGACTGATATAAACAATGCATGGAGAGGGACCTTATACAACATCCCCAAACAACACACAATTCTAGAAAGTGGCCAAAATATCCTATCGTGACCATATTTCTCACACTGGTGGTTTAACATGAACTCATGCTTCAAAGAAACTTTGAAGAACCCCAAAGGCCCTCTTAGACACCATCAAGACACTCATCCAAAATAACAACCCTAGACCACATCCACCTTCGACGAATTAGGAAACATAAGAAACTATGGTCTCTTTCACCCATCCACAAGCACTCTCCCATTACAATAGGATCTAAAAATCAAAGAAAGGAATGGGTGTAGACTCAATATAAAAATCTCAAGAAAAAAAATATTCCTTATATTGATCAACTGGAGGGTCTTCAAACAGCGAAACAATCCTGGTTGCACTTCAGTTGTGCACTAACCTTTAATGGGGGTGTACCTTATCCAACGATTGAACCCAAGGACCCAACCAAGATGGTCCATTAGTCAAGATATACCACAAACCAGATCTAAACACATGAAGGGAACCATCATAAATGCGTCCCAAAACATTTTTCAAAAGAGACCACTAACTGTCCCTATAACACAACTTACTGACCAAACCCAAACCCAAAACACAGTTCAAACAGGAGGGGTTATTGGACTCAAAACATCCCACAACATCAACATTTTCCAAAAATACATAATATAAACCATTCCAAACAATTCATCAAGTCTTCATGTTTCTCTTTAAAAACATTTCTTTGAAAACAAATGGTTCAGCGGTTAGCGCATCCACCAATGGTACCCCATGGGCCTTACACATGCATGTTTCAGTGCCACATCGGGCACCCTCCTCATATCCATCTCGACACTCATCGATTCATGTCATCAACCATCCATCTTACCATATAACCCCATGCATTTGGTTGCTCACGAAAATACCAAAGGTTAAAACAAAAATTTGTTCCACTTTTCAAAACCAAAACGGTCAACCAACACATCCTTTTTTCTCAAAACCGCTAACCACGAGATCAAAATCCCAACTCACATCTTAAAAAAAATTCAGAAAGTCACAACCAATTAGAAAATAACTCACTTTCAAGATATTCACATAAATTTCAAAACATCTCATCCCATTAAAACACACTCTGATTGTTTAGAAAACTCTATTGGAAACACTTTTCAAAACCAACTTCAATATAGTTCCTGCTTTCAAAGAGGTGTAAGAACACCATTTTACATTTCAAAACAATTCTGAAAATTCAGTTCTGCCATTTCATAAACCCAACCATTCCCTATTTATTTGAAAATCATTTCATAAAAACTTTACGTTTCTTAAAACCAAGTCACCTTAAAACCAAAGTGCCAAGATTTCAAAACAAAAGAACACCAGACAATGCGAGAGGAAACTAGTTTTAGTGGGTGACTTGGACATGTGGTTGGCGGCCATATTCCAATCACTTCACTGTCACAGAGAGTGTTCTAGGGAATATCCCCGGCTCCACATGGCTTGCCAGACCCTGCGAGCTCATTGATACCATTAACCCAACTCTCTTTTCATTTCCCCTAATCATCATCAAACCAAGAAAACCCAAAGACATAGACAAATACCAACTTCCCCTGGTGACTTGAATCCTGAAATAAGGTGTGGTGATCAAGCACACTACCCATAACCAGAATTCCATGTCCCAACAATCATAACTCTAGAATATCCTGACTATTTCCCAAATAACATGACTCAAATGGAGCGAACCTCCTCTGATACCATTTTGTCACGAACCAAATCTGGTCGCCGCCAAAATCGACACCAAACCCAGCCCATGACAAGGCCCGAAGGGCGTTCCCGATCCCCACGGGCTGGCACAAGTTCCCGGGTATCATATAATGATAATTGGGAACGATTTACCCGATTTTATAAACATTAAACAACAAAAAAAACTCAATAAAACAAATCTGGATTTTTCAACTAAAACCATCTTTTACAAAATTTCAGAACTGAATTACATAAGTTAAAACTACATTTAAAGACCATTACAAGGGTAAAAAAACAAATAAGGACAGCCCAAGAACCCTTTTTTCAAGGGGCACCACCCTTATGCTATCTCCACAAGACTTCACTACCAAGGACCTGCTAGAAACCCGAACCACTGGAACAAAAAAACTGTACCCAACCTGCGACAACAAAAATAACCAAGTCTACTTACACCCAAGGGTGTAATTAGGGTGTGATCCAAATCCCAATAGGATACCACCACTAATAGATTCCATGTGATAAACATTTAATGGCGAAAATCATGCAAGTTTTCAAAGACATGAGATGCTAGTTAAAATTTCTAAAAGATGCAACATTAAATAAAAACAGTTTTTAGGTGGGGTAATTTAAAGAATAAAAACATTTAAAATAAATACCATAGCTACTGAATTTTACATCCTCTCATACCATATACCGACGGTAATAACAAAGTATCCAGTGAGCACAAGCAATGGGAAATAACCCCTAGGCACTAGCTAGTTGTGGGTCCCAGGTACCTCGTATCTCGGTGAGAGTAACCATCACAAATATACATTCTCATGCACGAGCCACTAGTAGGGAACATACCCATAACCTAGTGGTCCCCAATAATCATCATCATATTTTAGTTAGAGTTGTAAGCGTAAATCTTGCTAAGTGAAACTGAGGCCAAACCTCACAGATTCACTAGCATACTAGTACACGTCCACCCACCTAGATACCCGGGTTTTCCCTTTGTGCTCAAACAAGTTCAACAAGTCAAGATATATACTTTGCACATGAAAATATCATTTCCATATCAAAAATTCACCAAAAAACCCACATGTATACCACACAAGTCACAAAAGTACACTTTTCATTCAAATTGATTTTAAAATCCAACTCATACAAAAATAGCCCACAACACTGTTCACATTACATGGACACTTCCACAAATCCTTTAAACCATTTTTATAAACCATTCCAAGACATTATAACTCACATAACAGCCCACTCAAATAACATATAATACCACTTTCATCAACAAAATTAAATTTTCACAACACACTCACACAAAACAGCCCACAACCATGTTTTGCAGCTCTCTTCCCATTTTTTAAAACATTTCTGCACTTTATAAAACATTCTAAAAAAATATTTGAAATCTTAAATAACCACCATACCTTTCAAAAACTCATATTAGGTGATCACACCCCCCAAACAGTATATATACACTCTTTTATCCACTTTGTTTAACCAAACAAAAAATTCACAATTTTCAAAAAAAACAACTCAAGGGGTGTAACTATGTCTTGCACACAAAACCCATTTAAAAACCCCCATTTAATACCAAAACCATACCAATTACTATAAAAAGTAGAATTGTCAGTCCTAGATACATTTATAAAATCACATTCAAGTTTTATAAAATAACCTTTAATAATACCACAAAAGATAAAAATGAAAACATACATTTTCCTAAAATGACCTCAAGAAGTATAACAATGTTTTACACATCAAACCTATTCAAAACCCTTCTTTTTAGAACCACATGACACTATTAAATTACCAAACCATAATTGGCAGGCCAAACAAGATTTAATGAACCAATTTCATAAGTTATAAACCACACCCAAATAAAACCCCATGAGTTACACATGAAAACACCCAATTTCATGTTAAAAAGTGACTATAAAATTTAACACATAATAAAATCAATCATAAACAGTTTTCGCACCCCACCCAACATATGAGGAATATTAAAAATGGTTAAATACAGCAATCTAACTCATCACTAATTGTTTACACATGGAACCACCTACCTTTTGAGTCAAAACCCTTGAATCTTCGTGAGAAACCTCAACCGCACCTCCGCCGCACCACAAGGATGTGAAAACAAACCCTAAACCCTAATATTTCACCAAAAATACCCCAAATAAAACCCTAGGTATGAACCCTAATATCTGTACACTCTATAAATTTATGAAAGTGGGAGGAAACCCTAAAGAGAAGGAAGGAATTGAAGAGAGAAACACATACCCAAAATAATCTTGAAGAAAACGACTCAAAATCCACCAGAATATGAATTTGAAAACATCCAACAATTCATGGGATGTTATAATAGGGATTATGAGATCATATAGGAATTTGAATGGGGGAAAATATTAAGAATTGAGAGAGTTATGATGTAAATAACTTACCTCCTCAAATCTGCCCGATTTTTGAAACCCTAAGAATTTCAGCACTCCATCGCGATGAAAACGAGCTCCAAAGAGGGGGAAAATGAATGGGAGGGCTCCTGGGCTCCTTAGGGTCGAGGGGGAGGTGGAATGACCGAAAAATTAATTATAATGAATAAGATATTAAAATATTAAAAAAACAATTTAAAACTGGAAAATGGGCTTTTGGGTTGGCCCAATTCTCAAATAAAAACCCAAATCCCCCATGATTATGGATTTATAAAGGCTCCAAATTTAACTGTGGTGTTAATATATCAGGGGAGGAAATTTAGGAGTTGAAATTACTAAAAAATATTATAAAATGAAAAAGTTATAAAAGAAAAAAAAATTATTTTTAAATCTGGAATTGGGCTCACGGTTTGGCCCAATTCTTGAAAACTCACATATTCTCCATAAAACCTTTGAAAACCCCCAAAACAAAGCATGAATGGAAAATAAATTAAAAATAACTTTAAAATAAGTTATGTATGTGACACTGATAATTTTTAATATCTAATCTACTCAAACATGAATTTTTTATTTATATCTAGAATGCATTTTATAAACAAAATCTACTACATTTAACACAAATAACTAAAATCCTATTATAAATCTAAATTATTATTATTTTTTATTATTTAGACTGATTTTAGTTATAATTATTTTAGTTCAATTTCCCCCATTCCCTATTTTACTTCATAGGTTTGATTTACTTCTTCCTCGGGCTCATAGGTTTGATTTCACTCTTCCCACTTACCCATTTTTACTTTGAAAGTTTTATTTATATCTTCCTCAAGGTTATAGGTTCATTTTACCTTATTTATAGACTTTATTATATGATATGTTCTATATTTTAAAAATAAAAAATGGTTTTATTTTATTTTCTATATTGGTTTAGAAATTTTATGTGGTTATTTTTTTAAATTAGATCCAATATATATTGATTAAAAACTTATCATAGTTTCTAATCTATAATATGTTCAAATAAGAGCTTGTTAATTATATTTTCAATCTATTTTCTATCCAAAAATATACTACATTTAACTTACTAAAATGCTATTTTTAATCTACATTTTAATTTTGATCTAATATTTGGAATAATTTTAGTTTTTATAATTTCAAATGCAGATATGGATATTGTTATATTTTAATTCTAGTATTAGTTTTAGATATTTCATGTTATATATAAACAATTATGACTATTTTATTTTTGTTGTAATTTTTACATTAAATTTTATTATATTAGAAATACAGATTGTGAAATTTTAATATTATAAATGAATATGAATGATTTTTAATATAATGTATTAGGATTTATTATAAATTAATTTATGTTTAATGTTTGACATATTGTATTAGATTGTGAAATATTTTCATTAAAATTAATCATATGAATGTTTTTTAACTTATTTTATCTAGATTATGCATTCATTTCATTTTTTTTAATTTTTTTATGTGTTTCTACACTTCTCAGACTCTGTAACTTTTCAGATTTATAGAACTTGAATTTATTCTTTCTCTAACCACTCTTATTTAGTTATTCCATAAATAATTCAATTTTTAGTTTACAAAACTAACTATCCAAATTTCCTAGGTAGATGCTATTCTGGAAAAGAAATCACATCCTGACTTCTACTTCATATCCTAGGAAATATTCTTTATATCTATATTGTTAAAAACAATTTACAATAATTCCATTTTTTTATAGAAAGTGATTAATTCACAATGTATTTTAATATCTTCAAAAATATCTTCCCTTCCTGTATCTCTATAAATAATTTTGTAATATGCTAATGCAAAAGCATTATTTTTATATTCAACTCTTATATCATATTATTTCTTATTATCGAGGTAGAGTTTCTCAACGAAATTATATCAATATTCTATTCATTTTATGTTGGTGATGAAATGATTGTTTATCTTATTTTTAAATTAGTAATCATTAAACCATTAGTATTTTAACATCCTTTAATTAACTTTATAACTTTGAGCAATAATGTTCTCATGGTTTGTTCTTGAGAAATATTTGAATGTAATGTCTAGTTTGTTCCTAAGTGATGAAGATTAGAGTTCAATTTTAGATAGGATAATATTTTGTTCCATCATCATTGAAATTTTATTAATGGAATTTAGGTAATAAATATACATAAATACAAGTTTTTATAATGAAAAAAATACAATTTATGGGATTTTAAATTTCTTATTTATAAGTCATTATGTATAAAAATGCAATTTTTTTCTTGTTTTTATTGTGATGGTTTTCTTGATAATGATTTCATGTCATAATTTTTTGATTGTCACATTATATTATAAAAGTGATATTGATGATTTTTTATTCGTCAGTTCATAGTTTTTTTAATATAAGGAAAAATATAATTTGAAAAAATCAATTGAAATTTATATTATTAAACTATTGGTTAGTTCATATTTTGTGCATAACTGCATAAATTTATTTATTACTTTCTATCCATATTCACTGCATCATTTTCTTAGATTACACTGTTTTTTATAATGACTTATATATTAAAAATTATGAATATAAAGATTATGTTGAACTCTATAACAAATCTACAAGATATAGATACAAAATTATAGAATGAATTTACAATAATATTATTATACTTTGAAGATACAAACCCTTAATCTATATCTTCTACATAAAATTTATAAAAATAGTGATCTATTTCCTATAGGTTCATTACATTTCAAAAAATATTATTTAATGATTATTTTTATTGTTTGATTATTTTTTATTAACTTTGCATATATACTCTTTTTTCCTTTCAGAATTGATTTTTTGAATTTATTAAAGTATAATCCTAGATATGACACATCTAGATTTTAACTACCAAGAAACTTCTAAAGATGCTAGATTTTGAATAATACTAAGGAAGTTAAAAAAAGTCAGATGATGGTTATACAAGTTATAATATATAACTTTTATACTAAAATATTATATGTCTCGAACTTTATTTAATTAATTTCAATATTAAGTGATAGGCATATGTACCATATCAAGTTCTTCACATTCAAATTCTACACCACACATTATCGCAGTAGATAGATCATCCTCTATAATCAATGAATTAAAAAAATACAAAATGCATGTCCTTATCACCTATACCATTACATGGTAGGTTAATTTTAATTTTTTTTAAGATATATTTATTCTATTGAGTATAAGTGTTATCTAAAATTTACCAATTTCAATGTGTTTTATACATTAAAAAAACTCTAAATTAGTATATTCTAAGAGATTCTAAAAATACATATAATGCAATAGCCATATTTAGTTAAGGTTTTCTAGGGATAATTTAAGACAATTTTATGTATTAATTTTTTTTAATATGTAGTGATCAATATAGATATACATCATGAATTTTATCTAATCTTGGAATTTATTTCAGGTTTTTCAAAATCAACTCCTATTATGAATATTTTATCAATCATTGGAGGAACACCTCTGACTTATGATACTAAAGAAAATGATTTATTATTAATAATACATTTATTCTCTTCATATTTCATCAAGTATGTTACATGCTTACAACTATATATTTACATAAATGTTTATTCATTATTGAATAATTTATATATAATAGAGATTGTTCTCTAAGGAATCTTTTTCATGGATTAAATTCAATAACTTCCCTTGGTATTAATGCATTTCATATTTACTAAATAATAATTAATAAGAGGTTTCTAAATGTAGGTTTTGAGTGCAGAGGAAGCATGAGATGGGTCGTTCCCAACTTTTCTTTTTGTCATGATCAATGACCAATCCGAGATTTACACAATAATAAATGTCATGATCTATGGAATTAAATCAAATAATATAAACAAGGGATAGAATTCTGGAACTAGAGTAAGTATCATCACATATTATTTATAATAAATTTAATTAATTAAAGAATTTACTTATTGGTATTCTTTTTTCTTTGATGAATTTAAAAACAGATCTACGTTGTATCGTTATTTCATTATAGTAATCAAGAGCATATTTCCTCTATCGATGATCCACACGTGTTCCAAAAATCTTCAAATTCCGCCATAGGAATCTCCAGGTGCTAGAATGGAAGGTCATATCATTTATGTTGTCCTCTT
Source organism: Viscum album (assembly GCA_963277665.1). Classification (NCBI taxonomy): domain Eukaryota; kingdom Viridiplantae; phylum Streptophyta; class Magnoliopsida; order Santalales; family Viscaceae; genus Viscum; species Viscum album. Next base: position 1,211,381,736 of record OY728127.1, read on the forward strand.
TTGATCGCCTTAAGAACTGCTTTCAAATCATTCTCCTTGATCTCTCTTGACTTGAGAGTGGGAGGTGGAAGAAGATTTCTCTCCATTCTTGGGAGCATTCTTGGAGAAAGGATCTCTCTAGGGCTTGAAAGGTCTCTCCAAATCCATTGTGCACAACTAAAAAATGAATTGTCTCTTTGAGAAGATAACATAATTTGATTTATATACTACTGGGGTTAAAATAAAATAATTGCATAAGTTCCCTTTATTATTTATTTAATCCCTATAGAACCCCATGTTAAATAATAATACTAATATTATTATTATTATTATTTCTAAACATGTGCTTAAATTAAGAATTAAATTAAATATTATTTAATCAAATAATATTCAATATTTATTATTTCTCATCAGACCATTAAACTTGGTCCTCTATTCCTCCACAATATTTATCATTCCTTGAATAATGACTATTTATTTATTAAATAAATATTATTGTTTTATTCACCAATAAATAAATAAATATTATATTCACTGAATAAAAAATAAATATTTATTAAATATTATTCTCACATTATATTCTCTAAAATAATTGGTGAGGGAATATATCTAATAAATTAAACATGAATAATTATTAAAAAACATGTAGGAATAATATTTATTCAGCTTGTTAAATAATAAATAATAATATTATTATTATTATTTAACTGAGGTTCTAGATACACTTATTATGTGACCCTTTAGACCTCTTTCTTAGTGGAATTAGGCGAAGTAGCCTAAAGTTAAAGGTTATAATCTAACAACACTCCAAGGAACCCATAAAGATAGAAGTTAACACTGCAACAATATAATACCTCATACAGACACTTATTATGAAATATAATCCATTTATCATGATATCTCTAATCAAATAGGTTTCATACTAGTATCATCAATCTATGTGCTCGATGTCTCTTTCTTTGACTTCTTGGAAATTGAAATTTCTTATAAAACACCATGGCTATGGATTTATTTAGTCTATATCATTTTTATCAAAGGTACTGAGATATCAACTTTCGTTAAAGAACAAAAGGGACAAATCCTTTCTCGCGTTATTCATTAATGTCATATTACTCATGACACACCCAATGTATCCTACCTTATCGTGAATATATGATGTCGTAGTTTTTATCAATACATAAAAGTACGCAACTCATAATAATCATTAATAATAATCTTAAATTATAAGGTCCAATACCGACATCCATAGATAGGAACATCCAATGATACATATAAATGTGGATTTCTTATTGGAGGGTCACATTCTCATAATATCTTATTAGATATTACCAAGGGTGTACACCATGTGAAGGTGCCTCAAAGTCCTATGAGTCTCCACCCATGATAGTTTGTATTATTTGTGTCCCTCAAATGATATCATCTGGTTATAGAATATATATTTTAAGAATAGTGTTGTAGCACTTTTAGGTTCTCATCATAGTAGGGAACTGCTATGAACTTTCAGTGCAAAAATTACTCTTACAACATTATCACATACTATGTTTTGCAGAAGAACAATCATGATGTGATAAGGAAATTATTAATATTAAAAACTATGAATATGGGTTATCATAAAGTACACAGAAGTTGGTTCTAGGGTACCAACTCTAACAGTCTCCCACTTACACTAGATCCAACATAAAAAAACCTTCAGTCCGCTAGCACTCACATGAAACTCATTCTTCTGCTGAGATAAGCTATTAATTAATGGTTTTGCCACCTTCTCTTCTGTGGGTACTCTACTTACTATAACTTCACCCCTTTCATAAAAATACCTCAAGAGGTGATATTCCCAGAGTATATTCTTTGTCCATTGGTGTGACATTGGCTCTTTTGCAAGAGCCACTAGTATAGTATTATCACAATACAATGTGATATGGTCTTTAGTGCTAGGTACCACATCAAGCTCCTGGAAAAAGTTTAAAATCCAAATGGATTCCTTGGATGCATCAGAAGTAGCTATATACTCAGACTACACTATAGAATCAGCGACAACTATCTACTTTGAACTCTTCAATCTCACATCTCCTCTGTTGAGATAGAAAACATTCCATGACTACAACTTCAGATCATTCTAATCTTTCTAAAAACTAGCATCAGTATAACCCCTGATGACCAGCTCCTCGTCTCCTTGATACACCTGAAACATATCTTTAGTTCTTCTAAGATACTTAAGTATAACCTTAATATTAGACCAGTGATATTCTCTTGGATCTACTTGATATTTGTCTACCATGCTCAATGCATAGGCAACATCAAGTCTAGTGCATAAAATGGCATACATGATTGATCCTATCACTAAATCATATGGGATTTTACTCATTATCTCTTTCTCATGTTGTGTCTAAGGACACATTTTCTTAGAAATATGTAAACCATGTGACACTAGAACCAATCCCCTATTGGATTGGTCCATACTAAATCTCTTTAGTCTCTGATCAACATATGTACTTTGACTTAGTCTAAGAAGTCTCTTGGATCTATCACGAATGATCTTGATCCCTATAATATAGGCTGCTTCACCTAAGTCCTTTATAGATAAACACTTATTTAACCAGTCCTTAATAGATTGTAATAATGGTATGTAATTTTCAATAAGTAATATGAAATCAACATATACTAATAATATAATGATCACATCCCACTAAACCTCTTCTAAACATATGTCTCATATTCATTCTTAATGAAACCAAATTATTTTATGTATTCATTAAATCGAATGTTCCATGAAATAAATGCTTGTTTCAATCCATAAATGGATCTCTATAACTTAAAAATCCTTTTGGTATCACCTGGAGTCACACAACCTTCTGGTTGTGTCATATAGACATATTTTTGAAGGTTACCATTAAGGAATGTATTTTTGACATCCATCTTCCAAATTTCATAGTCATGGTAAGTTGTTACATCAAGTATAAATCTGATGGATTTAAAAATGGAAATTGGTGAAAATGTTTCATCATAGTAAATTCATTGATGCTTATTAAACCATTTAGATACTAACCTTACTTTATAGAAATTTTATTTAACTTACATGTCCATTTTTCTCTTGAATACCCATTTTCACACTGATTCATGCTCAAATTTACCCAAAAGAAGAAGGTAGGATGGTCCTTGTAGTCTAGCTTGGGTTGTCGAATCCTCAGAGACCTAAGAAGTACCTACAGACACATACATTCTATGGATTGTTTTTGGATATGAAGTGTCTAAATTGGGTTGATTTAATATGGTTTTAAAGTATCACTAACATATTTAAGTTAATTCAAATTAAGGTAATGAGTTGATCCTAGGTTATCACTCAGGGTGGATTGGATGAATTCCTTTTTTAATGATTTCAATTTCTTATATTTGAGATGGGTTCATTTAAGAAGATCAAACAAAATCATCACTTACTGGTTTAATTCCTACACACCCTAATACTAATCACCTATACACTTTAAGGATCAAAGTTTTGAGCAATCTAAGGTAAAGGTTTGTATTAGCACTTGAAATGCGTGACCTTAAATTCAATAAGGATGAAGAGGTTTTAAAATCATCAAATAAAAATCTAATTTAAAAGAAGTGATTAGCTATTAATGGATTGAGAAATAACATCCAATACATCCCCTTGATACTCTCTTAGATCAAACCATAAAAGAGTTATCCCTCCATTGATGACATGTCTTCAATGGAAGCGGGAAGTAGACTTACGAGGGTGGAATTGAAGAAGTAAAAAAACAAGAACAAAAATCGATCACTCCACCGTTATGTGATAAATATCACAAAGTATGGTGTGAATAAATTCACACCTTGAACCAACGGTATCAACGTGATATGTATAAGAAAAGAATAAGAGTAAAGGAAGAACTTTTATTAAGAAACTAAGGTGAATTAAACAACTTACATGAGAAAGAAATGTGATTACAAACACTAAGCGGGAGCATAACACTACAATGAAACCAAGAACCAAAGATGAAAAACTCATCCATCACCACTGACTTAAATAGTAATTTTGGGAGCCTTTGGTCAATCCTCCAATAGTACAAAGCATCCCACTTGATTATGGTAGGACTAGGGTGGTGGAAAGCTTGTGGAACTTGGACTTTTCCACTCCTGACCCAAGGTGGCACCAGCTTGCAACCACCAAAAAGACGTGCTTGTAAGATCTTCTATATGGGATAATTAGGGTGGTCCTTATAAGAAGTAAATTTATCCCCAGATGTCTACTAACGTCTTTTAAAATTTGGGCCCATTTGAAATTGTGGATTCCGAGATATGATTAGATTGGTAGGATGTTTTTTGGGCCGCAAAATCTAGCCCAGAATTTTATCTCCAAATTGGGATGCCTTAATAACCACCATAGAGGCCGAATTAGAACTAGATATTGAAGAATGATTTGTTTATATACATTTATTATAGAATCCCAAGAAATTTGGGCTTTATTGGGCCTATATGTTGGGCCCCATATTCTCATCAATGGGCTGGTGTCCAATCTGACTTCTCCAGAATTGTTTGCATGAAATCTCATTTTGGTGGTCTTCCAATGTGGATCTTTCAATACTCCACATATATGAATTTTTCCCAATATAATTAGAAACCTGAAAATTAAATATGAAAATAAAATCAAGATCATTGGGTACTTTAAATGATTTTCAAAAATGTACCACATAATAGTGCATTTTAAGAAGGAATTACAATCATAATGTGAAATGATGTTCAAAGTGTAAAATGCACTAAAATGGTGTTTATGAATAATAAAGTACATGAATATTATATATATTAAAAATGAATATTAGCCTCATTTAGCGGCTAATCACACCCCCAAACTTGAGTTTTTCTAGTCCCGAGCAAAATATATCTCAACAATATGAAATTCGAATTCCATTTTCCAAAAACATTTTAATACACAATGATTACCAAAAACCCTTATACCAAACAATCATGAAACCCATAAAAATATTTTAATACATGATATTTTCATAAGAATATCCCAATCCCAAACCCATTCCTTTGTTCAAATTCATCGCCATATTTCATCCAATATCAATTAAGAGTGATGATGTGTTGTGCATCGCATTAGACATGGGGGTTAATCTTTATTCAAGAGGGAAATGATGGAAGCACTGGGTGGAATCACATTTCAATATTAAGATGGGTATTCAATTTTTTTTTATTATTGTATTTTTTTGTTTTTTTTTCAATTTTTCCATGGTAATTGAAATCGCACTCAAAAGAGTCAACCCCTATAGCGAGACTTTGCCGATGACTCCCAGGTTCAAAGACCTTAGGGAACCAAGTGAATCTCACATACTCGGGCATCATCTTGAGTTAACTCAGTCAAAAACAAATTTAAACTGCCAAAAATAGAGATAAAATTACTAACTCTGGGCTAGACAACTATGGAGTCACGATCCCCAAGTGGCGAAAGCCATGCATTATGTCATTTCATTGCTTTACGCGCAAATTTATTGTTTTTTTTAATTTTTTTATTGAATACTCATATTAAAACTAAAATGATCACCAAAACTACACTATTTATTTAGGGGGCCCATGAACTCAAACTAATACCCCACTATCCAAAGGATGTGCATTGTGATCTTTTTTTTATTTAGATGAAAATATAAACGATGAAATATCACATTGGACAACCACACTTTCCAAAATCTATGCTCATAAAATTATACAAGGATTAAAATCAGAATCAGGGAATGCTAAATTATTTGATATTTAGTTTCAAAGTGTGCAATGTGTATTACCATGTTCAATGTTAAAGAAATTTTTCCTTCTATTAAGACACACTTTTTTTCAAATCATTCATTGTTTTTTACACTAAAGCATTTTTTATTTTTTCTCCCCCCCCAAATTAAAATAAAATTATCCTCAGTGTTTAAAGAAAAGAAAATTTATAAGGGGCTAGAGGTAGAGAATGAGAGTTCAAAAAGGAAATTGAAAATGAGTATCATGGAATGAAGTCACCTGGTGGTTGAAGTTGAAATTCTTGTTGCTCCCTTTTAATCCCTTGATCTCGATGTCACTCTGAGAATTCCCTAGTGGAGAAAAAAAAACAAAAAAACTATATATATATATATATAATAAATAAAGTAAAATATAAGTATATATAATAAAATTATAGAATAAGGAAGCACAAAAAGTCGTAGGTCAGTGGTAAGCGCGCACCCCTGTCTCCCTTCAGTCTCGGGTTTGAGTCCCTGCAGCTTCGCCGGTTGTGACGGGGTTTGCCCCACAACCTAAGATGTGGCCTTTTTTATTATTATTATATTATTATTTATTTATTTTTATTTTTATTATAACCTACAAACACATAAAAATAAAAATAAAATAAACTGATGATACATTGTCTTCTTTTTAAATTTATGGGTAAGATATTACTCAAAGATCACACCACGTGACATGGATGAATATGGCGCTCCCCTTTCGTAACCATCCATACTCATAATATAAGAAAAGGTCAACAGTCTATTTTTTTAATATCAAAATGATTCATTAATCCTATTTAAAATATAAAGTTTATTAAAACAATAAAATGATTGGAAACTTGAAAACCATGGGTTGCCTCCCCTGAAGCGCTTTTTTTAACATCATTAGATCGACTTGGACCCCTAATTGATTAATTATTATCGTCATATAAGGTATTTTCACACAATTCTTCATCAACTTCATGTTTTTGGAATGTTTCTATGAATGGTTTTACTCTATGACCATTAACTTTAAGGTTTGGCCATTGGCGGGATCTTGAATTTCTATAGCCCCATGGGGGTACACCTTATGCACTATGTATGGACCTGACCATCTAGACCTAAACTTTCTCAGGTGTAAATGATGTTTAGAACTATACAAAAGAATAGTTTTACCCGGTATAATGTGTTTGGTTTTATGATTTTGATATTGATAGGCTTGTACTTTAGCTTTATTGATCCTTTAATTTTCATAAGCCTCTATCCTAAGTTCCTCAAGTTCATTGAGATCTAATTTCCTTTTTGTTTTTGCCAATGAGAGGTCATATTCATTTTCTTAATTTCTCAAAAGGACTTATGCTCAATCTTCACTGGAAAATGGCATGCTTTAAGATAAACCAACCTATATGGGGACATTCTTAAAATAGTTTTATATGTGGTTCGATAGGCCCAAAGAGCATCCAAGAGTTTCTCAGACCAATCTTTCCTAGAAGGATTGATAGTTTTTTCAAGAATATTCTTAATCTCCCTATTTTCTAACTCAGCTTGACCGTTGTTTTGAGGATGGTACACAATGGAAACTTTATGAGAAATCTCATACTTACGAAATGAGTGAAGAGAATGGACGGTTGCAGAAATGGGTTCCTCAATCACCAATTATAGCCCTGGGAATTCCAAATCGATAAAATATGTGCTCTTTTAGAAATCGAATCACAACATGATAGTCATTAGACTTGGTGGGGATGGATTCAACCCATTTAGAGACATAATCAACAGCTAAGAGGATGAAGAGGTATCCCCTAGAGTTTGGGAAGGGACCCAGGAAATCGATTCCCCAGCAGTCAAAGATTTCAATCACTAAGATGAGAGTGAGTGGCATTTGATTCCTTTTTGTGATTGACCCTACTTGTTGAGACTTAGGACAGCCTTGAAAAAATGTGTAGGAGTCCCTTGAGAGGGTGGGATAGAAGAGACCACACTAAATAATATTAGAAGTTTTTTTCTTAGAGGAAAAGTGACCTCCACATGCCTCACTATGACAGAATTTAAGGATGGACTCTTGTTCAGATTCTGGGACACACCTCCTAATGACTTGGTCAGGGTATAACTTATAGAGGTATGGATCATCAAACGCATAATTTCTAACATCAGAAAGTAATTTACTTCAAGCTTGAGTCCCTAAGAATTTTGGAATGACTCATGTAACTAAGAAATTGGCTATGTCGGCATACCAAGGGAAATCACTCATAGAGTATAGGTGTTCATCAGGAAATGAATCCGACACAGAAAGGTGATTTTATTTTTCTTTTAATTCCATCCTAGTGAGGTGATCAGCTACAACATTTTCAACACCCTTTTTATCCTTGATTGTGAGTTCAAATTCTTGTAAGAGAAGGACCCACCTAATCAGTCTAGCCTTAGCATCTTGTTTTTGGAAGAGGTATTTTAGCGCATAATGGTCAGTGAACATAGTGATGGGGGGTCCTAAGAGGTAGGACCTAAACTTCTCTATGTAAAACAAAATAGAAATTAACTCCTTTTCAGTAGTGGTGTAGTTTATTTGGGCATCATTTAAGGATTTTCTTGCATAAGCAATGACATATGGAGTTTTATCACAACGTTGTCCTAACACAGCTCCTACAGCAAAGTCACTGGCATCACACATAAGTTTGAAATGAAGGTTACAATTTGGATATTTCATAATGGGAGGAGAGGTAAGATAGTATTTGAGGGTTGAAAATGAACTCTCACATATTTCTATCCAAACAAATGGAGCATCCTTTACTAGGAGAGCACAAAGGGGATATGAGATTGAACTAAAGTCCTTGATGAATATTCTATAGAAACCAGCATGTCCTAAGAAAGACCTCACTTCCTTGACAGTTTTGGGTGATGGAAGGTGACGAATGATGTCAACATTGGATTTATCAACTTTAATCCCCCTACCTGAGACTAGATGGCCTAGAACTAGTCCCTCTTTAACCATGAAATGACATTTTTCCCAGTTTAGGACCAAATTATTTTCTTCACATCTTGACAAGACTCTCTCCACATTCCTCATACATCCCTTAAATGTATCCCCAAACACAGAGAAGTCATCCATGAAGATCTCAAGAAAATTCCCTACCATGTCTGAGAATATTCCCATCATGCACCGCTGGAAGGTTCCAGGGGCATTGCATAACCCAAAGGGAATGCGTTTGAAAGAAAAGGTGTTGAATGGATATGTAAATGTAGTCTTCCCTTGATCCTCTAGGGAGACCTCAATTTGATTATACCTCGAGTACCCATCTAAGAAACAGTAGAAGGCATGACCTGCCACTCTTTCAAGTACTTGTTCAATGAATGGTAAGGGGAAATGGTCCTTCTTGGTGAATGAGTTTAGCTTCCTATAGTCAATGCAGACCCTCCATCCACTACTCACCCTGGTTAGAAGAATCTCTCCATCCTTATTGGTTATCACTGTGGTTCCTGCCTTCTTGGAAACCACTTGGATTGGGTTGACTCACTCACTCTCAACTATGGGATATATGAAACCAGCTTTTAACAATTTCAGAAGTTCTTTTCTCACTACTTCCATGAGATTGGGATTGAGTTTCCATTGAGGTTGATGACATGGCTTTAAATCAGATTCCAGAACAATCATATGAGTCCCAATAAGTGGTCTAATCCCAGGAATATCAGATAGGGTCCAACCAATGGCTTTCTTATGTTTCTTAAGGACATCTAGAAGCATCCTCTCATGATTGGCTTCAAGAAAAGAATAAATTATAATAGGATGTGTTTGATTGTCCCCTAGAAAGTCATACTTGAGTGCAATGGGAAGTTTCTTCAATTCAATATCAGGTTGTTTCAAAATTTCAACAAAATATTGGGACATTGGATCAAGATCAATTTTATTTCCCAGAGTTTTAGATAGGATTGATTCCCCACATGTAGAAGTTTCAGCTACTAGATTGGCTTGATCAGATTTAGGGAAGGAAGTTGGAGTGGTCTCCATGAAAGTGGTTTTCTGAAAGTTTTCACTGATTGTTAGACTTAAGACTTCATCATAAGAGCAATTTGAAAATGATTCAATCCAAGGAGATAAACTTCCTTCATGTGAACAAAGGAAATCAATCTCATCCTGACTTAAACATCCATAAAATATTCCTTGATGTTATATGGATTCATTATCAATGCTTCCTATCATGTTTACTTCATGAATGTCCTTGTCATCCTTTATTTGTGAGCTTTCATTATATATGTTCAAGTTTAGACTCATGTTCATAAAGGTGATGGTAATATTCCCATTAATAGAGTTGATTTTTGCAAGGAAGGGATTACGAAGGATAATTAGGGTTTGCTTCTTATTTCATAAGTTTGGATGGTTGTCAAGGACAATGACTTCAGCAGGGTAGATGAATTTTTCAACCTTTACTAGAACGTCCTTTAAAATCCCCTTTGGAACCATAATGCAATGATCAGCAAGTTGAAGTGTGAAAGATGTGGGTTGGAGCTCTTCTAGGACTAACTGGAAGTACACAACATAGGGGATGAGATTGACACTAGCACCTAGGTCACACAAGGCCTTGACAACTTTGCTCTCTCCTAGTTCAACATTGATGTAAGGGAAACCCGGGTCTTTCAACTTAGGAGGAATGGTCCCTTGAATGGTGGTACTCACATTAGCAGCCAAAAGGACTTGGTTTTTATGTGAAAAAATTCTTTTAAAAGTGCACAATTCCTTAAGGTACTTTGAGTAGGCAGGCATGGTTTGGATTGCATCGAGAAGGGGAATGTTCAAATTGACTTGTGAGAAGATTTCCCTCAATGTTTCACTCAATTCAGGCTTGGTTTTTACCCTCATGAATTGAGGAAATGGTGCTGGTTGTGGGATTGTTTGTTTAAGAGTTTTTCCTTTCACATTGTTATCAGTTTCCCTAGTTTGATCTTGTGGTTCATTTGAATTTTCATTAGAGTTTGAAGCTTCACATGGTTTCTGACTTATTTGTTTAGGTTTCTTAATTTATTTCCCACTTCTTAAAATAGTCACAGCCTTTAGTTTTTCATGAGTTGTTTGAGTACAACTTGACTCTCCCCTTGAAGTTGAGGATGGTGCCACCTGAGTAGGCATGGGTGCCTTTCCAGTTTTTATGGTTTGAAGTTCTTGTTTTAGGGAAGAGACTTCCGAGTTCATCCTTTCCATTTGTTTGCATATTTTTTCTAGTAGGCTTTGTGGAACAATTTGGGTTGGTGCTTGAGAAGATTGGTTTATCCCAGAGGAATATTTTGGAGGTGGGATGGTTTGTCGAAAATGGACTGGTGGCTGTTGGTATTGGATAGGTTGGGTTTGGAACTGGTTATGGGTTTGGTAGTTCTGATGGGGGTAAGGATTTTGTCCCTGTGGTTGGCTAGGTTGCTGGTTATCTTTCCAGTGGAAGTTTGGGTGGTCATTATACCTTGGGTTGAAGGTGTTTTAATATTGAGGCTTTTGAAAGTTAAAAGCATTTACTTTCACTAGGAGTACTCCTAAAAGAACATCCTTGATGAATGGAATGGTTGGGAAGTTTCCTATCTTATGGTCATGTTTGTCACAAATTGTGCAAACAAGGTCTGCAGTTTGGATTTCATGGACTTTCCTAAGGTCTATATCTTCAACCTTCCTAGAGAGTGTTGCGAGTTTAGCCCTAAGGCTTTATTATTCTATAAGTGTATTAATTCCAGTAGTTCTTTATGGATTTTTAGAATAAGGTGAAGTTCCCCATGTTTGGTTTTGTTCAGCAAGGCTTTCCAGATACTCATAAGCATCATTTGGGGATTTGTTTTTAAAGGTCCCATTACACATCATGTCAATGAATTGTTTGTTCCCTGGACCCAACCCTTCATAGAAAATTCTCACTTATTTAGGAATAGAAAAACCATGGTGTGGAACCATGTTTAGGGTGTCTTTTAACCTCTTCCATGTTTCATAGAATGACTCTCCCTATTTTTCAAAAAAGTTTTGGATGCTCTTTTTAAGTGCAATTATTTTGTAGTGGGGAAAGTATTTTTTATAGAATTTTCTTTGTAGTTGGTCCCAAGAGTTGATGGATGATGGTCTCAAATTTTTTATCCAATTTTTAGCTCGATACTTTAAAGAAAAAGGAAATATCCTCATCTTAGCTGATTCTAGTTGATGTGGGGGACACATGGTTTCTACAATGTCATTGAATTCCTTAACGTGAAGGTAGGGCATCTAAAACTTCATTCCATGGAATGTGGGAAGGTAGTTTAGGACATGGAGTTTAAATATGTAGTTGACATATCCTAGGTAATTGTGTCTAATTCATGAAGGGGAATTGGTCCAGGAAGGTGTGAGGTATTCATTTGTGGTTTGATCAACTGCATTCCCCAAGTTTGGGGATGCCTCATTTGGGTTTCCATTTTGGTTCTCACCCAGGTTTATGAGTTGGTTTCTTTGAAGACCTTCCATTGAAATAGGATAAATTTTTGACTCTAGATTATTATAAATATTAGTATCTAATGGAAAGAGTTCCCTTGGTGTACTTAACTCCCCAACCTTAGGATTATCCACCCTAACTAGACGGTTTGATTGATCACGGGTGTAGGCGGACATGCACCAAAAGAAAAAAAACGAGAAAGGGATGAGATAAGAGAATTTGGATGAGAATAGAATGGGTGTTTAGATGACTTAATTGGGTCCCCAAAAACAGCTCCAAAATTTGATTCACGCTCAAATTTACCCAAAAGAAGAAGGTAGGACAGTCCTTGTAGTCTATCTTGGGTTGTCGAATCCTCAGAGACCTAAGAAGTACCTACAAACACATACATTATATGGATTGTTTTTGGCTATGAAGTGTCCAACTTGGGTTGATTTAAGATGGTTTTAAAGGATCACTAATATATTTAAGTTAATTCAAATTAAGGTAATGAGTTGATCCTTGGTTATCGCTCAGGGTGGATTGGATGAATTCCTTTTTTAATGATTTCAACTTCTTATATTTGAGATGGGTTCATTTAAGAAGATCAAACAAAATCATAACTTACTGGTTTAATTCCTACACACCCTAATACTAATAACCTATACACTTGAAGGATCAAAGTTTTGAGCACTTCAAGGTAAAGGTTTGTATTAGCACTTGAAATGTGTGACCTTAAATTCAATAAGGATGAAGAGGTTTTAAAATCATCAAATAAAAATCTCATTTAAAATAATTTATTAGCCATTAATGGATTGAGAAATAACATCCAATCCATCCCCTTGATACTCCCTTAGATCAACCCATAAAATATTTATCCCTCCATTGATGACATGTCTTCAACGGAAGCGGGAAGTAGACTTATGAGGGTGGAATTGAAGAAGTAAAAAAACAACAACAAAAATCGATCACTCCACCATTGTGTGATAAATATCACAAAGTATGGTGTGAATAAATTCACACCTTGAACCAATGGTATCAACGCGATATGTAGAAGAATAGAATAAGAGTAAAGTAAGAACTTTTATTAAGAAACTAAGGTTAATTAAACAACTTACATGAGAAAGAAATGTGATTACAAACACAAAGCGGCAGCATAACACTACAATGAAACCAAGAACCAAAGATGAAAAACTCCTCCATCACCACTAAATTAAATAGGAATTTTGGGAGCCTTAGGTCGATCCTCCAATATTACAAAGCATCCCACTTGATTATGGTAGGCCTAGGGTGGTGGAAAGCTTGTGGAACTTGGAATTTTCCACTCTTGACCCAAGGTGGAAGCCAGCTTGCAACCACCAAACAGACACGCTTGGAAGACCTTCTATTTTGCCGAATTAGAGTAGTCCGTAGAAGAAGAAAATGGATCCCCAGATTTATCCTAATCTCCTGTAAATTTTGGTCTCATTTGGAGTTATTGATTCTGAGATATGATTATATTGGTAGGATGTTTTCTGGGCCGTAGAATCTGGCCTAGAATTTTATCTCCAAGTTGGTCCGCCTTAATAACCACCATGGAGGCCGAATTAGAACTATATCCTGAAGAATTATTTGTTCCTCTACATGTCTTATAGAATCCCATGAAATTTTGGCTTCATTGGGCCTGTATGTTGGGCCTCATATTCTCATCAGCGGGCTGGTGTCCAATCTGATTTCTCCAGAATTGTTTGCATGAAATCCCATTTTGGTGGTCTTCCAATGTGGATCTTCCAACACTCCACAAATATGAATTGTTCCCAATATAATTAGAAACATGAAAATTAAATATTAAAATAAAATCAAGATCATTGGGTACTTTAAATGATGTTCAAAAATGTACCACATAATAGTGCATTTTAATAAGGAATTACAATCATAAAGTGAAATGATGTTCAAAGTGTAAAATGAACTAAAATGGTGTTTATGAATAATAAATCACATTAATATTATATATATTAACAATTAATATTAGTCTCATTTATTATATAACCACACACAATGGGATTTACATCAACTGGCCCATCGACCAGAACCCAAACTTGGATCTGATACATGAAATCCATTTCAAAATTCATGTATTCTTTCCATCTTATAGATTCTAAGATCTCTATTTCCTCTTTGTAGGATATAGGTTAATCCTTGTCAACCAATAATAAATCACCATCTTCAGTGACTAGAAAACCATATCTCTTTGGTTCTCTTACCTCTCTTGTGCTCCTACATAGTATTTTTATTTTAGAAACTAATTCTTACATGGGGACCTGTGGAATCTATTCTAGTACCAACTATTGTGTATCTTGAGCATCAACTTCATTGAAGTAAATCTTTATACCACTATCCTTTTTTAGGATGTGTTATCTCTCAATAAAGACGACTTGTTTGGAGATAGTCACTTTATTGTCTTAGGGGTTGTATAGGTAGTATCCCTTTATTTCCTTAGGATACCATATAAAGATACACTTTATGCCTCTATGTGCTAGTTTCTTTCTAAATAAGGCCTTAACAAAATTATCCCAACCCTATACACATGTAAGCAAAAAAAAATCTTTCCACTCCATAACTCGAAGGGAATTCCATTTTCCACTTTAGTTGGTACCCAGTTTAATGTGTATGTTAGATTTTGTAATACATATCCCTAAAAGAATAATGGAATATATTCATGAATCATTATCAACCTTACAATTTCTAACAAGGTATGGTCCCTCCTTTCACTAAAACCATTCCACTATAGTTTATAAGGTAGAGTGAGTTGAGATAAAATCCCAAACTCCCATAAGAAGTTGATAAACTCTTGGTTAAGATATTCAAAACCTTAATCTAATAGAAGTTTATTTATATTATTTACAAGTTGATTCTATACTTAATTCATTAATTTCTTGAATTTATCAAAGGATTCAGACTTATAACTCATCAAGTAGACATATCCATATTTACTCAAGTCATTAGTAAAAGTTATGAAGTAAGAATACCCACCTCTAACTTCTACTAGAAATGGTCCACACACATCAGTGTGTACCAATACTAGAATATCTATGTCCCTTTCATACTATCCATAAAATGTTGGTTTGGTCATTTTTACTTTTAAACAAGCATTACCTATTTTAAGTGGTTTTATCTCAGATGAGTCTAAATAACCATCTTGATAGAGATTTTTCAAATGCTTCTTGTTTACATGACCAAGATGGTGATGCCATAACTGGATGTTATATGAGTCATGTGAACATGATTTGTTATCAATTTTCAATACTTGTTTTTTTGTAATTTAATACATAAAGACCATTATTTAAATGTTACATACCATAACATATGTTGTCCTTATAAAATAAATAACTTTTATTTCCAAAAATTAAAAATAAACCCATCTGCATATAGGAATGATACAAAAATTATGTTCTTGGTGACTGTCAGTAAATAATAACTATATTTTAAAACCAAAATCATTCATGTTGGAAATTAAATGTGTTAGTCACCAATGGCTAGGGCATCATTCCTTGCACCATTAGCAGCTCTCAGATCCACCTCTCCTCTTGAAATTTTTTAAAATCTACTTGGTTCCTGCATTTGGATACATATGTGAGCACCAAAAGTTGTATCTACTACCCAATGTGTAGATATTGAAGGATTACACTTGATAGAAAATTCACATTTAGATTCTACTTGCTTCTAGGTGAAGTTCCTCTTCCAATGTCTTGGCTTTCCACATGCAAAACATACCACCTCCTTTTCCTTTCCCTTCCTTTAGATCTTCCTCTTCTTGGAAGGACAGTGCTTGGGAACTTTAGAAATGGTATGAGTCTTGGGCCCCTTTTCCTTGTTCTTACTTTTCTTGTTCACCATAAGAACCATGGGTTTATCATACCCCATTTCTTTATCCACTTAGTGAATCAAAGTAAGAAGTTCTGAAATACTCTTCTCATTATTTATCATATTGTAATTAATAATAAAACTGGAGAAGGTCTTGTCTAGTGATGAAAGTATGAGATATGTATGCAACTCATCTAGGAATTTAATCCTTAAGATGTATAAGAATTCAATGTAGCCAATAATCTTGGCTACATGAGGCACAGCTGGTGTAGAATCTCTAAGATTAGTTATAAACAAATTATTGGAGATCTCTTAACTCTCTTATCTCACCTTCTCTTGATAGAGATCTCAAAGGTGAGACATCATGCTATACGCATCCATGTCCTCATGTTGCTTAAAAATCTCATTGTACATGGATGATATCATGAAACATTGAACATCTATGGAATCATTAAAATGCTTATTATAGAGTGATAAATCTTCGTCACTTGCCTCATTACCAAGCGCATCAAGAATAGTCTCTTCTTGCACATACAATTTCCTTTCATGGTGAATGATAATGTGTAAACACCTTTTCCACTCTTAGAAATTTGTGTTGGCAAGATGGTTATCCTTCTCAAGTATGGATCACAATGATATGTTTGATAACATGTAATCACCTCTTGGAGAATCTTCCAAAACCTTTAAGTAAAAATGGGATCCCTATTCAAGACAATGGCAGATGAAACCCCATGAAACCTCATGACCTCCTACATGTTCAACTTACCAATATCTTCAACCTTGGTGGTGTCCCTAATCATAATAAAATGTGTTTATTTCTTAAACCAATCAATCACCACCTAGATGGTATTCTTTCTTTGAGGAGTCCATGGACACCTCATCATATTTCCAAACCAGCACTAGAAGAGGATGGAGAAGACCGTAAGGCTTCAGGTTCTCTAATTTTATCTTATGGTAGGTGTAATAGTGGCATACATAATCAGTGATGTCACACTTCATACCCATCCACTAAAAACACCATATCATGTCATAATACATCTTTGTAACACCAGGGTGAAAAAACCATGAAGAACTATGATGATCATACAACACTAAATATCTCATGGATGAGGGGATGAAAATTGATCCCCAAAGCTGAGAATACCATTATAAGGGAGATATTAACCAAAAAAAATTTCCCCATCACATAAGGTTTCCTTGATTCTTCTAAACTCATCATCTTTCTACTTACCCTACATAATAGACTTAGTGATATCTGATAACTATTTATAAACTTAAATTAATCATACCTAGAACATATAAATGAAACTGAGTGAAGAACCCCATAAGGTTCCATTATTCCTTCGATTCTAAGACACCATATGGTGAACCTTTCCTACTGAGAGCGTCAGCGATGACATTCCCTTTCCTTGGGGTGTAGGTGATGTCGAAGTTGAATGCTTGGAGGTATTCCCCCCATAGAATCTATCTGAGATTAAATTCCATATAATAAAATTTATATCTTAGGCTCTTTTGATCAAAAAATACCACAAATATCTCCCCAAAAAGATAGTTTCACTAACAATTAAGTGCATGCATAGATTTGGTAGGCTCTAAATCCTGATTGGGGTAATTTTTCTCATGTGGCTGAAGCTAAAGAGAGCCATAGGACAAAACGTGATCATCTTATATAAGCATGAAACCTATACTAGCACTAGAATCATAAAATTATACCAAATTACCATTACTAATATTAGATAATATCAAAATAAAAGATGGTATCAAAATCCATTTCAAATCATCAAAAGAAGTTTGAAATTCTGTATCCCATGTGACCTGCACACCTTTCTTAGAAAGACAAATCAAGGGTGAATACAGCTTTGAGAAATACTTTATGAACCACTGATGGTATCTAGATAGACCTAGGAAACTCTTTATCTCAAAGACATTTCATGTCTCTCCCCTTGATAAGACAACCTCCATCATATCAGGATCGACTAGTATGCCATGCTCAGAAATCATGTTCCCCAAGAATTTAACCTCTTGGATCTAGAAATTTCATTTCAAAAATTTCTCATAAAGGCATTGGATCCTTAGGATCTTAAAAGATATATTTATATAGTGCTCGTTCTCTCACTTAGATCTTGAATAAACTATGATATCATCTATAAACACTACAACAAAGGTTTTGAGATACTGATAGAATATCTAGTTCATTAGAGTCATAAAAATTGCAGGAGTATTCATCATACCAAAAGGAATCACAAGATATTAATAATGTCCATACGTACTTCTAAAAGGGGTTTTTAGAAGTTTCTATAGAAGAAGAAAAAAATTTGGTACCTCTCACTTTAGTTGGTCCCATGTCAAACTCCATTAGAAAAAAATCCAATTCATGAAGGTGATTTAATCCTGAGGAATATGGTTGGAGCCCTATAGACTTTGAAGCATCTGAATATGCCATAGTGGCCTTTGGAGCTGAATATACATAACTATAATGAGTCATAGACATAGCTAGGAAGAACCTCTGCCGATGGACTTGGCAGCCACACGTGTTTTAGATCTTTACAGGTGTGAGATGAATACTTCTGGTGTTCCCTATCTTGCTACAATAATAGAAATTCAAGGGCACATTTCTAGATACTATTTATAGTGCATAGGGGGCCCACTATTGAGATCCACCTCCACCACCCTTGCTATTATCCAGCCACTTCATCTTTTTTCCCATCACACCATTGAAACTACTTATAGGTGGAAGAGAAGAACTAGAGAATCTAATATTTCTCATCATATTCATTTCTATCATTATATATATAGTCCTATAAAATGTCACTGCATATATAGAAAGATTCAAAATATATAACTATGATAAGATGTCTAGTCAAAATCCCTATAGGTACTTATAAGATTTTAGATGGTTCTTCATCACCACCTCCAGAAAAAAATGAACCATCTCTTTAAACCGATTAGAATACTCTAACACTAAGTTCTCTCCCTACTACAAAGAGAGAAACTCTAGATACTTCACTAACATTAGTGGCTCTGGAGAGAAATACTAAAATAAGAGGGTCTTGAAACCCTTCCGATCCAATTTCATATGTTGGCTTGCCTATACAATAGAATATGGCCACCACTTGGTGGGACCATCGAGCTTGAATGTTGCGCATATCTCCTTGATAGTCTTAGGTGCATCCAAGAAGTTAAAGACCTAATCGATATTTTATATTAAGTTCTCCACCTATTGGGGTTCATTCATGCCCTTAAAGGATGGGATAATATCACATAGGAACTCATGAGATAGATCCCTTTCTCTCTCAACTCTTAGTTTTCTGTCACCAATTTGATACTAAACTCACAGTACATTCTGGTCCATGAAAAAAATGACCATAAAATAGCCTCTAAAATATTTTGATCCAGAGTGGTATTACCTTGAGGATAATATATCATTACACTCTCCTATGGAACCTATGGAATATTTCTTATAGAAATATTTCAATATACCAAAAATAGAAGAAAACTATCAGATAACAAAAAAAGTATTCGTCTAAACCAAAAAACCATAAGAAGAAATTGAGATCAAGATCAAAAAACTCCAACACAAGATTCATACATCCCAACATCTCATAGTAACTTGAGGCTCATCACGACAAGATCTAGCCAGACACTCATTGCAACCTACCTCTCAAGTTCCGAAAATCCTATCCCTCATCTACCAGATATCCTAAGACAAGTAATCTTGAGGAAAACCTACCTCCAATACCAATTGTAATAAACCAGCCCATATTACCCTCTAATATGGTACCCGAAACGATTTTCCACTAACTTGAAGGGAATTCTCATTCCCTACAGGCTAGAAACTAGAACCCGAGCATCGAAAAAACTATAGGGAATGATTTTTTCCAATATGAAACAAGATACATGGAATATATATATACACACACACACACACATACAAGAGGAAATAAAACCCATGTGGTAAATATACCATAATTGAAGAAGCGGAAATGGTAGCGAGACAAATCAAAAGCAGGAAGATAAAAATCCAAGGTATATATCCAACAATAAAAAGGAAAACTAAAATAGGAAACAACTACTCCATGTGATAAGTGGTAAATTTCCAACCATCTCACCATAAACTACTTGTACCTAGCTGACATAAACCTCACCACCTCACTATGGTGCCTTGTCTTTTCCTACATCAAATGAAAATAGAAGATTATACATTCCTGAGGAAATGTGTATTATGTAAGTTAAATAGGTTTAGTAGGATCCCACCTATGTGATCCATATCAAGTCTATATAAAATAATCCAAACATACTCAATTTATAAAGAATAAGGCATGATAAATAGATAAATATATTTTATATCAAAATCAATGTAAATAGTTATTCTTTGTCTATAATTCTAAAACAAGCAAAGTAAATCAGTTTCAAAGACTAATTTCCATAAACCAGATACATTTATCAAAAATAGATATATCAAATCTAAAATGGTACAAATCCAATTCACAATGGTAAAACACTCCAAGGATAACTTATGTCTGAGTTAGCTAGGTAACTCGTACATCAATTATGACTAGTAAACATTATAAGTCCCTAAAACCCATGCATAAAGATCTAGGGAAAAGAGGAACACTTTAGAAATTGAACCATCCTACCATGTTAATGAAGTACTAGAGCCAAATGCATCTTGATCTAATATCGGAAGAACATCCCAAAAAGTGAACCCCCTTACACTACCAAAGGGTGAGCCCTGATACTACACCCTCCACCTGAGTACCCAAGGATCCCATGTGATACATTTATCAAATAATTTCAAAGGGATTACACATTTCACAATACAATTTCAAACATCCTTTTTCCATTAAAACTTTCATTGAAAATCCATTTTCAATCCATTTCACAATCCTTTGAAAGTCAGCTTTATTTTACCAAAATGTGTTGAAAATAATCTTTTCTCATAAAAACCATTTATAAAAACAAACCAATAAATGTAGTATCATGCCAATTCTTTAAAAAATAATTTATAAAACTAATAACAATTACAATTCATAAAATATAGTCTAGATACGGAACCACCTACTTCAAACTCGGGTCGCACACCACCTACAATTGGGTCTACACACCAACAATGGAAGGAAAGGAATACAGATTAATAAATGGAGGTTCTATCATCAATTATCACATATTAGAATCAAATTACATAAGAAAAAGGGTGCAGTGGAAATTTTAGGTCAACAAATACCTTGATAAACCCACATATTACTCAACAACCAACACTAGAACCAACCTCCAGAAGACAAATGCAAGAAGAAATTTACAAATCATCAATAGAAATCACAAACCAATCTATAGAATCCATGACCACATCCCAATGATATTGTTAAATCTAGGAGAAATGAAAATAGAATAAAACACTAACCAAATAAGAAGAAATATGCCATTTCAGAGATCAAGGCACCAAATAGAGAACTATGAAAGGAGTGGAACCACCCAACAACACCTAAAAGAGAGCTAGGGTTTGAGGTGGAAGGATTTACATTAGATAAGTTAGGATTCAGCTATTCAGTGCATAAAAACCCATTGGTCGTAAACAATTCACATCATGAATCATTCATTCACAATGTGAACTCCAATAGTTGCATGTACATCGAAAAAGAAATATCCTGGGCTTAAAAACCCAAGTGATGAATTAACAGCTTGAATAGAATTCACACCATATGCATTTTTCACACCTCAAAACTAGTTTCATGGATTCCTCCCAAAACAAATTCACATCGTGAACCCAGTTCATAGAGTTAATTGGTTTTGTAGTGAGGGATGAGGCCAGTTACATATAGAAAACTCCCAAAACTCCTCTAAGACACCTAAAATCAAAGAAAAATCTCTTTAAAATTTAAAAGAGTGCATATATTTAACCAGTGTAACATCCCAACCTGAATCACTATATGACCAATGGTCTGACTGGTTCTCCACACGATCTCAGGAATGCCTCCTTGTACACTAGAGGCTTCTGACTAGTAGTGGGGGTGTAAGATGGTATAGTGGGGAGGCTATACCCCTATATCAGAGTGCACAATAATAAATAAATAACCAAACATAATCCGTGACAATAATAAAATAGAGTAATTAAAAATAAATAAACATACAACAATAATACATGAAAGGTAGTAAAGGCCTGAACAACCATGTTGAAACATACAACAAGCCTCCCACAGGACCAACCATAGATACAGACTAGAATAAAAGAATATAAACAAATGGGCTCCACAACATCTCTGATCTGGTCCTCATCCGATCTCTTGATACAATCTTAGTAGTCCTGCTCAACTGTGCTATTCTGGTACACAACCCTAATAAGTACCTGAAATAAACATGTGAGAGATTCTCAAGTACCCAAGTGCAATGGTGGCCCAAGTAGGATGTGAATAAAACATAGTAGGTCGACACCACCATGTATAAACAAAACCAGTCTGATAATAAGTGTATGAAATAAAGCGATAAAATAGGAGTATTAATTAGTCTAATAATTAATATAATGCAATAATCAACATGATTTAGTATCATGCTGGAAAATATCTAAGCATATAGCACAATTATTCTAACCATCACCACATAACCATGATATAAACACAAATCTAGGTCGAGCCCTCTATATAAGCATTTCAACATGAATCTAGGCAGAGACTACTATATAAGCATTACAACATGTGACTAGGCAGATCTCAAAATATAAGAATTCAGCATGTTCCAAGGTAGAGCCTAATATATAAACATCTCATCATGTGACAAGGAAGATCTTGATATATAACCATCTTAGCCCGAATGGCCCGAAGGCCTTCTTTTTATTTTATTATGGATAATCCCCCTTTTAAGGGTTGAAGGGGAACCCGTACATGACCCGTAGGCCCAAGGCACAAGGCCTGACAAACTCGCAATACATGACCCGAAGGCCCAGAGGCATACCATGCCCAATACATGACCCGTAGGCCCAGCCCACTTGAACTGCCCCTCCTCAGCTGCCTACGTCATTGATCTCCTAGCACCCCACCTTGCATTGGTGATCGGCTAGCATTGCCCCGTACAAAGCTGCATGGTGCCTGGTCCCGATGGCGGTTTCCATACCCTCTCATTCTTCCAATCCGGTTAGCTCTGCATCTGGTGGCTGCTACTCCTGTTGCTCTAATCCTCTTCTGGGGCCTGTTTTGTGTGAACTGGGCTACTCAATGGTCTACGTGACCCGAAGGCCCTGAGGCCTGAATGCCTTTTGATGACCCGAAGGCCCTGGAGACCCGTAGCCTCAAACCGGTGGCCCGAAAGCCCAAATTGGATGAATAGTTCCGGCTGCTACAGTACCGAACAGCAACTGCTACAGTACTGAACAGTAACTACTACAGTGTCGAACAGTAACTGCTACAGTACTGCTATAGTACCCGGAAATTCACCCCCACCCGATTTTGATCTCAAGTCTCTTGGATGCCAAGCAGGAGCCCTTACCACTCGGGTACGGGCTCGTTGGCTATAACCATCTTAGAATGTTATGGGATAGACCCTGATATATAAGCATCTCAGCATGTGATAGGGAAGAGCCTGATATATAAGCATCTAAACATGTGACAGGGTATAGCCTGATATATAAGTATCTCAACATGTGATAGAGAAGAGCATGATATATAAACATGTCATCATGAATCTCAAAACAAGTCATATCAATAATAATATCACAATATCATATCATAAGTTTCAACGATTAATTCTGATAATTACCATGTAACTTCCAATTTACCCATTTATTCAATTAATAAATTGATCCATTATCAAAGGTGAATCTATAAAAAGAAATCACCAGAAAATCATGTCATTCTAAAATCATATTTAAGCCAATTTCCAATTCAATATTTTCAAGAGAAGTTGTAATCCAGATCTCAAACCATTGGATCAAAAGGGATCCAAGGAGTAATCTAATCATAGGGTTACCATTTCCGATTAATCCATTAATAACACATGTGTGCATTTATTTGGTGAAATTGCATATATTTCATATACTTAAACAATTGAAATCAGAACACAGGTTTAGGTTTTAGACCACATACCTCAAAAATATTTAACCCCAAGCCAAACAAGGTCTGACAACACTACCCACATTGACCAAGTCTAGTCATCCCTTCCTCAAGTGTCATGAGTTCCTATCTAATTCCAAAGCAACCTAAGCAATTAATTATAATTAAATTATAATTAATTAAATTATAAAAAGAAAACTCTCACCCAATGGCATAGTAAAACTAGGCCGAAGGACTTACCGAACAATGACACCTAGTCTGATCAATGACCAACCAGCCCAGAGTGGTCTGCAGCGCACTTCCAAATCCATATAGGGTAAAATCCCCATCACACAACAAAGAAAAAAACCAATTTAATACAATTAAATTGGATAACATAAAAAAATAAACCCATAAACATACCTTTGATATATCACCCTTCAATATCACTCACACATAAATATAGGATATCCCCTTTTATCTAGGCTTTTCCACCTTGATGCTAAGGGATGACAGTTGCTATCAAGGCCCATCGAGCTAATAAAGCCTAGTCTTTGTTCATCCTGAACTATCTCAATATTTTGGAATCCTAAACCATGTAAATAATAAATAAATAAATAATTATTATTATTATAATTAAATAAATAAATAAATAAATTTTAACTTGGAATACTTGGAGATTAACTCACCAGGTAAAATTTACAAGCTGAAACCATCGACAATAGGGTTTGTTCTACTCCTAAAAAACCCCCTGGATCTAGGATACAAAAAATCCATAATTAATTATACTGATTAAAAATCTGATAAAAAATCAATTTAGGGGAAACCCACTTTGGAAAATTGAAATCGGGTCAAACCTCAACGAACCAACGTGCAAACACAGACAAAAATCATCTCAGGATCCCCTCATTTAAGGATCAAGGAATCTCTATGAAAAATGATGATACACCATTCGATTTTACAATTAAATTTTATCCCATCCAAAATATAGAGAATATTTCATAGATAAAAGGAAAAATATATGGATCACAAAGGCTAGATCTAGATGAGATGAATCCATTGCAACTAACGATGCATCAATTGATAAAGGAATGAGTTTGCATGAGCTCCTGGAAGCCAAAAGCTTCATTTTGGTAGATTTTTGCATTATGGGTTCAAAGGGGGTGATTTTAATTTTATTTCCCAAATTTTATCACACATCATGAAAAATAGTTAATAAAAAAATTCACATTATGTAAGTTCTTTTTGTGACATGTTTACAGGGTGTGTAAAATTTACAGGGTGTTTAAATTTTATAGGTTGTGTGAATATTACAGGGTGTGTAACCCCTAAAAAGGTGATAATTAAAAGACTAAATGATACTACTCATGTCAACAAGGTGCACCTTTCTTTTGGGGAGCCTACAAGATTAGAACTCCATAGTTAAACATTCTTGTCCTAGAGTAGTGATATGGATGGGTGACCTCCTAGGAAGTTTATTAGGGTGTGTTTGAATGAGGACAAAGAACGTTGAAAGAACATATGTTTGCCTATGGGGACATTCATTAGTCTAATAAGATACCTTAGTGGGTAATATCCCATGGTGTGTTGTAATGGTAACCAAGTTATTACAGGAGATATGTGGGGTTAGGTGACCACGTTCATAGCCTAGGGAAGGTTGGTTCATGACAAGTGTTATCAGAGCCAATACCCAACCGAGAGTGTTTAGGCACTACTTGGGTTTGAGGTTTGGGGTCCAAAACGAGTGTGTTTTTATTTAAAGGGGTGTAGAGTGTAACACCCTTAAAAAAGTGAGAATTAAAAGGCTAAATATTACTGCTCATGTCAATAAGGTGCACCTTTCTTTTTGGGAGCCTGCAAGATTAGAACTCCATAATTAAGTATGCTTTTCCTAGAGTAGTAACCAGGATGGGTGAAATCTTGGGAAGTTTCTCAGGGTGTGTGTGAGTTAGGAAAAAACACACCTAAAGAACATGTGTTAGCCCATGGGGATAGTCATTAGTCGAATAAGCGACCCCAGTGGGTAATATCATGTGGTGTGTTGTGAAGGCAACCAAGGTATTATATGAGACTGTCTGGGGTTAGGTGACCAAGTTCATGGACCATGGAAGGTTAGTTCATGAAAAATGGTATCATAGCTAATACCCAGGTGGAAGTTCTTAGCCACTACCTGGGTTTGAGGTTTGGGGTCCACAATTAAGTGTTCCTGGCTTGAAGTAGTAACCAGGATGGGTGAACTCTTGGAAAGTTTCCTAGGGTGTGTTTGAGTTAGGAAAAAACACATTGAAAGAACATGTGTTAGCCCATGGGGATGGTTATTAGTTGGATAAATGACCCTAATGGGTAATAGTCAGTGGTGTGCCATGAAGGCGACCAAGGTATTATAGGAGACCCTATGGGGTTAGGTGACCAAGTTCATAGACCGGGGAAGGTCAAGTCATGACAAATGGTATCAGATCTAATACCCAGTTAGAAGTTCTTAGGCACTGCCTGGGTTTGAGTGTAACACCCCTAAAAAAGTTATACTTAAAAGGCTAAATGTTACTATCCATGTCACATTTATTTTAAGGATGATATAAGATTAAAACTTCATAGTTAAGTGTGCTTATCCTGAAGTAATGATCAGGGTGGGTGACCTCCTGGGAAGTTTCCCATGGTGTGTGTGAGTGAGGAAAAAATACACTAAAAGAACATGTTTTGGCCTATGGGAAGGCTGGGTCATGAAAACCAGGATGTTATACAAGCCATTTATGTTCTTCATATGATGTCAAGTATGTTATGTGCTTATAATTATATATTCATATAAGTTTTTATTCATTATTGAATCATTTATATATAATAGAAAATGTTCTATGAGGAATATATTTCACAAATTTAATTCAGTAACTTCCCTAAGTATATATTCATTCATATTTACATTCACACTTTCATTTAAATATATAATTCATTATTAAATAATTTATGAAAAGTGTGAAATTCTTATAAAATATTCTATATTTTTATTGGAACTCTGCTGATAATTTCTCTAATTCCCTATAATTTATGATCTAATTTCTCTTTAATCACTTGAAATACTCTTCTTAAATACTCATAAAAGAAACCTCATCACCCTTTATCTCATAAAGTAATTCAAAGAATCCATTAAATTACATCTTCACTTAATGTTTATTCTACTAAGGTAATTTCATTTCCATCACCAAACTAATATTTATCTCATTTACATTATGCATAATTTGTATTCATTACATGTATAATCATATTGTGTATACACTGATCATACTTCCCCATTTACTTTTTGCATATTCTCTATATATTTCCTATATAATCATATTATATACATAGTTATTATACTATGAAATCATATTCAGTTTCCATAATTTTTATTCATTTCATGTAATATCATTTTCACTCGTTATCCTATCAAATATTCTTTTTCATATTTTATATCCATTTCCTTTATATATTTTATGTTTTCATTTCCTATATGTAATCCCCTATTATGTATTCATTTCTTGTATGCATATTATGTATGCACTTTAAGTTTAATTCAATTTCAAGTTAAAGTGATTTTAGTTTTTATCCATTTATAATACACTTTTAGCCTAATGAACTTTCAAGTTAGACAAAATTCACTGACATATAACTTGAAATCCACAAAGTATCAAGGATCATGATATGTAGTACCACTTACAATGATTTTCAAATTATTTAATCATTTATTTCTTCACAAACATCTAACAATTTCTCACATTTATATTTTTTCATTATATTTATCATTTTTTCAATTATATTATAGGTTTATGTATTCTACCAAATTATTCCTATTCTAAATCATTATTATTAAATATATTACAAATAAAGGCATTGATATCTATTAATATAGTCATATAGAGTTCAAGGAATTTTCTATAATATATTTATTAAATATATTTTTAATATCATTTATTTATTTATTTATTAATATAGGAACTGTCACCTTAAAACCCATTGGATGATTCTATTCAGTTAACAAAATAGGTATAGTTTAGCTATAAAAACTTAGTTCTTACTATTTCCATTAAGGTAATGTTTATAAATGATGTCAATTTCATTTATTTTTTATTTTTTATTTATGTTTTTTGTATAAAAATTAACATAACATTCTAATACAAACATTATTTTCCTATTCAATTCATTCTTATATCAATTCCAATATCCTAGTTATAAATAATTTTCATCCCACCAATCATATGAAATCTATAAGATATGTTACATCAAATGGTAATTTATATAAATCATTTCCTTCCACAGGTTTGGTGGTGGGATATGATAAATATGTTTTTTATTTCCCTATATGGCCTTATAAAATCTGAAATTTAGCTGAAACATCTTATGATGTATTTCCCAAATTAATTTCCCAAAAATATAACCACTCATGCATTTATATTTAATTTAAATAGCCTCAATGTAAACCCCTTGTCTCATATTCTTCATTTATTATATTCATAAAGCTTGTGTTTTTTGATGTTTCTCAATTTATCCCCATGACTATCAACTCTGCCACATTTATACCTCTATTTTTGTATGATCATATTTCACAATTATTTTTTATTCATGTTATTAGATGAAAGGTTTTCAATCCTAGTCCTTTATGTTGAATAACTCAATTTCTAGTTTGCTACAATCTCAAATCCCTTGGTTCTTTGATTCACTGGACATGAATTATCAATTCATTAGTAAACTTTGGCATCATTTTTCCTAGGATCACCACTCAAAATTAGGGATGTTTTGAGTGGAAAACTTGTGTTTAGATCCTCAATGACACTTCTATCATCAGATTCAAATGCATCCCCCATCAAAACATGTATATCATCATCCTCATTTTAGGCATGCTTCAGTTTGGCTGCTCATTCTTTATTTCACTTGATTGGTTTATTTCTTCTGTTTTTTTACTAGGATCTTGAATCTATGACCAAAATTTTTAATGTATCTATTCACTCCTACTGCTACTACCATCTATTCCTCCCCCATTTTTTCTATCCACTTGAGGGAATACTATGGGTTTTGGTCTCTTCAACATCATGTTACACAGTGTATTTTTTAATCTCTTGTTAATTATATGTTTAAAATACATGATTTAATACCTTGAATCAAGTAACTTAGTGCTGGTGATTATATTACTATATTGGGACAATATACAAGATATTTCACCCCTATGTATTAAATAGTTTAGCAGTATTGGGAGACTAGATATATATATGATTCTCACATTACATTCTAAAACATGAAATAAAACTTAAAATTATAGTTATAAATTTATTATTTCTTCTAGTATATCATCAAAATCATTCATATATCTCTTATTGGTATCTTGGGGAAAGGAAAACATAATAAAAAGTGAGCTTAGATGCTCAATAAGGGAAATCGTACAAAATAATACATCATAGAATAAATAAAGCATGAACAATATGGAAGAGATAAATAATAATCAAATATTCCATATAACTAATATCATAAAAGGGGAATATATCCATGTATGACATAACAACAAAAATAATCACATGGATAATAATAATAAGTTTCATAATGATAGAATGCATAATTTTGAACCTCATAATCTTACTGTCAAGGCCTCATGCCAAAACATAATACATAAATAGGTAAGGCATACAATAAATACCCAAACTAGTTTATCTCATAAGACTTACTGATGCATCAAGGTTCTATGACAGACATCATCCATCAATTACTAAGTCCAATGCATTCACTATATGAAATAAATTAATAATAATTTAACACATAATCAACATAAACATTTATATGGAAAAACTAGCATATGATATGTTAATAATTTTCCTAGTCGATAAATAGAAAAACATGATAATTAGTCATATAGAGAAATAAAGTGGATGGTTTCATTAGATTATATCCCCAATAAATCATAATAATCATCAAAGTATGTTGACATATATTAAAATAACTTTAAAAGAACATTCTAGCCTTTCTTAGAAAATATAAGGAAAATATCATTTTATTTTCATAACATTTTTAAATAAAAATTTCCAAAATATTGAGAAAATTACTTTCTTTGAAAATAAAAATTGAAACGTTTAAAGTAGTTTTTAAGGAAAATAATAGTTATGATGGAAGAAAAAATCATTCATTCGATAAACATTAAAACAAATATTCCCTTTACACTTTTGGTAAAAAGTAAAAAGTACCTTGCTTGGAAAATGATAAGAAGACTACTTTTAAACCATTGTAAAGAAAGTCAGATGTATTTGAAAATGAATTTAAATAATAATTGGATCATAGTAAAAACATTTTTTAAAATATTATAGAGAATATGGATATATAGGATAAATATTTATGTCCAAAAGGAGAAATAAGGTTGGTTTTCCATAAAAATATTTTCTTAGTCATTTTAATTTACAGAGAGAGGAAAATGGAAATAAAACATGTAAACTACATAGATGAAAATTGAATAATAAAATATATGGATTTTAAAATAGAAGGAGCTTATAATTTCCTTCAATGTAAATTTAAACTAAAACAACTCGAAATAAAAATGAAATTGTAGAAAAAACACTTACCTAAAAATTCTTCTTGGTTAGATGCATTATATTCTCATGAATAATCAATTTAAATTAAATAAATAATTTATTAAGAACCTTTTAATTAATATTTCATTTTTAAAGTCCTTTTATAATCATTTTTAATCCATTAATTTAATAGTTCTTTTTAATATTGACCACTTAAGGCGGTTCAGTCGATTTCTCCAAAATTATTTTGGTATATTGTTTTTGGTTAAAGGTGTTATAAAATGGTTCCATCATCTCAATAATTTTAATAATTTCATGAATATAATTTTTATTCATTATGTATAATTTTAGATTCATCCATGTGTGGTGGTAATAAAAAAAATCACATTGCTTCGTGGAGGTGGTAATCCACATGTACGCACGAACAACATTACAATTCTCCAATGGATGGAAGGGTATAATGGTAGATGATATATTATATTTATTGAATCATAATTATGTTATAAATTTAAAATATATATATTCATTAATTCCATATTTATAACTATCCATATAAATTGGTGATTAAAAATGAATTACACTGTAACGTGGAGATGATAGGTCGTACGTAGGCATGAGTGATGATTTCATTTTACATGGGATGTAAAGGAGATGAAAAGGGGTTGTGGAATCAATATAATAAAATTTTATTATATTAAAGATACTTATTTTATCATATCAATATGTTTATATAATATTTTAATGAGGTGGAAGAACAAATAAACATGAAAACACTTGGTTAAGAGTTATACCTCTTCTTGGAAAAACTTCCTTTGGCTTACACCTTAAGCCTTCTAGGATTGGTATTTTGGTGATAAAATGACCTCTAGGATATGTTAAGATATTTTAATAAGGTATTTAGATAGATCTTGGTTGAGATAAATGGCTTAAGTGTTATGAATAATAGAGGAGGGGGTCCCCTTTTATAAGTGTGGTGATTGGCACACTTGTAATTATTCTTTACTATTAAATATTATAAGTATATTACTCATATATAAGTGTAAATTAAACAAATAAATTTCAAATATAAGTTTATAAGGGTATAAATACTCTCATCCAATAAGAATTAAGCTGAGATTTTATGACCTTATCATAAGGTTTTATCCTTAATTAACCAGTTTTACCCCTTCACTGTAGTGACAACATTTTTACCAATGTTACTATTCATAATGACCTAAAATGAAATTAAACTCATCAATAAATTTGAACATCATGATTAAAAATATTTGATCCATGTTTTAAGATTCAATTTTTATAATTGGTAGAAATTAAATTTAATATAAGTTCACAAAATGCAATGAAAAATGGATTTTTTAGAAAAAATGTGTTTTAAGCATAAAAAAATCTTATACCAAAATAAAATATAATGTTGATTACTATGGAATTTATTATATTATTTTTAATAAAATGGATATTATGTTACTTTAAAACCAAATCCAAATAAAATGGGAAATAAAATAATTTATAGTTTCACAAAAAAACATCATTTTTTACTATCACCCAAAAATCAAATATTTCTAAAAATTCCCAAAAAAATATCCCTAGGATAAATTAGACCTTATGAACTAAATATTTTTATCCATTTAATCATATTAAAATTTAAAAATTAAGAAAATTTAATTTTAAATATAACAATGAACTATTTATATTATAATGATAAAATTATAAGATGTGCATTGGATAATAGTCTAGGGATATAATGTTTACCTATTATAGGATGATATTGGGTATTACATTCACCCAAAATTAAATAATTTCATCATAATTTTTTTTATAAAAGTAAACTTTTAAATAAAGGTGGATAATCCTTCCTCATAGCTTCTTTATTCTCCTATGTCACCTCTTCTAGTTTATGGTTTCTCCAAAGAACCTTCACCAGTCGAGTTGTCTGATTCCGCAACATTTTATCTCTGGAGTAAAGAATCTTGATAGGATCTTCACAGTAAGATAAAATAGGTTATAATTCTATTTATTTAGTGGTGATCAGATTAATTGGTTCTTGGATGTACTTTCTCAATAATGATATATGAAAATGTCATTAAATTTAGAGAGACTATGGTGCATTTCCAAATAATAAGACACAACACCAATTCTAATAATAATTTCAAAAGGATAGATATAACTATTACATAGTTTCCCTTTATTTTTTAACATTATAACACCATTAAATGGGGATACCTTCAATAAAACATGATATCCCACTTGAAATTCTAAACCCTCCCTTCGATTATCGGCATAAATTTTTTATCAACTTTTAGCAACCACGATATGATTTTGAATAGTATTTACTTTCACTATTGTCCCTTCCATTAGTTTTGGTTCTACAAGATTCTTTTCACTAATTTCATCCCAAAAAGTTAGGATATGACACCTCTTTTGTACAATGCTTTGTATGGTTCCATTTGAATGCTTGATTGAAAGCTATTATTATATATGAATTCCACTAAAGGTAAATACTAATCTCACATACCTTGAAAGTCAATTGAGCATGGACTAAATATATCTTCTAATGTATGAAGAGTTATTTCATACTTCCCATCAGTTTGAATATGATAAGTAGTGCTCAAATATAGCTTAATGTCAATAGCCTTATGAAGACTCTTCTAGAATTTTGATGTAAACCATAGATCATAATCAGATACAATCGAAATAGGTTCATCATGAAGTCTCACATATTCATTAATATATATTGGTGTGAGGCGTTCAAGAGGTAGATCTTCCCTTATAGTGAGTAAATGGTTGGAATTGGTAATTTAATCAACAATAACTCATATGACATCATTCTTTCTAATATTTTTCAAATCTAGTGACAAATTCTATAGTAATATCATCCCATTTCCACATAGGAATAGGTATATGTTTCATGAAACATTTATGATGTCATTTATCAACCTTTATATATTGAAAAATTAAGTATCTTGATACATAGTCTACAATTTACCATTTCATATTATCCCACAAAAAATGTTCATTCAAATCACGATACATTTTGGTTCTACCAGGGTGTATAGAGAAATTTAAGCTATGATATTGATCTAATAATTCTCTTTTCAGCTTATGCATAGATGGAACACATAACCTATTTAAAAATTTAAATATACCATCTTTATATATAAAGTCTACTAACTTCCCATAATTCAAAACTTTTATTTTCTTTTATATATTCTTATCATAAAGATGGAAACTTGTTATTTTCTCTAATAAGGATATATTATAAATCATTTGGAATAGATGTGATGTTTTACCTTCTTTAATGATTCCAATATCTAGATTTAATGAATCCATGAATATAGTTTTTTTTAATCCTAATTTTAGTCAAAAATCTATGATATTTCCTACTCAACACATCATCCACCTTATTTTCCTTCCTGGGTTGGTGGTGTATTGAGAAATCATAATCTTTGAGCAGTTCTAGCAATCACCTTTGCCTCAAGTTAATATATTTTTGTGACAAGATTTATTTTAAACTTGTGTGATATATATATATTTAAAAATTTAAATATAAAGGTAATTCCTTCATATCTTTAATGAAAATATTGTGGCTTCCAACTCAAGATCAAGGGTTAGATAATTCTATTAATGAATCTTTAACTACCTTGATTCATAGGCAAAAAATCTATAATTTTTCATAAGGACACATCCAATTATTTACTTTTATGCATCGCTATATATCATAAATCCATCCCTTCATGATGGTAAATTCAATATCAATTCATTTACCAATCTCCTCTTTAATTTTTTAGAACTTTCTTTACATTATTCTAACCATATAAACTTAACCCCTTTATGTGTCAACTTGGTTAACAAGTAATCTAATCAAGATTTTTTTTGAAAAATATCATTGATAACAACCTACTAATCCAAGAAAACAATGTACCTCAGTTATATTCATTAGTTTTTTCCATTCCACCACCTCCTTTGTCTTTAAAGGATCAATTGATATTCCATCTTTAGAGACAATATGGGTAAGAAAGAAAATTTCCTAAAGGAAAAATTTTCATTTCCTAAATTTTCTATATAACTCAATTTCTCTAAGAATCACAAGAATGATCTGCAAATTAATCTTATGATCATCATAACTTTTACAGTATACCAAGTTATCATTAATAAATACCATAAAAATTATTGAGATAATGGTAACAACATAACATTAACCATTAGATTAGAAAGAGATGAGGTACCACTAACCTTAAGTGACATCCCTTGACCAATAAATGAGGATAATAAATTCCAAGGGCTTACTAAATAATTGAGTTATGATTTTCCCTTTAAACATACCCAACCTATCAAGACAAAAATAAAAAAAAATAAAAAAAATATTATATGATACATGAAAGGAAAACATTACAACTCAAAATTACAATAACCCAACAATATCAGAGTAAAAAAATAAATAGTAAAAAGAAAAGAATAAGTAAGACTCCAAAATAAAGAAAGGATTAGGAACCAAGTTGGCACTGCTCCTGGCTCCCAGAACATAACCAACTCTAAGGATCAAAAATCCAAACCTCCATGAACACAAACTCAAGAATCTCCACTAGTGAAATATAAAACTTTTCCCTTTATTGTATCATGGAAAAAACATCTACATACATACCAAATTGAATATACAGGGGGTGAGTATAACAACCTAGTAGTAAAACCCCAAGACTTCCCAGATAAACCTATAAAAGATGAATCAGGTTAGGTCATTGATTTATAATATAGTTTTACAAAACACCAAAACCATTAAAATAGTTTCACATGTTATATATAAAATAGAAGGAATCGTATTAAATAATTTTATCCAAAAATACAGTTTTATAGATAGAGATCACAAATCTTTTAAACCCAATTTCCATAAATCATTCAATTTCTCTCTCAAACACACCCATGCATGCCAAATGATAGTCTCAATACTCATGAGTGGTGATCTTTCATTCACCAAGTCATGAATTGGTGATATAACTTCACATGCCTCTAGTCTAGCACCAAGTTCCAATTTCATACCAAAAAGGTCTCATACAATGAAAATATGGACACATAACCCTCCCATGATTTTTTCAAGTTCACACACCCAAAATCCATTTGTGATTTAAGGAAAATCCTTAAATCTTTTTTATCAAATACGTTGTGGGAATCTCCCACAACACAATATTTCAAGATCAACCAAAAAGAGTAATTTTCAATAGAGTTTAAACATACTTATTTCATTTTAATAAAGGGAGAAATTATTTTAGAATTCAAGAGCCTTCACATTCCATATAATTTGGAAAAATAGAAAATCCACCCACCTTGAAAATAATAAACATGAGTAATATTCACATGATCTTAGAGATATAGATATTTCTTGTATTCCTCTAATGAATCACATTTATGTTTGATCAAAACTAGTATTATCCCCTAGACTCGTCTATAATAAACCCAGTATAAAATTTTTTTTCAAGAGAAAATGAATAGATCTAGAGTAGAAGTGAATAAAAAACCCATTACCTTTTTTTTATAAGATCCAGCACTCAAAGAATCATAAATAATAGAGTTAAAAAGTTTAATATTGTCATAAATCACCTAGTGGAAGGTCAAGAGTTGAGATCCCAAGAAAGAGAAAGAAAAATGAGGGTTTTCATGTGAGTTTTTGGTTTTAGAACTAATTTCATAATTGATTCATGATACCATATAGTTAGGTCACATAGTTTTACAAATCATGTTCCAACCATGTGATCACCACTATCCAAGAATTTATAAGTCACATGGTTATGTCACATGGTTAAGAAAATAATGCACCAGCCATATTAATTGCCACTATACCAAAAATTCCATATAACATGACCAGGAAAACAATGCACCAACTATGTTCCTACATAATAACTCTCATATTCATCCCACACAGTTTTCTAAAGAATATTCATAGTTTCCCCTAACTATTCTCAAATTGTGAACCATTAAAAATGATTCAAAAAAATCAAAAACCAACCAAAAAATTCTTAAGACTTAGCCTAACTATTCCACAACTTAAAATATATAATAAAATAGAGAATTGACTTAAACTTGGGGTGTCACAATGATCCTTTAATACTATTTTCATTAGATATATAAAAATAGAATTTTCATTGGTCAATCCAAAGGGAATTACTATAAATTCATAATGTCCATACTTCACATGAAATTTCTTCTTTGTAATATCCTCCTTTACTCACTATTAATGATACTTAGAATGAAGATCAAACTTTGAAAAATATTGAGCTCCTTTAATTTGGTCGAACAAGTCATCAATACCGGAAAAATTATTCTTGTTCTTTATAGTAATAGAATTGATTTCCTTATAATCGGTGTATAAACTAATAAGACTAAATTTCTTCTTATTAAAAAAAATAGGGGATCCCCATGGTGAAACACTAGGGCATATAAATCCCTTATTACACAACTACAATATTTATTTATTTAGTTTTACTAATTCCACCATGGACATCCTATAGGGATTCTTAGATATAAGTTTTTAATCAAGGATGAGATCAATGGAAAACTCAACTTTATGATTAAGTGTATGTATAGTTAGTTCTTTAGGAAACATCATTGTATTCCTGCTAAATAGGTACATCTTCTATTTTAAGAATACCTTTCCCATTAATAGGTTGTATCTTCTCTTTTTATATAAGAATTTCATTAAGGAGATCTATAAGAGGTGGATCTAGACATGATTCAGATGATGTAGTCTCCCCTCTAAATGAAATAGATTCCACAGCTCCCTCATGAATCATAATATCTTTATCTTGGAAATAAATTCTTATATTATAATTTTAAATCCATTCCATACTAAGGATTATATCAAATTCAACCATAGGTATAATAATATAGTTTTCAAATAGGGTATTCCTATGTGTCATAATAGTAACTAAATGACATATCCTTACTATAATAAGATTTCCACTAAGAGTCTTGATTCAAAACTCCCTTCTTAAGGTGCTAGGGAAATGTCTAATTTTCTTAGTAAACATGGAAGATATAAGAGTTGGAAGATATAGAATTAAATAAACCATTAACTAAATTTGAGGTTATGATCAAAGTACCTACCACCACATTTTTAGGAACTTCAACCTCAGCTATAGTGATCACATAAATATGGCCTTACTACCTTGGCCTTTTCTAAATAAAATTACCTTTATGCTTGGGTTATTCATTTGAATAGTGCCTCATCTTCTTGTAGTTGAACCATTAGACATTGGAGGCTTTTATTCCTTGAAATCATAATCTTGTTGATATTTTTATAAACACTTTAAGTAAACTCTAATTACCATCAAGCATGTTCCAATGTGTCACTTTCAAAAATTATTATGAGTTTTAAATTTCACCAATTCCTTATTCCCTTTTGTTGTATTTATTTTTTCATGGTGCTCAGCTGCTTGCTTATTTTCTTATTTTCCCAAGAAAACATAAGTCTTAGAGAATTATTTCTTTATCTCAATGTCACTTGATATTATATCCTTATATATAGGTAATGTTTGAGATAATAATTCTCTTCTAAGTATAGGTTTTATCCCATCAAAAAGTGATTAATATAACTTATTGAATTGTGTATAAAATCCACAACATGAGTTACTAACCTTGTAAAGTTATCTTAATATTCAAAAACAATTTCTTCTTACAGTAGGTTTGGGGGTGGGGGTATAAATAAAAGAAATATGAAGACGTGAATGTTCAAAACCAAGGCCTCCCTAACACACTGCCACAAGTACAATAGGGGTGGAACCACTGAACCACATCCTATGGATCACAAAATTTTCTCTTTACTTTTTCCTTATATTGGGGAATTTCCTATTCATATCAGCTCATTAATCATGAGAAAGGTATTTTTTAAAGAATATCTCCTTAAAAGTATTCCAATCTATACTATCTATTTCCTTCGACTTCTTAGTGTTCTGGATCAAGGACCACTATTGATCAATATCTCTCTTAGGATGATAAATTTACATGATAAATTTTTCTCTTTCACCACTTCCTAAAGTGAGAAATATATTCTCCATGGTCTTGATCGGTTGCTCTGCTACTAATGGATTATTAGTCCCATGTATGATGGTGGTTGTTGTCTCATAGAGTGGGAAAACATTTTTGCAGCATATTAGGGATCAGTGGGATTATTTATACAAGTGAGGTTTACTACTACATATATGCCCTTTAACAGTGCAAAAAAAGGTCTTTAACAACACTAAAAAGTGATGTTTTCCTCAGCTTCATTAAAGGGGTTCCCCTTTACCGGTGCTAAAAAAGTGATGATAAAGGTGGACCTTTATCAGCACTAAAAAAGCATTGATAAAGGCCACCCTTTATCAGTGTTAGTTTAGTACTAATAAAAGAAGCCCTTTATCAGTGCTAGAAATAGTGCTGATAAAGGCCCAAACTGATGCAGTATGTTATTTGTATAACATCACACTACGGAAAATACTTGTAACCTGTATGAAAAATATATGATTTAATTGAAATAAATTTTACATCATGAATACAAAAAAACACTAAAATATACATTTTAAACAATGTTTTGTATAATTACATTTATATTTACTATCCATAAACATTTAAAAACATTAATGTTTCATCATCTTTGGCACCCGCAA
Organism: Viscum album; assembly: GCA_963277665.1. Taxonomy (NCBI): domain Eukaryota; kingdom Viridiplantae; phylum Streptophyta; class Magnoliopsida; order Santalales; family Viscaceae; genus Viscum; species Viscum album. The sequence goes on from OY728127.1 coordinate 1,211,420,839, forward strand.
TCCCCTCTCAAAAACGTCCACCCATGGTATTAGTTGTCAAAAAAATCACCTCAACCAGAGAAAAAGAACCCACTTATATAATAAAACAAATCTTATAATGGTAATACTATAAAGAAATAAATTAAACATTAATATGGAAGAATACATTAATAAAATATCAATTTTAAATAAAAAGACACACTTTGAGTTATACCGGTCACATCGTGCATCGTATTGAGGTGTGGTTGATTTATACATGTCACAAATGAGTTATGGATCATTTTTTAAAGTATCAAAACAATCTGAATGTGTTTGATCAGTTTTGAGTATGTCACTTGTTCAATTTACTAAAATTGATTTCAATTTTAAATAAAGACACATTTGTAGTTATACTGGTCACACCGTACGTAATATTTAGGTGAATATGATTTATAAACATCAAAAATTATGTATGGATCCTTTTACTAAAGTATCAAAACAATCAGAATGTGTTTGCTCATTTTTTAGTATGTCACTTTTGTTTTTTACTAAAATGTAATTTCAAACTAGAAACACACAATTTGAGTCATACTAGTCACATTGTATGTAGGTTTGACATGATAATGCTTCTTACACGTCACAAATGAATTATGAATTAATATCTTAAATTATCAAGATAATAAGAGCATGTTTTCGGGGTTTTTGGTGAGTGACACATGTTTTGAACTAAAATGTCAATTTTAAACTGATAACAGATACTTTGAGTCATACTGGTCACACCATATGCTGGATTGAGGTTAGGTTTATTATTAATATACCACAAATAACTCATGGATCATTTTCCTAAAGTACCAAAACAATTCGAATGTGTTTTCTCAGTTTTCTATATGTCACTTGTTCTTTTTACTAAAATTAATGTCAAATTTAAATCAAAAGGCACACTTTGAGTGTAACTCCACAAGGTTTTACAAATAAATTTATTATAATGTATTCAACACTGAGTCTATATGAAAAAAAAACACTTTTATATTTATAGGATATAGTTATAACCTAGATGTTAGATATAATTTTTCTGCTTCTATGATTTGAGTTTCAAAAAAACTGACATACATGATTGTGATCAGTAAGATATTTAGAGTCTGATAAGATCAACTTAAATTTTTAGTGAATAGTAACTTACCCTTATGAATAGTAAATTACCCTTATGAATTTTAATATGACCAATGAAATAGTAACCTCACCTAAGAAAGTATAAATAAAATTTTTGTTCCATCGTTCCTATTTTGAGTTTAGTTTTTTCTTAAAAATATGAAGAATTTGATAAATTGATTTCTCGGGTAAAAATTGTACATTTTAGAGAGATTTAAATTATCATTTCAAACTAATGTTTTATTAATGTTTATTATAATGAAATATTATTATCAAAACACTCTTCATTAATTACAAATGATAAAATAATTTTATTTTTTAAAAGTGTCGTAAATTTTACTATGCATTTAATGCCCGCTGTTATTTTTAAAAAATAAGTATTTTCACAGATAAAAGATAAAATTTTCATATTTATAGAATTATTATGATAAAATAAATGTCATTTTAGAATTCAGAACGTCGATGTTATGTTATGCTGAATTTATGAGAATTGTATAAAATGCTTTAGTTTTTCATGAATAGTAAATATACAGTTTTGAGTTTTGGTATGTTTAATTACATAATAATGATTAAATAATTAATATAAAGTGTTGGTAGAATTGTGTACATTAAAATATGATATGAGGTATCCCAAGTGGCCAATACCATGGGAAAATACCTTGGGAAATCCCATGGTTTTTCATATACCACTACTAAGGTGTCCTCGAAAATTAATAAAAGATTATCTCACTTTTTCTATAAATACCCACACATTTATTCCATTTATTTCGTTCAAAATTCATAATCCTAGAAGATATGTTATTTTTATCTCCCTATGAGTCCTCCCAAGGTGTCCTTAAGCTCCCAAGGTTCTAACCTTCAAGTTCTAGGAGTTACTCTACAAGGTAAGGGAATCTACCACACTTCTCTTTTTCAAGCACTCCTTTTATGTTATTCCTTTTTAATTTCCATTGGATTATGTTGGTATATGTCATTCCATATCCCCATAATTTTCCATATTATATAAAAATTATGAGATACCCTTTTTTCTCTCATCAACATATTTTATGAATTTTTATGTGACGTTGTTAGGTAGCCGAATTTTCGTAAGGGATTTCTCAACTTCTCTTTTTCTTTCAAGTTCCTTTATTATTTTTTTCTCCTCAAATATCATCATCCAAAAGGTATGATAACTCCATTAACTTAAATATATTGTAATTTTTTTTATGATAATGTAATAATTCATCATCATCTCTCCTTTAACCTCCTTTTATACAAAAAAATGAAAACATCGTCTGAGATGTGTTAATTTATTGCATTCAAGGACGACGAGTTTTCAATTTCTATTACCATATTCAAGGATGGCCATTAAACAATTTTTATGGTTGAACCAGATCATAATATATGTATTTTATCTTATTTAATATTCTGGAACCAATATATATACATAATAATAATTCATACGAGAAACTAGTTTGTAATAATTGAAATATCGCCAAAATAATCTAAATGGTTATCATTAATGTTCTATCTAATAAATCATTCTATTACCATGTAAAAAATGATATATATAACCATTTCCACTTCTGAATATTCATTAATGATATATAAGTTCAATTATGGATAATTATATCCATTCCACATGAACCCCCTTACTTATAATCAAGTGAACCGATCATGAAATCAAAGAAACGAACACTCTGGAATGACATAATTCAATATTATAACTTATCAATAAAGACATAAATAAACTTAATAAAACTATAATAAATAATATATATGTAGATAATATTATTAATTATTTAATTAATTGATTTAATTTGATTATCCAGGACATTAAGGTTAAGTGCAGAATACATTTGGACCTAAGGTAAGGATTTTCTACCAAAACCTCTATTTTCATTAGGGTTGCTCTTATCCTCTACTTACCTCAATGAAATTATTATTTATTATTATGTACTCCTTATAAATTCTGTGTGAATTTTCTATATATGTGTCCCAACAGGAATACTTCATTATTTTATGGGAAGTTACATGTTTTAAAAGGATATTTCAAAAATTCTTCCTGAAATACTTTCATGTTTCAAGGGAACTTTTTGAATTCTTACATATGTTCAAGTACACTCTATAATCTGTTTTTAACCACTGTTATTTTTCTAAAATAACTCATTTTATTATGAGAAAACTATATTATTTTACTTCTAGTTTAATATAAATATTTTTCCAAAAGAACTCTTCTTTTTAAAGTAAAACAGTATTTATCTCAAGAATTACTCGATTGTTTTATAAGAGTAATTTTATCTATTTCAACACTCTTGTAAAATATTATGTATAATTGGGACTAATATTTTATGTCATTGTCTATTATATTTTATTGAATGGTTTATGATTAGTCTGACTATGGATGTGCTATCTTGAAACCATTCACTATATTACTTTGAATGGCTAATATTTGTGTTTGGGGAAAGTTATTTACATTTCATATGTTAGTTTAAATATGAATGTATATACTGTTTAAGTTTATCCCCATTCATATGAGGAATTCATTGGACTTATTAAGTGATGGGTGGGGCCTGCTATATCCTCTCGATGTATTGGTAGGTCTCATGAGACAAAATAGATATGGACTTGGCAGAGGCCTTGCCCATTTTCAGATATGGTTTTGGTCAAGGTCTTAATCATTTTTTGATGTCTTGGCCAAGGCCTTGATGGTATATTTCAGAATGCCTAGCATTATGAATTTCCCTCATTATAAAATAAGTAATTGATAATCCATGTGTTTATTTGACTAGTATAATACCCATGATTATGCTTTATTATGGAATTATTTATTCAGCCCTTATTCCTGCTAGATTATGTTCAAGTATATTTTTAAAGTCACGTTTTTTAGTTATTCACCATTTCTAATGTTTATATTTATGGTATCTTCTGTTGTATTTCTTACCCTTAATGATCATCTGATCTCACTCATTTCTTATGTTTTATTTTCCCAAGATGTGAAGAAGTAGATTATGAATGACTTGCAGGAGTAACCTAGGAGTTATGGATGTTTTAAAAGAAATCTCCATATTATATTTCATTTCAAGTTATAATATTGAACTTATGTATGTATCTGGTTTTCCAAAACTACTAAACTAATTAATTCCTTCAGGATACAACTTTCTTTTAATCATGTCAATGTAATGAAATAAGGCATCGGCTCCGGGCAACTGGGGTCGGGTATTTATAGTTGGCATCAGAGGAAGTTTAGTAAAAAACTTGGAAACTAGATTTAGAAAACGTAGATTAGGGAAAAAAACCCTAAGATAGTATTTGAGGATAAACATACAAGAACATCCTAGAATTTTGGTAAGGAATAGATTATGTGGATCTCTCTATAAAATACATCTCTGTCTAGATACTATAAGTGGATGTGGTTCTGGAACAGATGTACCTAGGAGTAACAAATCTGATAAGGAGTTTTAGGCTTGACCTAGGGTATCTTAGTACACGACAACGGGCCTTACTGCGCACCTGTTTTGACACTCCTGGGGGATATGCTTAGGATAATTCATATTTTATTTACAAACCATTGTGAAGGAATTAAATGTAAATTTTTCCTTAAATAAACCATGTTTATGATTATGAGATTAGCTATGAATAGGATTCCAATTTATGCTAAGTATTTTTATAAGTTGATATTATACATTATTATTCATAACCTAATCTAGTTTATGCCATTATTTAGAAATGGTTCCTAGTGTAAGGAATGGAAACTGCATGAACGTGCATATCCCATATAGGGATTACCCTCCGATGTAAGATAATGATGTTGGCTTTGGTGCTGCAACTGGTGCTGAGAAACTTATAACTATATTAGGACAGTTGACTCAGGTTATGAATAATAAATTTTCCCATATAGAGAATCCAAATCCACAACATAGAGGAGCTATTTTATACCACTCTATGCGAAAACATCCTACATCATTCAATGGGACTACAAACTCATTCGTAGCGGAGCAGTGGATAAGTTCTTTAGAGAAGATATTTCTCACTTTGGGATATAACAAAAGAGAGAATTTTGTCATGGAAGTTTATCATTTTTCAGGAGATTATGATCAATGGTCGTCACTAATTCAAAACAAAAAGGAGGAAGAATAGATTCAAAGTATGGAATAGAGGTATTTTAAGGAAGTCTTCTTAGAAAAATACTTTCCTTGTGAATAGCGAGAAAATATAGAAAGTTAGTTTCTGAATCTAAGGCAAAAAGAGGATGAGAATATTGAAAAGTATGAAGATAACTTCACAAGGTTATCAAGGAATGTTGCGGACTACATACATAATTCAATGAGAGATATTGATCAGTTCTTTGATGGTTTGAAACCATTCCTATGAAGGGCACTAGTCTCCCAAAGTTTCTCATCATACGAAGAAATTGTTTCATGAGATATAAAGACAGAGAAATAATTCTCTATGTCTTATGAATTTAAGGTAAAACAAGATAATAAGAGGGTGTAAGAGGATATAATGGATAAAGGGAAGAATAAAAAGGTTAATTTTCTAACATGTGATACTTATGGAAGGAAACACCCTGGTGCCTACTTAAAAGGAAAAGGAGTGTGTTACAAGTGTGGACAGAAAGTCCATCATGCTGGTGATTGAAAGGGAAATAAGAAAGCTATCAATGTTAAATTTTATAATTGTAGGGATATGGGACACTTTGATAATTATTTTCCAAAGCATCAAGGAAATGTTCCTCAGAAAAGGACAAGGGAGAAAGGTCAATCTTATGCGACCGAAACTTGTAAGATGATGGCCTTTTATGGAGTCATCTCAGGTGTGTTTTGAAGGTACTTTAAGTACCTTTTATTTGGATTTGTGTCTTGGGGTTCATTTGGGTGAGTTTTTAAGAAATATTAATGGAGAGAGGGTTGTACACAGTTTGTGCATGGTTTGACAAACCATGTGCCTAAACTCAGGTAACTGTGCGAACCTGGATAGATAGGTCAACACAGTTGGCTCACGGTTTACTCTAACCATGAATCCCTACCCAAGAAATAATGTGAACCTAGATAGAGAGGCCTTCATGGTTGGTTCACAGTTTACCCAAACTGTACGCCCCTTCCCAAGAAATTGTGCGCACAGGTTTTAATTATCCAAAAATTAGTTTTTAAATCACCTAAACCCCCAAAACCTTTCTATTTCTACCTAGGATTGGTCTTGAAAAATTCTAGGCAATCCCAAAGCCTTACATAAGTATTATTAGGCAATTAGAACACCTTTATTCAAGATCTAAAGCCTAGATTGAAGATTCTCTCTCTTCCTGGTAAGTGGATTTCATCTGGTTTCTTCTCTTGTTCTTTTCTATATCTTTCTTTAATATTTTCATGGAATATCTTCTTTGTTAAATATATCTAAACCTATGAGTTGAGATTTAGATCTAGTATTGTGTATCTAGATCAATATTTTCAAGATCTTGATGCTTTTGCTCTTAATTTTGGGTTTAGGGATTTAGATCCAGATCTTGATCAACGTCGTTGTGCTGCTAGGATTTTGGGGATTTCCATTGGGCTAACATCCATCAACAAACCGAGTTAGGTGGTCTAAATCAAACTCCCATAGTCTTGAATTCGACATGTGTATGAGATATTATTGATTTTATAGCTTCCCTTGATAATTGATTTCCTGAATTGAAGTAATTAGGAATGTTAATTTGACTTGTTGATGCTTTGGAGATATAGATGATTAATTGATGATTTAATCATAGAACAAAGAGGGCTTCCCAATTAGATATTTGATTTGTAGATTTTGTTTATGGGTTGAGATATTGTAATTGAGATAATGAATTGGTTGTGTTAATATAATTAATTGGGGTAAATTAATTATGAGATGATGTTTGGCTATGTAAGATAATTATTAGTGAATTAATTATGTTCCATGATGTTTATTAAAGATAATTAATTATGATAATTAATTATGATAATTTGATATTTGATTTGTGAATAATTAATTATAGAATAAGATTTGTGTTGATTGATTAATTAATTGATGAATTAATTAATGGGTTATGTGCTTAGTTAATTATCGTGTTAACTAATGGTCTTTTATATGGTTAACTAATTGTTGGATTAGTAAAGGAATTATGTGGTTAATTCTTATGAATTAATGAATGATTTAAATGATTGAGAATGTGGGTGCTAGACATGGAGTTCTAGATTGATTTAGAAGTTGGGACTTGGATATGGCGTTCCTCCCCAATAGTTATCCAAGCTTATGATGTGGGGTGTTATACATGGAGATATACAACGAATGATATTTGGGGTGCTTGACATGGAATTCAACACTAAATTAGATTTGGGGTGTTTGACATGGATTTCAACACCAAATTAATGACAATAATGATTTATTATTTAAATGAGAGAAATGTATTGAAACTAGGTCTATAATATGATGAATAAAGAATAAATTTCAATGTGATAACTGTTTAATTATGCATTATATTTATTGCTTCATAGAATTTCATACACTATCTTTTGACTGGACTTGTTTTAGACACTGTTGGTGGTGGCCTTCTGAGTCGTACTCACACCCTATTTGGGTCGCCTGATCGACATCCAAGTAGACCTTGTTATTGCAGGACATGATAAGGGAAAGTCCCTAGGATGGTTTCTATTTGGAAATGGATCATGGGTGAGGGAACCGGACATGGTTTGAGACCTACTTTAGAGTCGTTGTGTTGCATTATAGACACTTGATAGTTGCATTGTCATAGAATGTTTTCTTTTTTAGTTGAGTATTTTATTTCCTATTTTGACTATCATGTGACATGGTATTGTTCTGGTTATTTATATGCTTCCACACTTTTTTATTTTTTTTTCTTCTGTTAGTGTCTTATTCTGATAAAAGAGGGTATAGTCTCCCCATGACTGACTTACCAGACCCTTGCTGCTAATCGTCACCCTCTAGCATATAGGGAGGCGCACTTGAGGGCATGTGACCAACCAGCTCAGGGAACCGTTTAATGGCACTCGGGTCGGGATGTTACAAAGTGGTATCAAATGAGTTTTCTTTTCTTTCTTCTTATTTTTTCTTACTATTTTGGGAAAGGTATGAATGATACTAGGAAGATTTGGGGCTTGGTAATGAGCTTGTGTATAGGAGTTGAAAACCCATGTATGGGGGGGAAATCGGGTACTCAGGGTGGGATTATGGTTATTGTTATTTGTTGTTACAATTGGATATTATTTCACCTTGAGTGACGCACTTGTGGTGTGATGTGATATCTGTTTTGAACATTTTTGAATTTTGATTTGTGGCCTAAAGAGGCATAAGAGTTGAGTCTGTATGCATAATTCTAGGCACTCAGGGTTGTTGTGACATGCATCATTCTAGGCACTCATGGGAAAAAGGGTTATGGGTAATTTGTTGAACTTGAACTATTTTTCCTTGTTGTGAGATTGAAATAATGATGAAAAATGATGGGGAAAGGGGGGTGTATAATGAGAAACATAAATAAATAGATGGATTTGATTAATTAATTGATGAATTAATTAATTTGAAATGATGTAAATTAATTAATTGTGTGAATTAATTAATAAGATGTGTGTACCCTTATTAACCAAGACCTAGGAGTAGGATGGTTAAGGGTAGTGATAAGGCCTCAGTGTTGACCATATAGAGAGAAAAGGGGGAAAGGACATGTTGAAACTTGTTTTGTTTCTTTCTCCTCTTATGTAAATGTTATAAGGTTGCGTTATGAGACCTAATACGTGTGTTTGGATTTGTAGAGGTATTCCTCCACAATGCTTGTTGAGAGGGAGACTGAGGGGTATGGCTCAGAACGAACTTTCAGACAGGGAACTTGAGGCACTGTTAGTGCAATCATAGAAGGTATGGGAGAAGTTCCAAGATAACTTTGCTCGTTTCATGCAATTCATGGAGAGAGACCTGAAGAGGGTTCTGAAAATCATGTCTGAGTTGACAAGGGAGTTTCAGCTACAGCACCCTCTGACTTTCACTGTATATGGTGGACCTGAGGGAGCTTAATTGTGGATTGAATCCATAGATATGATACTTGGCCATTTGGAGAATCCAGCTGGGAGGAGGGTCAAGTTGGATTCTTATATTCTACGAGGATCAACAAAGCGTTGGTGGGACATTTAGGTACGATCTAGAAAGACTGATGATATATTATAGAAGGAATTTCTAGAGAATTTCTTGGAGCACTTCTATCCAGAGATGCTGAGACAAGATAAGGATTCAGATTTTATGCATTTGACCCAAGTAATAATGTCCATAATGGATTATGTTGAACGTTTCACAGATTTATAGTGTTTTGCTCCAATGTTGGAAGCAGATGAGGCTTCTTTGGAAAAACTTTTTCAGGATGGACTTAAGTGTGAGATTAAGTCCCAGGTGAATATCTTTAGGCTGAAAAAGTTCTCAAAAGTGGTGAATTAGGCTCTCATTTTTCCTTGAATGAGGCTTCCAGTACTGGACAGGTAGCTATCACGGGACGATCAGGGAGTGTGCCTTCCAAGAGAAGGAAGTTTTGTTATGATAACCTTAGTCAGGATAGTGAAAAATAGGGTGGAAATTTAGGAGGAACCATTGCATAGGATCTTACTCATGTGTTTTTCCACCAATGCGGCAAGCCGGGACACCATCTCACACATTTTCCTCGACCACCAGTGGAGTGCCAATTTTGTGGCAAGATGGGGCACCTATAGAAGTTCTATAGGAAGCAATGATAGGATAGTACTGAGAGAGTAGTTGCTCAGAGTCAGAGTGTGATAAGGGGGTCTTCTACACCTTATAGTTCTGGAATCTAGAGTTCTACTGGTAGAGGCGATAGAGGTAGTGGATGTGGTGCATTAGGGTATGAGCACTCGTATCAGCAAAGTGGTGCTACTCAGGGGAGTTAGATGGTGTCACAGGGAATAGGGGAAGGACAATTATATACAATGCATCCTGCACTTGTGGAAAGTGAGGTTGTTCCATAGACAATGAGAGGTACTATTCTAGTAGCTTTTACTTTAGCTAGTGCCTTGTTTGATACTAATGCCTCTCATTCCTTTATATCTATAAATCTTGTTAATGGTTTGAGCTTGGAGATGGAGTTTGTAAGCGGAGTGATGAATATTGATACACTGTGTTGGGAATATGATCTAGAGATATATTTTTATGTAAGGTATGTTCTCTAGATATCGGAGAGTATTATTTTATTTGGGATATATATGTCTTTGATATAATGGGCTTCGACCTGATTATGGGTATAGACTGGTTAGTCGCATACCGAGCCCATATTGATTTATACTGCAGGAGAGTGACCTTTGTGTCTCCTAAGGGTGACCAATATGTTCATCATGGAGAATGGGATATTCATGCAAGATAATCTGAACCAGTTACTCAGAAATTGGGGGAGCTCACAGCCCATGTTGCTAGTCTTTTGCAGTAGGATGGGGGTAGTAGGCAAGACATCCTTCCACCAGTTGTGGAATAGTTTCAGAATGCCTTTTCCAAAGACTTATCAAGGTTTCCACCTGAGAGAGATGTGGAATTCACTATTGATCTCATGATGGGGGTAGATCCAGTATCTATTCCACCTTACAGAATGGAACTAACTGAGCTTCAAGAGCTCAAGATTCAGTTAGAGGAGTTGGAGGATAAAGGGTTTATCCATCCAAGTACGTCGCCTTGGGGATCACCTGAATTGTTTTCAAAGAAGTATGATGGGGGTTTACACTTGTATGTAGATTACCAAAAGTTGAATAAAATGGTCATGAAGAACCTATATCCTCTTCCACATATTGATGATATTTTTGACCAGTTTAAGGGTTCTTGTGTGTTCTCAAAGATTGATTTGAGATTAAGGTATCATCATGTGAGAGTTCAGACTTCTGATATACCAATAACTCCTTTTAGAAGAAGGTATGGCCTTTATGAGTTTTTCTTAATGTTGTTTGGGTTGAAAAATTCTCCATTAGTGTTTATGGCCTTGATGAACAAGATCTTTCAACCATACCTAGATCAATTTTTGGTGGTGTTTGTGGAAGAAATCTTGGTTTACTTTAAGACTCGTGACGATCATTCCCAACATATTGAAATCATCCTGGGGACACTGAGAGAGCATCATTTATACTCCAAGCTATCTAAGTTTCAGTTTTGGATTGATAGGGTACACATTTTGGGGCATATCATGTCGAAAGAAGGTGTGTAAGTGGACCCAAAAAAAGTACAGGCACTGGTTTCTTGGGAGCATCCAAAGAATTTTTTTGATATCTGAAGATTTTTGGGATTATCTGGATATTACAGGAGGTTAATCTAAGACTTTTCTTGATTAGAAACATCACTTTTGGGTTTAAAAAAGAAGGGGATAAAGTTTGAATGGACTGAAGTATGCGAGAATGCTTTCCAGGAGTTGAACAAGAACTTGACATCATCACAAATTTTTATCTTACCTAAGTTAGTTGAGGAGTACATGGTGTATTTTTATTCTTCTGGGATCAGACTCGGAGTTGTGTTGATGAAAGGGGTCGAGTTATTGCTTATAGGTCTCACCAGTTGAGGAAACATGAATGGAATTACCCCATGCATGACCTTGAGTTAGAATCAATGGTTTATGCTCTTAAGTTTTGGTGACACTATCTTTTGGGTGAAAAGTTTACATTTTTTATAGATAACAAAATCTTGAAGTATATCTTTTCACAGTGTGAATTGAATCTTTGGCAGTGAAGATGGGTAGAGTATATGCAGTCCTTTGATTGTGAACTATCATATACACCTAGAAAGGGTGATAGTGTGGATAATTCCTTGAGTAGAAAAACTCAAACTCAGTTGGTACATGAGTTGAGTTCAGAGTGGAAGATGATGACTTTGCTAGCTGAAATGCATTTGGTGGTTCAGAAGAGTTAGGAGAATATGACTCTAGTTTTAGTAGTAGTGGAGTCAACACTCTTGAGACAGATCAGTGATAGGCAGTATGAGGATGCGAAGTGTTTATCCTTAAGAGAAAGACTTGAAGGTGGGGAGACACCTTCAGACTGGTTGATAGATGAGGATGAGGTCACCTATGTGAAAAATTGGGTTGTTGTGCCTATGAATATGTGAGAGGAACTCATGAGATAATTTCATGCCTCAAAGTGGGCGGTACATCCTGGGGTGACAAAAATGTATTGTGACCTACGACGATAGTTTTGGTGTCCAGGCATGAAAAAGGAGGTAGCAGGGTTCATAACAAGATGTTTCACCTATCAGTAGGTGAAGGCAGAGCATCAATGATCTGGAGGTCTATTACAGTCATTGTCTATTCCAGAATAGAAGTGGGATGGCGTAACTATGGATTTTGTGGTAGGTCTTCCAAGGACACTTAGGAAGAATGACATTATTTAGGTCACTGTGGATCAACTAATGAAGGTAGCACATTTCTTGACTATTAGGGAAACCTTTATAATAGAACAGTTGGGAGAACTGTATGTTCTAGAGATAGTTCATTTTCATGGGGTTCCATAGACAATAGTTTTAGATCGCGATTCTCGCTTTACTTCATGCTTTTGGAAAGGCTTACAGAAGGCTCTTGGCACACAGGTTTTGTTAGGTATGGTCTTCCACCCACAAATATATGGGCATTCAGAGCATACCATATAGGTGTTAGATGATATGCTCTGGGAATGTGTACTTGACTTTGGTGGTTCTTGGGAGAATCACATGGATTTGGTGGAGTTTACCAATAACAATAGTTATCAGGAAACTATACAAATGACACCATATGAGGCACTTTATGGTAGACCTTATAGATCACTACTATGAAGAATATAGGTGGGTGATTCAGAGCTATTGGGACTGAGTCTCATGCAGGAGACGTCAGAGCCGGTACAGTTGATTCAAAAACATATAGTTATGGCTCAGAGTAGGAAGAAGTCGGATGATGATAGATGGAGATGACTCCTAGAGTTTACAGAGGGTGATTGTGTTTTCCTTCGAGTGTCAGCTAAGTTGGGTCACCGTAGGATATGGAGGCAAGGCAAGTTAGAACCTAGGTTTGTAGGACCATTAGAGGTAGTTGAGAGAATTGGGTCGGTGGTGTATTGATTGGCCCTTCCACAGTGTAAGAACCCTGATCTTCTTTTCAGGTATGTTTTTCTTTTTTTTTGGAGTTTTTTAGAAAAGGGGAGTTTCTGGAAATTTTTGAAGTACACGCCATGTACTTTTTGAGTACACATCATGTACTGTGTTGCTGTAGGAGGTCATGTGCTAGCCGTGTCATGGCCACACACACAGTCGTGTGGGGTGACGTGGAGGCCGCCTAAAGTGGAGTACGGAAAAGGCAAGTACACGTCATGTACTTAAAAAGTACACATTGTGTACTTTATTTTTTTCATTAAACACATCGGGGTCGCATCTGACTGATAAAACCAACTTCTTCTAAGTTTGGTTCATCTGAGAGTGAGGGTATGACCACGGATCTTCGACGAGCCCATGAGCCCTTGTCTGTCCTCTAAATTGAACAGCGTCGGTTGCGTTGGAATCGCATCGGTGAGTTCTCTCTTCGGCTGGAGCCTCGTTTCATTATTCCTCTTCTTTTCCAAGTTATTGTGGGTTGAACATTTTATACGTTTTTGTATATCTTCGACGTTCTAAGGATATTAAAGCTTTGAGGTTCACTTATAGAGATCTCCTAACCCCAAGGTAGGTGGTTTGTGCCTTTCTGTAGGAAGTCTTTGAGTTTTATGTGCAAATTTTCCCAGTGCCCGTGAACGGGGTATTGCGCATTTACTTTTTTAACCCTATTGTTTGTCTAATATGCATGTATGCTTGATTAGATGATATTGGTTGTGAATAGGGTGAATTGTTGTGCTTTGGATGTGTTTCCCATGCATGTTTTGCCTGTTTAGACCTTTGGGTCTAGTTTCATGTTAGGCTGATGTTTACTTTCCCATGTCTAGTATTGTAGGATGGAGTGACTATTGTTTTGTTATGTTGTTGTGCTGTAGAATGTTAGCCAAGTAGTTTATGAGTTTTACCTTGTTCCTTACGCGCTGCTACACTTGCTTGACTTACACATGGTCGTGAGAACCTGGTGTATAGACCATAGAGAGAATTGAGGTTGAGGGCTTCTCCATAGTGTCTTTATAATTATACGATGCGAGACTATAGGGGGAATTGATGTTGAGTGATTCCCCAGAGTGTCTGTAGTTCCATGACGTGGGCCACAGGGGGAATTGACATTGAGTGCATCCCCAGAGCACCTTTAGTATGATACCAGACTATAGGGGGAATTGACGGTGAGTGCTTCCTCAGAGAGGGTGAGACTGTGTGTGCTGCCCAAAGGGTTGCTTGTACTTGATAGGTAGGACCATAGGGGATAAGTTGTGGGTACTTCCCAAAGTGTTACCTGTTGTGTTATCTATTTTTTTGTTTCATGTTGTGTGGTGTTTTGAATACTTAAAACTATGGATTGTTTACTGCTTAGTGCTTTCCTGTTTACTGCTTTCTGTACTTTTACCTGCCATATACTCACTGACTGTTAAGAACTGATCTTGTGGTGGTTGCCTACTGGGATTCGTCTCACGCCCTGTTTGGGCCATGCTTTTGGGCCCAAACAGATTATATTGTTGCAGGTATAGACAAGGGAAAGCGCCCTTCTACTTCAGGTACATGACTTACTGTGGAGCTGGAGAGCATGGGACTAAGCTTAGGCTTGCGATGCTGAGGAGCTATTTATCTGTTTCTTTTGTACTTTGGTTTAGTACTGGTTATATTCAGTATTGTGACATGTTTGTCTATTTTCCTAGACATATATATCATGCATCATTTTATATATGTGTTCTCCAGTTTATACTTTCAGTCTTCTGCTGTTACTGTTGTATGCTATTATTACTGCTTCCGCTCTTGTATGTATTTGTTTACTTCCACTGCGTACTCTGCCAATGAGGGCATAGTTTCCCCACTATCACACCCAAGGCCCTCGCTGCTAGTCAGCAGCCTCTGGCATTCGGGGAAATGCGCTTGAGTCCATGTGACCAACCGAGTACAGGGCGCCTCTGGGTGGCTTCTGGAACCAGGACGTTAAAAATTGGTATCTGAGGATTTATTTTCTCTTGATTTACTATTTGGAGACTTTATCCAGAAATAGGATGGAATCAGTACTTGGTAATAAGTTGTGCCCAGGAGTAGCTAACCCATGTATAGGGAAAATCCAATCTACCTCATTTATTTCAATTTTTTTGGTTTGCAATTTTACAGTTGATTCGATTTCACCATTGGGTGATTCACATGTTTTGTGTGGTTACCATTGATATTATTGAGATTATATTTCTATCACAGCCCGATGAGATGAGGGTATGCCATCTCATGCATCATATAGGAACTTGTTAGAAATCACATGCCATGCATTCTTGCCATTCCATCTAGGATGCATTAGTGATTGCATGTTGTTGTGATAGATGATGTGTGGAATATGCATGTTGTTGTGATAGATTCCTTGATAGAAATACCTTTTGTTTGTTAGGGTTTTTTGTGTAAGGTATTGTTTGAATGAATGCTAAAATTTGGTTCTTGAGGTGTTATGGGCCCTCATGGACCGGAATTTGGTGGATCATTGCCTTGTTTTCCATGTTATAATGTGTATAAGATTCCAAACTTTGATTCACAGGGAGTATGGTCCCTCAAGGATCGGAATTTGGCACTTTCAATGCTTATTTCAGTGTTTTCTGGGTTTCGGAGTAGTTTCTAAGGTTTACTGTCTAGAAAAACCCAGAATACATGCCATGTAATGTTAAGTACACGCCATGTGTTCTTCTGTTCAAGAAGAAATGGTTTTTCTTAAGTACACATCGTGTACTCTATATACACGCCATGTAGTCTCTGACCGTGTCGTAGGTCGTGTGGGCAGAGACACATGATGGGGATAATCTGGAGTGATCGCACCATGTATCTTCCCTACACGTTGTATTGTGTCGACCCCATGCCACCCGTGTCACTAACAACACAGGTTGGTCGAGTCGTGTCTAATACACGCTGTGTACCGTCTAAACACGTCGTGTAGTCTGACCCAGGTACCCGGCTGTGTCACAAACAACACGGGTCGGTGATATCCTTTCTCATACATGTTGTGTCTGGCTGGAACACACTGTGTGGTGTGATCCATGTGTCGGGTCGTGCCACTAACAACAAGGTCCAGGTGAAGCTTGTCCAGTACACGTCGTGTCTATCTTGAACACACCATGTAGTCTTGTTTTAGGAAAGTCATGTGGCTTAACCGTGTAGAAGAACTTAGGTAGGGAAAGAGGATTCAAGTATACATCATGTGTTAAGACAACATGCCGTGTGTTTGGGGTGTTACATGACCAGTTTAGGCAGGAGTACACGCCCATGTGAATGACTTTAGAGAACACATCATGTAGGAAGTGTACACACCATGTAGTCATGTTTTGTAAAACTTGAATGTTTCTTTCTCTTGTTCTCTTCTTACCCTTCCTTGTTTCTGTCCCTGTTAATCTTGTTCTAAGGTGTGCGCTTGACCTTGCAGAGTCATGCCACCAAGACATCCTCCGATTGTCTACCAGTTATAGGGCAGTGATCAGACGCTGGATACGGCTGATCAGAGACTTCCAACAGATCCTCATGTTCTGCCAGTCTTGGCACCAGCAGTTATACCTGTTACCGTTGTTGATGCACAGTTCAGGGAAGGCTTCATGAGGATGATGCAGACCTTTCAATGACCGCCTCCTCTTGCCTCGTCGATGGCTGATTTGACGTAGGTCATTCAGTATCATCATCCTCCCACTTTCTCAGAGAATGGAGGACCCCAGGCTGCAGAGTCATGGCTAGAAGCCATGCTAATGATCTTTGAGCATCTGGAGACGCCTCTAGAGAGGAGAGTCAAGCTCGCTACCTATATGTTATGGAATTCCACCAAGAGATGGTGGGATGTGATCTCACAGGCAGTTCATCAGCAGTTTATGGCTTGGGAGGAGTTCCAGCACATCTTTTATGACTACTTCTACCTGGAGACCCTGAGGGCCGACCGAGCCCAGGAGTTTATGAGTCTAGAGTAGGGTAATCTTTCGGTTATGGAGTATTCCTCTCGTTTCACTGAGCTTCAACATTTCACACCCTTCCTGGGAGGAGATGGGTTATTCCTGGAAAGGAAGTTCGAGGATGGCCTTAGATAGGACATCCTCTCTCAGGTGAATATCTTTAGGTTGACTTCCATCCCTTCCATGGTCAACTAGGCACTGATCACAGAGCAGAATCAGAGGGAATCCGGAGTTGTGAGCCAGGGCGGCTCAACATCCAGAGTTAGTGCTTCGCCAGCTGATACTCGGAAGCACCGTAGGGAGACTACACAGGGAGATCCGAGTAGGCGGGATGTATCTTGTGGTAGTCAGGTGGTGTGCTATCAGTGTGTGAGAAGCAAGCATACGAGGTCGCAGTGCTAGAGAGACCCGGTGGAGTGCTGATCTTGTGGCAAGTTGGGACACCTTTAGCGTTTCTGTCAGGTCTTCTCACCAGCAGCCAGTGACCGGGGTTCATCTATGACCCCGTACAAGAGCAGCTCCACCAGTTTCTCACTAGTCTAGGAACTGGAGTTCTTCTGGCCATTCAGGTCGAGGTTGTCATGACCCGTCCCCTGGGGCCCATGTCGTGACAACCCAAAGCCCACCTTCCATAGGATAGGGGCTAGCAACTAGCACCAAAGGCATAAATCCCTAAAACTGGGAAGACATTTCCTTAATAATTAGTAAACACACACAATCAGAGTACAAACTGGAAGCAAACACTAGGTAAAACTATATACAAATGGAGTGTTGAAAAAGTAAAGGGGCCGAAAATACAAGACCAACTATAAAGTACAAGGAAAATGAAAAACAAGTACAACTAAAGAAAGGTAAACAGCTACTGGATCGTCCATCGGGAAGTCCTACCTGAAGGGTAGGTACAGAAGGCCTCCATAGCACTCCATGTCCATCTATCTCCTACGATTATCGTCACGCCGTGTGGTCCACCTCCGGGTACCATTCAGTCCTATCTACTCAGCCTCGGTCAGCGTTGTCTGTCTTCTGCAACCAACACAACAAGGTGTGGGCAAAGACCGTGTATGGGTGAGTATAACGATACTCAGTAGGGACCCCGAGACCTTCAAGGTCTCACAAAATCCAACAAGGATAAACCACAAAGTATGAAATCAACAAATAACCCCACTTAGGTATATGCCCATACATATACCTAAGTTATCAAGTAATCCATCTCAATCATGAGGAAACACAAGAGTTACTGACTCAGATCACATAGATATACAACTTATGTAGAGAGATAGATATTATCAGATATAGCCACTGAATCATCAGAGCTGTCGGACCAACACATGATCCAGGACCAACTATTCTGTCGGACCAACACATAATCTAGGAACAGAAGTCAAAACTGTCAGACCAACACATGATCCAAGAATAGTTGTTAAAGCTGTCAGAACAACACATGATCCAAGACCAGCTATTATATCAGACCAACACATGATCCAGGAACATAAGTCATAACTATCGGACCAACACATAATCCAGGAATAGTCTTTAGTACTGTCAAACCAACACATGATCCAGGAACAGTCGTCAAAGCACAGCCAGCCACAGGGTTTCCACAAAGAATGATTGATTCTGGGAGGGTCCACTCCTCAAGCCAAGTGTCGACATGTCAACTACCACCAAGTCCCATGAATAAGTATCTCAAAGGTCTGTCTCATCATAGGGGTCTCAACACAACAGACGGTGCGTCAATCGGATGCCCGGTATGTGAGTTATTAGCTTTTTAGTCCTGAGGGCCTAGTTGGATTCATGTACGATCCAACCTGACTGTATCTCAACATTACCCTGAACTCTAGTGGGGTGAACTCAAAGGGACTATCATGCTCCAATAATATCAGTGCCGCTGACAGTTCATCAAACGGTTGACCGGTGCCAAAGATATGGCTAAAGGAAGTAAATGGTTAGTAATGGGCCTGGGCCTGGTCCGACCCGGTCAGACCGACTCGACCCAACCCAGACTGGGCCGACCCGGTCTGGGTCAACCCGGTCAGCCTGTTAGGTTTGGCCCAGTACACTGGGTCTGACCCAGCAGACTGAGAGGGCGCGGCTAGGCAACTCAGCCCGAGAGGTCGGCCCGGTTCGGCCAGCGACACCGCGAGGGACGCTGCGGGTCGGCTTGAGAGGTCGGCGGCCCAGAGGCTAGTGGTCAGGCTACGAGCTGGCGTGGGAAGCACGTGGGGAGGTTGGTTGGGTGCTAGGCAGTGCACCGGGAGGCTGCGGGTAGGCGGCATGGGCGCCGGAGAGCGCACCGGGAGGCCACGGGCAGGCGGCCTGAGCGCCGGGCAACGCTCTAGGAGGCCGCGGGCAGGCGGCCTGGGCGCCGAGCAGCACGCCGGGAGGCCGGTTGGGCATCGGGCAGCATGTCGAGAGGCTGGTTGGGTGCGGGGAAGTGCACCGGGAGGCCGGATGGGCACCGGGCAGCGCGCCGGGAGGCCGCGGGCAGGCAGCCTGGGCGCCGAGCAGGCCGCGAGAGCGCCAGGCAGGGCGCGCGGGGCGCCGGGCAGGGCGCGCAGGGCGCCCGCAGGCCGCGGGCAGGCGCACGGGGCGCTGGCAAGGCGTGGGCAGGCCATGGGAAGATGGACTGGTGGTCGGTGGTGTTTGGCCGGGAACACCAGTTCGCGGAGGCCGCGGGTAACACGGCCCTTGTCGTTGCTACCTTCGTCGCCTCGTTGCCGCTTCGAAGAACACCACAAGAAAGAAGAATCGACGAAGGATGTCGGTCCATGTTTGGTTGTTCTGCATCCTCCGTGTTTTGGGATGTATTAATTGGCTCAAAAAGATAAGCAGTTGATCAATAACACGTCCGCAACAATCCCTTTATATCTGATGAAGAAGGTAAGAAAAGGTATAACATCATCAAGTAATAAACCCCCTACCACGTTCGTTGTTCGTCGACGTTGGCGCGAGAAAGCGGACGTCGATTCGTTGAAGACGAACACGTCCTACGTCAAAGGAAGCTCCGAGAAAGGAAGTCAAATTCTAGGTCGTCATTCTTCTTCGGTGGAGCGTTCTTCATGGAGGAAGCATTCTTTGTGGAGGAAGCGTTCTTCATTGATGAGGCTTTCTCCCGGAGCTCCTCCCAATTCTCTAAAGCCAATTCTTTCCCCAATTCCACCACGAAGGAAAAGACATATCCAATAACAAAACAATTTATATGATTTAATTTTATGTTGAAATATAAAATTAATTGATACCATTTAATTTTATGTTGACACGTAAAATTAATTGTTAGCTTTAATTTTATGTTGACGCATAAAATTAATTGGAAGCATTTAATTTTATCTTGACACATAAAATTAAATTGATAGCAATTAATTTTATGTTGACGCATAAAATTAAATTGAAAGAAATTAATTTTATGTTGACACATAAAATTAATTGAGATAAATTAATTTTATGTTGGCACATAAAATTAATTGAGGGGTTTGAGAGGTTTCCTCTCCCTCCCCCATTAAATTTGGGGTTAAGCCTCGTGTGGTCCCCACATCATAACCTCTCAAGAGAGGTTATGCTTGGGTGGTCCCCACCATCATAACCTCCCAAGGGAGGTTAAGGTGTAGTGGTCCCACCTCCAACTCCCATGTGGAGGTTTTAACCACCCAGCCTCCACATGGTGGTTAAAAAATAAAGTGAACTTACTTTATTTTATTACTTCACATGAAAACCCAAAAACTAACTTTTATCCTCGACTCACTACCATCGAAGTGAAAGTATTCTTAAGTGATTACCAGCACTGTGAGTTCAACGGTGCCCTCGGATTTTAGTTCCAAGCATCGGTTCAAAAGATATAAAAACCCACTCGTATGTTTACTGAACGTACCCGAACAAAACTTCATAAATTGGTTCTGGGCACACCGGGCCTCAGAATCACGCACCGTCAGTTTTCGAAGACTTGTAAAAATCCCATGTGCTAAAAAAAATCCATGGGGTTTCCAGGTCTTTAAATTCTCCCCACCACAGGCCTTTATGTCCCCGTAAGCTACAACTCAAACTAAGGGAACAAATGGGGGTATTGAGCATGCATCTGAGCCTCCCGCTCTCATGTGCTCTCCTGGAGGTTCTCATGCTGCCAGAAAACGCGCACAAGTGGTATCGACCATCCACGTAGTAATCACTCCTATCGATCCTCAATCTCCACTGGGACCTCCGTAAAAGTCGCCCCATTGTCAACATCCAGCTCCCCATGGTCAATGATGTGAGATGGGTCGTGCACGTATCTCCTCAGCTGAGATATGTGGAAGACGTCATGACCCGGTGCAACTGAGGTGGAAGAGCTAAGTGGTATGCCACCTCTCCAACTCTGCTGAGGACCTGGAAAGGTCCAATGAACCTTGGATATAACTTTCCACCTCAGCCAAATCTTCATAGACCTCGTCGAGGTGAGACCCGTAGAAAGACATGGTCGTCATCCTCAAACTCCAGAGGCCTCCGTCTCCTATCAACATATGACTTCTTCCTACTTTGTGCAGTCTTCATCTGCTCCTGAATGATCTGAACCTTCTCTGTGGTAGCCCATACCATCTCTGGTCCCACCAGTGCTGACTCCCCTAGGTCTGTCCAGCACAAGGGTGATCTGCAAGGTTGCCCGTATAACGCCTCGAAAGGTGTCATACCTATGGTGGTGTGATAACTATTGTTGTAGGAAAAATCCACCAAGGGTAAGTGATCCTCCCAGCTGCGACCAAAGTCGAGGACACAGGCACGAAGCATGTCCTCGAGGATCTAAATGGTTCGCTTAGTCTGGCCATCCGTCTGAGGATGGAAGGCGGTTCTCAGACGTAGTTGCATCCCGAAAGCCTCCTGCGGTCCCTTCCATAGCCATGAAGTAAACCGTGCATCATGGTCGGAGATAATAGAATAAGGTACTCCATGTAGCCACACAATCTCCCACACATAGAGGCTTCCCAAGCTCTCTACTGAACCCTACTCTTTGATCGGTAGGAAGTGGGCCGACTTGGTGAGTCGGTCAACAATCACCCAAATCAAGTCATGACCCCTGGAGGTACGTGGAATAACCATCATGAAGTCCATGGATATCCCATCCCACTTCCACTTTGGGACCTCTAAAGGTTGAATCAAGCCTGTTGATACCTGATGCTCTGCCTTCACTTGCTGGAAAGTGAGGCATCGTGAGACAAACTCCGCTACCACCTTCTTCATACCTGATCACCAATGCTGTCGTCGAAGGTCCCGGTACATATTCGCCACTCCTGGATGTACTGCTAGAGGGGACGTGTGGAACTACCTCAACACTTCCTCCTGAAGTGACACTGGCACCATAGTATGTCCTCTGAAGAGGATAACGTGCTCCCTACCTTTAGAAAATCCATCAGGTGCATGCCCTGTGGATATCTGAGCACGTTGTGTATCATAGTCAGCGTCCCCATGTTGTGCTTCCCTAACTCACTGAAGGAGTGGGGGAGTGAATGTAAGAGACTATAGAAAGGCTTCTCTATCTCTATCCACAAAGTATATTTGCAAAGTGGCTAGCTACTCTATCGCCTATCCTAACAGCTGTATACCATACCTCCAGCTGAGTGCATCTGCAACAACGTTCTCCTTCCCAGGAGTATAGACTATCTCTAAGTTGTAGTCCCGGAGGAACTCAAGCCATCGGTGTTGCCTCAGATTCAGGTCCTTCTGAGAGAAGATATACCTGAGACTCTTGTGATTAGAGTATGAGGTAAAACATTTTCCCATCAGATAGTGTCACCACATCTTCAAGGCGAAGACCACTGCTGCTAACTCCAGGTCATGGGTAGCGTAGTTATGATCATGTTGTCTCAACTGTCGAGAACCATACGCGATCACTGCTCGCTCTTGCATTAGGACACACCCAAGTCTGGTCCTTGATGCATCGTAGTAAACTACGTACCCTACGCCTTCCTCTGGAAGCATCAAGATGGGGGCACCAGTTAGCCTATGCCTCATCTTCTGAAAGATCTGTTGGCATATCTCCGACCATACGAAGGGTTTACCCTTCTTCGTCAAGGATGATAGTGTTCCTGCAACTCTAGAGAATTCTGGTATGAACCTCTGATAATATCCAGCCAAACCTAGGAAACTTTTTACCTCTGTCACACTCCTAGGTGGCTCCCAAGCAAGCATCGCCTCAATATTCACTGGATCCACTACAACTCTAGCCTCCAATATGACATGTCCCAATAAGTGAACCTATCAGATCCAGAACCAGTGCTTCGAGAGTTTATCATAAATCTGGTGCTCTCGGAGTGTGTCCAGTACTACCTGCAAATGGTAGACATGCACCTCCTCAGTAGTTAAGTAGATCAGAATTTCATCGATGAAGACTACGAAAAAGCGATCAAGGTATGGCTGGAAGATACTTTTCATGAGTCCCATGAACACTGCTGGAGCATTGGTTATTCCAAAAGGCATAACCAAGAACTCGTAGTGGCCGTAACGACACCTGAAGGCCATCTTCTGCACATCCTTGTCTTGAACTCTGAGTTGGTGATAGCCTGATCTGAGTTCTATCGTTGAGAACCACCGCGCTCCCTTCAGCTGATCAAAGAGATCGTCAATCCTCAGAAGTGGGTACATATTCTTCACAGTCACCTAATTTAGGAGATGGTAGTCAACATAGAGCCTCAAGCTCCCATCCGCCTTCTTGGCGTACAGAATTGGGGCTGCCCAGGGAGAAACACTAGGCTGGATGAATTCCTTCTCCTGCAAGTCATCTAGTTATACCCTTAGCTCACGAAGCTTAGTAGGAACCATCCAATAAGCTGGTGTAGATATCGGTGTCGTCCTGGGGTACAGGTCTATGTAGAATTCCAACTCTCTATGAGGAGGTAGTCCTGGAACATCGTTAGGGAAAACATCTGTGTACTGGTCCACCACTACAGGATAGCTCGGACTCTCCACATCTACTACTCTGAGGGTAAGGCAGGCCAACCGATGAGTGATCACCTACACCCTTCTTCGAGTAAGTCCATCCTATGCTGCAAAGGATCCCTTCTCACTAGTGAAGGTGAACCTTGTCCCATCTATTCGGACACACCGCACTTTGCGCCTAATACAGTCAATCTGAGCATGGACTGTAGATAACCAGTCCATACCCAAGATGATGTCGTAAGGCCTCGACACCACTACAAAGAGATCCCAGCTAAAGCTCTCGCCTCCTAGAGTAAGCTCGTACTGCCGGAACCAGTGCGTAATCATCGATTCTACTCCCATATGAGTCTCTAACCGTAAGGATCGAGCCAACGACTCCGTCGAACTCTTCAAGCTCCGAACGAGGGTAGTGGAAATGAAAGAGTGACTGGAACCCATGTCTATAATAACTATAGATATGGTGGAGTAAACACAGATCGTACATCGAATCATCTCCGGAGTTCCATGATCATAAGTCTCAGCTACCTGGAGCTGAGCTCTCCCTTGTCCACCTGCTCCCTATGGTCGGGATGGACCTCCTGGCAGTGGTGGCAGTAACACCTCGAATCATCGCCCACCACCTACTGCACGACTAGCTTCTCTGCCACGTCTGCCTGCTCCCTGCGGTCTGCCTTGATTGAATCTATGCCTCTACCTGGGAGGTCCCTCAACTGTCTGTTGATCATCAGTACGGTGGGTCGGACAGTCACGAACCATGTGGCGCTGCCCACCGCAAGAGTATCATTGCCCACTCTTGGCATGACTGGCTATGTCTCATGTGCCCCGCACAACTAAACCTGTGTCCTGAGGTCATTCACCAAACGTCCTGGTCTTCTTGGACCTCTGCAACATCTATCTACTTCCAGTTGTAGAAGACTCCGCTGCATGTCGACAAGTGATGGGTCTCGCTGCTGGTGACTGCTCAGCAAGGAAACTCTTCACTAGGAGGGCTCTCTCTAACACCCCTGCCTGTGTCGGGATACTGAGGGAGATCATCAAAGCTCTGATCTCTCACCTGATCCCCTGCTCGAAGGTCCGGGACCTGAAGAAAGGGTCTCGCACCATATATTTGGAGTAACATGAGAGGTCGGTGAACCTTGTTGAGTATTGTGCCACCACCATGCTACCCTACTGTAGATTTAGTAGCTCCTGTATCCGTACTGCATGTAGGGTGGCTGGGACAAACTCCGCCCAAAATAGGCTCTCAAAGTTTGCCCAGAGAAGTGTCGCCTCATCATGCACCTAGAGCATCAGGCTCCACCATCTACCAGTTTTTTCCTAAAGAAGACTCGCGGAAAGGATCACCATAAGGTCTGTTGGTGTCCCTACTAGTCTGAAGACTCTCACCACAGCCTCCAGCCAATCCTCAGCTGCCTGCGAGTCCATCTCACCCCTGAACCTGGGCGGCCTCTGGAGCTGGAACTCATGCAACGTGCTCAAGTGGCGTGCACTATCTGCTGCTAGGGCTGGTGGTATCGGTGGCCCAACAGGTAGGGGTACCGCCGGTGCCTCTACTGTGATGGGGCCCTGAACCGAGGCCTCGTCACTCAGTGGGCTATCATCTCGTACATCTCTTGGAACCCTGGATAGTTGTCTGTGTGGAGGTATCTTAAAAAGAAACAGGTGTGCCATAGTCAATAAGTTATACCTGGTGAGCTAACTCAAGATATCACAAAGAAAACTCTTGAAAACACACACACAATCAGTGTTTTCGTGCACTGAGTCAGAAATCAGAAGTCAGGGTCCTGGTGTATGGATACGTCAGCCGCCGCACCAACACTGGACTCCCTAAACTGAAAAGCACACTCAATACCCTTAACATTATTGCTTCATAGAAAAGAAAGATTAGAGTCCTAATTTCTGTGGTAGAACCGACTCGTCTGATACTAATTTGTCATGACCCATACCCCAGGGCCCGTGCTATGACTACCCCAAGCCCGCCTTCCATAGGCCAGGGGCTGACGACTATCACCAAAGGCGTAAATCCCTAAAACTGGGAAGGCATTACCTTAATAATCAGTAAACACGCACAATCAGAGTACAAACTGGAAGTAAACACTAAGTAAAAATTGTATACAAATGGAGTGCTGAAAAAGTAAAGGGGCCAGAAATACAAGCCCAACTATAAATTACAAGGAAACTGAAAAAAAAAGTACAACTAAAGAAAGGTAAACAGCTATTGGATCGTCCACCGGGAAGTCCTACCTGAAGGGTAGGTAAAAAAGGCCTCTACAGCACTCCACGTTCATTTGTCTCCTCCGAGTACCGTCACACCGTGTGGTCCACCTCCGGGTACCGTCCAGTCCTATCCACTCAGCCTCATTCAGCGTTATCTGTCATCTTCAACCAACACAACAAGGTGCAAGAAAAGCCCGTGCAGGGGTGAGTATAACGATACACAGTAGAGACCCTGATACCCTCAAGGTATCACAAAATCCAACAAGGATAAACCACAAAGTATGAAATCAACAGATAACCCCACTTAGGTATATGATCATACATATACCTAAGTTATCAAATAATCCATCTCAATCACGAGGAAACACAAGAGTTACTGACTCATCTCACACAGGTATACAACTTATGTAGAGAGATAGAAATGATCAGATATAGCCACTGAATCATCAGAGTTGTCGGACCAACACATGATCCAGGACCAACTATTCTGTCAAACCAACACATGATCCAGGAACAGAAGTCATAATTGTCGGACCAACACATGATCCAGAAACAGTCGTTAGAGCTGTCAGACCAACACATGATCCAAGAGCAGCTATTCTGTCAGACCAACACATGATCTAAGAACAATCGTTAGTACTGTCGAACCAACACATGATCCAAGAACAGTCATTAGAGCACAGCCATCCAGAGGGTTTCCACAAAGCACGCTTGATTCCAAGAGGTTCTACTCCTCAATCCAAGTGTCGACGCGTCAACTGCCACCAAGTCCCACGAAGAAGTATCTCAAAGGTTTGTCTCGTCATAAGGGTCTCAACACAATAGACGACATGTCAATCGGACGCCCAGTCTGTGAGTTATTATCTTTTTAGTCCCGAGGTCCCAGTTGGATTCGTGCACGATCCAAACTGACCGTATCTAAACATTACCCCGAGCTTCAGTGGGGTTAACTCAAAGGGACCCTTGTGCACCAAGAATACCCATGTCACAGACGGTTCGTCAAACGGTCGACTGGTGCCAAAGATATGGCCAAAGGAAGTAAAGGGTCGGTAATGGGCCTGGACCCGGTCCGACCCGGTCAGACCGACTCGGCCCAACCCCGACTGGGCCAACCCGGTCTGGGTCGACCCGGTCAGCCCGTTAGGTTCGGCCCAGTCTGCTGGGCCCGGCCCAGCGGACTACGAGGGTGCGGCTCGGCGACTCAGCCCGGGAGGCCGGGCCGGTTTGACAAGCGACACTGCGAGGGACGTCGCGGGTCGGCTCGAGAGGCCGATGGCCCGGAGGTCGGTGGGCAGGCTGGAGGGGTACAGGCAGGCCACGGGCTGGTGCGGGCTGCGCGTGGGCAGGCCGGCCGGGCGTCAGGCAGCGTGCTGGGAGGCCGGCTGGGCGTCGGGCACCGCACCGGGAGGTCAGCTGGGCACCGCACCGGGAGTCCAACTGGGCGCTGGGCAGTGCACCGGGAGGCCAGCTGGGTGCCGGGCAGCCCGCCGGGAGGCCGCGGGCAGGCGGCCTGGGCGCCGGGTAGGCCGCGGGAGCGCCGGGCAGGGCGCACGGGGCGCGGGCAGGCCACGAGCAGGCGCGCAGGGCGCCGGTAGGGCACTGGGAGGCCGGATGGGCGCTGGGCACCCCACCGAGAGGTCGGCTGGGCACCGGGCAACGCACTGGGAGGCCGTTTGGGCGTCGGGCACCGCACCAGGAGGCCAGCTGGGTGTCGGGCAACCCGCGGGCAGGCGGCCTGGGCACCGGGTAGGCCGCGGGAGCGCCGGGCAGGTTGCACGGGGCGCGGGCAGGCCACGAGCAAGCATGTAGGGCGCCGGTAGGCCGCGGGCAGATGGGCCGACGGCCAGTGGTGTTCGGCCGGGAACACCGGTTCGCGGAGACCGCGGGTAGCGCGACCTTTTTCGTTGCCTCCTTCGTCGCCTCATTGTCGCTTCGAAGAACACCACAAGAAAGAAGAATCAATGGATGATGTTGGGCCATGTTTGGTTGGCCCGCATCCTCCGTGTTTAGGGAGGTATAAATTGGCTCAACAAGATAAGCAGTTGATCAATAACACGTCTGCAACAATCCCTTTCTATCTGATGAAGAAGGTAAGAAAAGTTATAACATCATCAAGTAATAAACCCCCTACCTCGTTCGTTTTTTGTCGACGTTGGCGCAAGAAAGCGGATGTCGATTAGTTGAAGATGAACACATCCTACGTCGAAGGAAGCTCTGAGAAAGGAAGTCGAAGTCAAGGTTGTCATTCTTCGTTGGTGGAGCGTTCTTCTTGGAGGAAGCGTTCTTCATGGAGGAAGCATTCTTCTTCGGTGAGGCTTTCTCCCGGAGCTCCTCCCAATTCCCTAAAGCGAAGTCTTTCCCCAATTCTACCACGAAGGAAAAGAAATATCCAATAACAAAATAATTGATATGATTTAATTTTATGTTGAAACATAAAATTAATTGACAGCATTTAATTTTATGTTGACACATAAAATTAATTTTTAGCTTTAATTTTATGTTGACACATAAAATTAAATTGATAGCAATTAATCTTACATTGACACATAAAATTTAATTGAGAGAAATTAATTTTATGTTGACACATAAAATTAATTAAGAGCAATTAATTTTACGTCGACACATAAAATTAATTGAGGGGTTTGAGAGGTTTCCTCTCCCTCTCCATTAAATTGGGGTTAAGCCTCGTATGGTCCCCACGTCATAACCTCTCATGGGAGGTTATGCTCAGGTGGTCCCCACCACCATAACCTCCCAAGGGAGGTTAAGGTGTGGTGGTCCCACCTCCAACTCTCATGTGGAGGTTTTAACCACCCAATCTCCACATGGCGGTTAAAAAATAGAGTGAACTTACTTTATTTTATTACTTCAGACGAAAACCCAAAAACTAACTTTTATCCTTAACTCACTGCCGTCAAAGTGAAAGTTTTCTTAAGAGAATATCGGTGTTGTGAGTTCAACGATGCCCTCAGATTTTAGTTCCGAGAACCAGTTCAAAAGTTATAAAAACCCGCTCGTACGTTTACTGAACGTACCCGAACAAAAATTCAAAAATTGGTTCCAGGCACACCGGGCCTCGGAATCATGCTCCGTCAGTTTTCACAGACTCGTAAAAATCCCATGTATTAAAAAAAGTTCCATGGGATTTCTGTGTCTTTACAGAGGTGGAGGTTGCGGTCGCGGTGGCCAGTCACCAGGCTACCAGTGAGAGTAGGGTGGATCAACTCAGAGTAGTCAGGTAGGGTCACAGGGTCGTGGAGCTGGCCAGGATTTTTTAGTGGAGTAGAACCATTAGGAGTATGATCTCGGCCCCTCTATAGTTCTAGGTACGATCCTAGTTTCCTCGGTTTTATCTTCAGCTCTTTTTGAAATTGGTGCTACGCATAACTTTATATTTGTCCCTATTGTGGAGAGCCTTGGGCTCTGTATCTTTTCTTCTGCCGATGTTTTGACACTAGACACATCGTTAGGGACAAGAACATCTAGTGTACGTTAGTGCAAGGAGTTCCCTCTTGAGGTTGGTGGGTGTCACTTCCTTTGGGATCTCTATATCCTAGATATGATAGGCTATGATGTTATTCTCAGAATGGACTGGCTAGTTCCCTTCCAGGTAGTCATCGACTGTTATCGCTGTAGGGTGAGTTTCATATCACCAGAGGGTGGATCTTTTCTTCATAAGGGAGAGTGGGATGTCCAGGAAAGAAAAGTGGGTCCAGAGCATCATGGGTTGGGAGAAGTTACAGCCTAGATTGCTAGTATTTATCTGGATGACCAGGGGACTTCACAGTTAGACTTTCCTCTAGTGGTGGATTGTTTCAGACATGTCTTTCCAGAGGACTTTTCAGGTTT
The DNA here is from genome assembly GCA_963277665.1 of Viscum album. NCBI lineage: Eukaryota > Viridiplantae > Streptophyta > Magnoliopsida > Santalales > Viscaceae > Viscum > Viscum album. The sequence goes on from OY728127.1 coordinate 1,211,450,910, forward strand.
TCCTCCGGAGCGTGAGGTAGACTTTTCTATTGATCTTGTGCTAGGAGTGACATCGGTGTCCATTCCTCCTTATAGGATGGACACACCTGAGTTGCAGGAGCTCAAGAAGCAGTTAGAGGAGTTGTAGGCAAAGGGTTTAATCTGACCCATCACTTCTCCTTGGGGTTCACCTGTCCTATTTGCAAAGAAGGCAGACGGTACCCTCAGGATCTGTGTGGACTATCAGAAGTTGAACCAGTTGACAATCAAGAACTGATATCCCTTGCCTAGGATTGATGATCTCTTTGATCAGCTTCGAGGAGCCCAGGTGTTCTTGAAGATTTACTTGAGGTCCGATTATCATCAGTTGCACGTTAGACCATCAGATATACCTATTACAGCCTTCAGGAGCATGTATGGTCTATATGAATATTTGGTTATGTCGTTCGGTCTCACAAACGCACCGACGGTATTCATGGCACTGATGAACCGAGTGTTCCATCCATACTTGGATTCCTTCATGGTGGTCTTCGTGGACGATATCTTGGTGTACTCTCACACTCGACATGACCATGCTACCCATCTTGAGATCGTTTTGATTACACTGAGAGAGCATCAGTTATATGCTAAGCTCTCAAAATTTCACTTTTGGATGGATCAGATTCACTTCTTGGGTCATGTTATCTCAGAGACAGGAGTGTCAGTAGACCCAGAGAAAGTGAGAGTAGTAGTTTCCTAGGAGTAGCTGAAGAACGTATTTGAGTTGTGGAGTTTTCTAGGGCTTGATGGATACTATAAACATTTCATATAGGACTTTTCACACTTATTAGCGTCGCTGACAGGTCTGACTAAGAAGGGGGTGAAGTTATTATGGTCAGATTCTTGTGATTCAGCCTTTCAGGAGCTAAAAGGGAGGTTGAATTCAGCACCGATACTAGTCTTTATAGATCCGGGAAAGATCTATATTGTTTACTATGATGCATCAGGTATCGGTCTGGGAGATGTTCTTATGTAGGGAGATGGAGTCGTTGCATACGGGTCTTGACAGTTGAGGTCACACAAGATGAATTACCCGATGCACGATCTAGAGTTGGTAGTTATTTTTCATGCCTTACGTTGTTGGAGACATTATCTTCTGGAAGAACATTTTGTGGTTTTCACCAACCACAAGAGTCTCAAGTAAATCTTCACTCAACATGATCTGAATTTGAGACAGCACAGGTGGGTTGAGTACCTACAGTCCTTTGACTTTGAGCTTGCCTATATGCCTGGAAAATCCAACGCAGTGGCTGATGCATTAAGCAGGAGGACTCAGATACAGGTAGTTCAGGAGGCCAGTAGTGAGTGGAAGCTGATGGCCCTGTTCTCGAAGATGCATTTGGAGGTGCACGACAGAAAGGGGCAGACCTTTATTTCTTCTGTAGTTATTACCTCTACTCTTTTGGATCGAGTTTGAATGAGGCAACTATCAAATTCTGAAGGCCTGGTCCTAAGGGAGAGTGTGTCAGGTGAGGAATCTATTCCTGGATGGACCATAGGTGAGGATGAGATCTTACGTTTCTAGGGGTGTGTATTGGTGCCAACAGATCTACGCGAGGAGCTGATGCGGGATTTTTATTCCTCTATTTGGGCAGTTCATCCTGGTGTCATCAAGATGTATCGTGATCTACACCGTTAGTATTGGTGGCCAGGTATGAAGAGAGATGTTTCTGGTTTTTTTCATGAGGTGTTCAAATTGTCAACAGGTGAAGGCGGAGCATCAGCGACCAGCAGGGCTTTTACAGCAGTTGCCTATTCCCGAGTGGAGTTGGAGTGATGTCGCGATGGACTTCATGACTGGTTTTCCGAGGTCGCCTTGAGGGAATGATGTAGTTTGGGTTGTCATTGACAAACTTACAAAGGTTTCTCACTTCTTGCCGATCAAGGAAACCTTCAGTGTTGATGAGATGGGACGGTTGTACATCTGGGATATTATACATCTACATGAAGTTTCACACTTCATTGTTTCAGATAAGGATTCTCGTTTTACTTCTTGGGTCTGGTAGGGGCTTCAGAAGGCTTTAGGTACATAGGTACTTTTGAGTACGGCTTACCATCCCCAGACAGATGGCCAGTCTGAGCGTACGATTCAGGTGCTTGAGGATATGCTCCGAGCATGCATTCTGGATTTTTGAGGTTCTTGGGAGAATCATATACCTCTTGTAGATTTTGCCTACAATAATATTTTTCAAGAAACTATTCAGATGGAACCTTATGAGGCTTTGTACGGTAGGCCATGTCGATCACCTTTATGTTGGCTGGAGGCAGGAGAGGCAGATTTTTTGGGACCTCGTCTTGTTCAGGAGACCACAGAGCAGATAGAGTTGATTTGGAATAATATGGCTACTGCACAATCTCGACAGAAGTTTTATGCTGATCAACAGAGATGACCTTTGGAGTTCGAGGTTGGGGGTCAGTTTTTCCTGCATGTCACACCAAGGTTGGGACACAAGAGGATTAGGAGACAGGGTAAGCTTTCGCTGAGGTACATTGGGCCATTTGAGTTGTTGGAGAGGGTTAGTTCGGTTGCCTATCGGTTGTAGTTACCTCATAGGTACCGGGATATGCATGATGTTTTTCACGTCTCTCAGCTCTGATGTTACTTTTCAGACCCATCTCATGTCTTTCAACCTGAGGAGGTTGAGCTTGAAGTGGATGCGTCATTTAAGGAGCATCTTATCCGGATTGTGGATCACAGTACAAAGGTTCTCCATGGCTGGTATGTTCCCTTGGTACGAGTGCTATGGCAGCACAGGCGGGTGCAGGATGAGACTTTGGAGAGGGAGGCCAATGTACGATCACAGTGGCCGAAGCTGTTTGGGGTTTCTTCTTCTTCGAAACCTTGCTAGGGAAATTCAGGGATAAATTTTTTTAAGGGGTGAAGTTTGTAAGAACTCGAATATTCTTTTGTAGGTATGTTTTTCTTTTCTTTTTTGGAGTTTTTGAGAAAGGGGGAGTTTTTGGAAATTTTTGAAGTACACACTATGTACTTTGTGAGTACACACCATGTACTATGTTGCCGTAGGAGGCCATGTGATGGCCATGTCATGTCCACGCACACAGTTATGTGGGGTGATGTGGAGTCCGCCTAAAGTGGAGTACAGAAAAGGCAAGTACATGCCGTGTACTTCAAAAGCACACGCCGTGTACTTTCTTTTTTTCATTAAACGCATCGGGGTCACGTCTAACGGACAGAACTGACTTCTTCTAGGTCTGGTTCATCCGAGAGCGGGGGTATGACTATGGATCTTCGATGATCCCCCAAGCCTCTATCCGTCCTCTGAATCAAACATCGTTGGTTGTGTTGGAATCAGTTCAGTGATTTCTCTCTTCTGCTGGAGCCTCATTTCATGATTCCTCTTCTTTTCCAAGTTATCATGGGTTGAACGTTTTAGAAGTTTTTGTAGATCTTTGAAATTCTAAGGAGATTCATTCTTTGAGGTTTACTTATAGCGATCTCCTAACTCCGAGGTAGGTGGTTTGTGCCTTTTTGTAGGAATTCTTTGAGTTTTATATGCAAATTTTCCCAGTTCCCGTGAACAAGGTATTGCGCGTTTACCGTTTTAGCCCTATTATTTGTCTGATATGCTTGTATTCTTGATTAGATGATATTGTTTTTGAATAGGGTGAATTGTTTTGATTTGGATGTGTTGTCCATGCATGTTTTTCATGTTTAGACCTTTGGTTATAGTTGCCTGTTAGGCTACTGTTCATGCCTAGTATTGCAGGATGGTGTGGCTGTTGTTTTATTATGTTGTTGTGTTGTAGAATTCTAGCCAAGTAGTTCATGAGGTTTAGCTTGGTCGTTACACGCTACTACACTTGCTTGACTTACACAGGGCCATGAGAACCTGGTGTATATACCATAGGAAGAATTTATGTTGAGGGCTTATCCAAAGTGTCTTTATAATTATACGATGCGAACCACAGGGGGAATTGACATTGAGTGCTTCCCCAGAGTGTCTGTAGTTCCATGACATGGGCCACAGGGGGAATTGGCATTGAGTGCTTCCCCAGAGAACCTTTAGTATGATACCAGACTATAGGGGGATTTATGGTGAGTGCTTCCTCAAGAGTCTATACTTTAGATGAACCAGAGGGGTGAGACTGTGTGTGCTGCCTAGAGGGTTTCTTGTACTTGATAGGTAGGACCAGAGGGGATAGGCTGTGGGTACTTCCTAGAGGGTTACCTTTTGTGTTATCTGCTTTTCTGTTGCATGTTGTGTGGTGTTTTGAATGATTAAAATTGTGGATTGTTTACTACTTAGTGCTTTCATGTTTACTGGTTTCTGTACTTTTACCTTCCATATACTCACTGACTGTTAAGAACAAATATTATGGTGGTTGCCTACTGGGATTCGTCTCACACCCTATTTGGGCCATGCTTTTGGGCCCAAACAGATTATATTGTTGTAGGTATAGACAAGGGCAAGCGCCATTCTACTTCAGGTACTTGACTTGCTGTGGAGCTGGAGAGAATGAGACCAAGCTTAGGCTTGTGATGCTGAGGATCTGTTTATCTATTTCTTTTGTACTTTGGTTTAGTACTAGTTGTATTCATCATTGTGACTTGTTTGGTTGTTTTCCTAGACATATATATCATGCATCATTTTATATATGTGTTCTCCAGTTTATAATTTTAGTCTTCTGTTGTTACTGTTGTATGTTATTATTACTGCTTCTGCTCTTGTATGTATTTGTTTACTTTTGTTGCATACTCTACTAATGAGGGCATAGTTTCCCCACTATCAAACTCAAGGCTCTCACTGCTAGTAGGCAGCCTTTGGAGTTTGGGGAAATGTGCTTGAGGCCATGTGACCAACCGGGTATGGGGCGCCTCTGGGTGGCTTACAGAACCAGGACGTTACACATAGAAATTTTGCAATATGCATGATGTTTTCCAGGTGTCACAACTACAGTGGTACCACCCTGATCTGTCTCGTGTGATTGATGTGGATGAGGTTGACCTTGAGATGGATGCATCCTTTGAGAAGCATCTGATACGTGTGCTGAATCATAATGATAAAGTGTTGTACGGAAAGACTATGACGATAGTTAGTGTGTTATGGAAACATGTAAGTGTTCAAGAGGAAACTTGGGAATAGGAAGCAGACATGAGGACTCAATGGCCCAATCTTTTTGGCTCAGAATCTTAGTGAATCTCGGGAGGCAGCTCGAGGATGAGCTGTTATAAGGTGGGGAGATTGTAAGATATTGGCCTTTTCTGGAGTCATCTTTGGCACATTTTTTAGGTAATTTTGAGGTTTTTAAGTACCTTTTCTTTGGACTTGTGGATTGGGGTGCATTTGGGTGAGTTTTTAAGAAAAATTAACAAACAGAGGGTCATGCATAGTTTGCGCATGGTTTAACAAACTATGCACCTAAACCCAGGTAACTATGCGAAACTGGACAGAGAGGTATGCATGATTGGTGTACGGTTTACCCTAACTGTGCACCCCTTCCCGGGAAACCATGTGAACCTGGATAGAGAGGCCCTCAAAGTTGGTACACGATTTACCTTAACCATGCGCCCCTGCCTAGGAAACCATGCACGTGAGATTTAATTATCTAAAAATTAGTTTTTAAATCACTCAAACCCTTGAAACCCCTCTATTTTGACATAGTCTTGGTATTGACAAATTCTAGGCAATTCTAGTGCCTTCAGTAGGGATTCCAAGGCAATTTGAACACAGTTCTTTGAGATCTAAAGCCCGGATTAAATATCTGTTCTCTTCTTGGTAAGTGGATTTCATCCGGTTTCTTCTCCTGATCATTCCTCTATCTTTATTTGATATTTTCATGGAAGATCTCCTTTGTTACATAGATCTAAACCTATGAGTTGAGATCTAGATCTAGGATTGTAAATCTAGATCTATATTTTCAAGATCTAGATTTTCAAGATCTTGATGGTTTTGATCTTAATTTTGGGTTTAGGGATTTAGATCTGGATCTTGATCGACATCGTTGTTCCAATCGGATTTTGGGGATTTCTATTGGGATAACATCCATAAATAAACTAAGGTAGGTGTTCTAAATCAAACTCCCATAGTTGTGGATTCGATATTTTTATGTGAGGTTATTGATTTTCTAGCTTCCCTTGATAATTGATTTCCTAAATTGGAGTAATTAGGAATGTTAATTTGACTTATTAATTCTTTGGAGATATAAATGATTAATTGATGATTTAATCATGGAACAAATGGGGCTTCCAAATTAGATATTTGATTTGGATATTTTTTTATGGGTTGAGATATTGTAATTGAGATATTGAATTGGTTGTGTTAAGATAATTAATTGGGGGAAATTAATTATGAGATGATGTTTGTCTATGTAAGATAATTATTGGTGAATTAATTATGTGTTGTGATGTTGATTAAAGATAATTAATTGTGATAATTAATTATGATAAGTTGATATTTGATTTGGATAATTAATTTTGAATAATTAATTATGGAATAATATTTGTGTTGATTGATTGATTAATTGATGAATTAATTAATGGGTTATGTGCTTAGTTAATTGTTGGGTTAACTAATGGGATTTGATATGTTTAACTAATTTTTGGATGAGTAAAGGAATGATGTGGTTAATTATTATGAATTAATGAATGATTTAAATGATTGAGAATGTGGGTGCTAGACATGGTGTTCTAAACCGATTTAGAAGTTGGGACTTGGACATGGCATTCCTCCCCAATAGTTATCCAAGATTGTGGTGTGGGGTATTAGACATGGAAATCTACACAAAATGATATTTGGGGTGCTTGACATGGTGTTCAACACCGAATGATATTTGGGGTGCTTGACATGGAATTCAACACCAAATGAATGACAATAATGATTTATGATTTAAATGGGAGACATGTATTAAAACCGGGTCTAATGTGATGATTAAAGAATAAATGAAAATGTGATAACTATTTAATTATGCACTGTATTTATTGCTTCATATAATTGCATACACTGTCTTTTCACTAGACTTATTTTAGACATCGTTGGTGGTGGCCTACTGAGTCATACTCATACCCTATTCGGGCCTCCTGGTAGGCACCTGATTAGACTTTGTTGTTGCAGGATAGGATAAGGGCAAGGTCCTATGATAGGTTACTGTTTGGAAATGGAGCATGGGTGAGGGAACCGTATGTGGTTCGGGACTCGATTTGGAGTTGTTGTGTCTTTAATTTTAGTTTCATTGTAGACAGATGACACTTGCATTGTCATATCAAGTTTTCCCTTTTAGTTGAGTATTATATTTCATGTTTTGATTGTCATGTAAAATGGTATTTTTCTGGTTATTTATATGCTTATGCACTTGTTTATTGTCATTTGCTTATGTTGGTGTCTTATTATGATAAAAGAGGGTATAGTCTCCCCATGAAGGACTTACCAAACCCTCACTGCTAGTCGGAACCCTCTAGCATACAGGGAGGTGCGCTTGAAGGCATGTGACCAACCTGCTCGGGGTACCGTTTAGTAGAACCCGGGTTGGGACGTTACACAACTGCTGAAGTTAAAGTTCCTAATGATGTGGTGGAAGGTACTATAATCATTTCCTCAAACTTGGCCAATGCTTTATTTGATTCTGGATCATTGCATTCCATTATATCTTCCTAGTTTTCTCTAAAAAATAGATATTTCCAATTCTCCTTAATAAGAGAGTTGTTAGTCAAAACCCATAAGGGAAGTCTCATTGCAACAAAGATGTGTCACACAATCCCCATTATGGCATATAAATATGATTTATCTACTGATTTTATTATCATACCTATGGTCAACTTTTACATAATCCTTGGCATGGATTGGATTTCAAAATATGATGCGAAAATCTATTGCGAGAAGAAGGAAATTATGATTTGTGATGAATTTGTTGTGGCAATTATTGATGATATCTTGGTATACTCCAAAAGCTATGGAGATCATGAGAATCACTTGAGCAATATTCTAAAGACTCTTAGAAGAAATAAATTATATGGGAAGTTTAACAAGTGTGAATTTTGGCTTCATTCAATTTCTTTTCTTGGCCATATTGTCTCTAAGGATGGAATCTTAGTTGATCCTATGAAGACAAAGGCTATACAATAATGGCCTACTCCAATGAACATAACTGAGGTACGTAGTTTTATTGGTTTAGTGGGTTATTATTGGAGTTTCATTCTGAACTTCACCTATTTAGCCAACCTATTGACCAAGCTTACTCGTAAAGGGGTTAAGTTCATATGGACAAAAGAATGTGAAGAATGTTTTGAAAAATTTAAGAGGAGATTAGTGAATGATATGATCCTGACTCTACCATCGGTAAATGGTGGATTTTTGATCTATAATGATGCATCAAAGAAAGGACTTGGTTGTGTCCTAACGTAGAATGATAGAGTTATTACCTATGCATCAAGGTAGTTAAAAATTCATGAATAGAACTATCAAACTCATGATCTTGAGTTAGGATCTATAATATTTGCTCTGAAGATATGGATACATTATCTCTATGGTGAAATATGTGAGATATATATTGATCACAAGATCTTGAAATACATATTCTCACAAAAAGAACACAACATGAGGCAAGGGAGATGGATCGAGCTGCTTAAGGGTTATGATTGTTCCATACACTACCACCAAGTAAAGGAAAATAAGGTAGTTGATGCATTAGATAGGAAGGATCATGGAGTTCTAAACAAAATGAGAATTTACATGGATCATATGTACATGGATCTAGTGATGATGGATATAGGAATCGTCAAAGAAGGTGAAACATCATTACTTTTTCAATTGGTTTCCCAACCATATTTATTAGAAATAATTAAAACTTATCAGTTTGATAATGAGAATATTCAAAAGAAAATTAAAGGTTTGGATGATGGGAAGTTGGATAACTTCGTTTGTGAAGATGGAATTTTGAAATTTGGGAAGAGGCTATGTGTTCCCTCTATACCCGAGCTGGAAAGGGAGTTATTGGATGATTCCCATAGCTGGAATTTTTATATACACCCTGGTAGCACTAAAATGTATAGATATTTGAAGGAAAATTTCCAGTGGGACAACATGGAGTGGGAAATTTCTGATTATGTATCAAGATGTTTAGTCTGTCAACAAGTGAAGGTTGAACGAAAACATCCTAGAGGGGTCATACAACCTATACCTATTCCTACATGGAAATGGGATTACATCACCATGGATTTTTTCACTCGATCACCCAAAACTCCAAGAAAGAATGATGCAATATGGGTAATTGTTGATCGACTTACAAAATCTGTGCATTTCCTCACTATAAGAGAGGATTTTCCATTAGATTACCTTGCACGACTCTATATCAATGAAGTTGTGAGACTTCATAGAGAACCACTCTCAATTTTGTTTGATCATGATTCATGATTCACATCAAAATTCTCAAAAAGTATTTAAAAATATTTGGATACTGAACTTCATTTGAGTACTTCTTATCACCCTCAAACTGATGGGAAATTAGAAAGAATGATACAAGCATTAAAAGACATGTTAAGATCATGTTCACTTGACTTTCAAGGTATGTGGGATCATTATTTACCTTTGGTGGAGTTTTCCTACAAAAATAGTTTCCATTCTAGTATTCAAATGGCCTCATGTGAAACATTGTACGGAAATAGATGTCGTACACCAACATGTTGGGTTGAAGTTGGGGAGAGGAAGCTTGTGGGCATAGAGCTTGTGGAGGAAACAACAGCAAAGGTAAAGACTATTTAAACCCATACCAAAGTAGCCCAAATCAAGCAAAAGAGTTATGTTGATAATCAAAGGATTTGGAATTTCAAGTAGGAGATCGTGTTTTCTTAAAAGTGTCTCCATGGAAGGGTGTTATAAGATTTGGAAAAAAAAGGAAACTGAGCCCTATGTACATTGGCCCTTTTGAAATTATAGAGAGAATTGGAGCTATGGCTTATTGTTTGGAAATGTTGCCTAGACTTTCTAAGGTACATAATGTGTTCCGTGTCTTATTATTGAGAAAGTACATGCCAGACCCAACGCATGTCCTCACTTATGAAGGTATTGAATTGGAACCTGACTTATCTTACTGTAAAGAGCCTATTCGGATTCTGGACACTAAAGAATAGGTGTTGAGGAATCGGACAACTCGACTGGTAAAGGTACTTTGGAAAATCATAAAATTGAATAGGCAACGTGGGAGCCTGAGGAACTTATGATGAAGACCAACCCAAATATTTTTATGAGTTAACATTCTGGTAATTCTGAGGATGAAATTTTGTAAGGGGGAAGAATGTAACACCCCAAGGTTTTACAAATAAATTTATTATAATGCATTCAACACTAAGTTTATGCGAAGCACACACTTTGATATTTATAGGATATAATTATAACCTGGTAGTTATATATAATTTTTCCACATCTGTGATTTGAATTTTGAAAAACTGACAAACACGATTGCGATCAGTAAGATATTTAGAGTCTGATAGGATCAACTTACATTTTTTGTGAATAGTAACTTACCTTTATGAATAGTGACTTACCCTTATGAATAGTAATATGACCAATGGAATAGTAACATCACCTAAGAAAGTATAAATAAAATTGTTGTTCTGCCATTTCTATTTTGATTTTAGTTTTTTCTTACAAATATAACGAATTTGATAAATTGATTTTTCAGGTAAAAATTGTACATTTCAGAGAGATTTAAATTATTATATCAAACTAAGGTTTTATTAATGTTTATTATAATTAAATGGTATTATCAAAACACTATTCTTTAATTAAAAATGATAAAATAATTTTTTTTTTAAGTGTCGAAAATTTTACTATTCATTTTACTATGCATTTATGTCCGCTATTATTTTTAATAAATAAATATTTTCATAGATAAAGTTAAAATTTTCAGATTTAGAGAATTATTATGATAAAATAAATGTCACTTTTGAATTCATAATGTCGATATTAGGTTACACTGAATTTATGAGAATTTTATAAAATACTTTAGTTTTTTGTGAATAGTAAATATATAGTTTTGAGTTTTTGGTATGTTTAATGACATCATAATGATGTAATAATTAATATAAAATTCTGGTATACTTGTGTACATTAAAATATGATATTAGGTTTCCCAAGTGTCCAATACCATGGGAAAATATCATGGGCAAGCCCATGGTTTTTCATATACCACTGCTAAGGTGTCCGCAAAAATTAATAAAAAATTCTCTCACTTTTGCTATAAATACCCACACATTTATTTCATTCCTTTCATTCCAAGTTCACCATCCTCAAAGATATGGTAGTTTTACCTCCCTAGAAGTGCTCCAAATGTGTCTTCAATCCCCCCCAAGGTCCCAACCTTCAAGTTTTGGGAGTTACTCTACAAGGTAAGGGAATCTACCACCCTTCTCTTTTTCAAACACTCCTTTTATGTTATTCCTTTTTAATTTCCATTGGATTATGTTGGGATATGTCATTAAATATACCCCTTACTGTCCAAATTATTTAAAAATGATTATATACCCCTTTTTCTCTCATCAATTTATTTTATGAATTTTTAAGTAACGTCGTTAGGCTGCCGAATTTTCATAAGGGATTTCTCAACTTCTCTTTTTCTTTCAAGTTCCTTTATTTTATTTTTCTCTACCCAAATCCCATAATATAAAAGTTATGATAACTCTAGTACCTTACACATACTGTAATTTTTTTTATGATAATTTAATAATTCATCATCTCTCATTTCCCCTCCTTTTATACAAAAAAATGAAAACATTGTCTGAGATGTGTTAATTTATCGCATTCAAGGACGACGAGTTTTCAATTTCTATTATCGTCTTCAAGGATAGTCATGAAACCATTTTTATGGTTGAAATAGATCATAATATATTTATTTTATCTTATTAAATGTTCTATAACCAGTATATATACATAATATTAATTCATACGACAAACTAGTTTGTCACAATCAAAATATCGCCAAAATAATCTAAATGGTTATCACTAATGTTCTATCTAATAAATCATCCTTGTACCACGTAAAAAATTATATATATAACCATTTAAACTTATATATATTTATTAATTATATATAAGTTCAATTATGGAGAATTATATCCATTCCACATGAACTCCATTACTTATAATCAAGTGAACCAATCATGAAATGAAGGAAATGAACACTCCAGAACGACAGAATTCAATCTTATAACTTATCAATAAGGACATAAATGAACTTAATAAAACTATAATGAATAAAATATATGTATATAATGTTATTAATTACTTAATTAATGGATTTAATTTGATTATCCAGGACATTAAGGTTAAGTGCAAAATACATTCGAACATGAGGTAAGAATTTTCTACCCGAACCTCTATTTTCATTCGGGTTACTCTTATCCTCTACATACCTCAATAAAATTATTATTTATTCTTATTTAATCCTCATAAATTATGTGTGAATGTTCTATATATGTTTACCAACCATAATCCTTCTTTATTTTATGGGGAGTTACATGTTTTAAAAGGATCTTTCAAAAAATCTTCCTGAAATGCAAGCTCATTTCAAGGGAACTTCTAAAATTCTTACCTATGTTCAAGTACACTCTATAATCTGCTTTTAGCCAACATTATTTTTCTAAAATAACTCAATTTATTATGAGAAAACTATATTACTTAACTTCTAGTTTTATACAAATATTTTTCCAAAAGAACTCTTCTTTTCAAAGTAAAAGAGTATTTATCTCAATAATTACTCTATGATTTTATAAGAGTAATTTTATCTATTTCAACGCTCTTGTTGAATTGTATGTATAATTGGGACTAATATTTTATGATATAATCTACCATATTTTATTGAATGGTTTATGATTAGTCTGACTATGGATGTTCTATCTTCAAACCATTCACTATATTACTCCAAATTGTTAGTATTTATGTTTGGGGAAAGTTATTTACATTTCACATGTTAGTTTCAATATGAATGTATATATTTTTTAAGTTTATCTCTATTAATATTAGTAATTAATTGAACTTATTAAGTGAAGGTTGGGTCCTTATATAGCCCCTCGATGCATCAGTAGGACTCATGAGACAAAACAGATATGGACTTGGATGAGGCCTTGCCCATTTTCAGATATGGTTTTGGCTAAGGCCTTAATCATTTTTAGATGTCTTGGTTGAGGCCTTGATAGTATATTTCAGAATGTCTGACATTATGCATTTCTCTCATTACAAAACAATTAATTGATATTCTACGTGGTTATTTGACTAATTGAATACCCATGATTATGCTTTATTATGGAATTATTTATTAATACCTTATTCATGCCATATTATGTTCAAGTATATTTTTAAAGGAATTTGTTTTTAGTTATTCACCATATATAATGTTTATGTTTATGATATCTTCTTCTATATTTATTACCCTTACTAAGCATCTGATCTCACCCATTTCTTATGTTTTATTTTCCTAGGATGTGAAGAAGTAAATTATGAATGACCTGTAGGGGTAACCTGGGAGTTATGGATGTTTTGAAAGGAATTTCCATATTGTATTTCATTTAAAGTTGTAATATTGAATTTATGTGTGTATCTAGTTTTCCAAAACTATTAAACTAATTCATTACTTTAGGAAAAGACTTTCTTGTAATCATTCCAATGTAATGAAATAAGGCACTGGCTCTAGGCAACTAGGTTCATGTCTTTACATTGAGTCATATCGGCCACACCACGTGTCATCTTGAGTTGTAGTTGATTCATAAACATAAAAAAATGACTTATGTATCATTTTCCTAAATTATCAAAAGAATCTAAATATGTTTTCTTGGTTTTCAGTATATCACTTCTTCTTTTTACTAAAATTAATGTCAATTTTAAATAAAAAGACACACTTGGAGTTATACCGATCACACTGTGCATCATATTTAGGTGAGGTTGATTCCTACACTTCAAAAATAACTTATATATAATTTTAATAAAGTATCAAAATAATATGAACATGTTTTCTCATTTTTTTAGTATGTCACTTGTTCTTTTTACTAAAATTAATGTCAATTTTATATAAATAGACACACTTGGAATTATACTGTTCACATTATGCATCATATTAAGGTGTGTTTGATTTTTACATGTCAAAAATGACTTGTGGATTTTTTTCCAAAAGTATCAAAATAATATGAATGTGTTTTCATGGTTTTGAGTATGCCGCTTGTGTTTTTAATTAAAATGTCATTTGAAACTGGAAACAGTCACTTTGATTCATATTGGTCATATCGTGTGTCTATTTTATGTGAGACTACTTTCTACACATAAAAATGACTTATAAATCATTTTCCTAAATTATCAAGAGAGCGTGTTTTCTTGGTTTTCAGTGAGTGACACATTTTGAACTAAAATGTCAATTTTAAACTGATAATGAAAATTTTGAGCCATATCAAACACACTGTGTGTCGGATCGAGGTTAGGTTGATTCCTACATGTCAAAAATTACTTATAGATCATTGTACTAAAGTATCAAAAGAATCAAAATGCATTTTCTTGGTTTTTAGTATGTCACTTGTTCTTTTTACTAAAATTGATTTCAATTTTAAATAAAAAGACACACGTAGAGTAATACCAATCATGTCATGTGTCGAATTGAGGTGGGGATGATTTATACATATTAAAATTAACTTATTAATAATTTTCCTAAAGTATTAAACTAATCTAAATGTGTTTCCTCAATTTTCAATATGTCACTTGTTCTTTTTACTAAAAAGTCATTTGAAACCAGAAACACGCACTTTGAGTCATATCGGTCACATCATGTGTCGGTTTGATGTGAGACTATTTCCCACACATCACAACTAGATTATGAATATTTTTCCTAAATTATTAAGACAATTAGAGTGTGTTTGGTTGGTTTTCGATGAGTGATGCATGTTTTGAACTAAAATGACAATTTTAAACTCATAACGAATACTTTGAGTCATATTGGTCGCACCATGCATCCGATTAGTTTTTAGTTGATTCTTACTCATTAAAAATGACTTATGGATCATTTTCCTAAAGTATAAAAACAATCTAAAGGCATTTGATCAGTTTTAAGTATGTCACTTGTTCTTTTTACTAAAATTAATATCAATTTTAAATAAAAATACACAATTTGAGTCATACCGATCACACTGTGAATTGGATTGAGGTGCATTTTATTCCCACATGTCACAAATGACTTATGGATCATTTTACTAAAGTATCATAATAATACAAATGAATTTTCTCAATTTTTAGTATGTCACTTGTTCGTTTTACTAAAATTAATGTCAATTTTAAATAAAAAGACACACATGGTGTCATATTGGTCACAACGTGCATCAGATTGATGTGCGGTTGATTACTACACATCACAAATGACTTTTGTATCATTTTCCTAAAGTATCAAAATAATACAAATGTGTTTTCTAGATTTTGAGTATGTCACTTGTTATTTTTACTAAAATTAATATCAATTTTAAATAAAAAGGCATACTTGGAGTCATATTTATCACACCGTGCATCGGATTGAGGTTTAGTTTATTTCTACACATCAAAAATGAATTATAGATCATTTTTATAAAGTATCAAAACAATATGAATGTGTTTTCTCAGTTTTGAGTATGTTAGTTTTCTTTTTTACTAAAATTAATATCAATTTTAAATAAAAAAAGATGCACCTTGAGTCATAACGGTCACATTATGTGTCAGATTGAGGTGTGGTCGATTCCTATATATACTAAATGACTTATGGATCACTATATTAAAGTATAAAAATAATATTAACTACCAATTTTACCATAATTTCCATTGTATTTATTTGTCGAACTGCCAACACTACATATTTAATTGATGTTATTAGCTGAAAAACCTTCCTATGCTCTTTTGGTTTTCAATAACGAGAAATTTTTTTCATCTAAGAACATAGACTCAATATGCAATGTTGGTATTTCTACAAATAAAGGTAATGGAAAGTGTGGTAACATTGGAAAAAAGCAACATGTTATCTCTTTTGTGGCTTTTTTAAAATAGTTGAAAGTAAATTATGACTTCCCAAAATATCTATAAAGAAAACTAAATGACTATTAGATAAAAATGATAAGGAAATTAACTTATAAATAGTAGATAAAATGATGAGAAATTTAATTAAATAAGTAGTAGTAATTCACCTTTTTATGATGGTTGTATACATTCTTGACACATTCAATTGTCATTATCTTACTTGCTGCCTCGAAATCCAATCTCTCATGTGTATGAGAAGCTTAAAACAAATCATCCCAAATAAAACAAAATAATCCACCTGTATAAGAAGACAATTATTATGTGAGTAATACTAAAAGAAATAAATTAAATATGAATATGAAACAATCCATTACTTCTATGGAATTCACATCTTCATGATATATGTGTACATTCTGCCATCGGGTATGTTGCCCATTCATTTCTAAACATATTTATATAATCTTGTGAATACAATAATTTTTTACAGTCATAGTAGTAGTGGAAAAATATAAATACACAAAGTATTAATAAATATTTTAAATGAAATAGTAATTTTCTTCGAAAATACCTCTTCGGGGATGCTAGTTTGTTGATGGAATATGATCTCCCTCATAAATTTAAAAACATAATAACCACAATATTTTCTATTTGTTTATTTTATACACTGCAGAAACATTGATAAAAATAAGTAATTTTTTTTTATATGTGTTTGGATAGTAAAATATTATTATATATATCCTAATACATCTCTAGTTATAAAACTTGTCAGGCTCCTTATGTGCATGGAATATCCTCATACCATGATTTTCATGATATTTAAACATCGCCCTATCATAATATAATTCTCATTAAAACACAATATAAAATATATTTGAATTTTAGTTCTAAAATGTTGGATTTAGTGTATTAAAAATTGAAAAGCATCACCATGTGTGGTCGGTTTGTTGGGTATCCATATAGTGAATCTAGGAAATAAATATTTGGAGTATCTAAATTGACTGCAATGATCATCTAATGTTTCCTAAAAACACAAAAATGAATAATTAATGAAAGAAATGAAAATATATTTGATATGACTAAATTGTATAGTTTTACCCCCTGCATCATTGGTATTAAGAAGAGTATTTCATCCATAAGTTTTCTTTCAAACAATTTGGCTAGTTTTGCCACTATTTCATCATTTTTTTATTCTATTTATTTTTGTTCTATAGAAGTGAAGTGATGGATAATGAGTCCAAATTTATGTTCATGGGGTAATCCCTTCAATCGGTACTTGTATATTCACCTGCAAAAAATATGAAATGTATTTAGTCATAATTAACATAGTATATTAGATATTGGAAAAAATCATGAAAACATACCTCATTTATACATTTAAAACTAATACACTTATCCATTAATGCTTGAGGATTTCATTTACACTCTCAAAATAAATGCATTCTGTAATGGCCTCTCTAGAAATTTTTTCTTCAAAATCAACTATGTAATTACTACCACTTTGTAACATTGTATTTTCATGAACCTTTTATGTTAATAAATGTAGATATTGAATAGGAGGGGTAACAGTTCTTTCTGAAGATCTTTTTGATCGGTTAGTTGATCCTTTAGATGGTTTTGATTCGACCTTTCATTTCACCCCCTTTCTTTTGTCTTTTTGTAATAACATTCATCGATTTAGACCTTTTTTCATTGATTGTTAAATTTTTAACATAAAAAATAAATTTAAAATGAATACCTCCTTATCAAAAAAATTTTTATAAGATCTAATGGTCATTATATGAATGTTCCAACATCTTGGTTGACTGTATGAATATATGCATCATTAAGTGGAACAAATATCTTGGCACTCGGCTCATGAGCTACGCTAATCGCCACTCTCACATGACCTATTGGATGTTGTCTGTTGTGTAGAGTGTCTTCTTGGATATTGAACATGGTATCCCTCACAACAAGGTGATGGGTGGAATTTGATAGATATAAATCACATTCATTTTCACCCTATATAATATCAGTACAGGAAATGTATTAGTGTTTGACTAATTCAAATTTCACAAAAAAAATTATGAGAATATTGATTAACTCATCTAAGACATCTCTTTGAGGGGAATAGATCACCTCAAAGCTAGTGGGTTGGGGGATGGATCTTTATGCAATGTTTGTTCTTGAGTTGTTTCTTCTCTTTGCTTTCCCCCATAACATTATCTAGAAACTTAGACTGCCAATAATTTTTTTTAAGGGAATCTAATCTTACTTTCATCTCTTCCATTTCTTTTTATTATCCTTCTATTGTTTTCTTTTCTCAAAATATGTTTGGGGTTTCACCCCAAAACCCGCACCTCTGATGTGACCATATTGTTTTGGCTGCTTCAAGTCCACCAATGGTAGGTGTTCATCTGGTACAGGTGTTAATGATTCATGTGTCTAGTCAAATATAAAATATAGAAAAATAAGTAAACATTGTTATGTAATATCGATTTAAATCAAAACAAATTTTTGTTATGTCATACTTACACATGTTTCCCACACTTTTTGTGTGTTTTCATCTATTAGTATCTCATATTTATTTACACATGCCACCTTCCATATCACATTAATTAGGATAGAGGTGGATTTGGATTTGGATTCATAAATATGCATATAAACAGAGGAATATAATTATGTTGTTGTTTCACATCACATAAAATTATTACAGTAGATTTAAAATATGTACCATTTTTTTTTCAAGTGAAGCATACCCCATCATTGCTTTACAGTAGGGGTATGTTGGTTTTTCTGCCCATTCCTTATTTTTAGCACTCATTTGATGTTTCATATATAAAAAATCCCAATCAAAGTGATGAATACATGTATTTTCAAATAATTTATTATCAAACACAATGTACTTGAAAATATATCTGTACATGATGGCCAATAAGTGCATCCCACATTGCTTGGCTTATCAGGTATGCATACATTTGTGGTGGGTGAGATTTTATTTTCCCTTCAGGATCTTTAAGATGAAATGTCATTAGAATTATGTGAAATCCTATATGAATCCTTCCAACATGCATTAATACATATTTCTTATGGGATTCATTTACTATAAATGAACTTTTCAATGGATGATAAAGAGTAATTCAATGTTTCATTATTTTAGTTTGTGGTAAAATAAAGACAGGATATCATAATGTTACCGTAATCTCTTCCCAAATCAATATATTAAGCATGGTTACAACATGTTCCCACGAATCTACATCAATTGGAATGCATTGTTGAGTGATGAACCCAATGTAACTAATAAACATGACCATACTCTAGTTAATAGGCTAGTTGTGTGCATTCTACCTGACTTTGAATTTTATGTCTTTGCTTTTCACCTTAATAATTTTTTTAACACCATCACGCTATGACACTCATGTCTTTTCTACAGCATCGTTTCTTCACCATATATTATTTCCTCAAATTCAAAATCATCAATATTTTTTTCCTATGGATTGGTATCATTGGCGTGTGCATAAGTTCTTTGTTCCTCTACATTGAGAGCAACAATAGGTTGAGAAACTTGTTTTTCCTTAGGATTGGGAGCATTAGCACGTACAGAATTCATTATTTGTAGAACTGGTTTAAAATTTAATTTATATTACATAAATGTAGCAGTAAAAAAATAATAACATGAGGTGACACAATGTATATTACGAAAAATATATAACATGATTATTGAAATCTATTTTTTAAAAGGTTGAAGGGATTTGACCCCTCTATCAAGTATCCAAATCCCTTCATTATGGTCTCTTCTAACATACAAAACTCTATCTATATTGGAACTGTTGTGAAATGATTATGATGTCTCAATTAAAGGGTCATCCTTTGTTAAATTTTCATCATATTCTTCAGTGGTTTTGGTCGATAACAGAACAATTCACTACTGGAAAATGGACCTACACCCATGGTTCAAAACCGTGGGTATAGCCCCCAAAACTGTGGGTATAGGCTATACCCACGATTTTGGGAACCGTGGGAAACCAAGTCATTGGTATAGATCTAAGCTATACTGATGGTTTGAAAATTCTATACCCATGGTTTCAAAACCGTGGGTATAGGTATTTACCACCATATCATAACCCTATACCCACAGTTTTAAAACTGTGGGTATAGGTTTTAAAAAATAGGTGATCACGGGTTTCGATCCCGCGACCTATTCGTCACAAACTCCGCACCTAACCACTACCCCAACATTGCTTGTGTGTGTATATATATACATAAATATATTTATATAAACTATGGATATAGAGAGTAAATCTCTGGGTATAGGTGTTACCACCAAAAAAAATTCATTCCCACAGGAAAAAAAATCCTGCGCTCACAAGGGAAATTTATACCCACGGTTTTTCAAAACCGTGGGTATAGGTTTTTAGCCCAGACTTATCACCACGGTTTTGGTAAAACTATGGGTATAGGTCTTAAACTAAACCCTATACCCATGGTTTTGATAAATCGTGGGTATAGGTTCTGAACAAATCCCTATACCCACAGTTTTGGGAAAATCGTGGGTATAGGGCCATTTTATAGTAGTGATTGACTACTTTTTATTTGTGGGATTTGGAATATAAAATACTTGTACTACATGTAATTCCATTATAAATGGTTCATCTTTTTAACAACACTCATGTTATCAACCCAATTTCATTGAAAAATCATCACTTGGAATGTTGTATAATCCAACTCCCATATTTGTTTGATGATACCAAAGTATGACATATTCACATAAATTGGATTTATGTTCTTATTACTAGAAACATGCATCACTTTAACCATAAGTGTAACTGCACTATTTTTTATGGTACTACATTCATCATGTTAATTTATATAGAATGTATAACCATTAATTACATAACCATTGTAATATAATACATACACACTTGGTCCTCTGGCTAGTCATCAAAGTCATTCTAAAATTTAATCCAAATTTTCATCTAACTCCCATCCTATAAACTATATATTATGTGTATTTGATATCCATCTTTCGGCCCTTGATGGATTCAAATTCCTAATAATTTATTTATGGGTTTCAATATATGGGGAAACCTTTAAACTGTTATGCAGAATGTGAAGGTGGGCCTACTCCTGATCTGTAATATTGATTTTGAAAACATCTCTTCTAGAAATTCCTTTACCCACAAGCCACCTAGTATGATGAGATTTTGGTAGACCAATGATTCCCACATTAGATTGGTAGTCGGTGCAGAATTCAATGGATTCCTCAAAAATATATCACTTTGCAATAAACACCCATGAACGACTTTGATTTTAGATATACCCTTTCAAAATATTCATATACCATTCAATGGGGTATATCCATCTATAATGTACATGACCACATAGTTGAATCACTCTCACCAAGTGAACCATTAATTGAACCATCATATCAAAAAATTCTAGTGGGAAGAACATTTCTGATTCACATAATATGACAGAAATTTCCTTTTCCATAGTTGGAAATTTATTTGGGTCAATAACTTTTCTGAATATAGCTTTGAAAAAAGAAACAGATATTGGTTAATTTATGATGGAAATTATTGGGAAAAATGCAACATAAAGCTATAAGAATTAGATCTTTCATCAAAACATGAAAGTCATGTGATTTCAGATCCTTTAACATTAAATCAGTCATTGACATGATATTATTGATATTTTATGAATACCCCTTTAGAACTTTTACATCATTCAAGAAGTTGCAAAACTGATATCTCCCCTATTTGGAAAGAGTGTAAGTAGCTGGAGGAAGAAAAATTCATTTTTCACCCTTCACTGGCTCCAACTCTTCTTGTATTCCCATGTCAATCATGTCCAACCTAGCCTTAATTCCATCATTTGTTTTGTCAGGTGAATTTAGTAATGTTTCAATGACACCATCACATATTTTTTTCATCATGCATAACATCAAGAAAATGTATGACGTACAGAAAATTACAGTATGTTAATTAAAAAAAATGGATCTATTTTTCTAACCAGTTTTTGTAAGGTTTTTCAAAAAAGGTTTACCAAAAACAATGTCCATTTATTTTACTTTCTCAAATAGTTTATCATCTGTTTGTGAAGATAGTGTTGTATGTTCTTCTGAACTTCTATCGAATGATGTCGTCCAAGATCAGTACTTATGTCGTCGGGGTAGAAATTTGTGATTTCCTAGAAACACAGTCTTTGATAAATGTTTCAACATAATTGATTGTGTACCTTGTTCGTAAATGGGACACTCTTGAGTTCCTTTAATGTATCCTAAAAAATTTTCATTAGCAGGAAATTCATTTATCATCCTATACAACATAACTCTCAATGTAAAATATTTATTTCTGTAATCATCGTACAATAGAACACTTGAATCCCAAAATAATTTTAAATCTTTAATCAATAGAGCCAAATAAACATCAATATCATTACCATATTGTTTTGGTCCTAATATGAGCATAGATAACATAATGTATTTTCATTTCATGCATAACCACAGTGGAAATTTATAATTTACCAACATACCCATCCATGTACTCTGAGTGTTGCTTTGAAAACCAAAATGATTCACTCCATCTATAGATAACATGAGACGAAGGTTTCTCGGATCATTTCCAAATTCAGAATACTCATGATCAATTCTCTTCTACTGAGGAGAGTCTATTGGGTGATGGAGTTTCTCATCTTTATTTCTTGTATCTGCATGCCACTTCAATTGTCTTACAATCTCCTCACTTTTATATAGGTGCCTAAAACTTGGAATGATTAGAAAGTACCATAAAACTTTTGTAGGACCCAATTCATCTTTTATGTATCGAGAAGCACCACACTTTGGTCATTCTTTAAGTGATTTGTGGTCCTTACGAAATAGTATGAAGTCATTTGGACTGGCATGTATTCTTTTAGAGATCATACCCATCGAACACAGAATTTTTTTAGCATCATATATTCACCAAGGGAGCTCATTATCTTCTGGGGCCATATTATTCAAGAGAGAAAGTAGTTCAGTAAAACTGGAATCACTCCATCTATTGTCAGCTTTTAATTTATACAGCTTTAGTATGGATGAAAATGTTGTATATTTAGTGTAACCAACATATAATGGTGTCTCTGCACAACTCTTTAACTTCTCAAAAAAATTTGTACAATCATGAAGTTCAACTTAAATTGTCATTTTCATTTCCTCAATACGATCTTCATCATCATTAACACCTATAATCACATCCTCGATACAGTATTCTTTATTGTCCACACTTGTAATCATATCATATGATCATATTATCCTAGTCACTAGCTACATTCGCTTTTTCCTCATGTTGATTCCAATATTTATAACTTCAATCTAGTCTGTGATAAATCAAGTGTTCTTACAACTCCTCTGGACTAATTGGTCTTGAATAACAATAGCCTAAACTCGAACAAAGGATTTGAGAAGGGTCATATACATGATCTTATGAAAACTTGATGAACACTTTCACCCAATATTCATACTCTTTTGTCATATGATTTACATTCATACATTCTCTGTTCATATCCATCTAATTTGATTTGATAACATTAATATTTACCAAAAAAATACACAAAAAGAGTCCTTTAAAATAAAGGGGAACCCCACATTTGAATTTTTTAAATAATTTCACAATGCTTTGAAGAAAATGGGTAATTTAATTTAAGAAAATAATTACTCCATTGACATTAGGTGTTATCCTCTGAATTCATCCAGAAGAGATGGAGGATGAGTCTCAAGCAACAAAATAAAATAATAATTTTTTAGGATATGAAGTTGATGAGGATGATAGTTATTATTTCATTTTATTGTGTGATACTCATCCCCTTAGAAGCTAACACCAAATCAGAGAGAAGATTTAGTTGTGGAGGACTCTCCTAATTTAAACCATGCAGGTGATGTTTAATGAAAAGTAGGTTTAGGAGTTGAAATGGGGTTAAACATTAATTCACATTTTTCGGGAGTGAGGTCGTGATGGATATCCTATGGGTTGGATAAAGTTAACAACATTCCTTTTTCATGGTGTTATTATCAATCTATATTATGTAGGAGGTGGGATTCAATGTATCTAGGAGGTCTCTGAAAGTTAATATGGTCATATAAATATAGATAGCATCCTTTATGAGTAAATCATGGTCTATCGATGCAATTATAAAAAGAAATTGAATAAGTCCCCCCTTAGATACATTTTTGAACAAGAAATCCAAAAAAACAAAGCTATTTTTTAAACTCATTCAACACTCAATTAAAATCATACATCCAACTTCTATCCGTTATGATTTAAACATAAAATATTGCATATAATAAAAGAACTCTTAATTAGACAAATGAATTTGTTAAAAAAATCATATTACAAAATTATAAAAATATAAAAGTATAATTTATAGAAATAAATTTTATGAAAATATAAAAGTATTAAACTATTGATAAATTGAAAAAAAAAAGTATTCATATATAAAAGTATAATTTAAAAAATGTATATATATTTATATAAGTATATAAAATTATAGACATATATATAAGTATAAATTTATATATAATTTATAAAAGAATATATATTTTAAAGAAATATACATAATTTTTAAATGTATATAAATTTATAAAATTATATAAAAGTACATATATGTTATAAAAGTATACATAATTTATAGTAGTATATAGTTTTAAAAATTTATAAAAGTATAAAATAATAATATATAAAATTAAAATTTATGAAATTGTAAAAGTATAATAATTTATAATGAATAAAACTATAATTGTATATTAATTTATTAATCTATAAAACTATAAAAGTATAAATAATTAATACAGTTTTTTATTTAAACTATATATGTAAATATGATATACTGTAAAATTTATAAATGTATATAAATTTATAAATGAATAAAACTATAAAAGTAAAAATATTTAATAAAAAACTATTATTAAATTATATTAGTATAATACAATATACTATAAAATTTATAAAAGCATTTAATTTAAAATTGTATAAAACTACAAAATTATAAACTTGAAACATTTTGAATGTGCCAAAAGGCATTTTCATACCATGCATTTTTAGTGCTTCCTATATTTTTAAAAAAATCTGATAGAGAGTCTATAGACTAATTATTAATATTTTTTCTTATTAAATGAATATAAAATACCTTAATAGAAAACTGGTTGTTGTGAAAAATTACTTCTGTAACAGCCCAAGATTTTATAAAAAAATATTCTTTTTAATTTTATTAATGTCTTGTGTTGTACGCTACACCAAAAGGAGCTTTCACAACACACATCCTTGACTTGACTTGCATTACACGCAATCGCGACCTTCCTCGATAGCGTGTGTAATACGCAATACCGAGTTTCACTAAACAACGATGTGCTATTAAAATATTATTAAAACTAGCCGTTATGAATAGTAATAACCACTTTTTAAAATTCTGTAAATCTTATTTTTCAAAATGAACTTCATTCTTGGATTCGGAGTATCGAATTTAGCCTAAGGTGAAATTTTGGTACTTTTCGGATAACTTTCATATTCTGATGAATAGTGAAAAATTACTAAATTTATAATTAAAAACAACTTTTTTAATCGAAATAATTAATAGTGATAAATTATTAATTTGAGTGGTTTTAAAGTATATTTAGAATATATTTTTACAATTTAATACAATGTTGGTCATTGGATGTAGTTTCACATTTAAACTAGACATAAACAAGTGTCAATCTTTTGATAGATATTGTTTCTTAAAAACACGCTATTTGTTTTAATAGCGGGATTTAATTATAAAATTAATTAATGCAACTTTTATGTTATGAATTTGGTAAAATAGACTTCATTTTTGAATTCGGAATATGAAATATAGCTTGGGATGAAATTTTGGCATTGTTCTGAAAAACATCAATTTTTGATGAATAGTGAAACTACTAAGTGGTAGGTTAAAAACTGAATTTTGCATAAAACATAATTTTACCGCTTCTGTGAATGGAATTTCGAAAATCCGAGAGACACGGTTAATATCAAGGACTAAAATGTGGTTCAATGAGATGGAAATAATTTTTTGGTGAATAGTAACTTTTTACTTTTTTTACCACGGTTAATAGTAAATAAGGTAACTAAGGGTAAATATGATATTAATATTACCCTAACACATGTCCTAATTATATTGGACAAGTGTAATTCGACCAAAAACAAACTTAGGAATAAAATATGACCATTTAGGCCCACTTGGATTAGATTAGGACATTTATTATTAATTTATTTTAAGAAGGGTTAAAATAGTTAAAATCAAAGTTTAATAAGTAAATCATTTTTAATATGGGGTTATACATAAGATAAATTCGATTGTAAATATTCATTAGAAATCTAAAACGATTTCCTACATGATGGTATTTTATTTGTAATTTTTAGACATCAAATAATTTAATTTATTTATGACACAACGATGATGCAGTAATTATCTTATTAATGAAATATTGACATAATTGATGTTATAAACACCAAAATAAATGTAATTTGAGATTTTTTATGAATTCCACTAATTTTCTAGGTTACTATGATATAATAGTGATGCTCTAATAAACTTGGTTCGAACATATAATTCTGTTATGACTTTCACAAAAATCATATATCAAATAGTGTCAAAATTGACACAAAATAGTTTTTAAATAAAATATTATATTATTAATTGTTATTTTATTCCTAAAAATCTAAGGTTCGGCCAAATGACTTAGATAAGGATATATGTATTACTAATAAACAATTTGGGGTTCGTTTGGCATGTTATAGTAAGTGTATTAACCATATAGTGAAAGAAAACAAAAAGACACGGTAAAAGTTAAATTATTTAACTTAGAGTTAAATCTAATTGATAAGGTTAAAATAATATCCTAAACTTGTCTAAATTCTATTGGTTGATAGGATTTCGACCCATACCCACTTTAGACTCGAAATAATACCCTTTGGAACCATTATAAACCGATTTTGACTTTAATATAAAATAATATTTTGAGATATTCCTAAGGTGCCCCTCTCCTCCCCTATAAAAGGACACCTCCTCCCCCTCCTCCTCACACCAATTTGAGCACTCAAGCTCGGCCAACCCCTGACAAAATCTCTTCTCCACTTCCCTAGAAACATCCTAGAGGTTCTGGTCTTCCTCAAAGACCAATTCTAGTGCCCTAAGAGGAGGTCTCAAAGAGGCACTTCAAAGAAGAGGTAACTACCGTTACCAATTCTTTCATCTTTATTTCTTCTTCCATTTCTTCATATTAGGGTGTTTCATTATGAAGTAATAACATCAGTATCACTCATATACTGATATGTTATTATAAGTATGAAACAACCCTATTTCACCATCTATCCATCCTACGGAAAAAGAAATCACCGCGCGTGCGTACGTACGGAATACCGTCTCCACGCCGTGGTGTAATCTATTTTCCACCACCACCTTACATGGATGGGTATAATGGTGTAAATAATAACTATACAAAGTTATTACAACATCATATTGATTCTTATATATTGTATAATCCACTCCAATTCAATTCAATATTTATAGAAATGATATCATCGCTCGTGCGTACGTACGGACTACCGTCTCCACGACGCGATGAGATTCATTCTCCATGTTAACCATTTAAGAATGATTATAATGTATATATAAGAAATAATAATGAAATATATGACATTATAAAGCTACTGGATTTATGTATATATATACATATGTATGTTATCTACTTACTTCCATTTCAAGACAATAAGGAAAGAAAAACAGCGTTCATGCGTACGTACGGACTACCGTCTCCATGAACGGTGTTTTTCATTTTATTTATCTATCTATTATATATATATATATATACTGAATATATATGATATATAAATCATATTTTATATTCTGGAAGTAAGTAAATCATGATATAAGTAATAATGATGTCAAGAACAACAAGTCAAAACACCTACGATAAATGAAACGATTTTACCCAAAACGCTTCTTTAACATGGAATTTACAAAAGAACGGGTAATATAATGTCATAAGTGAACCATATATGATATCATAACAATGAATATGATTCTGTAATAAGTCAATGACATTATTTAAATCATTATACAGGAGGTTCGGACACATACGAAGCAAATTGGACCTAAGGTAAGGGAAATATCACAATCTCATTTTTATCCGAGATTGTTTATTCGTAAGTATTTACTGGGGTGTATTTTATCATCCACATCCATGTTCCCTCAATATGTAATATTGTTTCCATCCACTTGAAATAGTTTAAATCCAATTTTACCCTTAGGTGAGTTTTTAGTAAAGAATATGAAAGGAATCTTTTGTCGTTTTTCCGTACGAGGTACTTTTTGACTTTTCCGACAAAAGTACGAAGAATGTTTTTTTTAACTTATACGGCATGAATGGATTTTTAAAACATTACTTCAAAGAAGCTTCCTTTAAAAGTTTTCAAGTTTATTTTTAATCAACTTCTTTTATTTTAAAGTTGTATGACATGTTATGAATGGAAAAATGTTTTTGAAGAAGAAAGGATATTTTCCTCAAGAATTCAATTCAAGTGTTTTATCAAAATTATTTTCCATCTAAGATAATAAAGGGTTCTGTTTCTATCCATATTTTTACATTGGTTTGACTATGTTGTGATGGAATTATGTTTATGAATTCCTTTATCATATATGAATTTATTTATGATGTCATGATGTTTCAAGAATCCCATTTTTGTTACATATGTTATGCGATGATGCATGTTTTATGATTATGTGGCACACATAAGAAAGGATTCATTATAAGATGGGTGGGACCTATATCTCCCTCCAATGCATTGGGTAAAGATTTTATATCTCATGAGATAGACATGGCTGGAACGGAAGGTTATTTCGGTTCAGTGATACAGGACTGAAACGAGGAGTGAACTCGGTTCAGAAAGGGACTTTGTCCACTAAGATAGTCTTGGCAATGAGTCATGACTAACAAGAAATGATTTTCCATGATTATGTGTGCATGCCACAAAGATTCAAGTTTTATGTTATGATTATGGGGATCTCATTTTCACTTCTATGATTTGTTCCATGTTAAGATATTATGATCTCTTTTGCAGGTTATGATTTTCAAAAAGATATGATATGATTTTTATTTCTTTTTTATACCCTTACTGAGCATTTGAGCTCACCCTTTTATGTTTTCTTTTCCCCAGGATATAAAGAAAGGTTTTAGGTAAAAAAAAAGTGAAGATCTTTATGGGAGATATTGAAGATCTTTCACCACGATTAAAAGATTACGTTCCGAGTTTCCAAAGACACTAAACTATTACGATCCTTGTGTGTGTGTTTTTGTTATGTACTAAGTATTCCGCAAATGTAATGTAATGTCCATGTACGATAAGCTTCGGGTCTCTACAGTTGGTATCAGAGGAAAGGTTTAGTCAAACTTTGGAAACTAGGATGCGAAAACGTTAGTGAGATCCCTAGAGATATTTCTATGGTATGTCTAGGGATGTCCCTAGGGATAAGTATACGTATAGGTTATAGTAATAGAATTACGCTAACGATCATAGAATTAAACCTAAGATGTTGGATATTGAAGGTACTCCCCCTTTATTATGTTGTTTTCCCTAGCATGATTTTTGCCTCTCACACTATTCTTTTTGGGTTTTAGACGATGGATGGAACCCGAAGGAACCGTGTTGATCAATGCAATGGACAATGCAATGATTGCCCTCCTGAACAAACAAATGTTATGGGAGATGGAGTGCAAAATCTTATTGCTATACTTACACAAGCTATGAATCATTTTGGACTTCCAAATGAGCAGAGAAGGGAACAATATTCTATTGAGTCCTTTATGAGGCAACGTCCACCTTCTTTCAGTGGGTCTTCTGATCCACTTGTGGCTGAACAATGGATCAGTACTACTGAAAAGATATTTTCAGTTCTTCAATGTTCTGAACATGATAAAGTCATCTTAGCAGTATATCGTTTGGAAGGTGAAGCTGATCAATGGTGGAATCTTATCAAGAATACGAGGCCAAGAGA
This sequence comes from Viscum album, assembly GCA_963277665.1. Classification (NCBI taxonomy): domain Eukaryota; kingdom Viridiplantae; phylum Streptophyta; class Magnoliopsida; order Santalales; family Viscaceae; genus Viscum; species Viscum album. The sequence goes on from OY728127.1 coordinate 1,211,480,918, forward strand.
TGAAATTGAGTCCATGGAATGGGACGAGTTCAAGAACTTGTTTTTCAGTAAGTACTTCCCTCGTATTCTTCGAACAAAGATGGAGAAAGAATTTCTTGAACTGAAGCAAAGGGACGATGAATCTGTTGGTACCTATGAAGCAAATTTTACAAGACTTGCAAGGTATGCTTCTGGAATTATCATCCAACCTGAAAGTAAAGTTGATCGATTTTTCTGTGGCTTAAAACCAAGTCTTCGAAGGGCATTAGCTATAAGAGACTTCAGTAGCTATGAAGAAATTGTGCGTTGTGCTATCAAGGTAGAAATGGAAGTTGGTGTTACATATCCATCTCATGGTTTTGACAAGAAACGAAAGATGGAGTTCAAAGAGAGATCTCAGAATAATGGTGAAAAGAAGATGAATGTTTCCTTATGCACAAAGTGTGGAAAGAAGCATGGTGGAGATTGTCTTAAAGGGACTAGAAAATGTTTTAAGTGTGGAAAAGAAGGTCATCGAGCAGCTGAGTGTCGAAGTAATGGAAAAAGGGTTTCTAATGATGTGAATAAAGCAAACACTGCAGAGAACGCACCACCAACACTTCAATGCTTCAAGTGCAAGGAAATGGGGCATTATGCTAATAATTGCCCTAATCCAAGGGTTAGTGATGATCAACATGAGCAACCACTAAAGGCAAAGGACAAAGGGAAATCACATGCGATCACTATTGGCAATGTTGAATATGACAACGATGTGGTGGAATGATTAAGTGTTTATGTAATGGGATTCCAAAATAATGTTGTATCATTGAGTATTGCAATATTTATTGATGTGGTATTCAAAGTGATTGAGATATTTTTTGGAAATAAGATGATATGCGCATAATGAAGACGAGAAAATGAAATGTTTAATAGTATTCATGAGCTCATGATTGATATAAGGACTAAATGATATCATGGTTTGAGTATATAGAATTTTGAGGATTTTGGTATGTGGAAAGTGTTAACTTTTAACTGCACTCATGTTTTCACTAAGGTATTCAAGAGAATACATGATTATGGACTTTGAATGTTTGGAATGTGACCAACAAGACATATCTTGTGATATGTGGGCATCAATGACAGTATTAAATCTCTGGTAATCGTTGTTACTATATTATGAGAGTGGACTGCAGTATTATGTATAAGCCTAAAGATTAGACTGGATTATGTTGGACATAAGTTAGTATTGTTTAAGGATAGAAGATTTTCGATATTATTGATGGGATGTTATAGTAACGTAGTTTTAGAAAAAGGACAACCTGCAGGACGGGCGACAGCCCATCGCTTCGGACAAGGCTGTAGGAATCGAACCCACAACCGAAGTACGACTGGCCTTTATCGCCTACCACTGGCCTACAGGAAGTCCCTGTTTAGTAGAAACTAGTTTTATTATATTAAGCAGTATGATATATGAAGTATAAGTCCATTTTAGGAACTATATATGATTAATCTCACTATAGAATGACTTATGTATATTTAATAACTTTTGCTTACCTTTTGTTTGAGACAGATGGAATGACCCGTCATTCTATCACATGATCTGCTAACACTTCACGAATAACAAATTCAACTTCATTTATTTAAGAGATGAAGTGGAAATTGTTAAAGGCACGAACAACAGTGATATTGTATCAAAATAAAGTAAGTATTTATTCTAATTCAAATTTTCAACTTTAGGGAAATGATCTTGAAAACCAAAAATGTTGTCCTAGTGATCTTATACCTAATGAATCAGATGGTACCTTAGATCGTCACAAATTTATGGATTTGTGATTACTGGATTTTCCATAGCCATGTTCTCTACCACTCTCCATCAGAACATGATGGTTAGATTTCTCTTCCATATCCATATTTTCACCTATGTGGAAACCCAGTGATTAGTTTATTTGGGTAATCGTTACATTTCATACTTTAGTTTTTAAAGCCAAGTTTTGGTATTCCCTTTTACGATGTGGGTTTCTATTAAAGAAACTTTCAAATAGTAAACCATTTATAACCCCGACGAATTTCGAGGGCGAAATTCATTTTAAGGGGGGTAGAATGTAACAGCCCAAGATTTTATAAAAAAATATTCTTTTTAATTTTATTAATGTCTTGTGTTGTACGCTACACCAAAAGGAGCTTTCACAACACACATCCTTGACTTGACTTGCATTACACGCAATCGCGACCTTCCTCGATAGCGTGTGTAATACGCAATACCGAGTTTCACTAAACAACGATGTGCTATTAAAATATTATTAAAACTAGCCGTTATGAATAGTAATAACCACTTTTTAAAATTCTGTAAATCTTATTTTTCAAAATGAACTTCATTCTTGGATTCGGAGTATCGAATTTAGCCTAAGGTGAAATTTTGGTACTTTTCGGATAACTTTCATATTCTGATGAATAGTGAAAAATTACTAAATTTATAATTAAAAACAACTTTTTTAATCGAAATAATTAATAGTGATAAATTATTAATTTGAGTGGTTTTAAAGTATATTTAGAATATATTTTTACAATTTAATACAATGTTGGTCATTGGATGTAGTTTCACATTTAAACTAGACATAAACAAGTGTCAATCTTTTGATAGATATTGTTTCTTAAAAACACGCTATTTGTTTTAATAGCGGGATTTAATTATAAAATTAATTAATGCAACTTTTATGTTATGAATTTGGTAAAATAGACTTCATTTTTGAATTCAGAATATGAAATATAGCTTGGGATGAAATTTTGGCATTGTTCTGAAAAACATCAATTTTTGATGAATAGTGAAACTACTAAGTGGTAGGTTAAAAACTGAATTTTGCATAAAACATAATTTTACCGCTTCTGTGAATGGAATTTCGAAAATCCGAGAGACACGGTTAATATCAAGGACTAAAATGTGGTTCAATGAGATGAAAATAATTTTTTGGTGAATAGTAACTTTTTACTTTTTTTACCACGGTTAATAGTAAATAAGGTAACTAAGGGTAAATATGATATTAATATTACCCTAACACATGTCCTAATTCTATTGGACAAGTGTAATTCGACCAAAAACAAACTTAGGAATAAAATATGACCATTTAGGCCCACTTGGATTAGATTAGGACATTTATTATTAATTTATTTTAAGAAGGGTTAAAATAGTTAAAATCAAAGTTTAATAAGTAAATCATTTTTAATATGGGGTTATACATAAGATAAATTCGATTGTAAATATTCATTAGAAAGCTAAAACGATTTCCTACATGATGGTATTTTATTTGTAATTTTTAGACATCAAATAATTTAATTTATTTATGACACAACGATGATGCAGTAATTATCTTATTAATGAAATATTGACATAATTGATGTTATAAACACCAAAATAAATGTAATTTGAGATTTTTTATGAATTCCACTAATTTTATAGGTTACTATGATATAATAGTGATGCTCTAATAAACTTGGTTCGAACATATAATTCTGTTATGACTTTCACAAAAATCATATATCAAATAGTGTCAAAATTGACACAAAATAGTTTTTAAATAAAATATTATATTATTAATTGTTATTTTATTCCTAAAAATCTAAGGTTCGGCCAAATGACTTAGATAAGGATATATTTATTACTAATAAACAATTTGGGGTTCGTTTGGCATGTTATAGTAAGTGTATTAACCATATAGTGAAAGAAAACAAAAAGACACGGTAAAAGTTAAATTATTTAACTTAGAGTTAAATCTAATTGATAAGGTTAAAATAATATCCTAAACTTGTCTAAATTCTATTGGTTGATAGGATTTCGACCCATCCCCACTTTAGACTCGAAATAAGACCCTTTGGAACCATTATAAACCGATTTTGACTTTAATATAAAATAATATTTTGAGATATTCCTAAGGTGCCCCTCTCCTCCCCTATAAAAGGACACCTCCTCCCCCTCCTCCTCACACCAATTTGAGCACTCAAGCTCGGCCAACCCCTGCCAAAATCTCTTCTCCACTTCCCTAGAAACATCCTAGAGGTTCTGGTCTTCCTCAAAGACCAATTCTAGTGCCCTAAGAGGAGGTCTCAAAGAGGCACTTCAAAGAAGAGGTAATTACCGTTACCAATTCTTTCATCTTTATTTCTTCTTCCACTTCTTCTTATTAGGGTGTTTCATTATGAAGTAATAAAATCAGTATCACTCATATACTGATATGTTATTATAAGTATGAAACAACCCTATTTCACCATCTATCCATCCTACGGAAAAAGAAATCACCGCGCGTGCGTACGTACGGAATACCGTCTCCACGCCGTGGTGTAATCTATTTTCCACCACCACCTTACATGGATGGGTATAATGGTGTAAATAATAACTATACAAAGTTATTACAACATCATATTGATTCTTATATATTGTATAATCCACTCCAATTCAATTCAATATTTATAGAAATGATATCATCGCTCGTGCGTACGTACGGACTACCGTCTCCACGACGCGATGAGATTCATTCTCCATGTTAACCATTTAAGAATGATTATAATGTATATATAAGAAATAATAATGAAATATATGACATTATAAAGCTACTGGATTTATGTATATATATACATATGTATGTTATCTACTTACTTCCATTTCAAGACAATAAGGAAAGAAAAACAGCGTTCATGCGTACGTACGGACTACCGTCTCCATGAACGGTGTTTTTCATTTTATTTATCTATCTATTATATATATATATATATATACTGAATATATATGATATATAAATCATATTTTATATTCTGGAAGTAAGTAAATCATGATATAAGTAATAATGATGTCAAGAACAACAAGTCAAAACACCTACGATAAATGAAACGATTTTACCCAAAACGCTTCTTTAACATGGAATTTACAAAAGAACGGGTAATATAATGTCATAAGTGAACCATATATGATATCATAACAATGAATATGATTCTGTAATAAGTCAATGACATTATTTAAATCATTATACAGGAGGTTCGGACACATACGAAGCAAATTGGACCTAAGGTAAGGGAAATATCACAATCTCATTTTTATCCGAGATTGTTTATTCGTAAGTATTTACTGGGGTGTATTTTATCATCCACATCCATGTTCCCTCAATATGTAATATTGTTTCCATCCACTTGAAATAGTTTAAATCCAATTTTACCCTTAGGTGAGTTTTTAGTAAAGAATATGAAAGGAATCTTTTGTCGTTTTTCCGTACGAGGTACTTTTTGACTTTTCCGACAAAAGTACGAAGAATGTTTTTTTTAACTTATACGGCATGAATGGATTTTTAAAACATTACTTCAAAGAAGCTTCCTTTACAAGTTTTCAAGTTTATTTTTAATCAACTTCTTTTATTTTAAAGTTGTATGACATGTTATGAATGGAAAAAATTTTTTGAAGAAGAAAGGATATTTTCCTCAAGAATTCAATTCAAGTGTTTTATCAAAATTATTTTCCATCTAAGATAATAAAGGGTTCTGTTTCTATCCATATTTTTACATTGGTTTGACTATGTTGTGATGGAATTATGTTTATGAATTCCTTTATCATATATGAATTTATTTATGATGTCATGATGTTTCAAGAATCCCATTTTTGTTACATATGTTATGCGATGATGCATGTTTTATGATTATGTGGCACACATAAGAAAGGATTCATTATAAGATGGGTGGGACCTATATCTCCCTCCAATGCATTGGGTAAAGATTTTATATCTCATGAGATAGACATGGCTGGAACGGAAGGTTATTTCGGTTCAGTGATACAGGACTGAAACGAGGAGTGAACTCGGTTCAGAAAGGGACTTTGTCCACTAAGATAGTCTTGGCAATGAGTCATGACTAACAAGAAATGATTTTCCATGATTATGTGTGCATGCCACAAAGATTCAAGTTTTATGTTATGATTATGGGGATCTCATTTTCACTTCTATGATTTGTTCCATGTTAAGATATTATGATCTCTTTTGCAGGTTATGATTTTCAAAAAGATATGATATGATTTTTATTTCTTTTTTATACCCTTACTGAGCATTTGAGCTCACCCTTTTATGTTTTCTTTTCCCCAGGATATAAAGAAAGGTTTTAGGTAAAAAAAAAGTGAAGATCTTTATGGGAGATATTGAAGATCTTTCACCACGATTAAAAGATTACGTTCCGAGTTTCCAAAGACACTAAACTATTACGATCCTTGTGTGTGTGTTTTTGTTATGTACTAAGTATTCCGCAAATGTAATGTAATGTCCATGTACGATAAGCTTCGGGTCTCTACAACTTCGTTTAATATAAAATGATTTTTTTATGAATTTTGGATAATGAAAATATATTCATTGTAATAGAACCTTATATCATTAACAAAAAATTATAAAATAACAATATTATATATATTAAATTTCCATCCTTTAAAATATCTATATGAAATACTCTTCTATGGAGAGTGATATTTGTAATGAACTATATAAAATACACTTGTACATTATAAATTAAAATATAATTTATATTTTTAATGATTTTCATTATTGAAATTTCATATTTAGTTTTATTAGGCCCTCAAGATATATTTAAATTTTAAAAATCTCATGATTTCTAATAGTGAAAAAATAATATTTGTAGAAATATTTAAAATTTAATAATTGATCTATAAAATTATATGAGATGTATTTTAGTCATTTTTCGTTATCAAAATTTTTGTAATAAAACAAACTTCTATCCTTTGAAAATGCATGTATAAGCCAATTTTCTATTATAAATCACAATCACATTCATATATCTATTCCTTGGAATATTATAAAAATTTAATTTGTGATAATTTGTCAAAGGGAAGTTCTATCATACCCATGAAGGGGTTCTACTTAATGTCACACACACTACATATTCGTCATACATTACATACTAGCACTGTCTATTAAAATCAAAACCATTAGAGGGAGAAATACCCTAATATGATATGAAAATAAATGAATAAATATAAGAAAACATAAAAATGAGAATAATTACATATATATATATATAACACATATGGAATCATTGGAAATGTCCAGAAATGAAAATAATAAAACAACACATAAGAAAAAATGGCATGATAAGAATTGCATGTCAAAATGTTAAAAAAACACTACTCAAGTTGTTTTTTCAAATGCTAGGATAAAACTCTATCTCTCTGGTCTAATTAGCTGTAAGGAGAAGTGATCTAGCCGAGTGTAACAACTAGAACTTCAAATTTTAGGGTTAGTTTAGGGATTGATTGGTCTGAGGAGGAGTAGAGAAAGTCTGAGTCGTTCGTCTAGAGGGACACTTCCTAGGTCACGGTTCCTAAAAGACAAGCATCTCCTCACATGCCATAGGCCATGGTTGACAAAAAAATGGGTAGGACCAGATTTAAGACAAACAAAACTAGATTTGAACTAGAGATCATCTCGCACACCACTGTTGAAGACATCTGACCCCAAACCAGTGTCGTCAATGATAAAATTTCCATTAGATCTAAAGCTAGGGCACTGAGAAAGTGAAGATGAGATAATGAAGAGTATATGAGACTCTTACTTGAACTAGATACAATAAGGATGGGAACAATTCGTTCGATGCCAACGAGCTCGTACCCGAGTGGTAAGGGCTCCTGCTTGGCATCCAAGAGACCCAAGTTCAAAATCGGGTGGGGGTGGATTTCCGGGGGTACTGTAGCGGTTACTGTAGCAGCCGGAACTATTCATCCGATTTGGGATTTCGGGCCACCGGTTTGAGGGTACGGGTCTCCAGGGCCTTCGGGTCATCAAAGGCCTTTGGGCCTCAGGGCCTTCGGGTCACGTAGACCATTGAGTAGCCCAGTTCACACAGAACAGGCCCCAGAAGAGAATCAAAGCAACAGGAGTAGCAGCCACCAGATGCAGAGCTAACCGGATTGGAAGAATGAGAGGGTATGGCAACCGCCATCGGGACCAGGCACCGTACAGCTTTGTACGAGGCAATGCTAGCCGATCAGCAATGCAAGGTGGGGTGCTAGGAGATCAAAATGACGCAGGCAGCTGGGGAGGGGCAGTTCAAGTGGGTTGGGCCTACGGGTCATGTATTGGGCATGGTATGCCTCTAGGCCTTCGGGTCATGTATTGCGAGTTTTTCAGGCCTTGTGCCTTGGGCCTACGGGTCATGTACGGGTTCCCCTTCAACCCTTAAAAGGGGGATTATCCATAATAAAATAAAAAAAGAAGGCCTTCGGGCCATTCGGGCTAACAATTCGTTCGATTCGTCGAGAAGAAGTGAAGACGCACACAAGCGAGGTGAGACTGAAAAAAAAATAGTGTTGTCTAAGGCACTAAAAAGATAAATCCACACATACCTTAGATTTGGAGAGATCAATTCGTCGAGAATGTAGAATGGTGGCAGCAATAGGGTCTGGCGGCAATGGTGATAGAGCTCTGCTTCCACGAAATTTTGAGGCGCGAGCGACGACAGGTTTCTGTTAGGGTTCAATTTATAAGAACCCATAAGGCTTTTATCAGTGCTTTCCAAAAAGCACTGATAAATATCGGTTTTTTCAGCGTTAAAATTGAAAGTGCTGATAAAACTGACCTTTATCAGTTTTTTTTAACACTGATAAAACGTGTCTTTATCAGCATTGACAATGATCTAATCTTAATAATTTATTTATATTATTATATATATTTATAAAATTATATATATAATAAATAAATAAATATAGATATAATTATAAATATTTATTTATTTATTTATATTTATAATTATAATTATATATATTTAAAAAGTATTCATATATAATTATAAATATACTTATTATAATTGTATAATTATTTAAATATGTGTGTGTGTGTGTGTGTGTTTATTTATTTATTTATAATTATAATTATATATTTATTTATTTATTTTTAATTATAATTATAAATAAATATATTTAAAAATATTTGTATATAGTTATAAATATATTTATATATTAATATATTAATATATATATTTATTAATATATATATATATTTATTTATTTATTTATAAAGTTATAATAAATGTATTTATTGTAATTTTATAATTATTTAAATGTATATTTATTTATTTATAATTATTATTATAAATAAATATATTTAAAAATATTTCTATATAATTATACATATATTTATATAATTATAAATAAAGATATTTAAAGATACTTCTATATATTTATATAATTATACCTCATAGTTTTCACCACTTTGGCATATTTATATAATTATATATATTTATATCAATATATAAATATATATAATTATGAATATAATAAATATGTTTATTATTTAAAAATATTTATTATAATTTTATAATTATTCAAATATATATTTATTTATTTATAATTATAATTATAAATAAATTTATATAAAAATTATTTATATGTAATTATAAATATAATAAATATATTTATTATTTAAATATATTTATTGTAATTTTATAATTATTTACGAAAACATAAATAAGTTCATAGGTATAAAAAGAATGAAAAGTATATATCATAAAAAATGAGTCATCGCATACATGGAAGCATGGATAATAAGGGTGTCAATGTATAAATGAAAATTTCATGAGTCATGAATACATAACATATGCATGTGTCATCATAAGAATAGGTAATCTAACATTTGGAACATATATAGAAACCCACAATCATGTCCATAGATAAACTTATGATCATAACTAGTGTCAATTATACTCACGCATCAATATATGAACATAAACATGTCCATGAATATCATCATTATCTCATGAGATATATATATATATATACCCAATTTATTGGAGACAAATATTTATTTACATAAATATATACTTATTTATAATTATAAGTATAAATAAATATATTTAAAAAGTATTTATATATAATTATAAATATAATAAATATATCTATTATTTGAAAAAATTATCATAAATTTATAATTATTTAAATATATATATATAAATTTATTGATAATCTTATAAATAGTTTTTTTTTAACATTATATATATATATTTGAATTATTAAAAAACATATATTAATATATCATATTTATATTAATTATAAACATGTGTTTTTAAATTAATGTATATAAATAAACATTATTTTTGAAAATAAATATACTAATTATATATATATATATATATCGATAATATTTTTTATTAAAAACTTTTATCATTGCTAAGAATAGCACTAATAAATATAACCTTTATTAGCACTATTAGCTAGCACTGATAAAGGGAAGACTTTTATTAGCGCTTTCTATTTAGTGATAATAAAAGTAGGCATTTCCCTTGCGCCGATTTGTGATAGTGGTTATTGGTCATAACCTAAGTCAACTTCCCCAATATAGTTATAAATTTTCCATCTCCAGCTCTAGATTCATTATATTTTCTAGTAGGGAAATCCCTACATAGATTATGTGCATCAATACAGTTTTCATTCCTTCTGTTAGGCGTCATTTCTAAAAAATGGCATATATCACTACTGGAAATTCGGGCTATAGCCACAGTTCTAAACCGTGGCTATAGGCCCTCAAACCGTGGAAATAGGTAATAGCCACGGTTTGAGGAACCGTGGCTAAGTTTGGCATGGCTATAGGCCCAGACCTATAGCCACGATTCCAAACCGTGGCTGTATACCTAATGCCATGGTTTGAACCGTGGTTATAGAGTTAAAGCCACGGTTTGGAACCGTGGCTGTATACCTAATGCCACGGTTTGAACCGTGGCTATACTAAAGGCCGGACAGGCTTTATTGCCACGGTATAAAACCGTGGCATTAGGTCTATAGCCACGGTTAAAAACCATGGCAATAAACCAATAGCCACGGTTTAAAACCATGGCTATAGGGTGTCCAAATCCATAAAAAAATACCCCCCCCCCAACCCCCTCGACACCCCCTTGGACACCCCATGGACACCCCCCTGGACACCCCCCTGGACACCCCCTGGACACCCCCTGGACACCCCCTGGACACCCCCTGGACACCCCCTGGACACCCCCTAGACACACCCTGGACACCTCCTGCACCCCTCCCCTATGCCCTGCAGACCCCCCCCCTGCCCTCCTCCCAACTGCCTTGCAGACCCCCCCTGCCCCCTGCCAGTCCCCCCTGCCACGTCCCTGTCAGTCCCCCCTGCTAGTCCCCCTGCCAGCCCCCCTGCCCCCTGCCACCCCCCTGCCCCCTGCTAGTCCCCCCTGCCAGTCCCCCTCTGCACCCTGCTAGGCCCCCTGCCAGTCCCCTGCTAGTCCCCCTGCCCCCTGCTAGTCCCCCTGCCAGTCATCCCCTGCCCCCTGTCACCCCCTGCCAGTCCCCCCTACCTGGACACCCCCTGCTGTACATATGTTAGAGTTTTTCAAAGTAGCAACACATCAGAATCCTGTCAGAGTACTGGAAGGTTTTCTTAGGTGGTCCAAATAAACTATGGATGAGCAGCACTTGGTTTTTGTAATGGTGAATAAAGGCTATAGTTGGGATGCCATTACAGTTGACTCCGAAGTTCGCACCACTACAGTGTCGGTCGGACCCCCGGAGCAGGGGCGCGTTGCCCCCTGCAACCCCCAATGAGCTCACCGCGGAGCTCGACCCGCGACAGTTGTGGGCCACAAGCGTTCGGCCCAACCGGATCGGGCAACACCATTCCAACAGGATATTGCAGTTATATCCAACAACCATCTTAAAGAGTAAAAAAACCCATAACCCCCTCCCCCCCCCCCCCCCCCCCGCACCCCCATGCCCCGCCTGAACAGGCCCCCCTGCACCCCCTTGAACATCCCCCCGGCACCACCTGGACAGCCCCCTTGAACATCCCCCCCGCACCACCTGGACAGCCCCCTTTCACCCCCATGCCCCCCCTGGACAGCCCCCTTGCACCCCCCTGGACAGCCCCCTTGAACACCCCCATGCACATCACTAGATTGCCCCCCCCCGGACAGCCCCCTTGTACCCCCACAGGACAACAGTAAGGCAAAGAGCCGAATGATTCCAGTTTTGCACGGTCTGAAAAAGAAATTTCAACGAAGGGTTGACGTGAAGGAACAATATGTCCCTGGGCTACAATTGATTCCACTTGATGATGAAGTGACAATTCAAAACATGCTTCCAGGTACAATTGATTGTCGCAGATTGGGGAAGTTTGTCTTACCTTCTGCTCTCAATGGCCAAGTCGTACGAACTCTCTCGATGGGGTTGGAGCCTAGTAATAAGTTATCACTGGAGCCTAGACCATGTGTTGAAGATTCAAAAATTTGTGGTGCTAGAGTTCAAAGGAAAGGAGATGATTCAGAGGCTGAGTATGGAGACGGACGAGGAAAACCTTTTTTATTTGCAGTAAACAGTCCATAAGTGTGACTTAGAAGTTTCCAGACTAGTTCTTTTCCTTGGTTAGCAGTTGCATGGAAATTCTACAGAGCTGTTGTTCACTACTTGGTACCTGGCTGGGTGAATGTTGTTGTTCAGTTCAGCAAGTGGAGGGCATTTTGAATGCTGCAAACTTGATAATCACAAATAAAGAAGCTCACTATTTCCCAAGTTTCTGATCAAATAGACTTTGTTCCAATGCTTCTGAAATTGAATGGAAAAAGGTTCAAATAGCTATGTGTGGTGCCTATTTTCTCATAATGGGAACTGCAGTTAATTTGTTAGAAAGCATGGTAGTACGAGAAAAAGCGAGGATTCGGGAAACATGTATTTTAAGGTTCAACATGCTATTCAGTTTCAACTTTTCAAGGTTGACCAATCAAAATTGGTTGTAGCTGGACACCCAACCTACACCCCTCCCCCTGCACACCACCAGCCCACCCCCCTCCTCCCCCCTTCACACCAGACCTGGCCTCCCTCCCTCTTTGCACTGCACCCGACCCCTGCACACCACCCATCCTCCTCCCCTTCATCCCTACACCGAACCACAACACCCCCCTGCCCCTGCCCAGTCCCCTCCCCCCTGCTACTTTCCCCCCTCCCCCTGCCAGTTCCCCCCTCTCCCCTGCCAGTCCTGCCCCCCCCCCCCAAACCCCCCAGGACAGACCCCCCCAGACCCTGGACACCCCCCACCCAACTTCACTCCCCCATGCACCCTTGCACACCATCATGCACCCCAACCTCAGCCTGCCCCCTCCCCCCTGCTGGACACCCCTCCCCCCTGCTGAACATCCCTCCCCCCTGCTGGACATCCCCCCCTGCTGGACAGCCCTCCCCCCCTGCCGGACAGCCCTCCCCCCTGCCGGATAGCCCCCCCTGCCGGACACCCCTCCTCCTACACCTCCCCCCTACTGGACACCCCTCCCCCCTACTGGACAGCCCTCCCCCCTGCTGGACAGCCCCCCCTCCCCCCAGCACCCCCTGCACCTGTACCCCACCTTCCCCCTACCCCCCTCCACCCTCCCCCCTACCCCCCTCCACCCTCCCCCCTACCCCTGCCCCCTGCCCCCTTCCCCCTGCACCCCTGCCCCCTACACCCCTGCCCCCCTCCCCCCCTTCCCCCCTACCCCCCTGCACCCCCAACACCCCCCACCCCCCGCACCCCCCTGACCCTGCCCCCATCTCCCCTGCCCCCATCCCCCTGCCCCCCTCCCCCCAGCACCCCCTACACCTGCACCCTCTGTAGTACATATACATGACTGGGGATTTGGCTCCCTCTCACTCAAGCCAGGTGCAGTACATATACATGACTGGGATCGAAAATTCAACCCATATGAAATTGGTAAGACCTCATTTCAGGTATGGGTTAAAATCTATGGCTTAAACTGGGTTTTATGGCATCCTAGAATTCTATATGACATTGCATTAGTTGTTGGAGTTCCAGTTAAGATGGATCAAGAAACTGAAATAGCTAGATTTGGCCATTATGCTAGATGTTTAATTGAAATAGACCTTTTCTCCATATTAGTAGACAAGGTTTGTTTATCTACTGATGAAGAGGATCTGGAACTTAGTGGAATTTGAGAACATACCAAAATTTTGCCCAGATTGTAAGGTCATTGATCACGAGGTTAAAAACTACAGAAGATATGTTATTTGCACACTTTGTTCTCAACGAGGACATGATCATAAATCATGTTCCAACCTTGATTTGGAGAGGAAAACAATACAAAGCAATAAAGCTTGCACCTCTGGTTCTGACAACCCTGTTAATAGGCAGTTTGTTGAGCCTGTTAATCAAGGGATGGTTGTTTATGACTCTAAGAATGATAATGAGAAGGTCTGTACGCCCATCCATAAAACATGGGCTGACATTGTGGAAGAAGTTGTGGATCCTGCACCTGCTCTCCCTGTTACTACTACTGTCCATTCCTATGCTCAAGTGGTTTCTCAAAGCAAGGAACCTAGGCCCCCTTCACTGTGTCAATCTGATTTTGCTCAGATTGACACTAGTAAGGAGGTTTCCTCCTTGGCTGGTGTGGCCAATGAAAGTCTCATGGCACAAGATTTACTTTCTACTGCCTCTAGTGATGCCTCTAGTGCACAGGTAAACATAAATCTGAAGGAATATGGACAAGACACAGTGAAGGAGGCGGATATTGTTAATAAACAAAACCAGCCTGCCTCTGTTTCTCATTTTTCTGAATCTGGGAAAGTGTAGTGTGGGATTCCTACTTCTACTGACCATTCTGTTGATGAAAAAGCTGCTACACCTGGTTCTGAAGAAGTATGTATACTTCTAGGGGAGCCTTCTCCTAATCAGACTACTTCTTCTAGTGTGCAGGTGGTGTCAAAATCAAAGACAACAAAACAGATTGTTGAACTATAGACTCAAAATCTGGAAGTGGTGGACAAGGATGAAGGCTCTTGGGAACAAGAAAGAACAAGAAGAATAAGAAGTAGAAAATTTGAAGAGAAAATGGAAAATGAAGAGGAGAAGGCTGTAAATGCAGACTCTGATGAAGACGTGGATACTAGTTTCAGATGATTTATTGATGGAGTTCATTTGAAGCTGTGAGATCAATAAAGGGGAAGATGAGTTTCTTTAAATTAGAACTTGGAAATTGGATGAACAAAAAGGGGAGAAGATGAGTTTCTTTAAATTAGAAGAGTCGGTTTGAGAAGTGACAACCTTCCCTTGGAAGTTGTGAGATCAATAAAGGGGAAGAACATTCTCAATTCTTCCCTACAATGTCATTAATGGGGACCTTAGTCTTTATGCTTTTTTTTATATAGAGATTGATATGGAAATTTCTCCTCTGGAATGTGTTTCTATTGATGTAAATGGTCATCTTATTGAGGTATGTTTTGTATTAGAAAACATACCAAAGTACAATGAGCATTGCAGGATGATAGGTCATGCCACTGATAAGTGTAGAATTGTACAGAAATTCTGCAAGCCATCCTCTATTAATACTTCGTTGAAAGATGCTCTGAAAGGGAAAAATATTAATACCAAACACTATGTTAGAAAAAATACAAAGAAGGTTAAAAAGAGGTCACCTGGGGTACCAACAACCAGCATACATGAATCAAGAAATAGAAAATAGATTGTTCCCAACATTTTTTACACAACCAGAACATGTCTAGGACCATCATTACAGACCTCACCCTATAGGTTACACATGACATATACTAATAGGGCTGCCACATTTTACTCTACCTGCTGTTACACCTATTCATGCTCCTTCTCAGCTAGACATTCCTCAAGGACAGCCCATCCCCCCTGCTGGACAGCCCCTCCCCCTTCCTGGACACCCCTCCCCCCTGCTGGACACCCCTCCCCCCTGCTGGACACCCCTCCCCCCTGCTGGACACCCCACCCCCCTGCGGGACAGCCCCTCCCCCCTGCTGGACAGCCCCGTCCCCTACCTGTACAGCCCCTCCCCCTGCCTGGACAGCCCCTCCCCCTGCCTGGACAGCCCCTCCCCCTGCCTGGACAGCCCCACCCCCTACTGGACAGCCCTCCCCCTGCTGGACACCCCTCCCCCCTTCTGGACACCCATCCCCCCTGTTGGAGAGCCCCTCCCCCTGCCGGACAGCCCCTCCCCCTGCCGGACACCCCCTCCCCCCTGCCGGACACCCCTCCCCCCTGCCGGACACCCCTCCCCCCTGCCGGACACCCCTCCCCCCTGCCGGACAGCCCGCCCCCATGCCGGACAGCCCGCCCCCCCTACCGGACAGCCCCTCCCCCCTGCCTGGACACCCCGCCCCCTGCTGGACACCCCTCCCCCTGCTGGACACCCCTCCCCCTGCTGGACAGCCCTCCCCCCTGCTGGACATCCCTCCCCCCTGCTGGACAACCCTCCCCCCTACTGGACAGCCCTCCCCCCTGCTGGACAGCCCTCCCCCCTACTGGACAGCCCCGCCCCCCTACGGGACAGCCCGCCCCCCCTACCGGACACCCCCCCCCCCTGCCGGACACCCCTCCCCCCTGCCGGACACCCCTCCCCCCTGCCGGACACCCATCCCCTCTGCCGTACAGCCCTCCCCCTGCTGTACAGCCCTCCCCCTACCTGGACACCCCTCCCCCCCTGCTGGACAGCCCCTCCCCCCAGCTGGACACCCCTCCCCCCAGCTGGACACCCCTCCCCCTACTGGACACCCCTCCCCCTGCCTGGACACCCCATCCCCCCTGCCGGACACCCCTCCCCCCTGCCGGACACCCCTCCCCCCTGCCGGACACCCCTCCCCCCTACCGGACACCCCTCCCCCCCTGGTGGACAGCCCTCCCCCCTACTGGACAGCCCTCCCCCTGCTGGACAGCCCTCCCCCCCTGCTGGACAGCCCTCCCCCCCTGCTGGACAGCCCCTCCCCCTGCCTGGACACCCCTCCCCCCCTGCTGGACACCCCTCCCCCCCTGCTGGACAGCCCCTCCCCCTGCCTGGACACCCCTCCCCCCTGCTGGACACCCCTCCCCCTGCTGGACACCCCTCCCCCTGCCTGGACAGCCCATCCCCCCTGCCGGACACCCCTCCCCCTTCCGGACACCCCTCCCCCTACCGAACACCCCTCCCCCTGCCTGGATAGCTCTATTGGTACTCACACAATTTTTGGGAAATTTTCTCAGTCGTGGGGAACTCAATTTGGTTGGATATACATACCGATAACCCAAGGTTTGGACACTATGTGATAACCCATGTGAATGTGGACATGTATATAATGATTCTAGAAGAAGTATTCTTAACTAACTAGATGAATGTATAGACTTTCTGATCCAATATTAAAGGAAACCACAGTTCTACATGAATTATATGTTTTTTCCATCATTCTCCAGAATGTAATAGGTACAAGGAGTGTTCTTTTTACAATATGAAGGGGAATGATGTCTCTAACTATAAAAGTTGGAACGGTAAGATGAATATTCCAATCTATGACTTGGAGAAAAAATACACTATTGTCCCTTATAATGTGGATAAGATAGGGGTTATATCAGTGTAGAAGGATACTGGGAAAACTACAGACTTAATCACTTCAATATCACCTTAGGATGGTCCTTCTAATGAAAAAAACATGGATTATTCTCAGTGTGTTGTATTTACTCTAGAGGGCCCACCCTCGGGAAAATCCTTGAATGAGGACAATGTACCCCTTCCTGATAGAGAGATAAACATTGGATAGAACATCCAGTTAGAGGGGCATGTATTTTGGGGGCACCTTTACCTGATGTTTTATACAGATCCAAGGGAATGTAGGTATTTGCAACTTTGTAGGAAAGCCTAATGTAAATACTCACGAATGGGAAAAATAGGCAGAAAGTCAATGTGGACCTCTATACAAATGTATCTGGTCTTGAAGAGAGTACTTCAAATGAGGAAACATTTGATGGCATGCCTACATAAAGGTGTTTCTTTTAGGATGCTTTACCTAACCTGATTGCATCTCACGGTTCTCAAGTGGTGAAAAATGGGAAAAAATTCTTGCAGGTTCCTACCTATCATTAATTGATGATGACACATTCTGAGGGACCCCTCATGCATGTTTCATACATAGCTATCTAGGAAAAATCCAGGAAGGAAACCTCACCAAGTTCGCTGAATATGAGTACACCCAAGGATCAACAAAATAAGTTGCAGCAGAATCCCTTACCTACTAAAAATAATGATCAGTATGGGGTTTCACGAAAGTACCTGCTGCAATGATTACTAATAATAAGGCCTCCATAGATTCACAATCTTATCCTAGATAGTATATGGATAAATTTACACACTTAAGTCGTGTATTATGGTATGATGATGATGAGGAAATTTCAATCAGTTAGAAGGTTATCATCACCTACAATATGGTAAATGAAGATGAATATCCAAAAGCTAAATACATGTATGATAAAGGCATGGGTAGTGACCCAAAATTAAAGAACAAGAAAAATAATTGGAGTAATGGTATGGAGAAACTGCCCCCTGCCCCCTGCCCCCCTCCCCCCTGCCCCCTGCCCCCTCCATCCTGCACCCTGCCCCCTGCCCCCTGCCCCCCTCCACCCAGCCCCTTAGCCTGCACAACACCCCCTGAACCCCCCCCCCCTGCACCCTCCCTGCCCCCTTCCCCCCTCCACCCTCCCCCCTGCCCCTGCCCCCTGCCCCCTTCCCCCCTGCCCCCTACCCCCTCCCCCCTGCCCCCCATGCACCCCTCCACCCTACCCCTTACCCCCTTCCCCCCTCCACCCATCCCCCTATCATACTTCAATACATCCCGAAGATATTATCAAAAACACTTCAAGACATAAAATGACTATTTTCAACAAATATAACAAAAGACCAAAATATATGATGCAAGAACCATAAATCAAAGACCCCTCTCAACATACATGATGTAGTATGATAAAAAGAAATAAATGAACTTACCAAAATGTTTCCATCATACAAAATGGTGCCTTAAGAGTACTTTGGGTGCATATTTCTTTTTCACCCTAAGACTATATTTTACCTACAAGAAATAAAGAAAAAAAGATCAAAATAAATCAGAAGTAATTATGTAGAGAATAAATAATTGATAAGAAATATATTTGTGTTTATGTGCCTGAATACAAACATGTATCCTGCAAAAATAGTAGATGCAAGAACCATAAATCAAAGCTTACTTGAGAGGAAAATGTTTTGTTTTGAAAAGTTCAACTATTAGAAATTAGAGCTTCAAAAATTTCATCACTAGTTGCACCCTATTTTCATCAAACTGTAAAAGGTTTATGGAAGAAAGAAGGTGATACAATCATATCGAGCACAACAATTGAGTACCGTAGAATTCAACTCATAAAAAAGATTTTATAATTGGAACCATAAAACTATGATTAAATTTTTATTTTATGTTTTTAAAACTACATGGGAACAAAATAATATGTTAATATCACTCTAATCAAAACCAATAACTGAGAAGTGAAGTTCACATAGATGCCCATTACCAAGAATGGATGTTCCCCCTTGCTTGTCGGTTGCATGCCAACGTGCCCGTATTTGAACCAACACCAACCACCTCGTCCTGTGGTAGAAATGATTAAAAAGATATATGCATCAATTTGTAACAATAAAGAATTTTTTTATCTAATTACAAACAAAGCATATAACTAATATATTAAAAACAAAATAAATGAAGAACATAGAGTTCAAACAATCACACAAAATGCATGAATGATACCCACTAGTTACTATATTAACAACTTCAACACATATTCATGGATTTTAATGTAGATGCATGTTAACATTTGAAGTTCAAAAATGATTTTTAGTAAAACATTAAAATAAGCATACACACCAGAATTTCAATACAAAAAGGTAGTAAAAAAGGAAGCAACAACCAACAGATTTAACAAGATGATTTCAGCATACAAAATTTATTAAAAGGAAACTTCCAACCATTTATTTCAACTAAAAAAAAGAAGTGAATTTTCAAGTTTAAATAGAAAAATCACAGAATTTAAACTATTACTCCCATGGTGTAGATGCTATATTCATTTGAGATCATTGGAAAAAATTTCCCTTCTTTTCTTGTTGAATAAATACCTTTGGTTTCCAAAATTTCATCTCCTATAAGTGTAAACATGTACATTAATTTATAAAATTTAAAGTTCAAAACAGAACAAAACTAGAGTAAAAACTAAGGTAGATTGGTTCAAAGTTACTATGAAATATAACTTCTCTAGATCTATAAAAATCATTGAATCTATACTTCAATAGGATGTGAAATTATGCTCACCAAAGTACTAAAAAATAGAAATTATAACGTACATTCACTTATTCTATGTGAATAACATAATTTTTTTTAATAAAAATCAATAAAAAGGAATGTTTAAACAATGATTTAGAATTATAAAATTTAGGATTAGAAAAAAATTATGTACCCTTACCTCACACTTAATTTGAAGTATATAATAAGAATTTAACTCTTAAAAATTTAAGGGTGGAAGGAAACAACCTGAAAATTTTCTTAGAGTGAAAGAAGTTACTCAAAATGGGCTGCCATGTGAAGTGACCCACCTAACTTCCTACAAAAAAATACCTCAATCAAAAAAACTTTATTAAAGAAGGTCAAATAAAAAAACTAAAAAAAGTAACAAGATAATCTTGGGTTTATCCCCCAAGGGGTTCTATATTTAGATTGCTCACAGTTGAAAAATCATTGATTCAACCCCAATTAGATGGAGGATGTGTCTTCTTACTTAAGAACTAGCATAAAATCTTATTTCTAGCTATAGTAATCAACTCAAATAGTTTTTTAACACCCCATTTTCATATACTTTTAATTTCACCACTTTGAAATTATAACTTCCTAGGAGTAGTGGAAAGGGGGGAAAAGGGGGTATATTCCCTCTTCTTCAACTTGAGGAGTGATGTGCATAAATAGTAAAAATTAAATTCTTGGATGTGATTTTTCATCCGATTCAATATCCTATATAAATTCATTATTAAAAACCACATATGTATCAATATCCACTTTTTCATTAGTGCGCAACTTCAAAATATCCTCTTGCTCTTCGACCACTCCCAAACTTTGAATTACAATTAGATTTTTTGAGTTTAAAAAGTTTCTCATCAGGTGTATTAATAACCTTCTCATGTACCTCTAGTAAATCATGAAGTTCACTTGAATCTACACAATATACATAGGGAGAAGAGAAATCAAAATCATACACAAAAAATCACAATAATATAAAAGAAAATCTTGTTCAATTAAATAAAAAACTTCATTAGTTTGGTCATATTGCTCTTTTTAAAGAAAAAACGGTGATCCTAGGAGTGTTTCTAAGTTAGAAGTGATTTATTCAACCTCCTCCAACCTCTTATCAAAACAAAAATCCTCAATTTTATAATTTTTCAGAGTAAAGGAAAGGGTATCTTTAATTGGTTCATCATCTTATGATTTCACAAGAATTTTGAAAGGATTATCAGGAATATCCCACTACTAAAAGACCACCTTGGAGAGGTGGGTTACATTCCTTCTATTTGTCCTTTGACATATTCATAGACCTAGTCCCCATTGGTAGAGAAAAATATTAGTAATCCCTTTTATCTTTCTAGTTGACCCTCCCTATATTACTCTTCTCATACATGGATACATTTAATCCTGAACCTCGTCCTCTAAATCACCTAAAAAGTGGAAAGAACATTCATCACATGACCAATTTTCAGGGACCTGCTCCTCTCCAACGGTTCTGACTAGGTATTGTTCAAAATTCTGGACTAGTTCATCATATGACAACAGATCAAAATGGTTATCCATCACAATACCTCCCACTTCTGTAGAACTCTTCATGAATGTGGCCTCACTCCCTTAAACCTATTCTGATACATTGCCGCTTGTTGAAAATGAGAAAATGGAGGGATTCTTGGGACCACCCTCATCTATATTCTTCATTTCCATAACCGAGTAATGCTCACTAACACCATGGAGAGGAGGGCGCGGCGCGGAGGGCGCGGCGAGGAGGGCGCGGCGAGGAGGGCGCGGCGCGGAGGAGGCGTCGGCGAGGAGGCGTCGAGGAGGAGGGCGCAGCGAGGAGGCGTCGAGGAGGAGGGCGTGGCGAGGAGGGCGCGGCGAGGAGGGCGCGGCGCGGAGGAGGCGTCGGCGTGGAGGCGTCGGGGAGGGGGAGGGCGCGGTGAGGAGGAGGAATCGCGAGGGGGAGGAGAAGGAGCCCGATGGGTTTGGGAAAAAAACAGGGCTTATAGATATAGCCACAGATGAAATAATTAACCGTGGCAGTATAAAAGATATAGCCACGAACCTATAAAACCGTGGCTATAGGTCTGTGGCTATAGATCAGATTTGTAGTAGTGTATTGAATTTTATCATAACATTATGAACTTTAAATCATAGTATATAATTCTAAATCTAGTGTAACGCATAAGATTGATTGAAAATTTATGTATAAATAATCTCAAAATCATAATCTTTGGGAATATCTTCAAATCATAACAATATTTCAAATATGTCATAGTTTTTTGTAAAGAGCATGTGAATCAACCAAAGAATATCTGATGGGAGTGTCTAGCCAGGTGTGCAGTCTTAGGCCCACTCATTACGCACTGAGTGAACATTGTGTTAATGATCAACTAGCCTTTTTCAGGGGGTTTCCCTAAGGTGAATTCGTTCCATAACTGCATTCACTTTCCAGTATCTAGATAGGGATGTCATTTCTAGAAAACCACACATTCTCTATATTACCAAAACATCATTATATTATCACATACTTAGACATATCCCTACACTACTACAAAATTGGTTTTATCTAGCATTAGGACTTTAACAGCGCTAGCTAAAAATGCTATTAAAGATCCCCTTTGTCAGTGTTAAAAAAATCGTTTTTAAAAGGAGTCTTTAACAATGCTTTTTTTAGCGCTGTTAAAGGGAGTCTTTAACAGTGCTAAAAAACGGTGTTAAAGACTCACCTTTATCAGTGTTTTTTTACAAGCGTTGATAAAGGCTTGCTCTATATCAGTTCTTTTAAAAAAGCACTAATAAATGAGGTATTTTATCATCACTTGTAAAAAAAACATTGATAAAAGGGGGGGGGGGTTTATCAGCGCTTTCTTAAAAGCGCAGATAAAGACCCCCCATTATCATCATTTTTTTAGTAGCGCTGATAATGATATACTTCAAAAAAAATCATTAAAAATAATCTATTAATATATAGATATATTGATATTGATATAAATATAATATATATTTTTTAAAATATGTTTTAGATAAGGTAAATAGGCATTTACACTTAATATATAAGATATTTAGTGAAAATGACTTATAAAATAATTGAAAAAATATTTTTAATTAATAATTTGATTATTATTACCAAGTAATAGTCATTTAATATCAATTTGAAGATAAAAAAATCAAGAAATTAATAAAAGATCTAAAATAAGTTGAAAAGGTAACTCAAACTTCAAACGACCGTAAATTTTGATCCGGGTGTCCGTTTGGGTTCTACCACATATCAAATCAAAACCTACGATGAGATCTACTCCCTTAGTGATAGAGGTAAACCTCTATAACATTATTTGAGGATAAAAAAGACCTAGAAGGCCTCCAAAACTGAGTTTTTAGTTGGGGTACCCCAATTTGTTAACATTCGATGGATTTTCAGCCTCATTTAAGGGGGTCTTATTGCCTTTTTTGTGGATAATGAATTTATTCTCAGGTCTTACATTCATATTGATATTATGGTTTTAAAATTTTATCATTGTTCACAACATAATTTTATTTATAATTAAATATATGCATGTTTTCTTATATTTACTTATAATAAATCACTCATATAAATACATATATCAAAATATTTACGTAAAAATGTATATTCTAATACATGTAAATCAATAAATATTCTAAAAATATATTTAAAACAACATTTAACCATTTTTTACATTATAGATACATATACATATATGTGTGTATTAATAAACAGATATATATTTATATTATAGTATAGTATATGTAAATGAATATAATATATAATATATTTAAATAAATATAGGTATATATATATATATATCACACACACACACATATTGTATAAATGTATTTAAAAATAATTATATAAATATATGTAAATATATATATATGTGTGTGTGTAAATATATATGTAAATATATATATATATATATACAGAAATATTATTAAACAGACAACAAAACAACATGATGTAGTGGTAAAGGCATTATATATCTGAAGAAGAGGTACAAGGTTCAAATCTAGGCGGACGTGCATGAGGCTGGAAATTCGCAAAGTGCTGATAAAAGAGGTGGTGGGGTGAAAAGTGTTGATAAGGGGGGAGCGCTATTAAAGGGGTCATGGAAGCGCTGATAAAGGGTTTGAGCTCATGGACATCTGAAAAAAATATAATTTTACCCCCTTTAACAGCATTGCTTTTATCAATGCTAAAAAGGTGTTGTTAAATGCCCCTTTTAACAGCTCTTTTTTAGCGCTGATAAAAGTTTCAGGATTTTAACCGCACTCTGATTGTCAACTCTTTTTTAGCACTGATAAAGGCATATTCTAGCACTGTTAAAGACCTTTTTTGTAGTAGTGATAGAGTATTTCATAGGGTTATATTCTCTAATCTATATTTTCCTAAATCTAGTTTTCAAGGTTTATACTAAACTTTCTCTGATACCAATTGTAACACCCCGACTCCAGTAACCTGGTGACAGTGGTTATCTTACAACACTGACACAAGATACAAGATATCATTCCTGAAGGATAAAATAGTTTAGTGTTTTTAGGAGACTAGATACACACATGATTCTCACATTACATTTGAAAATATAATATATTGTAATGCCTCGACCCTAGTTACCCAGAGTCGGTGTATTATTACATAACATTGGCATGATCACAAGAAAGATCAAATCTCGAAAGACCGATTAGTTTAGTAGCCTTGGAAACACTAGATATATTCATAAGTCTTACATTACATCATAAAAATAAAAACTACAACAACATAGTCTCCATAGTCCACATTCATATCCCCACATAATATCCATGCAGGTCATTCATAAAATACTTCTTCACATCCTGGAAAAAAAATAAAACATTGAAAGGGGTGAGCTCAGATGCTCGGTAAGGATGACAATATAGCGGAAACTTTCATAAATAAACATAAACATTTAAGGCAGTGTATAACTAAAACAAAAGCCTTTTAAACTTAAACTTCAGCATAATATGGAAAAGATAAAATTAAATAATGTCATTTACTTATTCACATGGATATTCTACAAGTCAAATAATCACATGCAATATCAATAACCACTTTCATAATGACGGAATGCATAATGTCAGATTATCATAACCACGTAGCCAAGGCCTCGTGCCAAGACTACAAATAAAATTTTGTCAAGGCCTCGTGCCAAGACACTAGTTTGTCTCATGAGACCTACCGATTCATCAAGGAGCTATAGCGGGCTCCACCCATCACTTATTAAGTCCAATGCATTCCTCGTATGAACAGGTTTAAACATAACATAAACATTCGTATTAAAACTAGCATACGAAATGTCAATACTTTCTCCATAAACCATGAATGGTATAAAAATAACACATCCACAGTCAAACATAACACAAAACCTTCAATTAAAGTTTTGTATCATAATAAATCAACTTCAAATAAACTTAAAATCCATCAAAGGATGTTGATATAGATGAAAATCAAAAACTATTTGAGAGAAATATCTCTTTTTTGAAATAATTTAAAAGTCACATAATTATAAAATAAAACATTTACTTTGAAAATATTCTTATAAGCTTTTAAGGGAAGCTTCGACAATTTTATAACGGCGTAAAATAGCCGCATCCGCCATAAAAGTTAAAAAAACATTCTTACCTTAATTCTGTCGAAAAGGTTAAAAAGGACCTTGTTTGGAAAACGACGGAAAGATTCCTTTATAAACTTCTTATAAAAAGTAAAACAAGGGTATAAATGACTTTAACCCATATACTGTAAAATATTAAGAATGTTTTGAAATACATTTTTAAGAAACATGGATGTGGATGATAAAGATTTCCCAGTAGATACTTACGTAAAAACAACCTCGGATAATGAAGAGATTGCGAAATAAACCCTTACCTTGTACTTTTACTTAGTCGATGGTATGTTAACCTCCTATATAATATTTAAAACATTGTTATTAAATTATACAAGAATCATATACATTAATATGATATCATATATGATCTTTTAACGTTTATTTGTTAATATTATCTTAGTATTATTATCGTTTCGGGTGTTAACGGATTCATTTTACTTTATATTCTTTATTATGTGAGCCATGTTTGTTATGGATAGATTGTATATTATTAATATCCATAATGATATCAAGTCCTTAAATATTATTTTTAATCATCCAATAAAATTTAGTCTTGAATGGATACGATGGGGAATGAATTGCATCGCGTTCGTGGAGACGGTAGTCCGTACGTACGCACGAGCGACAATATCATTATTTTGACATTAAAATAATATATAATTGGATGTTATATAATATATAAATAATCATTATCATGTTATATTTATTATTTAAATGAATTATACATCATTATTATACCCATCTAAATAATAATATATTGAGTAACAATTACACCACAACGTGGAGACGGTAGGCCGTACGTACGCACGTATGGTGATATATCATTCAAGGGATGGATAGAATAATGAATTTGGTTGTTCCATATTTATAATAACATCACAGTATATATAATATACTGGAGTTATTATTTTATAAATGGAATAACAAAGAAGAAGAAGTAGAAGAAGAAGGGAACTTGAAAAAGGGTGGTGAAAACATTACCTCTTCTTCGGATTTTTCCTTTTGATTTGATCAAAAGGGCTCCTTAGGTTGGCTTTCTGATCAAACTAAGGCCTCTAGGTTGAATTTAGGGAAGTTTAGAGAGTATTTGGGCAGGTTTTGGCCGAGCCAAATGGCTTTTAAGGTGTGAAGAATTGGTTAGAAGTGATGTCCTTTTATAAGGGGGGAGGGGCTCTTTAGGAAAAACTTAAAGTATTAATTTATAATAAATTAATATTCGGTTTATAATGGATAAAAAGTTGATTATTAAAAGTCTAAGGTGGGTATGGGTCGAAATAATTTCAACCAATAGATTTTAGACAGGTTTTCGTCATTAAATTAACCTTATCTTTTAGTTTTAACTCTTAGTCAATTAGTTTGACATTTCTCATGTCACTTTGTATTTTTATATTATATAGTTAATAAACTTACTATATACATTCAAGAGACCCCAAAGTGGTCCATTAATAATAAACATATCATTATATAAGTCCTTTGGCCGAAACTTATATTTTTAGTAATATAATATGAATTAATAATATAATATTTGTTTTAAAAACTCTTTTATATCAATTTTGACACTATTGGGTATTTTGTTTTTGATAAATTTATAACAGCATTATTACTTCGAAAAAAATTCATATAACTAATACTAATATATCATATTAACCTATAAAATTAGTGTAATTCATAAAAAGTCTCAAATTATATTTATTTGGGTATTTATAATGTCATATATTTTAATATTTTATTATTAAGGTAATTACTGCATCATCATTGTGTCATAAATAAATTAATTTATTTAATGTCTAAAAAATATAAATAAAATACCATCATGTAGAAAATCTTTTTATATTTCTAATGAATATTTATAGTCTAATTTATCTTATGTGTAACCCTATATTAAAAATGTTTTAGTTATTAAACTTTGATTTTAACTCTTTTAACTCTTCTTTGAATTAAATAATAATAAATGTCCTAATCTAATCCAAGTGGACCTAAATGATAATATTTTATTCCTAAGGTTGTTTTTGGTCGATATACACTTGTACAATAGAATTAGGACATGTGTTAGGGTAATATTAATATCATTTTTACCCTTAATTGCCCTATTTACTTTAACCGTGGTAAATAAAAGTAAAAAGTTACTATTCACCAAAAATTATTTTCATCTCATTGAACCACATTTTACTTACTAATATTAACCGTTTCTCTCGTATTTTTGAAATTCCATTCACAGAAGCGGTAAAATTAAGTTTTATGTGAATTTGCAAATTCTCCTAGGAGGTGGGTAAAAGACGGTGAAAAGTTCAATAAAATTTTTATATATCTAAAATTAATATAAATTGACTCCAATGAATTACATTGAACTTATATAGGTATTATTTATCTATTTTAACCTAAAATAAATTTAAATAAAATAAATAATTATTTAAATAAAAAGTCGGTTTTAACTAATAACTCAGCGTTTTTCACTATTCATCAAAAATTGAAAGTTTTCAGAAAAATACCAAAAATTCACCCTAGGATAATTTCGATATTCCAAATCCAAAAATTAATTCCATTTTGAAAGATAAAATTTATAAAATTTCAAAAAGTAGGTATTACTATTCATAACGGCTAGTTTGGTTTGTTGTGGTGTGTGTTAGAACTCGAAGTTGCGTATAACACACGCTATTGTATTATTCAAAGAGAAGTGTACCATGGAAGCTTGGGGTGTTACAGATATACCATAAAATTTTAGTGGGAACTTTATTATTTCTTCTAGTATATCACTGAAATCATTCATAAATTCCTTCATGATATCCTGGGGAAAGGAAAACATAATGAAGGGTGACCTCAGATACTCAGTAATGGAAAGAATACAACAAAATATATCATAAAATAAATAAATAAATAATAATATGATAGAGATAAACAATAATCAAATATGTCCTATAACTAATATCATAAAAGGGGAATATATCCATGGATTACATAAAACATAAATAATTGCATGGATAACAATAACTAGTTTCATAATGATAGAATGCATAATGTCAGACATCATAATCTTACCATCAAGGCCTCATGCCAAGACATCATACATAAATATATAAGTTGTACACCAAATACCAAAACTAGTTTGTCTCATGAGACCTATTGATGCATCGAGGGGTGGTAACAGGCCTCACCCATTAGTAAGTTTAATGCATTCATCATGTGAAATAAAGGAATAACAATTTAACGCATAATTAATATAAACATTCATAATCCATTCAGATAAATAAGAGAAATGGTATCATTAGAGTATATCTCTAGTAAAGTAAAAGAATCATCAAAGGATATTGATAGAGATGAAAATACAATTAAAAGAACATTTTAGCCTTTCTTTGAAAACATGAGAAAAATATCATTTTATTTTGATAACATTTTAAATAAAAATTTCCAAATATTTTGAAAATTGATTTCTTTGAAAATAACCATGGAAACTTGTAAAGTAATCTTTAAAGCACTAAATCGCTATGGCGGTGGGAAAAGTTGTTCATTCAATAAATGTTAAAATAAAGTTTCTCTTCACATTTTTGGTAAAAAGTCAAAAGTACCTTATTTGGAAAATGACAAGAATATTTCTTTTAAACCTTTGTAAATAAAGTCAAATATAGTTGACAATGAATTTAAAAAATAATTATAGAATAGTAAAATCATTCTTGAAAACAATATAGAGAACATGGATATAGAAGAGAATGATTCCCAACCAAAAAGAGAAATTAGTTCAATTTTCCATGAAAACATATTCTTAGTCATTTTAAGTAAAAAAAGGGGAAATGAAAGGAAAACATGTATAATCCATATATAGATATATAATAATAAAATAGATTTAGTATAAAATAGAATGTTGTTATAATTTCCTTTAACATAAATTTAAACATAAACAATCCTGAATAAAAATGAGATCGTAAAGTTTACCCTTACCTCAGACTTCCTTTTAGTATAACGCGTTATATCCTCCTGAATAATCAATTTTAATTATAAGAACATTTTTTTCTATAGTTAATTTTTAGGTATTTTTATAATCATTTGGTGTTTATTCACTGAATAGTTCTTGTTGACGTTGACCACTTAGGGTTTTTCAGTCAATTTATCCAAAATTACTTCTGTATGTTGACTAGGGTTAAAGGTGTTATGAAATGGTTTCATTATCTCTAGGATGTTAATAATTTTATGAATATAATTTTTGTTTATTATATACAATTTTAGAGTCATTCATTCATGGTGGTAATAGAAAAATAAATCACATTGCTTTGTGGAGGTGGTAGTCCACATGTACGCACGAACAACATTATCATTATAAGGCCACGGCCTTAAACATTACATAATATTAAATAAAGTTAATAATTCACATTGAGGATCTTTTAAGGTTTAGATATTTAGAAAATTAGGACATAACTTATACATATCAACTTGAATATTACATGTAGACACTTCTACTCGGTATCCATTTTTTCATAAAATAAAAACTCTTAAAAAAAGAAACATGACTAGTTCCATGTTTTAGACAGCATGATTTTTCCTTGATCTCATCCACGACCCTATTCATCTTTAAGTCCTATGGAAAATATTTCAAAAACTTGGGATGAGCATAAAAAACTAAGTAAGGGATATAAAATAAGGAAAGAAAACCTTAGTCTATGGATACATACAAATAAAAAAAATCACACTTTTCAATCTTAAAACATAATCTCTTTAACATACCTCACAAAATCATAAGATTTATGAATAACACATAGAAATCATAAATCATAAAGGTAACTTGTGGCATCCATAAAATACTTAAATTATAGATTTCATAGCTACATAGGGAGTTACATTTGGAATGTCAATCATAATATATTCCCTAAATCTCTTAGGAGAAACATTAATGTTTACCTATGTCACGTTACCCAATGCATTGGAGAGCTATCTCGGGCTCAACCACCCTAGGTTTATCACGTAACCACCCATATACGTAAATAATGCCCAAGAACCATAACATATTCATAACAAATAAAACATGCATAAAGGAAAGATAACATTTCCATATTGCATTCACAAGATATCAGTTCAAGATATTGACATAATCAATTCATTTAAAACATTCCAAAAGAAGAGTTTTGAATCAAAGTATCTCATACCACTCTGAAACTTTTGAAAGGAATTTACAATTTAAAACATTCATGTCCATATAAATAAATCCTTAAAATAATTTCTAAAACAAGGACATGAAAGAGAAGGATTTAGAAGATTAAATCTTTAAAACATTTAAAATGATGTTTTAGTTAAAGAATCCTTTACCACTTGAGAAACTCTTGAATAAAAATAATTAAAGAATAACATCAAAGAAAGCTATAAATATCATTAGAATATATAAATTCATGATATAAAATTCCAAAATGGTTGTATATAAACCTTATAGGATAATAAAGGTGCACAATATCAAGATATGTCTCAATGAAAGGAGATTGAGATGTAGTCTCTTACAAAAATTATACCATTAGATTAAGGATAAATCAATGAAATAATTATGTGTGAAAAATATAATTACACCCAATATAAGTGGATATTAGGTATAAAAAGTTAATAGTTCCTTCATGTATATTCATATCATGACATAATCAAGAAGTAGAAGTTTAACCCAAAGAATTGAAATTGGGTTAAGAAGTTCCCTTCCAAAAATTTGGCAGCCTAACGGCGTCACTTAAAAATTCAGAAAATGATTTTATAAGAGATAAAAGGGTCTCTCATCACATGGACATAAAATGTACAAAAATAAGGATATATAAGAACACATCCCAACATTTTAAAATTGAAATTTAAAGACATAACATAAAGGAAGTCTTTGACTAAAAGAAGAGAGTGAAAGGTTCCCTTACAAAGATCATTTTGTAAATAAAATAGATAGATTATGTGTATTTATAATAAATACACATAAATAAACTATAAATATAATATAGGATATCAAAAATTATTTCTCACATAATCATAGCATGACGTAATCAAGAAGTAGAAGGTCAACCCAAAGAATGAAAATTGGGTTAAAAAGTTCTTTTACCTTGAGTCTCACTCGTCACGTATGTTCCTTGTTCTTCCTGAATAATAAAATTAAGTTAATTTATACTTGATTAATAACCTTTTTAAAGTTTATTATTCCTTTTATATCACTTATTACCTTGATACAACAATTAGTTAATTATTTTAATTCATATCGAACATTTTGTCGATGTTTGGAACTTGAGTCAAAAATAAACTTGTTATAATTACAAATTGTCCATGTAGTCAAAATTTCATTATCTTTGGATTTGTATTAATGATTTAAATATAATATATATCATATATATCCAGTATATATGTATTTATAATAGTCCATATCATTTTGATATATGAAAATGAAATGCACCGTTCATGGAGACAGTAAGTCGTACATACGCATAAACGCTACTTTCATTTCATTTTTTTCATTTTTAAAGGAATGAAAACCAAATGATACATAGGTATATTATTATTCCAGTATAATATCATATTTTATATACATTGAATAATTTTATTAATACTATCCTTTATATGTTCCATGTATGGTATGAACGAGTCGTGTCACTTTGATGGGGCGGTAGTCCGCACTTCCTCAAGTGAAATTATTGTATTTATACAACATGAAAAGCATAAAGGTAAGTTATAATTGATAATTACACAAGAATAAATATACAATAAATATCATGAATATCATATATAATTATAGTGTCATCGTAATGGCCACCATGAGAGGTGGTAGGGGAAAATCGAACAATCATCGTTTCGTGAGGCAGCAGTTCGTCGTACACAGAAACAGTATGTTCGTATCCATTAGATGGAGGTGTGTGTAAGTGTAGTTAGAATAATTATAATAAAAAAACATAGTATATTTAGGATACTGGTGTTGTTATATAAACAAATAATAATAAGTGCATAGGGAGTGAAGAAGGAAAAATAATGGAAAGAAACTTGAGAGAAGACGTTACCTCAAATCGGGTAACTTCTTTTGATTTGAGACAAAGGGCTCTCTTGAATTGCCTTATACCTAGGGGAAGACTTATAGGAGGAATATAGGGATGTTGGTAACTTATTTGGGCAGAGTTTGGATGAGACAAGGGGCTTGAGAGGTGTGTGTAATGGGTTATAGGTGGTGGCCTTCTATAAGAGGGAGGAGGGGATCTTTATGAAAGTTTGAAAGTATTGTTTTATTATAAAATGATTTTCGATTTCAAAAGGCCCAAAACTCATTAAATTAGAAGATAAGATTAATATAATTCAAAATAAAATCATCCAATAAAAATTGGATAGGTTTTTGATATTTTTTAATCCTTATCTTTTTTTATTTAACCCTTTGTTAACTTATTCAACTTTTACCATGTCTTCTTGTATATTCATACTATATGGTTAATATATTTACTATAAAATATCAAGAATTACCAAATGGATCATTAATGACATTTGTAACATTATATATGTGTAGGACCCCAGGACACCCTGAGAGGGGAGGGGTGAATTAGGGTGTCAACTTTTTCTTTTAAAAACAAGGATCTTGTCCCCACGTTGGTAGTAACTAGTTAAACCTATATGATGGATATGATCAGCAATGAAACATTCACATGCAAAGTGATGACACAACAATTTTTACTTGGTTCACCGCTAAAGGCTACGTCCAAGGAGCATACGCCAACAAGTTTTCGGTCGTACCAAATTCCATTAATCTTCACTAGTTGTGGATTACAATGGTTCGGGCACAATCACTCTGTCTCAGGCTCACTGCCTTTACAAAGGTTCAGGGATAGCTCACTGCTTCCCTCGGGTCACTCCCATTGACTCCCCCTGGCTCACTGCCCTTGGTGAAGTCCCACTCAGTTTATAAACATGAAGGTCTCTTCAATAGATTTTCATTGAAGTCTTTGTCTCCTGTTCAGCATGAGACAATGCTTGAATCAGAGTCCTGGGTTGATGCTATTTTGTATTCAATCTTCTACTTTAGTGAAATAACTGAATGCACTAAATCTTCTTCTTCTCTTCCTCTAATTCCCAAAACGGACACCTGAATGTATTGAAATATTTCCCTCTTTCTATGCAGATCTGAGTTTAGTTGCATGAATCGTTCTTCTTCTCTTCGCAAAACACAACGATGGTGTTAAACATCAGTCATGTGTGTGCGTTACCACTTCTCTTTGTAAAACCAAATCATTCACTGTTCTTCCATCTCAAAGACCGGTAATGATGAACTTGAACGCACTGAACCACTAAACCAGATTCTCAGAAAGTTCTATCAGGATACACAGATGCTTTCACGCAACAACAAAAAGACTGGCGGGCTTCAGCAATACTTGGTGCACTTCCCCAAGCCCGGCGCGCAAGTCTCAAGACGGCGCGCAAGTCTTCGGCACGCAAGTTCCAACTGGCGCACAGGTACCACCAAATTACTTGTGCGACACTGCCTACTTCAACTTCAAACTTGCGCGACTCACTTCAATTCTCGCCCAAACCGCCTTGGGCGCGCAGCCAACAACTGGCGCGCAACTTATACTTGTGCGACCCACACACCACTTGCACGAAAACCCACACCTGCGCGGCGGGAGCTCTGATTTTTCTAAGTGTTGAACACCGTTGTAAATGAATAGGGGTGGTCCTCTATTTATAGGCAAACTAGACCACCTACGCGGTGGCGCGCAAGTATCTTCTCGGCGCGTAGGTTCCGGTGCGCAACACATCTCCCCTAGCCTCTATCGCGCAACTCACTTGCGTGACCAAACCAATACTTGCGCGACCTTCTTTACTTTTCCATAGTTTGAAGTTCTAATCATGAAGAACAATAGGCGCGCAAGTTTCCAATCCTCCTAGGCATCGGCGTGCAAGTCCCTTCTCAGCGCGTAGGTCACTTGCGCGACCTACTCAATACTTGCGCGACCCTTATCCCTTTTCTATTTTTCCATGTTCTGATCTTGAAAAACACAAGGCGCGCAAATTCCCTCTCCTTCAAGTACATGGCGTGCAAGTCTCTGCCAAAATCACTTTTCTCCATTTGTCGATTTTCAGGCCCACAAATTTGGAAAACACTAGAAAACGGCACCACCTTGTATTTTCTCTTTTTATTCCACCTCCAGATTATCCATTCCTTTTGTCAACATTCTTGAATCAAGGATGAATCGTTAACCACAACTCTTGAATTCGACATGCCATCATGAAAACCCCTTTGTCAACAAATTTGTATGTCAATGTTTGCTTTGTCAACAAGCACAATCACTTCAATCCTTCCTCAACAACTCATCTTCATTCATCATAAACTCCACTAATTATTTTATGTGATTTTCCTTATTCAGCAACTCTTCTTCTTTCATCACAAACTCCACTATCGTGATATATATCCTTTGATAAATCAGCTTTAGCATCATCATATCTTGATACAATGTGAAGTGCATGGCCATCTTAGAATTCCAATCATTTGCACATTGTCTTCTTCTTCAACCGTCATGGACATCTCAGAATTCCAATCCTCTGCACATTGTATTCTTCTTCAACCGTCATTCTCTACTTCATGCAGATCATATGATTCTATTCTTCAAGAGGTCTCTTTCATGGATCTCGTGCAATCATGAAGAATGGAATGGTCTTCATAAAATCCTCATTCTTCTTTAATCATCCTCAGATGGATTATACCTCACCGTTCTTCACTATTGTAAACAATGTGTCACATTTGACACAAGTTCTATGAACTTATTATTAGTACAACAATCATCTGAATTTTCATTCCTCCATTTCATTGGAGTACTTCTTGATCTCCTTCGTTTTGATCTTCATTGACAACAATTGACAACAAATACAACCTTATACACAAAGTGGTCCCAAAAATATGTCATTTGGATGAATCTTATATTTTTAGTACTATTTTGTCATTTAATAAAATATTATTTGATTTAAAAACTCATTTATGTCAATTTTTATACTATTCATATCATGACTTTTTGAAAATCCATAACAACTTGATCAATTCCAAAAAACTTCATTAATTCAAATTCAAAAAGTCATAATCATCCATAAAATTATTGGATGTCATTAAAAGTTTCAAAATAAATTTATTTTAATATTTATAATCTCATTTATTTAAAATATTCATTAATGAGGTCATCATTACATCATCATTGTGTCGTAAATAAATTTATGTATTTGATGTCTAAAAATTATAAATAAAATATCATGATGTATGAAATCTCTTTAGATTTATAATTACTATTTATAGTCAAAAATATCACTTATATAACCCCATATAAAAATTGTTTTACTAAACGATATATGTTTATGTTACATTTTCCTTAACTTTAAATTAATTTGTATAAAATGTCATTTTCACTTACAAGTGGCTCTATGGGGTCCCAAAATCGACCTAATGATTCCCATGGTCGGACATGTATCATCCAATAGGATTAGGACACGTGTTAAGGTAATTTAATATTATTATAATATTATTTTTTACCCTTATTTACTAGATTTACCCTTTAACCATGGTAAATAAAATATCTACTGAAGTTACTATTCATAGTGTCTAAAAATAAAAGTTACCTATTTACACAATTTGGATCTCCTGATTCCAAATATAGAATCTATTTTTCCAAATTCAAAACACAAAAGTTTCATAAATTAATTTAAAATTAATTCTCGTTGTCAAAACAAAAAAACGTGTTTTTAAGAAATAATAACTATCAAAAGATTGACACTTGTTTATGTTTAATTTCAAAGTGAAATTACTTAAAATGACCAACATTAAATTAAATTGTAAAAATATAATCCAATTACACTTTAAAACCAACAAAAAAAACAATCTAACTATATAAATAAATTAGATTAAAAGGCAGTTTTGAATTAAAATGCAATATTTTTCACTATTCATAAAAAAATAAACTTTATCAGAAAAATACCAAAAATTTACCCAAAGTAAATTTTTATGTCCCGCTTCTAAAGAATAAGTTTATTTTTTCAAATGGAACATATAAAAGTGACAAAAACTAGATTTAAAAAGGGTTCGTCATCAAAAGGCAATAAATCAACGTTTTAAAGAATATTAGAGTATTTCATACTTAAAATTGGATCCATTCTTATTTTAAGCCTCTAATTTTTTTTGAATAAATGTAAAGACATTTAATAAACATGTATAATCATATTTTAGTTAGTTCTGTTCATTTCCATAAATACAACGACTATGCGTTAACTACCATTTAAAATAATATTATATTATTTTTTTTAGTATGACTCGGTTTTGTGTACAACATGAGATTTCAGAGAAATTCATTGTTGCGTGTTGGGTACGCCATCAAACATAGAATTCCTTTTAAAGTAAAATTAATATTTAATTCACAAATATTAATAAATATGAAAATGTAATATTCTTTATTTACCTGTGATGTTACAATCATTATCCAAAAGATGAAAGGGTAAGAAGGTAGATGATATATTATATTTTCAGGATCATGATTATGTCATAGATATCATATATAATCATTAATTTTATCTCTATAACAATCCAAAAAAGTGGTTATGGTAAGTGAATTACACCACAACGTGGAGACGGTAGGTTGTACGTACGCATAAACGATGTTTTCATTTTTCATTGATGGAAAGGAGATGAAAAAGGGTTATTCCATCAATATAACAACATTTAATCATATAGAATATACTAATGTTATCATATTAGTATGGTTATATAATATTTGAAGAAGGTGTGAGAATAAATAAATATGAAAATACTTAGTTAAGAGTTATACCACATCATGGGAAAATTTCTCTTGGATTACACATTAAACCTTCTATGATTGGTATTTTGGTGAGACCAGGATCTATGAGGAATAGATAGAGATGTTTGAAAGGTATTTGGAAATATATTTTTTGATTTAAATAGATTAATTCATGTAAAGAATAGGGGAGAGCAGGTGCCCTTTTATAAGTGAGGTGAGTGGTATACTTGTAATTATTCTTAACTATTAAATATTACAAGTGTCTAAATCATGGATAAGTGGCACTTAAAAAAATAAATTTCAAATATATGGTGATAAGGGTTGTAATACCCTTATCCAAAAATAATTAAGATGTGATTTTATGACTTTATCACAATGTTTTAACCTTAATTAATCCATTTTACCCCTTTATCGTGACAACATTTTTACCAATGTTACTTTTCATATTAACCAAGAATGAAATTGATATAATTACTAGATTTAAACCTCTTAGTTATAAATATATGATCCATTTTTTAAGATTCAATTTGTATAAGTGACAAAAATTAATTTTAATATAAGTGCGCAAAATGCAATAAAAACTGTTTTTTTAGAAAAATGTGTTTTTAAGCATAGAAATAATCTTATACCAAAATAAAATATAATGTCGATTATTGTGGAATTAATTATATTTTTTTAATAAAATATGTCTTCTATTACTTTAAAACCGAACTAAAACCATAATGGGGAAAAATAAATGACACTTTTTCAAAAAATTAACATTTTTCACTATTTAACCAAAAAATCAACTATTTTTGAAAAAATCCCAAAAATTTAACCTAAGCTAAATTCAACCTTATCAACTAAAAAATGATATACATTTAATCATATTCAAATTATAAAATCTAGAAATTTTAATTTTAAATATAACCATAATTTATTTATATTAGAATGATAAAATAATAGGATGTGCATTGGATAATAATCTAGGGCTGGAATGCTTGCCTGTTATAGGATGATGTCGGGTATTACACATGGCCATAAAATAATAATCTACAAGATTTTATCTAAAATTAAACTTATTTTTTTAACCTTCTACCGTGTAATTTTATCTTTTTATACAAATTATATGTTCAATATATTTCTTAGCATATTTCATAATTACAATTTACATTTTTTGTTACTTGTAATTGTAAATCAACAATAGTCAAACTATTATTTGATATAGTGAACTTGAAAACTAATAATTGCTCTATCGTAGTAATATATATATATATATATATATATATATATTAGGTGTTTGGGGGTACAATTACATTAAACACACGCACCACACACATTTGTCGGAAAGACAGACCATAGTCTCCCAAGGGATAGTCAACCCATCAAGTCTTATTTATTTAGTACATGACATGAAGGTCCAGTGGAATTGAAGCCCATTACATGGTCCAAAGGCCCACAAACTATCCCGAAGGCCCTACGCAGCTTCATGTCTGCATCATGTTTGCATCACAGCCTGCCTGCGTCATGTTCGCGTCACCGTCTTTCAGGGAAAATTCGTTCCCACCCGAATTTGAACCTGAGTATGATGCATGATTACAGGGAGTCTTTGCCACTTGGGCGAACCCCCAACTGCATCATAGTAAAATATATAATCAAAAATTAAGTGCAATTTTTTATACTAAAAAGTAAAATAATATTGTTTGATCCACTTAGAATTGTGTATCCATAAGTTAGAAAACGGTAATTTTAAATTTCATTAATTTGTAGGTTTGCATTGTATATTAAAAATGCAACTTCATTATAGGTCATATCTACCTCCCAAGAATCTTTGATAAAATAAATTGCGATTTATATTATTATATGTTTAAAAAATCTTTGATTTGTTTTTTTGTCATGTTATTTAAGTCTTTTCATTGTTGTCATACATGTTTTAGCTCTAATTATCTCTTTACATTTTTTATGTTTTTAGGTTGTGACCGTGAATGATGCATGAAAATGAGATACCATAAAAATGATCCCTTAGATAAATCTATAATCACTCATTAACAAATTATAATACATCATGATTGATTTTTTTAATATAAATTATTATTATTATATGGTTTTGGGTGTCTATATTGATGTTACATAGAGAAATTATATGTTTTGTGGAATGCAAAATGAGATAGTAATGAGTTGGATATGGGAGAGGTGGGGTTTGACGTAATTGAAAGCATTTGAAGGTATTTTTAGCATGTAGATATGCATGGTGTGAATGTTGGTATCATAAATAAAAATAATTCAAATCAACTATCAATGTTTAATTTTGATATTATATTAATACATTTTAAAAAAATTGTGAAGGTGGAATATTTAATATTCATGATTTGAACAATTATACTTGATAGATCGAAAGGTTGGATACCGGCTTGCTCGCTGGCTTTCATTGTTAATAAGTTCACAATTTCTTCAATAGTGGTAGGTTATACTATTTACCTTAATTGTTAATCATGTTCACATGTCAGGTGATAGGTGATAGTCCTATATTTTATGGTTTTGATTTCTCAGGAATTAACATGTTTTCGATGCTATTACTTTCAATTATTATAAATTATTTCTAATAATTGTAAATTATTTTTTGAACATGATTGAAAATGAAGGTCACTAAGCGAGGGAAGCCTTGAAGTATTCAAGACAAGTGAAAGACACATGAGAGAAAGAAACCTCATTCCCTCCAATTTCATAATTTAAATGAGGATATTTTTAATAGATGTTAGACTATTTCTTGTAGCATGTTATTTCATGTCTATTGTTTTGTGATACCCAAACCACTACTTACCATTTTCAACCATTTAGATAGTTTTAGTTTGGTAATCTTATGGTTTTATGTTTTTATTTTCTATCCATTTAATATTACATTAACCATTGGAAATTTCAAGTTTTTGGTTGAATGTACTAATTTTATTTCTACAGAAATACATTCCCTTGTTACTTTATTTTTTAACTGTAGTTGTTTTTTAATTTTTTCTCTTTTCATTTTTAATTTATATATATATGTTTTCTGCCCACTTATTTTTTATTCAAAAATGTTTTTTCTTAAAAAAACAATTTCAATGCCAAACTTGATGATATAGTGTTTTCCATGTTTTCTATTTAGTTTTGTATTATATCATTCACAGTCAACATGATTTTTTTTAAAATTTTACTATGAATAAAATGATGTGCAATCCCACGAGGGGAAATACTAGCTAATAATTATTAAAAAATAATTAACATTTAATATTAACAATTAGTAATTATTTAGAGTAAATAATTAATAATTAATAATTAACATATATTAACTAATATTTACTAACTAATAATTAACATTAAGTAATTGATAACTAATAATTAAAAATAGATCATTATTAATTAATTATTAATGATTAATAAAAATTATTGAATAATAACTAATACCTATTATAAATAATAAATTATTAATATATACTAATTGATAAATAACAATTGATAATTAATTATCTAGGTCTATATATATACTAATGCTGGTGGAACCTCCATTACAC
Organism: Viscum album; assembly: GCA_963277665.1. NCBI lineage: Eukaryota > Viridiplantae > Streptophyta > Magnoliopsida > Santalales > Viscaceae > Viscum > Viscum album. The sequence goes on from OY728127.1 coordinate 1,211,521,860, forward strand.
ATGTCTATCTCTCATGATTCATTACGCCCACCCCAAAAAAAATTCACCTCCCTCCTTGATGCCACCATTCCGTCATCCCCTAGTTCTCATTCTCCCTGCATCCATGCTTTCTCCAAACCTATATGACTTACCTGCCTCGCGAGGGAAATTTTGGGGTAGGGGGTCTTTTTTTTAAATGGGTTACCCATTTTTTTTTAAGAAAATGGGTCAGTCTAGCGCCAATTCAAGTGGCGCTAATGGCAAAAAACGCCATAGCGCCACTTCAAGTGGCGCTAGCCGGGAAACCGGGTATTATTGCTTAGCGCCACTTCAAGTGGCGCTGATACCTTTCGGATAAACGGATCAACGCCACTTCAAGTGGCACTGATCCCTTATCCTTATGCCGATCAGCGCCACTTGAAGTGGCGCTGATCTCCACCCGCAGCTATAAAACCCCCCTCCCCTCCCCTCATCCCCCTCCTCCTTCCACTCCACTCCTCTCCTCATTCTCCCTCTTCCCTCTCTTCATTCTCCCTCCTCCATCTCCCTCATCCTCATCCAACCGAGGACCTTTTTGCAAATTCGAAGTTCTGCAAATTCGAGGTAAGTTTTTATTTACATTTCTTTAATATTTTAAATTATTTATTTAATTGTTTAGTTAATGTAATTAGATTATGAAATTTGTTTATTAATTTATTTGTTTACTTTATAGAATTAGTTTAAAACCTAATTATGTATTAGTAGTTAATAATTAATTATAATAGTGAATTAATTATTTTTAAGTAGCAAATTATTTAATTGTAATTTGTTATTTAATACATTCTAATTAGTTAATAGTAGTTAAATATTTGTAAGTAATTAAATAATTAATTATAATTAGTTAATTAATCAATTTTAATTAGTTAATTAATAGTAAGTAGTTAATTTTAATTAGTTAATTGTAATTAGTAATTAGTTAATTGTTGTTAGTTAAATGTAATTAGTTAATTAGTTAAATGTAATTAGTTAATTAGTTAATTGTAATTAGGTAATTAATGAATTATAATTAGTTAATTAATGAATTATAATTAGTTAATTAATGAATTATATTTAGTTAATTAATGAATTAGAATTAGTTAATTATTGATTTCTAATTAGTTAATTATTGATTTCTAATTAGTTAATTATTGATTTCTAATTAGTTAATTAATGATTTCTAATTAGTTAATTAATAATTTCTAATTAGTTAATTAATGATTTCTAATTAGTTAATTAATGATTTCTAATTAGTTAATTAATGATTTCTAATTAGTTACTTAATGATTTCTAATTATTTAATTAATGATTTCTAATTAGTTACTTAATGATTTCTAATTAGTTACTTAATGATTTATAATTAGTTACTTAATGATTTATAATTAGTTACTTAATGATTTCTAATTATTTAGTTAATTAATTATAATTAGTGAATTAATTAATTACAATTAGTGAATTAATTAATTGTAATTAGTGAATTAATTAATTATAATTAGTGAATTAATTAATTATAATTAGTGAATTAATGATTTCTAATTATCTAATTAATGATTTATTATTAGCTAATTAATGATTTCTAATTAGCTAATTAATTAATTATAATTAGCTAATAATTTCTAATTAGTTAATTAATGATTTCTAATTAGTGAATTAATGATTTATAATTAGTGAATTAATGATTTCTAATTAGTGAATTAATTAATTATAATTAGTGAATTAATTAATTATAATTAGTGAATTAATTAATTATAATTAGTGAATTAATTAATTTTAATTAGTTAATTAATGATTTGTAATTAGGCAATTAATGATTTGTAATTAGGTAATTAATGATTTGTAATTAGGTAATTAATGATTTGTAATTAGGTAATTAATTAATTATAATTAGCTAATTAATTACAATTAGTGAATTAATTAATTATAATTAGTGAATTAATTAATTATAATTAGTGAATTAATTAATTATAATTAGTGAATTAATCAATTATATTTCAACTTAATTAATCAATTATAAGTATTTAATTAAGTAATTTTAATTAGAAAATTAATGAACACTAAATTATAATTAGTTAATTAATTAATTATAATTAGTTAATTAATGATTTGTAATTAGTTAATTAATGATTTGTAATTTGGTAATTAATGATTTGTAATTAGGTAATTTTAATTAGAAAATTAATGAACACTAATTATGTAATTAATGAACACTAATTAGGTAATTAACTAAGTTTAAGTAGGTAGTTAATTAAATCTACTTAGGTAGTTAATTAAATCTACTTAGGTAGTTAATTAAATCTACTTAGGTAGTTAATTAAATCTATTTAGGTAGTTAATTAAATCTACTTAGGTAGTTAATTAAATCTATTTAGGTAGTTAATTAAATCTACTTAGGTAGTTAATTGAATCTAATTGGGTAATCAATGAAATCTAATTGGGTAATCAATGAAATCTAATTAGCGAAGTAGTTACCGTAATTAGCGAAGTAGTTACAGTAATTAGCAAAGTAGTTACAGTAATTAGCGAAGTAGTTACAGTAATTAACGAAGTAGTTACAGTAATTAGCGAAGTAGTTACAGTAATTAGCGAAGTAGTTAAGTAATTAGCGAAGTAATAATATTAAGAATTGTTTATATAATATATATTTGCATTCCATTCTAAGTATGATAATTTATTTAGTTTGTCATCTACCTTGACCTCGGTTTGTAATTGTAGTTATGAACTTGAATTTAGTACACTACCACAAAAACAGTTTTTCGCAGCGCCCCCCTTTATCAGCGCTTGTTTAGTAGCGCTGATAAAGGGGGGCCTTTATCAGTGCTTTTTTTAGCGCTGATAAAGGGTCGGCTTCAAAAAATTTAAAAATATATTAATATATTAATATATAAATATTGTTATATTGTTATATAAATATAATATATAATTTTTAAATATATTTTAGATAAGTATAAATGTATATTTACACTTATTATACTTAATATATAAGATATTTAGTGAAAATGACTTCTTAAAAAATTAAAAAAATATTTTTAATTAATATTTTGATAATCATTATGGAGTAATAGTCATTTAATAACAATTTGAGGACTAAAAAAATTAAAAAAATTAAAAAAAAGATCCAGAATATGTTGAAAACGCAACTCAAACTTCAAACGGCCATAACTTTTGATCTGGGTGTCCGTTTGAGCTCTACCACATATCAAATCAAAGCCTGCGACGAGCTCTACGTCGCTGTGACCGGGGAAACCACAGTCAAGCGTTTTTCGAGGCCAAAAGAGGCCCAGAAGGCCTCCAAAACTGAGTTTTTTGTCGGGGTACCCAGATTTTTTAACATTTTGTGGATTTTCAAACTCATTTAAGGGGGTATTATTGGCTTTTCTTGGCGGGGACTGAATTTATTCCAAGGTATTACATTCATATTGATATTATGTCTTTGAAATTTCATCCTTTTTTATAATGAACTGCTATTTATAATCAAATATATAACTATATGTACATATTTTTTATATATTCGCACCTAAAAATTAAATTTTTTAAATAAATAATTAAACATATTTACATATAAAATATATTAGCTTTATCTAAATAATAACTAATATCCATTTTATTTAAAATACCAATATATGAATATTTATATACCTATATATTAATCTAACTATATATATATATTAATCTAACTATATATATATATTACTCTAACTATATATATATTAATCTAATAACTATATATATATTAATATAACTACATATATATATATATTAGTATTACTATAAATATATATATTAATATCACCATAAATATATATATTAATATCACTATATATATATTAATATAACTATATAAATATATATTCATATAACTATATATATGTTAATATAACTATATATATGTTAATATAACTATATATATGTTAATATAACTATATATATGTTAATATAACTATATATATGTTAATATAACTATATATATATTAATATAAATATATATTACTATACGAATAAATATAACTAAATATATATATATATATAGATATAGATATATATTAATACCACTATATATATATATTAATATTACTATATATATTATAATATAACTATATATATATATATAAATATAAATATATATTACTATACGAATAAATATAACTAAATATATAAATATATATATAGAGATATCATGAATTGGAAAGAAAATCAAAATAGAGTAGTGGTAAGGGCTTAGGCGCGCAGGGGGGAGGTCTTGAGTTCAAATCCCGGTGGAGGCAGGGGTGCGCGCACATGGAGAATATTAAAGCAAGTGCTGTTAAAGGGTGGAGGGGGGTGCGTGGGGTGCGTGGGGTGTTGTATAGGGGCTGAAAAACGCTGTAAAAGGGGGGTTCAAGTGCTATAAAATCCCCCCCCCCCCGAATGGCAGTATTTTTAAATTTTTTTTAAATTTTTTTTAAATTTTTTTAACTTTTATCAACGCTTTTTTAAAAGAGCTGATAAAAGGGTCCTTTATCAGCGCTAAAACGGAAGTGCTGATAAAGGAAGTGCTGATATAGGACCCCTTTATCAGCGCTAAAAAAAGCGCTGATAAAGGGGTACTTTTATCAGCACTTTTTTTAGAGCTGATAAAAGACCCCTTTTATCAGCGCTTTTTTTTAGCACTGATAAAGGGGTCCTATATCATCACTTTTCGGAGCACTGATAAAGGGGACCCCCCTTTATCTACGTTGGCTTTATCAGTGCTTTTCTAGCACTGATAAAGGCTATTTTTAGCGCTGATAAAGGTCGTGTTTGCAGTAGTGGTTTAATTTTTTTTTTTACATATTAAGTGTTAGAGTTGTCATGAACTGAAATTCTTGCTTGAGTAAAGTATCCCCGGATAGAGGGGTTTTGGTTCGGACCACCTACTTTCGTGGAGGCTTTCCTTGTCTAGGAAAGTGAATGGGGTTGGCTATCTGTCGCTCCGGGCTTATTCATGTTGAGTTTTTCAAGTTCAGATAACTCTATGCTTTTACATGACGTGTTCATGTACCTCATACATATGATGGATGTCACATACATAACTTATTTTAAAGTTATTTTTAATTTATTTTCCATTCATGCTTTGTTTTGGGGGTTTCCAAAGGTTTTATGGAGAATATGTGAGTTTTCAAGAATTGAGCCAAACCGTGAGCTCAATTCCATATTTAAAAATAAATTTTTGTTTATTTTATAACTTTTTTATTTTTTAATATTTTTCAGTAATTCCAACTCCTAAATGTCCTCCCCGGATATATTAACATCACATTTAAATTTGGAGCCTTTATAAATCCATAATCATGGGGGATATGGGTTTTTATTTAAGGAATTGGGCCTGCCTGAAAGCCCATTTTCTGCATTAAAAATAAATTTTAATTATTTAATATCTCCTTCACTATTTGAGTTTTTTCGGTAATTCCACCTCCCCCTCGACCCTAAGGAGCCCACCCGTGCTCCCATTCATTTTCCCCCTCTTTGGAGCTCGATAGAATCGCGAAAATAGTCGAAACTTCACTGGCTTTCAGAAATCGTCCAGATTTTGGAAAGGTAAATTGATCCTTTCATAACTCCTTCTATTATTAATCTTATTCCCCAATTCCAATTCCTACATGACCTTATCATTCTTGTTCGAATATCCATTAAATTTTTATCTGTTTTAAAATTCAGATTCTGGTCGATTTTGGTTCGTTTTATTCAGGATGTTTTAAGTGAGTGTTTCTTTCCTTGATTTCCTCCCCTTCCTAAGGGTTTCTTTCACCCTTTCAACAAGTTCATCATGTCCAGAAATTGAGGTTTGAAACTAGGGTTTGATTTGGTGTCATTTTGGTCGAATATTTTGGTCTAGGGTTGGATTTATATTCCTTGAGGTGCGGCGGTGGTGCGGTTGATGTTTCGCACCATGTTTTGAGGGTTTCGTCATAAAAGGTAGGTGATTCCATGTGTAAACATTTATAGATGAGTTAGTTTGCTTGAATTACTTATTATTCATGTTCCTAATATGCTGTGTGTGGTGTGTGAACTGTTTATGTTGGATTTAGCAAAGCATTTGTTTTTATAGTTTCATTTTAGCTTTAAATTTGGTGTTTTCATGTGCAACCCTTTGGGTATTGTTTGGGATTGTTTTATAACATATAAATTTTGTTTAATAAATCTTGTTCGGGATGAAAATTATGATTTGGTGGGGTATTGGTGTGCCACTAGGTCTTAAAGAGGTTTTTTTTAAGGGTTTAAGGTGTAAAACATTATTGTACTTCTTGAAAGTGATCTTGAAAACGTGTGTGTTTCATGTGGATCTTTTGTACTGTTGTTTGAGGTGTTTGTATAACTCATGGGGGTTTTTTTAATAAATACTTTTGGAGCTTCAAATTCTGTTTTGAATTTGTATTGATGTGATTTTGTCCTTGAAATATGTTTTTGAAATGGGTTTTATTTTAAAAGCTTTGGTACACTATTTAGAATTGTTTTATGAAAGTTTTGAGTGGTTTAATGATTTATGTAAGAGGTGAAACCATATTGGAAAATTGTTTTGGATTGTTTATACATTCAAATAAACCATTATAAATGTGAATAGTTCTGTTATGTGATGTTTATCATATTTTTAGAGACTTCATAAAATTGTTAAAGGATGTGTTGGATTGTGAAAGTTATGAAAAATTGTTGTGGGCTATTTTGGTGTGAGTTTGATTTCAAAATGAATTTGAATGAAAAGTTAAATTTGTGACTTGTGCGATGTTCATGGGGCTGTTTGTATAATGTGTGATGTGGAAGTGATATTTTCATGTGAAAAGTATATTTCTTGGATTGTTGAACTTGTTTGAGCACAAAGGGAAAACCCGGGTATCTAGGTGGGTGGACGTGTACTAGTATGCTAGTGAATCTGTGAGGTTTGGCCTCAGTTTCACTTAGCAGGATTGACGCTTACAACTCTAACTAAACTATGATTATGATGATTAGGGACCACTAGGTTATGGGTATGTTCCCTACTAGTGGCTCGTGCACGAGAACAGATAATTTTTGTGGTTACTCTCACCGAGATACGAGGTACCTGGGACCCACAGCTAGCTAGTGCCTAGGGGTTATTTCCTTTTGGTTGTGCTCATTAGATCTTTTATACTTACCGTCGGCATACGGTATATTTGGCTGGAAAAATCAGTGGCTTTTTAATTTATTTTAAAAGTGTTTATTCCTTAAATTAGCCCACTTGAAAACTGTTTTTTTTAAGTTGCATCTTTTAGAAATTGTAACTAGAAATTACATGTTTTTGAAAACTTGCATGCTTTTCATCTTTGAATGTTTATCACAGGGAATCGCTTAGTGGTGGTATCCTACTGGGCTTTCTCTCACACCCTACTTACACCTTTGGGTGTAAGTAGACTTGCTTATTTTATGTCACAGGTTTGGGTATAGGTTTTATGCCTTTGGTTCGGGTGTTTAGAGGTCAATCGTGATGCAGTGTCATGGAGATGGCATGAGGGCGGTGCCTCTTTCCATGTGGAGGTTCTTGGGATGTTATTTCATGATTTGTACCTTTGTAATGGTCTTCAAACCTTGTTTAAAATTGTGTAATTCAGTTCTGAATTTTGTAAAATATGGTTTTAGTTGAAAAATCCAGATTCGTTTTATTGAGTTTGTTTGTTGTTTAATGTTTATAAACTTGGGTAAATCGTTCCCAAACATCATTTTATGATACCCGGGCACTTGTGCCAGCCCGTGGAGATCGGGAACGCCCTTCGGGTCTTGCCATGGACCGGGTCGGGTGCCGATTTTGAAGGCGACCAGATTCGGTTCGTGACAAAATGGTATCAAAGGAGGTTCGCTCCTTGGGTCATGTTATTTGGGGAAGAGTCAGCATAGTCTGGAGCTAGGATTTTTGGGACTTGAAATTTTAGTCATGGGTAGTGTGCCTGGCCAGCACACCTCATGAAGGGATTCAAGTCACCATGGGAAGTATGGTTTTATCTGAGTCCTTTGGTTTTCTTGGTTTAATGATGACTATGGGAAATGAAAAGAGAGTTGGGAGAATAATCTCAGTGTGCTCGCAGGGCTTGGAAAGCCATGTGGAGCCATGGATATTTCCCTAGAATACTCTCTGTGACGGCGAAGTGATTGTAATATGGCTTCCAACCATATGTCCAAGTCACCCACCTAAACTAGTTTCCTCTTGTATTGTTTTGTGCTTTAGTTTTGAAATCTTAGCACTTTGGTTTTAAGGTGACTTGTTTTTAAGAAGCGTAAAGTTTTTATGAAATGATTTTCAAATAAAGAGGGAATGGTTTGGTTTATGAAATGGCGGAACTGAATTTTCATAATTTTTTTGAAATGTAAAATGGTGTGCTTACACCTCTTTGAAAGCAGGAACTATATTGAATTTGGTTTTGAAAAGCGTTTCCAATAGAGTTTTCTAAACAATTAGAGTGTGTTTTAATGGGATGATATGTTTCGAAATTGATGTGAATAACTTGAAAGTGAGTTCTTTTCTAAATGGTTGTGTCCTTATGAAATGTTTTGTAAGATGTGAATTGGGATTTCGATCTCATTGTTAGCAGTTTTGAGAATAAGGTTGGGTTGGTTGACCATTTTGTTTTTGAAAAGTGGAAGGAAGTTTTGTTTTACCCTTTGGTATTTCCATGAGTGACCACATGCATGGGGTTATATGGGATGATGGATGGTTGATGGCATGACTGGATGAGTGCTGGGATGGATATGAGGAGGGTGCCCGGTGTGGCACAAAAACATGCATGTGTGAGGCCCATGGGGTACCATTGTTGGATACGCTTACTGCTAAACCATTTGTTTTCAAAGAAATGTTTTTAAAGAGAAACATGAAGACTTGATGAATTGTTTGGAATGGTTTATATTATGTATTTTTGGAAAATGTTGATGTTGTGGGATGTTTTGAGTCCAAGAACCCCTCCTGTTTGAACTGTGTTTTGGGTTTGGGTTTGGTCAGTAAGTTGTGTTATAGGGACAGTTAGTGGTCTCTTTTGAAAAATGTTTTGGGACGCATTTATGATGGCTCCCTTCATGTGTTTAGATCTGGTTTGTGGTATATCTTGACTAATGGACCATCTTGGTTGGGTCCTTGGGTTCAATCGTTGGATAAGGTACACCCCCATTAAAGGTTAGTGCACAACTCAAGTGCAACCCAGATTGTTTCACCGTTTGAAGACCCTCTAGTTGATCAATATAAGGAATATTTTTTTCTTGAGATTTTTAGATTGAGTCTGCACCCATTCCTTTCTTTGATTTTTAGATCCTCTTGTAACGGGAGAGTGCTTGTGGATGGGTGAAAGAGACCATAGTTTCTTATGTTTCCTAATTCGTCGAAGGTGGATGTGTTCTAGGGTTGTTATTGTGGATGAGTGTCTCGATGGTGTCTAAGAGGGCCTTTGGGGTTCTTCAAAGTTTCTTTGAAGCATGAGTTCATGTTAAACCACCAGTGTGAGAAATATGGTCATGATAGGATATTGTGGCCACTTTCTAGAATTGTGTGTTGTTTGGGGATGTTGTATAAGGTCCCTCTCCATGCATTGTTTCTATCAATCACAAGGGTCATGTTCGGTGACGCATTGTGATGTTGTGTGCTCTTTTGACTGTAAAGGTCAAGGTCACACAATCCTCTTAGGTTCTCTGTTATGTTGGGAGTATGTCTCCCTTGGGAAAAAAATCAAATCTCTTAGCTTAGAGGAAGGTGTTTATACGTGTCCTGTCCTTCTGTTGTTTCTCACCCAAAGAAACAAGGTGCGATGTGTGTGCATCTTCTGATCCCTTGTTTCAGTGAAATGTCTGGTTTTGGTAAAGTGGGTTATGGAGTGTGTTATGTCTTGATGAACCCATCAGGTTATGCGGTGTTGTTGTTTGTGGAATCTAATGAAGAAGATCCATATAGGGGTTTCCACAACCTAACTGCGAGGCCGAAGATGCTTTAATATTTTGAGCTCCAGCCATAGGTCCCGGAGAGAAGCTGGTGCGTAGTCAGGGGAAACCCCAGTGTCGTTTAAACCCTTGTACAAAGTCCTATCCTCAGTATGAAAGATAGGAAGAGTTTAAACCTATGGTGTCATCATATTTCTTCTGTTGTTCCCGTTCGATGGAAATAGGTGGAGGGTCTTGTACCCATGTCATCACATAATGTTATTCCCTCCCCCTTTGGTTTCCATTGAGTCTTTGGAGAATGGTTGGAAATTTGGCTAGACAAGTTGGGAACATAGGTTTCACATGGTTAGTTCTAACCATGAACAAAAAAAATAACCATGCAGATATAAGGATCCACATAGTTATCGCACAGTTTCTCAAACTGTGCAGACTAACCGTGTGACCGTCCCAACTCCTTAATTTTGGGGTCTTTTTGTGTCGGCCCATGTTGGTCGATTAAGATGGTTGGTTCATATGGTGGGGAGAACCACTATGATTATCATGTATGTTCCTTAGGAAATTTTGAATGGAAGTCTACCCTAGGTACCAGGGAGTCCGTTCAGGCCTCCCCCTATTAGTGTCCTGATTCTGTCTCGGAAAAAAATATTGGTTGTCTCTTATGGTGGGGAGCATATTAGTGTCCCCCCGTACCAGTAACATAGATTTATCTATGGTTTTGGCTTGGTGTAGATAGTCTCGTTCAGAGATATCTAGCTACCAACATCTTCTTTGACTAAACGTTGGGACTAGAGAGCACCCAATGGTTTAGTTAAAGTAAGGTAAGTGTAACCTTGTTCAAAGTTGTTGTTCGTTTGGGTGAATTGCTTGAGTCTTGTTCAGATAGTGTTTGATGAGTTTTATTTTGGGATAAAGTATGAATGTTATTGATCCTTTCAGGAAAGTAGTGTAAGTTATTTTTGTGAGATTAATCCTTCCTTAATTGATCACTGGAGGTGTTTTGGCCTTTGGGGGTGAAACCTTGCAAGGGAGTACCTATTGATTTCTCAGTGGGGTTTGGTTGTTGCTTTAACCTTGCTATGACTTTCCGGGGTGGAAAGTTTTCAAGGTGGGGAGAATTGTCACATACATAACTTATTTTAAAGTTATTTTTAATTTATTTTCCATTCATGCTTTGTTTTGGGGGTTTCCAAAGGTTTTATGGAGAATATGTGAGTTTTCAAGAATTGGGCCAAACCGTGAGCCCAATTCCAGATTTAAAAATAAATTTTTGTTTATTTTATAACTTTTTCATTTTTTAATATTTTTCAGTAATTCCAACTCCTAAATGTCCTCCCTGGATATATTAACATCACATTTAAATTTGGAGCCTTTATAAATCCATAATCATGGGGGATATGGGTTTTTATTTAAGGAATTGGGCCTGCCTGAAAGCCCATTTTCTGCATTAAAAATAAATTTTAATTCTTTAATATCTCCTTCACTATTTGAGTTTTTTCTGTGATTCCACCTCCCCCTAGACCCTAAGGAGCCCATCCGCGCTCCCATTCATTTTCCCCCTCTTTGGAGCTCGATAGAATCGCTAAAATAGTCGAAACTTCACTGACTTTCAGAAATCGTCCAGATTTTGGAAAGGTAAATTGATCCTTTCATAACTCCTTCTATTATTAATCTTCTTCCCCAATTCCAATTTCTACATGACCTTATCATTATTGTTCTAATATCCATTAAATTTTTATTTGTTTTAAAATTCAGATTCTGGTCGATTTTGGTTCGTTTTATTCAGGATGTTTCAAGTAAGTGTTTCTTTCCTTGATTTCCTCCCCTTCCTAAGGGTTTCTTTCACCCTTTCAACAAGTTCATCATGTCCAGAAATTGAGGTTTGAAACTAGGGTTTGATTTGGTGTCATTTTGGTTGAATATTTTGGTCTAGGGTTGGATTTATATTCCTTGAGGTGCGGCGGTGGTGCGGTTGATGTTTCGCACCATGTTTTGAGGGTTTCGTCATAAAAGGTAGGTGATTCCATGTGTAAACATTTATAGATGAGTTAGTTTGCTTGAATTACTTATTATTCATGTTCCTAATATGCTGTGTGTGGTGCGTGAACTGTTTATGTTGGATTTAGTAAAGCATTTGTTTTTATAGTTTCATTTTAGCTTTAAATTTGGTGTTTTCATGTGCAACCCTTTGGGTATTGTTTGGGATTGTTTTATAACATATAAATTTTGTTTAATAAATCTTGTTCGGGATGAAAATTCTGATTTGGTGGGGTATTGGTGTGCCACTAGGTCTTAAAGAGGTTTTTTTTAAGGGTTTAAGGTGTAAAACATTATTGTACTTCTTGAAAGTGATCTTGAAAACGTGTGTGTTTCATGTGGATCTTTTGTACTGTTGTTTGAGGTGTTTGTATAACACATGGGGGTTTTTTTAATAAATATTTTTGGAGCTTCAAATTCTGTTTTGAATTTGTATTGATGTGATTTTGTCCTTGAAATATGGTTTTGAAATGGGTTTTATTTTAAAAGCTTTGGTACACTATTTAGAATTGTTTTATGAAAGTTTTGAGTGGTTTAATGATTTATGTAAGAGGTGAAACCATATTGGAAAATTGTTTTGGATTGTTTATACATTCAAATGAACCATTGTAAATGTGAATAGTTCTGTTATGTGATGTTTATCATATTTTTAGAGACTTCATAAAATTGTTAAAGGATGTGTTGGATTGTGAAAGTTATGAAAAATTGTTGTGGGCTATTTTGGTGTGAGTTTGATTTCAAAATGAATTTGAATGAAAAGTTAAATTTGTGACTTGTGTGATGTTCATGGGGCTGTTTGGATAATGTGTGATGTGGAAGTGATATTTTCATGTGAAAAGTATATTTCTTGGATTGTTGAACTTGTTTGAGCACAAAGGGAAAACCCGGGTATCTAGGTGGGTGGACGTGTACTAGTATGCTAGTGAATCTGTGAGGTTTGGCCTCAGTTTCACTTAGCAGGATTGACGCTTACAACTCTAACTAAACTATGATTATGATGATTAGGGACCACTAGGTTATGGGTATGTTCCCTACTAGTGGCTCGTGCACGAGAACAGATAATTTTTGTGGTTACTCTCACCGAGATACGAGGTACCTGGGACCCACAGCTAGCTAGTGCCTAGGGGTTATTTCCTATTGGTTGTGCTCATTAGATCTTTTATACTTACCGTCGGCATACGGTATATTTGGCTGTAAAAATCAGTGGCTTTTTAATTTATTTTAAAAGTGTTTATTCCTTAAATTAGCCCACTTGAAAACTGTTTTTTTTAAGTTGCATCTTTTAGAAATTGTAACTAGAAATTACATGTTTTTGAAAACTTGCATGTTTTTCGTCTTTGAATGTTTATCACAGGGAATCTCTTAGTGGTGGTATCCTACTGGGCTTTCTCTCACACCCTACTTACACCTTTGGGTGTAAGTAGACTTGCTTATTTTATGTCACAGGTTTGGGTATAGGTTTTATGCCTTTGGTTCGGGTGTTTAGAGGTCAATCGTGATGCAGTGTCATGGAGATGGCATGAGGGCGGTGCCTCTTTCCATGTGGAGGTTCTTGGGATGTTATTTCATGATTTGTACCTTTGTAATGGTCTTCAAACCTTGTTTAAAATTGTGTAATTCAGATCTGAATTTTGTAAAAGATGGTTTTAGTTGAAAAATCCAGATTCGTTTTATTGAGTTTGTTTGTTGTTTAATGTTTATAAACTTGGGTAAATCGTTCCCAAACATCATTTTATGATACCCGGGCACTTGTGCCAGCCCGTGGGGATCAGGAACGCCCTTCGGGTCTTGTCATGGACCGAGTCGGGTGCCGATTTTGAAGGCGACCAGATTCGGTTCGTGACAATGGATGTGGATATGTATGAATATGTTTGACTTACTATTTTTGGGTAAATAACACAAACTTGTGGGTTGTGTAAAGAAAGTTACACATCAATATGGTTTGAACATATTGATTTGGTGGAGGGACTAGGATTCCAACATAAATTACATAAATTCTAAAAGCATGAAGACATAATGAGATTGTTTGATCATATGTGATTAATAACGAAGGTTTATTTTAGATAAAAAAGATGGTTGCTTATATTTATTGCAACGGACAAATAATTGAAACGGAACAAGGATGTAGTTATAGTATACAACCAGAAGCTGTTGTAATGATTGGAGGCTGTACAACTTTGGGAACTCTTCAGAGGAAAATTCATCGAAAGTTGAAACTGACGAGTAACCAAGCGATAGAATCTATCATATACAGACATCTACAATATGTTGATAGATTTTGGCATGTGGCATATCCGATAACTGATGATGAAGAATGGGAATACGTATTGTCATTGGTTAAGTTTCTACCTGCCAATCAAATGGTGGAGTTGTATGTGACCACATCTACAATGGAGATCCCATCGACATTGGAAGTTGGGTCATCACAATTTCACGAGACAATGTCATCTGCTCCTTTTAGAACGCATCAAGAAGTTCCATCAGCATTGGTACCATCATTTCCCTTGGCCACAATTTAAATAGATAGTCCCCCACATACTATAGATGCGTTGGTTGATAATTTTGAGGACGATGACAATTTAGAAGAAGAAGATGAAGAGGAAGCGCATGCGGAAGAACAACCAGTGCCTACTCATGTGAGGTTTAACCGACCGTTGAACCACCCCCCACCATTGAGTTCATGGTCGACAGAAGGCATGAATCGCTTGCCAGAATTCAATTGGTCAGTTATTACTCCTACTTCAGAATTTCCAGGAATCATTGGGGGCACAGATCGAGTGGCAGATGAAGGTGTTCTGTATATTGGAAGAGAGTTCGACAGTAAAGATGTAATGAAAAATGTGATAAAACAATATCACATTGACATACATTACTCTTATGTTGTAGAAGACGCGTTGCCCTAGACACATAGGGCAATCATCAAATGGTTAAAATGATTTTTGTACTCCATTAGTTACTGTAAACATATTGTACGTGTAATCAATATTTTTCCATCGATGAGTTTTGAAAGCATTCATAGTGAATATATCATCATCATTTAAATAAGTGGCTGTTTTTTAGAAAAATAAAAATAAATTTTAAAATATATAAAATATAAGATCGAGGATTTAACAAAATCTGAGAATTATCTAGAGTGAATAATAGTGAAGAATAAATTGAGGATATAACAGAATATGAGACTACTAGCCTAGAAAATGACAAATAAAGATATTCAAACATTATGTCCCTCTCATCTTTTTCTTCATAATTGTTAAATAGAGTGATGAACATAAATAATTGATATTCTTGAAAATTATTAAAACATTATGCCCCTCGTTTTCAACCATGAGAATGGGTTTTCTCCAAAAAAAAACATTGATTCATTCTGCAACATTGGCATTTCCCCTCTTTAGTCGACCCAGTGAAGAACCAACTGTCATATATTCATTCGGAGGTCGTGAATATGTGACATTTGGTTTTTTTGGCAATTCCCCTCTTTAGTCGACCCAGTGAAGAACCATCTGTCATATATTCATTCGGAGGTCGTGAATATGTGACAATTGGTTTTTTACTGGGTCGACTAAAGCTACGATGCAGAAGGAGGATGTTTTTTCATGTCAACCGTACATGGATCAAAGGTTTTTTCATATTCCTTCTAAACGATGTTGACTGAGCATATTGAGTTGGAGAAGCAATCCAAAACTTTATATGTTGAACATATCATTAATTCCTTTAATAATTTTGGTCAATTATTGTGACGTCGACATCTTTCACTCGGAGGTTTACCATGGACGTCTCTCCTTTGTTGAACGGTATGAAACCAGGGGCGTCAGAATTGGAGGGTTAATTTGGATATGTGACTGATATTTCGGTAAAAATGAGGGGCTGTCCAGATTTAATGAAACTGAATTGAACAGTTAAGCTGCATGTAAGACATTGTGGTGGTGTTCCCCCCAAAACGAAATGCAGCTTCAACCTTTCTTGACATCCAGTATAGATTTTGATATCCAATTCACTACAACAAATACAAGAACCTCCACATAAACACACCATTTTTGGACATTGTGGTCTTTCTTACCGTGAATTGGATATCTAATTGTATACTGTATATTTTATATGCTTTTAAAGTTCTCTATTTTAAATTTAATAATTAATGATATCTTTCACTAACATTTTTTTTTGAAATTCCTTTTGTTTTCAACTATTTATTATATGTTTCATCAATGTTTAAAGTTTCAGTTATATCCGTGTAATAGTTTATGTTTTATAGTCTTTCAAATTAAAAGCTTATAAATTATTTTTTATCAACATTTTTCATTAAATTCATTCTTTTTTCAAATATTTATTATATGTTTAATCAATGATTAAATTATAATTTATATCGGTGTTATAGTTTATTTATTATAGTATTTCAAAGACAAGTATTTGAAACATTTTTAAGTTTCAAATAAGTGTTTCTGATTTCTTAAAAAATATTTCTCATCGACGTTTTTTATGAAATTCCTTTTGTTTTTAACTATTTATTATATGTTTAAAATACAATTATTACAAATTATTATAAGTAATTATATTTGTAACTATTACAAATTAATATAATTATATGTTATTATAATTATAAATTAGTTATAAATAATTAATTGTCATTAATTAAATTACAAATTACTTATTATTAATATTTGATTATTACAAATTATTCTATCTTTATATATACATTATATATTTATTATATTTATATTTATATAATTATAATAAATATATAATTATAATTATAAGTATTATACATATATACTAATAACACTAAATATAATAAATATATAATTAAAATAATTAATTATTCTAGGCATATATTAATTATAATTACATATTTTTTATAATTACATATTTATAATGTAAAAAATATATATAATGTATATATATAGAATTATATATTTACATTATGTAATTATATATTTATATATACATTATATATAATTAAAATTGCATATTTACAATGCAAAAATATATATGTAATGTATACATAAATATATAATTACATTTACTACATTTATTATATTTATTACATTTATAACTTTTATTATATTTATATAGTTGTTATATTTTTGTATTTACTATATTTATAATTATTATATTTTTATATTTTTTTTACTATATTTATATATTTATTATTTTTATATATTTATCATAATTATTATATTTATAATTATAAATTTATTATAATTCTCTAATTAATATTATATTGAATATATATATATATTTACATTATGTAATTATATATTTAAATATACATTATATATAATTAAAATTGCATATTTACAATGCAAAAATATATATGTAATGTATACATAAATATATAATTACATTTACTACATTTATTATATTTATTACATTTATAACTTTTATTATATTTATATAGTTGTTATATTTTTGTATTTACTATATTTATAATTATATAATTATTACATTTTTGTTTTTACTATATTTATATATTTATTATTTTTATATATTTATCATAATTATTATATTTATAATTATAAATTTATTACAATTCTCTAATTAATATTATATTGAATATATAATAATTATAAATATAATAATTATAATAAATATAAAAATTATCTAATTACAGTAAATATAACATAATAAATATAAAAAAAAAACAAAAAAAAAAAAACAGTTTAGCACCACTTCAAGTAGCGCTATTCATTAAGGCACCCATTTACCTAAATAATTTCTACCCTACCCCCCTCGGCTAAATTTGCCGCCTCGCGACATACCTGCCCTGCCACCCCAACCTCGCTGGCTCTACCCCTCGTCGCCTCCGGCTCGGCCTCCGGCTCACCGCCACCGGCTCACCGCCACCGGCTCTGCCTCTGGCTCACCGCCACCGGCTCGTTGCCACTGCCACTGCCTACTCCACGTTCAAGAAGGGTTTCATCCACACATGATCCCATCAATCCCCCCCCCCCCCACACACAATCAACTCACTAAAGCATCTTTTAGTGTTTCAACGATCCTATCTCCTCGCATCGTCATCTGACTTCTCATGTTGGGTAGGGTTTCTTTGATTTCAGATCCCTAACCTCGTCGTTTGATTTGTGATCCCCAATTCACTTACACTCTAGTGTTGGATTGAAATCTTCAGTTTTTTTCTAGGGTTTCATTACTCGTTTTACTTCATCACTGTTCCCCACACTCTTGGTTATCATGAAAATTAAGTATAAAAATATGTTTTCTATGCCACTCAGTGGTGCACCAGATCCACTGTATGTCCGAGCCCGATCATCTGCATCTCCGCCGTGTCCAGCGTCAATAGTGAGAAATGGAGTGCATTGCGGAATTACTCTAAGCCGCAACTTCATCGTTAAAATCCTTTGATTCTGGTTCAAAACCTTTTCAACACCATCAGTACCTCTGATTCCCTTTTCTGTCACGTTTCTCTTTAACTTCGAACCCCTCATTCCTCTCTTTAATTCCACTTCATCTTTTCATTCATTAGTCTTCGATTCTGTTTCATGTTTTAGTTCCCGTTGGACTCAGTCTGTTTCAAAATCGATTTGGTTGCCCGAAGCATCCCTTCATTATTTTTCAATTGTCTTCCGTTGTCTATCCCTTTTTTATTTTATCACAGTTTGTATCACCAATGACCTTTCTAGGTTCATACCAAATCAGCATCCCTATTTACGGCCGTCTTTGCAATTCTAGTATGTTTTCCCTTAAATTACCTATATCTATGTTAAATATATGCCTATCACCACGTTTCATACTAAAATAATTATAAAAACTCTATATCATTACAGGTAACAACGTCCTGGATAAATTCTTCTTTCATATCTATTTGCAAAACCGGTATGAATTCTTTTTTATTTTTTCTATATTTGTTTCACTTTAAAGGTCATTATATATATGATGTATGATACACACTAAATACATTTTGCACTATGCCATATAGTAATTCATAATAGTATGTTGTATATTATATTCTTTATACCCATAACAATTTTGATGGTATATCAAAACTCTCACATACATAATTTTTCTGTTCCAAAGTTTTTTAGAAAAATTACAGCTATTATCTTCACTGATACCAGAAGACAATTGAAATTTATCATTGCTTCAATGATCCTCTTTTAATTATGCAAAAGTTCTTCATTCAGGTGCGGTTTCCCTGAGCATACTGAAATGTTCGGCAATCAAGTATTATTGAAAACCAAGATCACCGGTACGCTTATTGCATTCCTTTAAACGTTTGGAAATTCTAATTTTTTTTGCCATTAATTTGTTAAGACCATAACTGATTTCATCTCACAGCTAAACATGATCTTCATATTTTTAATTTTTTTTCAGTTGTATATGTTTCTTATTGTATGTATTAAAAACCATAGAAACTTTCTTGTCATTGCTTAATTTTTTACTTCCTAAATATTTCATTTCCAATTACATATTTTTTTGAACTCACTTTTATAACCCTCTGCATTAGATCTCTTAAGTAATTAATTTACATACACATTTATATTAAATCATCATTGTTTTGTTGCGTTATATTATTCAAATTATATCATTTTTTATTAACCTTTTGAATATAACATTGTCAACCACTGGGATATTATAGCATCACAAAGATGTCACAGTCCTCTTTGGAATTAAAAAATGAAGTCTAGGCAAGTGAGATTAATCGTGCAGAGATAATAAACTACTTTTACAGGTTTGAAGAAATTATCATGATACTTTAGTTCGAAAATATGTTATGTTAGATGTACATTTATATCCATTGACTTCCACTTTTAATTTTTTTGGTACATGCATGGGATCAAGTCCTTCATCTTCAAAAAAGAAACCATCCATTGTAGCGGTTTAGCAATGGTATATGCATTTTTTTAAATTTGTTCTATTTTTTGTTAATTTAGAACCTCTGATAATTGTTAATCTCTAATATATTCAAACATGAATTTTTTATTTATATCATGAATGTGTTTTATATCCCAAATCTACTACATTTAACATAACTAAAATGCTACTTTGAATCAACATTATTATTTTCATTTATTATTTATACTGATTTTTGTTATGATTATTTTAGTTCAATTTCCCTCTTACCCATTTTTACTTCACAGGTTTGATTTTCTTCTTCCTCAGGATCAAAGGTTTGATTTCACTCTTCCCTCTTACCCTTTTTATTTTGAAAGTTCAACTTCCATCTTTCCCTTTAACTTTTTTCTAGACTTTATTATATGATATGTTCCAGACTTTAAAAAGAAAAAAAGATTTTATTTTCTTTTTCACAGTGGTTTAGAAATTGTATATGGATGTTTTTTTTTTTGTAATTTGATCTAATATGAATTGATTAAAAACCTCTGATAGTTGTTAATCTCTAATATGTTCAAACAAGATTTTTTTTTTTTATATTTTCAATCTATTTTCTATCCAAAATATATAACATTTAACTTTCTAAAATTCTATTTCGAATCTATATTTAAATTTTGGTTTTTTACTAGGACTGATTTTAGTTTTGGGTATTTCTAAAGCCACTATGAATAATGTTATATTTTAAATCTGATATCAGTTTTAGATATTTCATGTTATATATAAAAAATTATGGCTATTTAATTTTTGTTGGAATTTTTACACCAGATTTGATTATATTAGAAAAAAAGATGGTGGAATGTTAATATTAGAAATGAATATGAATGATGTTTAACATAATGTATTAGGCTTTATTAGAAATTATTATGCATTCATTTCTTTTTTTTTTAAAATTTTTATGTGTTGTTACACTTTTCAGATTCTGGCACTTTTCAGATTTATAGAAACAAATTTTTTTTTCTTCAACCGCTCCTATTTAGTTGTTCTAGGCTGAATTCAATTTTTAATTTACAAAACTAGCTATTCAAATTTTCCAGCCAGGCACTATTCTGGAACAAAAGCAATATCCCAACTTCAACTCCATATCCCGTGCAGTATTTTCTGTATCTACATAGTTAAAAATAATTTCCAATAATTCTATTTTTGTATAGCAAGTGATTTCTTCACAATTTATTTTCATATCTTCAAAAATATTTTCCCTTCCTATATCTCTGTACATAATTCTGTAATAGAATAATGCAAATTCATTATTTTCATATTCAACTCTTATATCGTAGTATGAAATGTTATTAAGGTAGAGCTCCCCAACTAAATTCAATCAATACTTAATTTATTTGATGTAGGTGATGAAATAATAGTTTTTCTTATTTTTCAGTTGGTAATCATTGCACCATTGGGATTTTAACATCCTTTAATTGACCTTATATCTTTGAGAAATAATTTTCTCCTGATTTGTTCTTAAGAACTAATTGACTGTATTAATGTCCAGGTTGGCGAAGATTGGAGTTCAATTTTAGACCGGACATGTTTTGGTTCCCTCATCATTGAATTTTATTTGATGTAATTTAGGTAATAAATATAAATAAATACAAGTTTTTTTAATGAAAAATTAGATTTTAGTGGATTTAAAATTTCTAATCTTATAATCCATTCTACGTAATAGTGATTTTTCCTCTCATTTTTCATCCGATGGTTTTCCTGATAATGATTTAATGTCACAATTGGTTGATTGTCTATATTGGATTATAATGAGTGATATTGATAATTTCTTATCAGTTCATAGTTTTTGAAAAATAAGAAAAACAATCATTTTAAAAAATCAATTGTGATTTATATTATTAAACTATTGGTTTTGCGTAACAATGCAAATTTATTTAGTATTTTATATCCATATTCACTGTATCATTTTCTTAGATTCCACTTTTTTTTGTAATACCTTATATGTTAAAAAATATGAATATTATGATTGTGTTGAACTCCTTAACAACACTACAAGCTATAGCTAAAAAATTGCTGCTTGAATTTCCTATCACCTTCTACTTTGTAGCTACATTCCTAACTCCATCTCTTCCATAAAAAATTTACAAACATGGAGATCTCCTGCTTGTAGGTGCATCCCATTTTGAAAATTCTCATGTGATAATTATTATTTTTATTTGACACTGTTTATTAACTTTCTACATACCAACTCCCCCTAACAAATTTCATATACATTTTTTCCTTCAGAATTTCCATTTTGAATTTATTATCACATAATCCCATATATGTCAGATCTAGATTGCAACTACCAAGAAACTTCTAAAGAATCCAGATTTAGAGGAAAGCTAAGGAGGTTGCAAAAGTCAGATGGTGGTTATATAGGTTATAATATATACCTTTTATACTACAATATTATATGTCTCGGACTTCATTTAATTAATTTCAACATTAATTGACAGGTATGTATGGAGTGGATAGATCATCCTATACAATCTATGAATTAAAAAATTCAAGACGCATGTCCTTGTCACCCATACCATTACTTGGTTAGTTTATTTTAATTTTCCTTTTCAGATATATTTATTCCATAGATTACTTACGTTATCTAACACTTACCAATTTCAATGTGTGTTGATACATTCAACAATCTCAAAATCAACGTATTTAAAGAGATTCACAAAATATATATAATGTAATAGGCACAATCAGTAAATCTTTGCTAGAGAGAATTTAAGTAAATTGTATGCATTGTTTTTTTTTTATATTTTGCAATCAATATTAATATACATCATGAATTTCATCTAATCTTGGTATTTATTTCAGAACTAAAAAACCAACTGATCCCATGAATATTCCAGCCATCATTGGAGGAACACCTGTGACTTATGATACCAATGACAATAATTTATTATTAGCAAGCTATTTATGTACTTCATATTGCTTCAGGCATGTTACATGCTTACAATTATATATTCATATCAATGTTTATTCATTATTGAATCATTTATGTATAACATGAACTTTTCTCTAAGGAATCTCTTTCATAGATTTAGTTTTGTAACTTCCCCAGGTATGCATGCATTTCATATTTACTGAATTGAAACTACCACAAGCTTTCTAAAGAGGCCAAATTCAGAAGAAATCCAAGTAGATTTTAAAAGTCAGATGATGGTCATACTTGTTATAATATAAGACTTTTATACTACAATATTATATGTATCACTCTTTATTTAATTAATTTCAATATTAAGTGACAGGTATATGTACCATATCATGTTTTTCACATGAAAATGTTGCACCACACATTGTTGCAGTAGATAGATTGTCCTCTACAAACAGTGAATTACAAAATTCAAGATGCATGCCCTTCTCACCTATACCATTACACGGTATGCTCATTTTAATTTTTCTTTTCATATATAATTATTCCATTGAGTACTTATGTTATCTAACATAGATAACATTTACCAGTTTCAATGTTTTTTTATACATTCAACAATTTCAAAATCAACATATTCAAAGATATTCTCAAAATACATATAATGCAATAGGCACATTAAGTAAAGGTTTGTCTTAGAATGTTACATGCAATTATATTATTGAATTTGTTTTATATTTAGAAATCAATGCAAATATACATTATGAATTTCATATAATCTTGGTATTTATTTCAGGTTCTACAAAACCAAATGCTCCAATGAATATTCCAACCATCATTGGAGGAACACCTTCAACTTATGATACCATTGACAATGATTTATTATTAACATACCATTTATGTTCTTTATATTCTTTCAGGTATGTTACATGCTAACAATTATATATTCATATAACTTTTTATTCATTATTGAATCATTTATATATAAAAGAAACTGTTCTCCAAAGAATACCTTTCACAGATTTAATTCAGTAACTTCCCCAGCTATGCGTGCATTTCATATTTATGTTCACATTTTAATTTACATATATAATTCATTATCACCTAGTTTAGTGAAATGTGTATGATGCTTATCAAATTTACTACAGTTTTATTGGAACTATGCTCATAATTCCTATAATTCCCTATACTTTGTGATCTTAATTCTCTTTAATCACTTGAAATAGTCTCACTCAATACTCATAGAAGTCGCCTTATTCCCCTCAATCTCATAAAGCAATTCACACAATCCTTTAAATGATATCTTCACTTCATTTTTGGTCTGCCAAGGTAAGTTCCCTACCACCACTGAACTAATAGTTGTCCCCATAACATTGTGCATAATTTTTATGCTTTTCACATATAATCCTATTATACAAACATTGATCATACTGACCCATTTACTTTGTGCATATTCTATATGCATTTCCAATATAATCATATTGTATACATCATTATCATTTTGTACATTCATTTTCAGTTTCCATAATCTGTATGCATTTCTTGTAATATCATTTTTACTCATTATCCTACCAAATATTCTTTTTCCATATTTTTCATCCATTTACATTATGCATTTCAGTTTTCATTTCCTATATGAAATTCCCTATTATATATGCATTTCATGTATGCATATCATGTATGCACTTTTAGTTTAATTCACCTTCAATTTAAAGCGCTTTCAGTTTCTATCCATGCATAATACACTTTTAGATTAATGCACTTTCAAGTTAAAATGCACTGCCTGAAATCAATAAAGTATCATGGAGTATGATAATAAGTACCAATTCTTTAGGTTTGGAAATTATATATTCTCAAACATCTGAATGTTTTTCACATTTCTATTTTTACATTTTATTTATTAATATTTGTCAATTATATTACATGCTTATGCATTTTACCAACTTATTCATATTTTAAATCTCTAATATCAGATATATCTCAAATGAAGACACTGATATCTATTCAGATGGTCATAGTGGTTTCAAGGGTGTTTCCATAATAAGTTTATTAAATATATTTTTAATATCATATATTTATTTAATTTTTTAAATGTTGGAACTGTCACCTTAAAAACCCCATTAGATGATTCTATTCAGTCAGGAAAACAGGTGCACTTCATCCATAGTAACTTGCGTATTATTTCCATTAAGGTACTGTTTATAAATGCTGATAATTTCATTTGTTTATTTTTTTTTCCTTATACAATTTTTTGTAAAAAGATTATCATAACATGCTAATCCATTAACATTATTTTCAAATTCAATTCATTCTTCTATCAATGAAAATATCCATATTCTAAATACTTTTCCTCCATATGCAGTATAGAAGATATTTTATATCAAATGGTCGGATCCATAAAACATTTCCTTCCACATGTTTGGCGGTGGAATATGATAAATAACTTTTTTTATTTATTTCCATATTCAGCCTTATAGAATCTAAAATTTAGCTGCAACATCTTCCAATGTATTTCCCAGCTTACTTTACCTAAAATCTAACCACACTCAAAATTTTGTTTCATGCAAACAGCCTCAAGTGTAAATCCCCTGTCTCCTATTCTTTGTCTATTCTGTTCACGAGGCTTAAGATTCTCAGTGTTGGTCAATTGATCCCCATGACTGTCACCTCTACCATGTACATCCCTCTATTTTTATATGATCAGATTTTCTCCATCATTTGTTATTACTCTGCTCAGATGAAAGGTTTCCAATCCCAGTCATTGCCAATGAACAACTTGATTTCTGGTATGCTAGAATCTCAAAACCTGTGGTTATTTGATTCACTGGAAATGAATTATCAATGCATTAGTGAACTTTAGCTTCTTTTATGCTAGGATCACCACTCAAAATCAAGGATGGACCGGGTGGCTCACTGGTGTTTAGCTGCTCAAGGACTCTTCTAGCATCATATTCAAATACAGCCCCCATCAAAACATAGATATCTTCATCCTCTGTTTAGGAATGCTCTGGTTCGGCTGTTCATTCTTTATTTCACTTGATTAGTTTCTTCCTTTCATTTTTCTTGCATGGGATCTTGAATACATTACCAAAATTTTTGACATATCTATTCACTGCTTCCGCCACTACCTTTGCTGCCTGCCCGATTTCCATTTGAGGAGATACTACGTGTTTTTGTTTCTTCGATAACATGTACATTTTTTTCCTTTTCAAGTACTCACTACTTATATGTTTAAAATACATGGTCATAAAATTATAATATTTTATTTAAAATTAAACTTATGTTTTTGACCCGTTACCATGCAATTTTATCACATACAAATTATATGTTCAATATATTTCTTAGCATATTTCCATATTTCAATTTATAGTTATTTGTAATTGTGAATAAACAACAATCAAATTATCTTTTTATATATTGAATTTGACAACTACTAATTGCTCTGTCATAATAAGTTAAAACATGATAATTTTAAATTCTTTTAATTTATAGATTTTTATTATATATTAAAACTGCATCTTCATTATAGGTCCCGTCAGCCTCCCAATAATATTTGAAAAAAATCAATTATGTTTTATATTATTGTATGTTTAAAATATCTTTGAGTTTGTTTTGTCATGTTATTCAACTCTTTCCATTGTCATTATGCATGATTCAGCTCTAATTATCTCTTTCTATCAGTTATGTTTTTAGGCTGTGGCCATGAATGATTAATGATAGGGAGCTTCCATAAAAATGATCCCTGAAATGAATCTTCATGAACTCATTAACAAATTGGTAATACATCATCATTTATTTCTTTTAACGGCAATGAGTGAGTGACGACCTGAAGTATTCGCAGAAAAGCAAAATGAAGATGAGATAAGACACTTTATTTCTCTTGATATCATAATTTAAATGTGTCTTTTTAAGAGGTTAGATTATTTATACTAGCAAGTTATTTCATGTATAATGTTTTATGATGTCCAAATCACTGCTTACCAATTCCAACAATTTAGACAGTTTTGGTTTGGTAAGTTTATGGTTCTATATTTTTATTTTCTAGCCATTTAATATTGCATCAACTACTGTAAATTTCAAGTTTTTGGTTGTCTATACTAATTTTCTTTTTATAAATATTCCTTCCCTTAATGTTTCATTTTTCAACTATAGTTTTTTTTTAATTTTCTTCTCACGTTTAGTTTATATGTACTTTTTCTACTCAATTATTCTTTCTTCACAAAAGTTTTTTTCCTTACATAAACAATTTTAATGTCAAACTTGATGACAAGACGTTTTCCACATTTTCAATTTACCTTTTATTTTATTATTCAGTAATTTTTTTTAAAATTTTACTAGAAATCAAATCCATTGAAATTGCATGGGGAAAATACGAGTTAATAATATATTAAAATTTTCTAATAAATATTTAATAATTAATTAATTATCAGTTCACAATTTATAAATAAAAATTAAAAATTATATAATATTTAAAACTAAATAAATAATAATTAATTAATTAATGCTGTATAATTAATGATCAACAATAAATTAATAAATGACATAATTTATTATTTATAATTATTAATTTTTTTATTGTTACTATTATTACTATTTTAATTATTATATTTAAATAACCAAAAAGGCATGAGGATGAGTTGGTGATCCAACTCACCCCCCAAAATTTATTAAATAAAAAGAAAGTCACAATGTGTCAACACATTAATGGGCTTGCACCAAATTGGAATTTAGAGAGTACATATTGAAAGTTCCAAAATAAAATGGTTAAAACATCCAATTCTCAATGTGAAACAATGATAAGATGTTCGCGTCGTCTTCATCTGACAACTATTCGGTGCCCCCCCCAAACATTTCAGAAGCCAACCTTCGTTCAAATTAATTAATATTTAACCAAAATGAAATTCACCTTACCTTGAGTTCATAATAGTCATGTTTTCTATAAATTTTTTAAATAATTTCTTCGTATGTGCATGCAGTTACAAAATTGTCGTCCTTTGTTCGGTAAGGCGTCATCATATTGTAGCTTTAACTTTCAACTTCCATCTATAAAATGAAATCCTTCAAGATATCCCACAACAAATATGTGCATTCATAAACTATTTCATGTTTCAAAATTCTTCCTTACATGACATGTCAGTTCCCTTAATTTGGAGAAATATTGAGGTACCCATTAGTACTTTCCATTGTTTGAGAAGGAAATATTCAAGCCCTTATATCTCAAGCCTCATCTTCATGCATTAAATGTGCATCTTAAAGTGGTTGGATAAAGCTAGAAAGAGAAAAATGCATAAATTATTTCCACTTGAATCATTATTTTAAATAAATTGTTGTTACCTACAACCAGAATCAGCTTTGTCTGTTGTCATATAGGGACTACAATCTTGGTCACACCCAACCGTGGTTATGGGTCCACCTTATGACTGTAGGTATAGGACCGCTCCATGGCTATGGTCTATATTAATTATGGTAGTAAGTGGCTATATGAGACCTATTGCCACTGTTAGTGTCTTCCATAGACCCCTTTACGGTCATGGTCAAAGCTTAAGTAACTGTGGCCTTAGCTTGTTTTTTCCATAGTGATTTCTTTAGAACCTCGTGCTAGTTTCTAATTCCTCATGATTGGGGAACTTGCTTGGGTTATGTTCAGTATGGTTTGGGTTATGTTCCAGTATGGTTTTGGTTTTCATGATTGGGGAACTTGCTTGGGTTATGTTCCAGTATGGTTTGGGGAACTTGCTTGGGTTTTCTTATATGTTTTTATGACTTATTTGAATAGTTGTATGTAGGACATATGTGTTTCATTTATTATGATTGAAATATGTGTTGGGTCCACAATCACCCTCTAGTAATCCCATTGAAAGATACTTCATCATAACTTCATGTGCGGAAGTAAAAGCTCCAGAAAGAATCCCTTACTACATCTGAATCTTGGAAGATAAGCAAACCTAAGCCACCACACCACAATGTAATGGTGACAGATACAACAATCAAAAGAAAATCATGGCACATGAACAATAAGTATTACATGGCTCAAACTTTTATCCTGATCCATGGGGGAATATTGCCTTATTATTCATGGAAGAAAAGATGATTACAATGTTAAGCTTCTCACTCAAATCACCTTTACATTATCACGTTACAATATGATCACACTTTGCTTAAATAGAGTAATCTAATTGGTGCTTCTGATAGCCACTGCCATCCGACCTTCCTAGCAAACCATCCACCTCAACTGACCTTCATAGACGAGCCTTCGTGTAGTCAAAGACTCCCACCACCTTAGCCTATGCCAGTGCACTATTCCCCTTCTGATAATATCATCAGTAATGAATTCTAGTGTATCATCTAGCGATGCAAATTTCTAGTATTTAGTCCCATTGCACCCTATGGGTGTCATCTATCTAAACATATAGGGAACTTATACCAGCAAGTGTCGCTCCAACACCTATCCAACCTTCAAAAATAATTCCATCGAATTTCATCAGATTTTCATGCTTTTTAGTGGTCCAAATCTCCTTTTCCTTAAAAATAAAGCCCCCTCCCAAAATCTCCCACTTGAGATTCATTTAAAGGCTCCATCTTGACAAAGTCCTTCATTAGCTTCCACAGACTTCCTCAAATTTTGTAAATTAGATACATGATTCCACAACCATTATGAGTAGTCACCCAAGTCTAACTTGAGGCACAACTTCGCCCCAACACTACCTTGGAAACCACATTCATCAACATGTCCACTAGATTATGATGTCTTCAATATTCCGTAGGTTTAACACTCTATCCTCCAATAACTTCTGGATGAAGTGATCCTTTAGCTTAATGTGCTTCGTTCAAGAATGATAATATCATATTTTAATCCAAATGAATTACAATTTTTTGAGTCATAAAATAGCTTCCCAACTCTTAGTTCTCTTTTGAGATCCTCCAACAACCCTTTTATCCAAACCATCTCCTGCCCCACTTCCTTCAAAGTGACATACTCTACTTCTATTATCAAGAGTGTAACCACCAAATAAAGCTTTGACACCCAACTCATTGTCATTATGATAAAGGTAAACATATAACCGGTGGTTCTCTTCTACGTGTTTGAATCTTCACTAATGTTTGAGTCTAAACCCCCCAAAAAATCTCATCATTCTTAAAGAAAAGTGAAAATCTTTCAGAACCCTTCAAATACTGGAGAATTCACTTCACAACCTTCCAGTGCTCTCTCCTGGGGTTTGATATAAACCTGCTGATGACTCCCATTGCTTGCGTAATGTCAGGTTGAGTATATACCATGACATACATCAAACTTTTTAAAGTTAATGCATATGGAACTTTTGTTATGAATTTTACCTCAACTTTCATTCATAGAGACTTCTCCTACCTATGCTTAAAGTGTATGGCCAGGGATGTGGACACTGGATTTTCCTTCAACATACTAAAGTACTCCAAAATCCATCAGATGCAATCTTCTTAGGTACAGTGTGTTGGAACTTAGATTCATCTTGATCCTTATCCCCAAATTCCACTTCATCGGGCCAAGGTCCTTTATCTCAAAACTTCCAGAAAACTCATCCTTCAACTAACCAAGCTATTCCATCACCAGTATTGTAATCAGTATATCATTGACATAGAGAAGTGGGATCACAGAACTCCCATCACCAAACACCTTTTGGTAACAAAAATGATCTTCATTTCTCTGGATGAACATCCATTGCTCCATGAAGTCATTAAAATTTCTATTCCAACACCTTGATGTTTGCTTTAAACCATAAAGACTATGTTTGAGCTTAAACACATGTACCTAGTTTCGATGATCTTTGAAACCAACCAAATTCTCCATGAAAATTTCTTTATCTAAATTCCCATGAAGAAATGTTGTCTCCATGTCTAAATGCTCTAGATGAAGTCCTTCCAATGCAGCCAATGTCAACACAATTCGAATGGTCATGTGATTTACTACCAAGGAAAGGATCTCTAAAAAATCTAAACCTTTCATCTATTGAAAGACCTACCCAAATAGCCTAGCTCTATACCCAATTATTCCATATGCCTCTACCTTCAAGTGATAAACTCATTTTTTTTGAAGAATGTTCTTCCCAGTGGGTCTCTCCGTTAGCTCCCATGTTCTAAACATACGGAGGGAATCAAGTTCATACCTCATAGACAACTACTACTGTTCAAATTCCTTTAAACTTATTACCTATTCTGGGCTCTCGAGTTCTTCATTGTTCGTTAGAAAGATGTAGTGTAAACTACCACTATACCTTTACATTGGGTGTCTCTCCCTAATAGATTTATATAATTGTCTCTGCAGCTATGCTCCTTATGGTACTATAAATTCTAGAGTATGAACTTTTGGTTCTTGAGCTTCAGCAGTTCGTGAACTCTCTGGTATATCTGTCCTATGAAGCACCATTAGAATTTAACCCCTTTCATATGGTTAATCCATCATATGGTTTAGTGCTTTTAAACCTAACGTGTTCACTAGATTCACTAAAATTTCAACAACTTCTGGTGGTCTATCCAACTAAACCTATGCTTCTGATTTTACTTTTCTCCCATCAGAGTTTCCTAATTGGTTCCGATCCTTTCATATAATTGCTTCATTGAAATCACATTTTTAACTTTTGATGACTTTCTGAGTCATTGTCCCAAAGTTGAAATCTAAACTCTCCATCACTATAGCTGAAAAAGTAACATGCTCGAGACATAACCTCCATCCTTTCTCATTCTTTGGCATCAACATGGAAATAGGTGAGCCCTCTAAAGGTTTTGAGGTGGTTGAATTCATCATTCCATTCAGACTAACAAATCTTTGGATGTTGTTTCGTAATTGGTGATGTTAGACTCTGATTGATTAAGTATGTGGCACAATTCATTGTTTATGCCTAAAACACCTTGGGGAACCGCACATGAATTTTCATACTTGTTGGTTTCTCCACCAAAGTCACATTTATCTTCTCTACAACTCTATTGTGTTTCGGTATCCTTGGAATGGTCTTCTCAAATCAAATCCCCTTCCACCAGAAGAACCTACAAAAATTTATGCTTCTATACTCTCCACTATTTCCAATCGTAAGTACTCTAATTTAAATCTGGTATCTTTCTCCACTATAGTCCTCAATCTGACAAAAGTCCCAAACACCTCAAACTTGTTACTTAGAAAGTGCACCAACACTTTGTGTGTGGAATCATTGATGAAATTCACATAGAAGAGTGACCCTCCATGAGAATGCACTAGACTCTTCCCTTAAACATTCGTGTAAACCAGCTCCAACATCTGATGCTTTGGAGTTTTCCTTTTATTTGGAAAGATATCTTCCATTCCTTACCAAAGATGCAATTTTTGTACGTTCCATAATTCGTGCTTCTGGCCTTCAACAATCCTTTGATAGTAAGGATTTTGATTCACATCTCACCGAGATGGTCAAGGCATTCATTCCATAACTTTACAGAAGTAACATTCATGCAAACAAACTCCAACATCTGATGCTTTGGAGTTTCCCTTCTGTTTGGAAAGACTTCTTCCTTTGCTTACCAAAGATTCAATATTTTCACATTCTATAATTCGTGCTTCTGGCCTTCAAGAATCCTTTGGTAGCAAGGATTTTGATTCACGTCTCACTAAGATGGTCAAGACATTCATGTCATAACTTTGCAAAAGTTAACTCTCTAGTATGTAATGCTTCTTCTAGTAAACCAATGAGGTAGAGCATCTCGTCCTTCACACCTCTTTCAATGACCATGGATCTATGTGAAATATTCAATGCACCTTCTTTGAACATTATACAGAAACCCACATCACCAATTTCTCAATAGAAATAATGTTCTTCTAGAGGTTTGGAATATGTTATACGCCCTTCAACTCCAACATTTATGGCATCCCACCTTTTTATTACATAACTTTACATAACATTTTACACAGTATCTTTTAAAGTTTAGTGTCTTGAAAAAAAGGTACATAATACATGAAAAATTAACATATTCTATTATTCTACTTAAAAGACTTCTTCAAGGTTCATCCTAAGTACATTTATTGCATCTCATAACCCGAGGACATACATCAATGAAAAGGGTGAGCAAAAGACCTAGTAAGGGAAAACGAATGAAACAGTTTACACATGATCTTAAGAAATATTGATAAGAACATGAAGAATATCAATATGACATGAAAAAGAGAACATGAGGCATATCATAAATAAAGGAATATGAATCATAACTTGGAAATGTGGATACAACATTTAATTGAGTCATTCATAAGCATATCACCAAGATTTATCACCGAGGTGTCATAAAAATTATCAAGGTTATTCATCAAGGTATCGTAAAACTTGTCATCTCTAGAGATTAGATTCTTTACCCAATATATTGGAGCGCTATCAGGGAACACCTTTCTTATGTCTTAATTAATGTGAGCCACATAGATCATAATAAAACATCTCATAAATAACCCGTAGAGAATAAAAGAAACGGGTTTCATATCAAAATCATGGTGTTTTAGAAAGTGCTTAAAAACAAGATCTTTTTTGTCATTTTAAAACCCCACAGAAAATGAATGCGAGTTTCATGTATGTTAATCCTAGAATTAAGTAGATCATTAGGACACCCATGTGAATATCCCCGGAGAAGAAAGAGGTTTGAGTATTCATAAAAGAAAATAAAAGAATTTTTTAATAAAAAAGAGAAAATTTGAGATGAAAATTCGACAAGATAACGGGTATGAAACATGGTTTTAGAAAATATTAAAAAGAGAGGAGACAAGAGTCTCCCATTCATAAATGACTATTTATATAGAAAAGGGATAAAATAAAATGGATTGAAGAATATGATATGGAAATTTGAAAGTCATGCCACATAAAAAGACAATTGAAAGGGAAAAAGAACTTGAGATTTTCCTTACCTTGAAGAGTGACTCCTAAAACTCGAAGATCGAGACCTTGTGGGCTTGAGGACACCTTAGGAGGATACCTTGGGAGGATACATTGGGAGGTTACCTTGGGAGGACTCATAGGGAGGTAATACCATCAAAGCTTCGATGATAGTGAATTGTGAATAAAATCTAATGGAGAAATGTGTGGGTATTTATAGCAAAAGTGAATTTTTTATTAATTTCTGAGGACATCTCATTAGTGGTATTTGCAAAACCACGAGCTTGCCCATGATATTTGCCAATGGTATTGGTCACTTGGAACACCTATTATCATGTTTTAATCCTCAAGAGTCGACCGACATTATTACATCATTATTACATCATTAATGATGTCATTAAACATACAGAAAAACTCAAACTATAAGTTTTCTATTCACCGAAAATTCAACTATTTCAGACAAATCTTAAAAATTCACCCTAACCATTTTTCAACGTGTAGAATTCAAAAATGAACTCAATTTTATGAAAATTATTTTTCTTTTAAATTATATTAATTATAAATTTGTAAATAAACATTTATGTTTTATTAAAATAATAATACTTAACCAATAATTCCTAAAACATTTATTTACTTATACTATGGTATAATTATATCACATTACCATTTAAGATGCCTAAATTACATTTATACTTAGATGAGATTATTATTCCATTGGTCATATTACTATTCGTAAGGGTAACATTACTATTCCAAAGGCTCAAGTTACTATTCACAAAAAATAAGTTGATCCTATCAGACTCTAAATATATTACTGATCGCAACCATGTATGTTCATTTTTTGAAAATCACTTCACAAAATCAATTATTTAATAATTATTTAAACGAAAAAATATAGTATTTTTCACTATTCATAAAAAATATGAAACTTCTTAGAAAAATACTAAAAAATCACCATAGATTAATTTTGACATTTGAAATTCAAAGATGATGTTTATTTTACCATAATAATTCTCCAAGTGTGAGAAATCTCTAAAAAGTACATTTTTTACCTGTAAAATCAATTTATCAAATTTGTCTCAATTAAACATATGTTTTATTAAGCAAAACTATTCTTAACACAGAAACGATGAAATAACACTTATTAAAACAAAGTGATTACAATTTAAGTGACTAAGACCTTGACACATAACCCCTTATAACACCCGCATATGACCTAAAGGTAAGGTGTGTGATGGTGATAGACTTTTGGGATGACTCAGATAACATTGTTCGAGTGGTAATCTCCACTAACTTGAACTTCTTCCGTAAGAGATTTCGTTCAAGCTTAACATGTTGAAGCTCAACTTGGACTTGATCAAGAGTGAAACCAAGTGACGCTAACTCCTTCCCAAGCTCTGATAAATGGGCTTCGCATGACACAATTCTACTGGATGAGGCCACCGACTCTTCTTTCTGCATTAATTAACCATTATCATTTCTATTTATAAACAATAATCATAACGTTAAGAGTATAGTTCTCAACGATCATAATTGACCAACGATCATATAACGATCAAAACCCAAAGGTCACATTAAAATATACTTCATTATTAATGAGATATAGTTTTGTTGTGTAATATATTATAACACATATTTTCAGGAAACAATTATTATATAAAAAGTTTGGGTCGTTACAACATTCATCCATTTTTTATCTAGATTGAAACATCACCTTTCCCCACTATCTCAAGAGCGTTGGAATCCACAAGATGAACCTTCCCATACCCGTCATAAGTATAATTCTTAATGATTCCTCTCTTAGAAGTAGTGTGGAATGAAACTCCAGAGTTTATCACTCAAGAACCCAATATACCGGTGGTATATATGAGTAAGTTGTTCATATATTCCATTGTGGGATTCACAGATCCACTGCTGGATTCCAGCACAGGGGAGCACCATCTTCTGAGATACTCCAACTTTGGTTTCTCCTCATTACCTTCTGATGACTTTTTTTGCCTAGTGGTATGTCCTCTTCCTTATACGCTGTATGCATTACTGGAACATACCTGAATCTCCTCATTGAAGATGTGGTCATGAACATTCATGAACTTCATGTTCGCATTTTCTATGGAATTACTTACATTGGCCACCCTCACGTCCTAATATTTTGGGAGCGAGGAGTGTAACAACAACCAAATCAGGTCTCCAAAGTCTACCTTTATCGAGTTTGAATAACTTTAAATAACATTGAATTCATTTATATAATCAGTGGAAGATTTTCCTTCCAACATTCAGGTGTTGAATACTCTCATAGATAGAACACTGTTCATTATTGTGGGTTTCTCATACATATTAGTGAGAGTCTTCATGAGTTCCAATGCCTTCTTCACTTCCTATATATTGTACACAACATTTTGAGTAAGTGAAATTCACATCAACCAAAGTGATTCCTTTTATAGCCTCTCCCATTATTCTTATTTCATCACTTACAACTTGGCTCTAGTCAAAAAAAGATCATGGTCTTTCTGCAGAAGGTAATCCTCCATCTACATCGTCTAGAACCGAAAGTATGTTCCACCGAACTTCTCCACTCAGACTGTACTCTCATTAGATGCTATTCCTCTAGAATTTGTGAACTCACACTACTTCTAGTAAGTATAAGATGAGAGGCCTAGGACTGAAAACCATTAACCTCCTATAAGGAAAAGGTCAGAATGATGTTACTGAATTGAGCTCCGAGGCACCTTCACCATAGACCGATCCCCCAGAATCACTCCTACCACTAGCCATGATACCATTTGTTGGATCCACAACCATTTTCTGGTAAACCCACCTGAAGATACTTCCCCCAAACTTTACACGTGGAAGAAAAATCTCTAGGATGAATCCAATTCTATGACATTCAGAGATTTGAATACAATTACACCCAAGCCACCACACCATAATATAAAACCATCAGATGATGTAAATAAGAACTAATGGATGCAACAATCAAAAGAAAACAAAAGTACATGAAAAACATGGACTACTTGGTTTAGACTTTCATCTTAATCCACGAGGAATATTGTTTTACTCTTAACCATGGAAGAAAATATGATTATACTGTTAAGCATCTCACTCAACTCACTTGTATAACATCTTATTATAATTTGATTACACTATTCTTAAATAGACTAATCTAGCATGTTCTTTTGGTCACCACCACCATCCGACCTTCCTGGGTAACTGTCCACCTATACCGACCTTCATGGATGAGCCTCTGTGTAGTCAAGGACTTCCACCACCTTAACTGGCTATGTCAGTGCACTGTTCCCCTCCTGATGACATTGCTAGATATGAATTCTGATATATCTACAAGTGATCTAAATTTTAGGTGTTTTGTCTCACTACACCCTCTAATTATCATCCATCTAAATATCTTGTGAATTGACACTAGCCATTGTTGCTCCATCACCCATACAATTGTTAAAAATAATTCCATCAGATTTTCACTCTTTTCAGTGGTCCTCATATCCTTCTCTTGAAAAATGAATCCATACCCCCAACAATATGCAAATGAATTTAATTAATGAAAAATAACTAATAAAGTAATCAATTTCTTCTTAAATACTTTATCAGGGGTGACTTAATTAATTAGTGTTACTCACATGTATATCCATATTGTTATTGATGATATGATCACTGATTAATGATAAGCTGTTAAAGTTTAATATTTTTTGATTTTTTAGAATTTGGTAAAACATTTTGGTATTTTCAAAGTAAATAAAATAAATTTTAAGCAATAAATTTTAAATTAAATGGATTTTAAAATATTTTTTAGAGATATGAGTTTCTTCTAAAATAAATTGAGAAATGAGGGTTATTAAAATGTGATTTCAAAGTGTAATAGATTTTTTAAAGGTGGGGTTCTAAAGAAATGATAATGGGTCATTATTTTTAAATAAATATTTGCGATTTAAGTAAAATCTATTTGATTAGTTTTGTATATGAATGTTTAAATTATTATTATAATGAATTTGGAATATTCTAGAAATCAAATGGGTGTGTAGAAAATGATAAATCATAGATAGTTTTTATGGTAGGGATTTTTACAGTTATGTATCAAAATCAAAACGAGAAATTAAAGATAGGATTTAGAGTTCTTACTGCAAATTGGAGGTTGAGAGAGGTAGTGAATTTTGAATGAGAGTTTTCTTTATCTTTATAGAGATGAAAAGTATTTTTGTGGGGAGTTTTTAATTCTATATGAGCATATTAAATTAATAAAGATGTTATTTTAGCTTTAATTTTGGATTTTAAAAATTGTTTGAATTTTCAGATTTAGGTTTAGATTTTTTTTTTAAGAAGATTAGGGTGATTATTTGAAGATGATGAGATTATTATAAAAGAATAGATTAGATGTTCCAGGTGCTTTTAGAGTTTAAGATTTAGGCTTATGGCTGCATGTGTAACACCCGAGATTTAATAATAAGTAAGTTTTTCTTTCTAAAGAAACTATAGCATAATGCACACAACTTTATTCAATAATGTGATTAAAACATAAATTTTCAAATTTTATAAATTTAACTTTAAGATATTAATTTCATTTCTTTGAATTCATTATTTGAAAATTATCTTAGGATAATTTTTTGATTTTTTTTCAGAAATAGTTGTTTTTTAGGTGAATAGTGGAAAATACTGATTTTACAGAGCAGTTTACATATAAATATGAGCAACTGATTTGAAGGGATGTATGAGGAAGGGCTAGGGCAGGATCACATGGGACCCAAT
The DNA here is from genome assembly GCA_963277665.1 of Viscum album. Classification (NCBI taxonomy): domain Eukaryota; kingdom Viridiplantae; phylum Streptophyta; class Magnoliopsida; order Santalales; family Viscaceae; genus Viscum; species Viscum album. The sequence continues at coordinate 1,211,560,068 of OY728127.1, forward strand.
CAGGCAAAGTCTTTATGCCTATTTCAGGAACAAGATTCTCAGGCCGTTTTGGGTATGCATACAGCTTCACTAGAAGAAAATCTCATAGGTGTTCATTCAGAGTTCGATGATGATGAAGAGATATCTAGCATATTCTCAGTTGACAGTGTGGAGGGAACATGCATTAGAGGACTTCATAGCCCAATGAATAAAAAGGGATGGATGGGGAATCGTGATGTAGGGGGATGCATTATGGTTAAGTGAAAGAAAACTAAAGGTCGAAAGGGTTATTCTCAGTTACCGAAGCCAATGGAAACAAGGTATGATAATATAACCAAGGTAATGGATGATGGAACAATGAAACAAGATTAGGAAAGCAAGAAGAGTTCGACCCTACAAAATGGAAAACAAAAGGCCAAGAGCGGTGAAGATAAGAAAAAAGGGTAGGGTGGTACGGAGGGAAAGATGGATGGGGATAAAGAAGGAAAAGAAAAAGGGAAAGGAATGAACCTATAGATTATTCTACATTCTAATGAAGAAACGTAGACTAAGTCAGTCCAGCTTAAGGCTTCAAAGGATGTGGTGGAAAAAATCTTAGAAAGAGAACTATGAGTCGATGTCAATGAGGACCAAAGGGCTTGGATCAACAAAAAAGACATAATTATAGCACACGACTTCAACGAAAGGAAGATTAATGGGGAGGAATACATCCAAACGCGGGACAATCTGGCTAACCATTTTGAAGTCCTAGTAGTAAATGACCTGGAAACGAAGGTACATGGCCTTCATTGGGGGTTATACAAGGTAAGCAATTCCAATAATTTCAGTCTTGTTTTTAATGATTTTGTTATTTCTTACCGCCTTTAATGGCTCACTGCGTAGAACTGGTATGGTTTCCCACTTTTCCTCAAAAGTTATTTTGAAATAAAAAAGTTTAATTTTCAGTCAGTCAGTCAGAATAATAACCATGGTAAACATTTATCTCCTCAGTTAAGGGTAAAATATGTTAAAAGGGTTAAAAATAAAGGGACAAGGATTTAATATAACACAAAACACTTTCTTAAACCTAATTGGTTGGTTGGATTTCAAACTCACCCTTATCATCCTTGAATATATGACAATTTGGAGCTACTTTCACCTGAAAATGAATTTATATTATTAAAATATTTTATGTAATTTCATGTGTGTCCCCCCACTTATAAAAGTACATATCGTCTCTTCCCTTATTAACAAACTTTGAGCCCTTTAGACCAGAAAATCCCTACCCCAAAACCTTCATAGATTCTTTCCCTTCATTCTTGAGCATCTTCTATTACTCTAAGACCATCTTAATAAGTCTTAAGGTGTAAGCAAAAGGATGTCTCTCAAAGAAGAGGTAATCATCTTATTGGACTCTTTCAAAGTTAATTTCTTCTTCTTCTTCCTATAAATATATTGTATCTATCTTGAAATAATTTCTCCTATATAAAAAATATACTAATATTTTATTATAATTATAAGGAAACCATTTTCCACCTCCTTTACATCGTATGGAAAATGAAAACATTGCTCGTGTATACGTATGACCTACTATCTCCATGTAGGGGTATAATTCATTTTTCACCACCATTTTTATTAGATAGTTATAAAGGTGGAATTAATGAAATATATATTATATTTATGAAATAATTATGTTTATTTAAATATAATATATCATCTACTTTCTTACCATTCCATCCGTTAAAAAATGATAATGTCGCTCGTGCATACGTCTGGACTACCAATTCCATGAAGTGATGCGATTCATTCTTCTATTACCACCATGCATGGATGATTCTAAAATTTTATATAATGAATAAAAATTATATTCATGGAATTATTAACATTTTTTACATGATGAAACCATTACATAATTCCTTTAACCTTGAACAATATATCGAATTAATTTTGGAAAAATTAACCGAACAACCTTAAGTGGTCGAAGTAACCAAGAAATATTCAATGAATAGATTTAAAATAATTATAAAAAGACCATAAAAATTGAATATAGATGAAAAATGTTCTTAATAAATTTAAATTCATTTTATAGGACTAAACACATATGACTAAGTAGAGACCCATGGTAAGGGATTTTTGTTACAATCTCATTTTAATTTGTGATTGTTTATGTTCATATTTCCTTTGGAAAAACTATATAACACTTATCTTTTAAACCCAATAAATTTTCTTTTATTCTAGTTATGTTATGGTTTATATGTTTATATTCCATTTCTTCTCTTGTTGGATCAAGAATCAATAAGTTACATGCAAGGGACTTTCATTTAGAAATCTTGTTTTGATGCTTTCCTTCCAAATATTTTTCTTCCATGTGCATGTTTTCTTTAAAATGTTTTCAAGAATATTTTTACTATTCTACAAATATATGTTAGTCATTTTTACTCATGTTTTATTTTCAATAAAAATGTTTAAAATTAATCTTCTTGATGTATTTTGAATAAGGCAATTTTTACCAAATGTATGAATCTTTGTGTTAACATACACCACATGAATGAATTCTACCACCAATATGACTTCTATTTTATTTGAGGATTTATTTAAAAGTTTACATGGTTATTTTTAAAGAAAATCATTTTCTCAATATTTTGGGAATTTTTATTTAAAATGATAACAGAAGAAAAAGGAATTATTTTCTTAAAGGAATGAAAAGAAATTTGAAAAGTGGTTCATTCTTACATGAAGTTACGGGGTAGTTATTTTTAATGTATCAATTCTATTTTCTTTTCTAAAGGCTTGGTTTTACTATAAAACCTTTATTTATGATGAATCAATTATCTTATATCATCCTTTACTGATAATGAATTATACCTTATTTTGAGATCATTCAATTTCTTGTGACCATGTTCTCTATCACTATCCATTATTCACTAGACATCAATTTTATCCTTCATGTCTATATTTTTAATATCACAGATGGATTCAAAATCATTTCTATTACTTTAATGATGTTTCAATCATATACCATTTCTATATACAGTATCAGTTGAAGGAATCTTATTAAGTTATTTCATTTGCTGGAGAAATATTGATGTTTTGTATTCTTGATTCAATATGGATAATTATTCATTTATAAGGAATTTTGAGAATGAATTGTATTTATCATTAAATATATGAGGAATTCATAGAACATTCAAGTGATGGGTAGGGTCCAGTTATAGATAGCCCTTCCATGCATTGACAGGTCTTGTGAGATAAAATAGCATGCATGTCATATTAAATAGGTATCTATTTTACACCGACCCATTTATTAAGAATGATTTCTTGGTTGAGAGGCCTTGATGGTTAGATTCATGACATCTTGGTTGAGAGGCCTTGATCATGAATATATAAAATTATTCATTTCCTTTATTAAGAATTCAATTTCCACTTTCCATGTGATTGCTATGTTGACATTAGCCATGAATGTTCATTGAACTCAAGTTTTCGATTGAATAACACATGTTTTGATTATCCACTCCACCATATTGATTATTCCATATTTAATCATGATAGATTTCAATGTATGTAACCCTTAACAAGGATTTGAGCTCACCTATTATTTGTTTTCCTTTCCCCAGGATATGAAGAAGGATATTATGAATGAATTCAAGGATGAAAGAATGTTTCTTATGCTATGCTTTTATATTTCCAATGCAATATCAGAATCATGTATGTATCCAATTTTCCAAGAATACTAAAATGATCTATCATATGGGGTGAGATACCTTATATCTTATACCAATATAGTAAAGTAAACACCGAAACCGGGTTTCTAGAGTCGAGGTGTTATAGTAGGTGGCCACTAGGTACTTGGTATATTATCAATAGGTACATGGTATTCAACATAATGGGGGAAATTCCCCCTAAAATACTACCAAGGGGCTAGTTGGAAGCAACTAAGTTCCCATGAAACCCATTTTTTTAAAGTGGGATAAAATTATATTTTTGGGTTTTTATATTTTAACACACCTTCAGGGTTCCTTCATTCAAATTATTTACACACAATAGGAAACCTATGCTTTCACATCCTCCCACTCTCCTCCCTTTGATCAAAGATGTTTGAGGTGGATTTGGATCGCTAAATCAAGGAAAATCTCTCACTTTCATGCTCTATCCCTTTTCTTCTTACCTATTCTCCAATTTAGTTTGATGATTTTGGGATTTTGGTATGCAATTACACTGAATCATGGTGGAATAAATTTCAATCAAAGAGGATTTATTATCTAAGGACTAGAGGAAGCTAAGTATAATTAATTGCACTCCTTAATCATGATTTTGATAAAGGTTTCTTATTTAATGGATTTATTAAGATATATTTTTTGATTTTAGTCTAAATTTTGAATTCTTTATGTTGTATTATTTAGGGTTTTCATGTGTGGGAGTTAGTTTGGAATTTTCTACATGTGTTTTATCTAGGTAATTATTTTTTATTGTTTATGGATATTGGTTTACTAATTCCAAGAAACCACTTTGTGATTGTTTGATTATGACAGGCTCACCGTTAGGATTATTTAGGTAGGCGGTCTCAAACACCCTTATGTTTAATTGGGTATTTCCCATGACGTGCCTACTACATGATTTTCATACTTCTAATAAAATTTAAATAATGGTTTTAGAAATATAAATGGAGTTTTTTCATAATTAATTTGATATATTAATTTAAATTACTTTCAATAGAAATGTTAAATGAATATGGGAATTATCTTTGATTTATCTGTTGTCTTTTAGTTATTGAAAAATATTTTATAAACATATTAGTTAATGCAAAGCCCCTTTTTATTATTATACTTTCTATATTCCTCATATAAAAACTTTATATGATAGTTTTAGCCTAGATATGAAAGTTTCTTGACTTTTTGTGTGTGTTTACATTACTGGTATATTTTGATTTGTGACCATGTGATATCATGGTTTTTGGAGAAAGTTTAATTTTATTATTTATTATAAACCTATTTTTTAAAAATTAGCATGTAATTAATTAAAGGGTAAACCATTCATTCCCATAGACAACCTGAATGAATTATAAGTGAACAAACAACATTGAACCTTTGATTAAGAGGTTGGGTTGTCCATGATATAATGGGTGGGTTTGGATAAATGAAAATAGATGATTTGGTCACTTCATGTTAGTAAATTCTTTAAAATGAATTATTTATTCAATTAGAATTGATTCTACATCTAAAAATATTTCTTTTAGATAGAGGTAGTCTGAGATGCAACCTCATAGGGGCAATTTATTTAAAAAATTATCCCACTGGGAGGCTTAGAATAACAACTTGGGGCATAATTCAAGTCATATTACATGAAATAGTGAGAATCCATGATTCCCAATCCTCATCTATACACCACATGTGAAAACACCATTATTTTAATGTGATTCTACCATGCTCTGGTGGCATAAACCTTTGATCCATACCCCTTGTATCATAAAGTAGAGTAAATAGTGAAAGAATAATAAGGTAGGAGGAAGGAGAAGGATTTACCACAAATAATCACAATGGATCACTTTTGGATTACCCAGACCAAAGGAAGAAGAGCTGGAGGAAGAGAGGGAGGGGGATTTGGCCTTCCCCCTTCTTACACCTGATCACCAAAGGAACCCCAAGTGATATTTCTAATATAAAAGGGATAAATCCTCATTTTAACACTTATTTTTTAAAATCTTTCTTAGGGTATGCTGGGTACTCGATGGAAAACCATTGACCACCCAGAGGGAAAAGTAGCGGGAAAATATTGTTAGTTTCACCACCAGGTTCCTAGTTGTAATATACAGGGTACTCGATGGTTGTTATCATCCACCTCCTACTTTTTAATTAACATCTACACAAGAATTCACTACAGGTGTTTTATACCCATTTTCCATCATCAAAAATTCAATTAAACATTTAAAACATGCTTAAATATTTATCCCTTAAATCCATATCCAATAATTAAAATTTACCATGTTACTAACTTAATAGAAGTCTGACCATACTCTTATTCCATCGACACACAAAGAAAAAGTCATTTCCAACTCCCCACTATAACACTTATCATCCTCGATATAACAGCCTAATACCCGTACTCCTGGATCTGGTGTTAAAATTATAAAAATTATATTTCTGAATTTGATACCAATCAATGTGACCCAATTTCACCCATTGAAAACATACAACATCAAAATGAAATATGGGATCATTTATATACCAAAATATCTTTTAGGTTTAGAGTTTTAGAAAATTAGGACAAAATCTTACATAACGATACCCATGACTTTAAGTGAGAATTATTCCCAATATACCCATCTTTTCACTTCCCATATTATGTCTACAACATCATTCATAATCATCCTTAAAACCCTTTGATTTTTTTTAATATGTAGGATGAGAAAAAAAAATTCAGTAAGGGACATAAAAAGAAAGAAACTCATTAATTCATGAATACTTATAAATTTTTTCCTTTTTTAAAATACAATTTGGGCTCTAAATAAATATTTTCTTACCCAAGATATCAACTTTTCTTCCCAATTTTTTCATAAAACATTTAATAATAAATATTAAAGGAAAAATAAAACTCAAAGGTTTCTTTTCAATAATGAAAATATCACAATTTTTTTCTTCAAAAGGTATACATTTCACCCCTAATAAGTATAATATAATTTCCTTTAAACATAACCTCAACAACTTACCTTGTGAAAGCATGAGATTTTCCTAAAAACCATAAAAACAATAAATAAATCATGTAGGTAACTAGAGAAATAATTTTCTATTTCAATCTTAAAAATGGAATAACTAATACGACCAACTTCTATCATAATAATCCAGAGAACATAATCATTACCCAATGCATTAGAGGGTTATAACGAACCCACCCATCTTTGGTTTATAACATAACCACCCATACTTGATTTATAACGGAACCACACATTCCTGGTTTATAAAATCTCAGTAAATGGAATATACTAGTGTTATTATGTTAGCATGTTTGATAGATATTTGAAGGAGGTAGAATAAGAAATAAAACTAAAACATTTGTTAAAAAGCTATACCTATTCTCTGGGAAATCTCATTTTCTTAACTCTTTAAGCCATCTAAGGTTGGATTTCTGCCCAAACTAAGATCTATATAATGCGGGGATGGATGTTAGTAAGAGATTTGTATGGGAATTTGTTGGACTAAAAGGACTTTTAAGTGTGAAGAAAAGAGTAAAGGAGGTTCCCTTTTATAAGTGAGGTGAGGGGTACTATTGGAATCACCTAAAATATTAAATTAATATAAATTAATTTTCATAGAAAAATGAATCACAAATGATATAATTAGAATATAGGATGAGGATGGGCCTAAATCCCCTCATATAATAAAATTTAAAAAAGTTTATATTATGTGTTCACCCTTATCTTTTTGTTTTAGCCCCTCGTTAACCCTTTTGATGATTATTGTGATAAAAAGGTTTTTCACTCTTTAAGGGTCCTAATAATTACTATAAAAGGAAAATTGATCCATAAATGGACCATGATTGATATTTTAAACCATATTCTTAACACTTGGATGAATATATGATTTTTAGGAATTTAAAATCTTTTAATAAAATATTATTTAATATAAAATATCATTAATGTCATTTTTTGAACTATTCATTTAATTTGACTTTGAAAACAACACGAGAATAAAGGAATTCAAATATATTACTTTCACAAATACATAAAATTTTATATTTATCTAAAAAATTCATGGAACACAATAATTCAATAAAATTATATTATTTTTAACATTTTTAAAATTATTTGTTTTAATTTTCTATTAATTGAATAAATACTGTATTGGTGTTGCATAAACATTTAAGGTAATTATTTCATCGCTAAAAATTAGAAATAAACTACCATCATAAAAAAATTATTTATCTTTCAAATAATAATTTATAACTAAACATAAGTTTTTTATCCCTATCAAAAAATATTATAGATATTAAAAGAATGAAAGTAACATTTTTTACTTTATCTTTTACTTAAATATTATAAAGGTAAAAATCAAAGAAATATGACACCAAGTTTCCATATTTGCAAAAATTGGATGTAAATGACCGAAATTAACTCATCCAATAAGATAAAGGCAATATTTAGAGTCATTTTTAGTGCTTATCATATTATTTTTAACCTTAATTACCATATTTACCCTTACTATAGTGATAATTATTTACTACAGTTACTATTCATAAGGACAAAAAATAAAAGGGAACTATTTACCAAATTTTGACCTAATGATTCCAACTATGAAATTAATTTTTTAAGATTAAATTTATAGAAGTTAGAGAAATTAATTTAATATTAAAATTCAAAACACAATGAAAAATAATTTTTTCAGAAAAATTCATTTTAAGTATAAAAATGGATTTTTACAAAATTAAACCATAAAATTGATTCCAATGGAATTAATTGGATTATTAATAATATAATAGAATTAATTTTATTTTAAAAACATTTAAAAAAAATGCAAATTCGTAAATTCTTGAATAAAAAATACGATTTTCAATAAAAATCAGTATTTTTCACTATTTACTGGAAAATCAATCTTTTTAGAAAAACCCAAAAAATTAACACCAAGATAATTTTGATAAGATTATTCCAAAAATGATATCATTTTTATAATATAAAATTTCTAAAATTTATCAGAAATTAATTATAATATTCATTCACAAAGTCAATAAAAATCATTTTTGAAGAAAGCATATTTTTGAAGAATAAAACGACTTTACTAAAAATTTAATGTTTATTTCCTAATAATTAATCAATAAATTTTTATTAATTAGTACCTTTTTATATATATATAATATGGTTAATCCTATTCATACCCTCCAATTCAATGACATGGTTATAACGATCATATTTAAATAATAATATTTTGTGGTTCGTTTAAGCTTGGTGTTGCGTATCTTGTACACTATTGAACATAGTTATTATTTTAAAATAAAGAGATATTAAATCCTCCCTCAATTTAGTAAATTAAATCCTCAAAATTTTAACTTGAGCTCAGTAATCAAAGGTTTGGCATTTTAAAATACCATTATTGAAATCCCACATCATAAAAAGGATAAATAAAACTCCATCTTGAAAAGAGAGAAAGAGAAATATGAAGGTCATTTGGAATAAAACATACTAGGTTTATAAATAGGAGAACATTAGTGGGAATTGAAAATAAAGGCATGTAGGAAAAAATTAATGTCCAAAATAATGACGGAGACTGATAGAGAACATTGATCACAAGAAAGTGAATGATCTTGAGAAAGGCAACGAACACAAAACCATAAACCAAAGATTTGTGAAAAATACCATCGATTCATTAAAAAATGAAGTTAATAGGATAACATTTTTGTTTCAATATCCTTTTTATAAAGTTGAGTAATTAATTTACCATCTAGACTAAGAACTTTAGGAAATATACTTACTTAAAAAGTAGAATTTCATCCTTTAATAAATTTCCACCATAATTTCATCTTTTACCCTAAATGATGAGTATTGAAGAGGAATTTTTTCATTACTGAGGAACTAAAATAAAATTCTAATGGATAACATAATTTTATAAAAGGATAAAAATTTATTCCTCCCATCTCTAGACATTAACCAAAACTAAAATGGTTAGCACAAGGTATGATAATTCCCAAAAAGAAGAAATCTTCATATGAAGAAATAATATATTAATCTCTAAAATTCAACAGCAATACCCAGAGATCAAACTAAATAATTATATAAATAACTATCCTTAAAATTATTCAAAATATTCCTAAATAATATTGAAACCCAAAGATTAGAATGATTTTATCACATATTCTTCCATGATAAACTTATCATTTGTCTCCAAATAACATTAATCACTCTTAAAGTATCATATAAAAAATGTATATTCTATAGTTATATAATATCCAAGATGTGCTAATAATTTTCATAAATGACCCTAATTAACATAAATCCATGTTAAAATCATATATTCTTCCAAAAGATAATTCAACCTTTAATCCTCAAATAAAATCAAATAAGATTTCGTATACCTTAATCATATAATGTTTCCCAAAAATTTTATGATCTTATGAAATAAAATTATTCACTTAATATCCAAATCAATTTTAAGTTCCATGGTTATCTATATGATAAAAAATATATTCACAACATCAAATTAATCTTTATCTATCAAGTCATTTATGTAATTTCATACTAACTAGGACATCACATAGGCCAGTGGTAGGTGTTTCACCCTTGTCTCATACCTTTCAACTTATATAACAAAAAATGTAATAATATTCTTATGAAATAACCCTTCATGTTAAATGTGAGGGTTATATATACCCCAATATAATAAAACATCTCCCAAAATATCATTAATCACCTCAAAATCCCATCACTTAAAACCTCATAAAGGGGTGTATAAGCCTTTTAACTTATGATTAACATTAAAATTACAAATCTATGATTTTACCCATAAATATTAAGATAAACTCACATAAAAACATCTTAATCTCCAAATCTATCTAAATCATACTTTGATAAAAACTATAACAACCCAATACCCGCACTCCTAGATCCGGTGCTAAAATATTAAACTTTACATTTATGGAATCGATACCAATCAATGTGATCCAATTTCAACCATTCAAAACATACAACGTCAAAAAGAAACATGGGATCACTTACATACCCATGAATCTTTTAGGTTTAGAGTTTTAGTGAATTAGGAAAAATTCTTGCATAATAATACTCATGACTTTAAGTGTGAATTATTTCCACTATACCCAACTTTACTTTTCCCATATCACGTCTTCATCATCATTCATACTCATCCTTAAAACCATGTGAAAAACATTTTAAAATGTGGGATAATCATAAAAAGACCATTAAGGTACATAAAAAAGAAATAAAGAAACTCATTAATCCATGAATACTTATAAAAATTTTCCTTTTTCAAAATAAACATTGAGCTCTAAATAAACATTTTCTTAACCAAGAAATAAAATTCCCTACCCAAATATTTTCATAAAACATTTCATAATAAATTTTAAAGAAAAAAATAAAATTCATAAGGGTTTCTTTGTAATCATGAAAATCTCAATTTTTTTTTCAAAAAGTTATACATTTCACCCCTAATAAGTAGCATACACTTTCCTTTAAATATAAGCTCAACAAAGCATTTGGGGGATTATCTAAGTGGTAAAGGCTCCCCGTAATCCTACATCAGACCCGGGTTCAAATCCGGCTGGGAGTGAATTTCCTCAGGTAGGTGGTGACGCAGGTAGTATGATGCAGGCATGATACTGCACTGGGATTTTGGGCCATGTAATGGGTTTCATGCCCACCAGGACTTCAAACCATGTAATGAATAAATAAGGCTTGATGGGTGGGCTATCCCTGGGGGGGGGGGGGGGGGGGCTATGACCTGCCTTTCCAGCCTCTCTCTGTGTGTTTTTAATGTAATTGTACCCCAATCACCTAATATATATATATATATATATATATATATATATAAGGTCAGCATATTATCTTATGAAATCATAATATTTTCATAAAAACCATAGAAAGAATAAATAAATCATGTAGGTAATTTAGTAAATCATTTCCATGTCACTCTTACAAATGGAATAACCAATATGGCCAACTTCCAGCATAATCCTACATAGAACATAATCATTACCCAATGCATTGGAGGGCCACAATAGACCCACCTTTCCTTTCTATATAATGCAACCACCCATCCTAGGTTTATAATGGAACCAACAATCTTGGGTTTATAATGGAACCAACCATACTTGGTTTATAAAGGAACCACCCATCATCATAAATAATGCCTAATAACCATAATATAATCATAACACATAAAATCTTTTATACTTATAAAAATATTACTTTTTATATAAGCAAACATTTCCAAATATTAAAATATCCATTCCATTTAAAACCCCTTTTGAAAATAACTCAAACATAAGGAAGGAGGGATTTTATTTGAATAAAACATGGAATCTTATAAAAGAAACCAAGCATCAACAATTATGGTGGTGGGAAAAAAACATTGATGCCGTATACGTTAAAATAGAACATTCTTTTTGTCTTTTGTAAAGAAAGTCAAAACGTTCTGTATAACATATATAAAAGGATTTATTTTTAAAACCTTTAAAATAAATTAAAAAGTGATATAAAATATCCTTTATAATTATTTCATGTCCATATAAATACACCTATAAAATATTTTTAAGAATATGTACATGGAAGAGAAAGATTTAGAAAATAAATATTTAAAATATTTAAAACGAGGTTTTTAAAGTAAAGTGTATCTTACCTTGAGTTTAACTCATCAAGTACATTATTTATATTCTTAAATAATAAACTTATATTAATTAGATTTTTCTTTAAGAACCCTTTTCAAGTTTATTATTACTTTTATTTTATTTTTTACTTAAGTTCTCATCAAATGTTTTGATGATATTTAGTTCGTATATCCAAAATGACTTTAGGTGGTTGACTATGGTCAATGAGATCATTAATAAATAATCTATATAATAATAATCATCAAATAATTATCATTTTTATAGATTAATTATAATTTTAAAACAAACCATGAACTATGGTTATGAAAAATGAACTACGTTATAATCATGGAGATGCTAGGACGTATGTACGCATAACTAACATTTTCATTTTTCAACAATTATCATGGAAATAAGTTAAGTATTATTTTAAATTTATATTATTATAATTATATCACAAATACCATATTATTTCTTTAAATACACTTATATATAGTATCCATGTGATGTGCTTATGAAAAGTGAGTCACATCGCTTCGTAGAGGTGGTAATCCATACTTAAATAGAAATGATGTTATCATTTTTATATGGATAGAAATTTAAGAAAAAATATTATATATTATATTTTAATAATGATAATTATGTAATTAATATTATATAAATACATTAAATCCATCATTATAACCATCTTTGAGAGGTGTTGATGGAAAATGAATTACATCGGTTCGCGAGGCGGTAGTCCGTCATACACACAAACCACGATTTCATTCCCCATTGGATGGAAGAGGGGATGGATATAAGTTATGATAATAAAATAATAAAATATAATTATATGGAAGATATTTTTAATATTATTTCAGCAAGTTTGAATAACATTTTAAGGATGTAGAAGGATAAATAAAACTAAAAAATTCAGTAAAAAGCTATACTGCTTCTTTGAAAAACCTCATTTGATTAACACCTTAAGCCCTCTAAGTTTGGTTTTATGCCCAAAATAATACCACTATAATGTGGGTAGGGATGTTAGGAATGGTTTTGATCAATGAATTTCTGAAATAAAAAGATTTTGAAGTGTGAATACAAGAGGAAAGGAGGTTCCCTTTTATAAGTGAGGGGAGGAGCACTCTTGGAATTACATAAAATATTAAATTAATATATATTAATTTTCATAGAAAAATGGATCCAAAATGGTATAATGAAAATATAGGATGAGTATTGGTCTATATATTCTCATCTAATAAAATTTGGATAAGTTTAGGTTATTTTTTCACCCTTATCTTTTTGTTTTAACTCCCCATCAATCCTTTTGACGATTACCATAATAACAAGACTTTGTACTCTAGGGTCAAGATAGTTACTACAAAAGGAAAATTAGACCATAAATGGACCATGATTTATATTTTAAATCATATAAAAATCAATTTTATGAAGGTATAATTTTTAGGAATTTAAAATCTTTTAATGAAATATTATTTATTATAAAATATCATTAATGTTATTTTTGGAACTATTTATTTAATTTGACTTTGAGAACAACATGAAGGAAAATTAATTAGAATATAATCCTTTAACACATCCTTAAAATTTTATATTATCTATAAAATTCTTGTAACAAAATAATTCATCCAAATTATATTTTTTTTAATATTTTTAAAATCATTTATTTTATTTTTTTATTAATTGAATAAATACTGTATCAGTGTTGTGTAAAAATTTAAGGTAATTATTTAAGGGATAACAATTAGAAATAAATTAAAATTATAAAAAATAATTTACAATTAAAATAATAATTTATAACCAAACATAAGTTATTTCTATCCATGTCACAAAATATTATAGATATTAAAAGTAAGAAAGTGACATTTTTGACTTTATCATTTACTTTTTTTTAAAAGGTTGGGGTCGAAGCCTCATTTTATTATTTAAAATAAATACCTTATTAGATTGGGTATAGGGAGACCCATTTCATATCCCGAAGGTCCAAGACCAAGTGGCCTGAATACTAGGCTTGAAAGCCCATTTTTTTGGCCCAAAGGTCCCCTCGATGAATAGTACTGCTACAGTACCTAGACTGCTACAGTTCCTGCTACAGTACTGCCACCACTACAGTCTCTACAACAGTGCCTCTTCCGCAATAGTGTCACCGCCACTACAGTTTCGTCACTGCTACAGTACCTGCTATAGTGCTATTACAGTACCTGGAAATTAGTCCTTGCCTGGATTTGATCCTGGGTCTTTTGGATGCCAAGCAGGAGCCTCTACCACTAGGACAAAGGCAATTTTTATGATCAAAATCAAATAAATATGGTACCAAGTTTCCATATTTTCAAAATTTGGATGTACATAGCCAAAATCCACTCATAAACTAGGACAAAGGCAAGTTTTAAGGTCATTTTTAGTCTTTATCATATTATTTTTAACCTTAATTACATGACTTACCCTTACAGTGGTGACAATTATTTACTACGATCACTATTGGTAAAGACCAAAAATAAAAGGGACATATTTTTAAAATTTACACCTAATAATTCTAAATATGGAATCCATTTTTCAAGATTCAATTTATATAAGTTTCAAAAATCAATTTAAGATTAAAATTCAAAACACAATGAAAAACATTTTTTTTTTGAAAAATGTCTTTTTAAGTATAAAAATGTTTTTATACAAAATTAAACCATAAAATTGATTTAAATGAAATTAATTAGATTATTAATAATATAAGAGAACTAATTTTACATTTAAACTATTTTAAGAAATGGAACTTCTTAAATGATTGAATAAAAAATATAGTTTTCAATAAAAATAAATATTTTCACCATTCATTGAAAAATAAATATTTTTAGGAAAGTCCCAAAAATTTACTCTAATATAGTTTTTTAAATTATAATTAAAAAATGATATCCTTTATATCAAATAAAATTTCTAAAATTTCTAAGAATTAATTATAACGCTCATTCACAAAAATCAATAAAAAATATTTTTTAAGAAAACATATTTTTGAAGAATAAAATGACTACTAAAAATTGAGTTCTTATTTCCTAAGAAATAATTAATATATTTTTATTGATTAGGAAATTTATATATATTTCATAATGTGATTAATACTATTCATACCTTCCAATTCAGCAGCTAGGTTATAAGTGTCATATTTAAATAATAATATTTTATGGCTTGTTTAAGCTTGGTGTTTCATATCTTGTATGTTATTAAACATAGTCATTATTTTAAAATCTCAAGATGTTACACTTGATAATACTATTAAATCATTTCCTTGAAAAACTAGACTAATATTAGTCATTAAATCATCACCAACTCACTATATTCTATCCATAAATGTCAATGAACTTTCACTCTATGACTCAAACTCCCGATCAAACTACTCACAGAATAACATGATCCTCGATCACCAAGATTCCCAATGACTCCTCCATGATCATTTTCTCATCATCGACGTTGTTTACTCTAAATAATCAATACATTCTCTCAAGAAAAATCATAATCACCCAAGAACCATGCTCATATTCACTATCCTCATGCCAAGATGGTGTACAAACACACCCTTTGATCCTAAAACACCATAGATTAACCCATATATATCATAATGGATCTCCCCACCATAAAGAGTAATTTTAAAATCTAATTCAATAAAATTTTACTCCCTTACTTAAGAATCACATACTGAATACACACATCAAGTATTTCATTCTATGAAACCATCAATTTACACATCTAATTATTTGATCCCTATACTAAATGAATGGATAGAAGGACTTAGATCTTTATTTTTTATTTTTGGATAATCACATTTTTAATTAGTCTAAGAGGGAACTCTTACGCGACCCATAGGCCCAGAGGCACAAGGTCCAGTACATGACCTAAATTCCTAGAGACACAAGGCCCAATACATCACCCAAAGGCCCAAAGTCTCAAATACAATTGAACTAACCCTACCAAGTATTTGATTCATTGAAGGCGTGTAGATCCCCACCTTTCATGGTTGATTGACTAGCATTAAACTATGTAGAGTTGTACGGTGCATGGTACCAATGACAATTTTCATACCCTCTCGTTCTTCCAATCCAGTTATCTCTTCTTTGGTAGCTGCTACTTGCTCTGATTCATATTCTGGTGCTTGATACTTCGTGGTATGTCAAACTAATTCATGGAAATGTGGACCAAAATCCCATGGTTCAGAGGCCTGAGGTGGCCTGAAGGACAATGGTGGCTCGAAGGCCCTATGACCCGTAGGCCCAAACCGATGGCCCGAAGTCCCAAATCATATGAATAGTTTGGCTGCTATAGTACCACTATAATACCTTCTACAGTACTTATGTAGTACCTAATACAATACCACTATTATTCATATTATAATACTACTACATTAACCCATAAATATCCCTCTACCAGGATTTGATCTTGGGTTTCAGACAGGATTACAGGGTGTGTTAACCACTTAGCTACCACACCAACTGCATCTGTTCCTTATAAAAAGATTCCATTTATTGAACCTAAATTAAACTTCTCTCTTTTTTCAATCCTAGAATAAAAAAAACACAATTCAAAACACCAGAGATGCTCTTGGTATAACCACTAAAAATAAAAAAACTCAATTATAAATAAGAAAATTCTATTTTTGAAAACTCATTCAAATATATTTACATGAACCAAACTCAACTGAGTTCTCTAAAATCCCTCATAGATTCTAAGGGGTTTTCATAAAAACTATAAAATCTTGAAATAGATAATTAGTTTATTTCAACTAATAATGAATATTATTGATTCAGTATTACAAATAACACTACTCATAGGCATGTGTATTATTCCCTAAGGATTCCACTATCATGATGCATAAATAATGAAAAAATTTCTCTCAATTGATCTCTATAATACATACCAAGCCTTTTCCACCTCATAATTCCAAAATAAAAACCCCACTTATGCCTAGAGTGAAAATCCCAAACATTAGACAACCCATGGAAACTTGGATTTCAACCAAATCCATGTTGTTCGGGTATGCTCATGATCAACCTCCCAAGTACCAAAATCATATATCCACCTCTATAAGACTCTATCCAAACCAATTACATACTATGATACCACTTGTAACTCATTGGATAAATCTACCAGATTAGTAATTGTGTTAGAGATACTATCATACCCTAGGTATTCATACATGCAATCCAAAGGATGCTAACTAGCAGTGATGGTCTTCAACAACAATGGGGAGGCTATTCCCTTGAATGGAAAACATAAGGTTCATTTCTTAATCTATCAAAATTTCATTATGACCTATATATATATTATACATACCCAAAACCTATGGAAAAAATGGTATCTAAGAGGGAATCCCATAGTTTAATATATATAATAAAAATAGTCTACATGATATGCACATCCATAATAGAGAAGAAATAGCAGAAGAATAAATATGAAACATAGTATATAATATATAAAAAAACCAACACCCAAGATAATACATATGAAATACAACTAAAATATATAAAAGGAATATAATAGAATTTGGACCAACTCATAATAAATATCTTATTGAATCATTTAATAGTAATAAAATTCTCATCTTGAGACATATTTCTATATTTGAGATGATACTTTTGCATGAAATGAAACATAAGGTCTTAACATGTATATTGAAACCCATGTCATGTATACAAGTTGGGGATGAGTCTAATGACCTAATAAGATTCTCCCATTCAACAAAACACACTGAGTGATAATGATCAAGTGGATACATGTGACAATATATGATGTGTGTAAGTTTGTGGTGAGTAAAACTAAACTTACCCTAAAATATAACCCATACATACTCATACAAATCCATACTTACATTCCTATTGTGTCCAAAAGACACATCCCAACGACTCAAGTGGAACTACTCAACTTAGTCCTGGTCCCACTTTTCTATAATCAAAGATATATACATCCTGATATCCTAATAAGATATACCACTCAATATTTATTGTCTCATAAAATATAGCTTTAAATAGGTCTTACCATAACCATAAATAATTTTTCATCATAGTCCCACTTGGCCCAACTTTCATTTCATTTCCCATAAAATAAGAAAACATAAAATATCATGGGAAATAATGATTGTATCAATAAGTACAAAAATGAGATATCAAAATGGTCTCAACCATCAACACCAATCATCATATGAAAATAAAAACCAAAATGGGTAGTCAAAATTCCCTAAGTAATATCATAAAAAAAAATCCCATGATAAAACAAGCTGGAAACAAAGAATGAGGCCTAATTACATGAAATAAAAATTCAAGCTCTCATGCCCTACCCCATCTCATCTAACTGATCCCCATGGGTTATATTCATAAAACTAGCTATATATAATATTGGATCTAACCCATATATCAAAATTTACACAAGAGCTTGTTCCCATTATAAGATAGTACAATACTATAGCTGTATAATGATTCTTTGAATCATCAGCGAATTTCACCACACTGATCCCAAGAATCATGTATCAAAATCATAATTAGAAAGTGTATTCTATGTAAACAATATTACCATAGGCATATCCTTATATTATATGGGTCTAATATATCACATATAGCTAAAACCCCATCCAAAACACACTCCAATGTCATTCTTAGAGCCCATTTAGTAACTAAACAATATCTATAACATCAACAAAGAGAAAACTGCTAGAGCGATCCTATATCAATTAGGAAAAAAAATATATGTACATGAACTCGTAAGAAAAATTATTCATCCTATTCAATATAAATCATGACCCCTAAGGTCATCCTAGATCTCACTTCTTATAAGTTAATATCTAGATCAATAGGTCTATTAAACTACAACCCCACCACGTAGGATACATGATTAGTTGATCCATATCATACTGGCATAAACCAATATCACTAAGGAGGAACCAAATATCCTCCTATCAACAACACTAAGGATGAAACCCACTCTAATATGATACTATAGGGGGTGTGGTATTAATTGGTGAAAATAAAGAAACAAAAGTGATGGTAGTGGGAGAAATTGAAATTAAAGGGGAAGGGGGATGATAAATTAAGACCCTAAGGAGACTTTCCCCTTAAAACCATAATTATAAAGTGAAATAAAGGTTGACCACTCCTTTTATAATACTTACTTTCATTCATCCATGAACATAAGAAACACAACCATAATAATATTAAAAACATAAAAATTCACAATTAATCAAAAGGAGTACAATGAGGGTGGCTATTTATTTCCAAATGATAGAGATACATGTCAAATACCTAGACCATAAAAGTATAAAGACTATAACAAGATTTTTTACTTTGTTTACACATGTCCATGGATTTATGAGACAAGATTTCCATCAAGAAGAATGTTTGGTATCACTCTTGTAACACCCGGAGATTTTATGAGAAATATTTTGTTTTTATGAATTATGTTATATGCAAAGTAATATTTCACTACACACAACACTATCTTGGCTTGAGTTACATGCTAGAGCAACCTTCCTCGATAGCTTGCGTTGTACGCAATACCGAGTTTCACTAAACAACGATATGTTATTAAAATATTATATAAACTTGCCGTTATGAATAGTAATACCCACTTTTTGAAATTTTATAAATTTTATCTTTCAAAATGGACTTCATTTTTGTATTAATAATATCGAAATTAGCCTAGGGTGAATTTTTGGTATTTTTCTGAAAACTTTTAATTTTTGATGAATAGTGAAAACACTGAGTTATTGGTTTAAAACCGACTTTTTATTTAAATAATAATTTATTTTATTTAAATTTATTTTAGGTCAAAATAGATACATAATACCTATATAAGTTCAATTTAATTCATTGGAGTCATTTTATAATAATTTTAGATATATAAAAATTTAATTGAACTTTTTACCGTTTTTTACCAACCTCCTAAGAGAGTTTGCAAATTTCCATAAAACTTAATTTTACCACTTCTATGAGTGGAATTTCAAAAATCTGAGAGAAAAGGTTGATGTCAGTAAGTAAAATATGGTTCAATGAGATGGAAATAATTTTTGGTGAATAGTAACTTTTTACTTTTTTTTACCACGGTTAAAAGTAAATAGTGCAATTAAGGGTAAAAATGATATTATTATTATCTTAACACATGTCCTAATTCTATTGGATAAGTTTAATTCGACCAAAAACAACCTTATGAATATAATATGACCATTTAGGTCCACATGGATTAGATTAGGACATTTATTATTATTTAATTCAAAGAGGAGTTAAAAGAGTGAAAATCAAAGTTTAATAAGTAAAACATTTTTAATATATGGATAGACATAAGATAAATTCCACTATAAATATTAATTAGAAAGATAAAAATATTTCCTACATAATGGTATTTTATTTATAATTTTTAGACATTAAATAATTTGATTTATTTATGACACAATGATCATGCAGTAATTACCTTAGTAATGAAATATTAACACAATTGATGTTATAAATACCCAATTAAATGTAATTTGAGACTTTTTATGAATTACAATAATTTTATAGGTTAATATTACATGTTATTATTGATTAAATTAAATTTTTTCGAACTAATAATGCTGTTATAATTTTCACAAAAAATCAATTACCAAATAGTGTCAAAATTGACATAAAATAGTTTTTAAAACAAATATTATATTATTAATTTATATTATATTTCTAAAAATATAAGGTTCGGCCAAATGACTTAGATAAGGATATATATATTAATAATAAACCACTTGGGGTTCGTTTGGCTTGTTATAGTACGTTTATTAATCATATAGTGTAAGAAAACAAGAAGACACGGTAAAGGTTAAATTATTTAACTTAGAGTTAAATCTAAATGATAAGGTTAAAATAGTAACCTAAAATTGTCTAAAACCTATTTGTTGAGATTATTTCGACCCATCCCCACTTTATCTTCTAAATAAATCAATTTGGAGCTATTATAAACCGAATATGACTTTATTATAAAATAATATTTTAAGTTTTTTCAAAGGTGCCCCTCTCCTCCCTTATAAAAGGGCACCTCCTCCATCTTCTCTTTACACAACTTTGAGCCTTCAAGATCGGCCAAAACCTGACATTTTTTCTTATCCACTTCCCTAGAAATATCCTAGAGGTTCTGGTCTTCTTCAAAGACCATCTTTAGTACCCTAAGAGGAGGTTAAGAAGCGGCGCGTCAAAGAAGAGGTAATATCCATTACTGATCCTTTCCAATTTCTTTATTCTTCAACTTCTTCTTATTTAGTTGTTTATTTATAAAGTAATAACATAAGTATCAATAATATACTGATATGTTATTATAAATATGAAACAACCCTATTTCACCTTCTATCCATCCTACGGAAAATGAAATCACCGCGCGTGCGTACGTACGAAATACCGTCTCCACGCCGTGGTGTAATCTGTTTTCCACCACCACCTTACTTGGATGGGTATAATGGTGTAGAGAATAACTATATATGATTATTATAACATGATACTAATTCTGATACATTCCATCATCCACTCCAATACCATTCAAAATTTATGGGAACGATATCATCGCTCGTGCGTACGTACGGACTACCATCTTCACAATGTGATGCGACTCGTTCTACATGATCTTCATTGAATGATGATTATATAAATGAATTGAATAAATAAATATGATATATTTTACACTAATACCATTATGTAAATAAGGTATCTATAACCTAAAAATCATAATAAGAATTTATTCGACAAAACATGCATAAGAACATAAAGCAATAAACACCCGAATAACAAGTAACAATGAAATATTATTAATAAGAAGATAAGAATATGACCATATATGATATCATAAAAATGAATATGATTATGTAATAAGTCAATTACATTATTTAAATCATTATAAAGGAGGTTCAGATATGTACGAAGCATATCGGACCTAAGGTAAGGGAAAATCTCACAATCTCATTTTTATCCGAGATTGTTTATACTTTGGTATTTACTGGGGTGTATTTATCATCCACATCCATGTTTCCTCAATATGTAATATTATTTCTATCCTCATACAATTTTTTAAATCCAATTTTACCTATTGATGAATTTTTAGTAAAATATATGAAATAAATCTTTTGTCGTTTTCAGTATGAGATACTTTTTGACTTTTCCGGCAAAAGTACGAGGAGAATATTTTTTTAACTTATACGACATGAATGGATTTTTTATGAATTCATGGAACATTATTTCCATGAAGATTCATTTAAAATTTTTCAAGTTTATTTTTAATTAACTTATTTTAGTTTAAAATTGTATGACATGTTAAGAAAGGAAAAAATGTTTTTGAATTAGAAAGGATATTTTCCTCAAGAATGTAGTTCAAATATTTTATCAAAATTATTTTCAATCTAAGATAATATAGGGTTCTGTTACTATCCCTATTATTACATTTATTTGATTATGTTATTATGGAATTATTTTCATGAAGTCCTTTATCTTATATGGATTGTTTTATGATGACATGATGTTTAAGAATCCCATTTTTATTGCATGGTTATGCTATGATGTATGATTTATGATTTTGTGGCACACATAAGAATGGTTTTATTATGAGATGGGTGGGACCTATATCTCCCTCCAATGCATTGGGTAAAGATTTATATCTCATGAGATAGACATGACTGGAATGGCAAGTTAAAACCGGTTCAGTGATACAGGACTGGAACGAGGAGTGAACTCAGTTCAAAAATGGACTTTGTCTGCTAAGATAGTCTTGGAAATGAGTCTTGACTAATAAGAAATGATTTTCTATGATTATGTGTGTATGAAACAAAGTTTCTTGTTTTATGTTATGATTATTGGGATTGGATTTTCAATTCTATGATTTATTCCATGTTAAGATATTATGATCTCTTTTGCAGGTTAAGATTTTCAAAATGTTATGTTCTTATGAATATGATATGATCGATATTATATTTATTTACCCTTACTAAGCATTTGAGCTCACCCTTTTGTATGTTTTCTTTTACCCAGGTGAGGAAGAAGGATATTAAGTAGGATATGCTAAAAGGGACTCTAGATATAATGAAATAAATGGGATACAATGTAGATACTTTATGAATAAGTTGTTTATGTTTCCTAGTTTCTAAAGACACTATACCTATACGTTCCTATCATGGTTTTGTTATATGTTGTAATAAGTATGCTTCAATTATGAAGTAATAACAATGTATGTAAAGTATGATTCATTATAACTCTAAAAACTTCAAAGATTCCCACCATGAATTTAGAGACAAGAGGCCCACCAATTTTGACTTTAGTGTTTTATTTCATGAAAGTGGATACAAATTATTGGGATCACTTGGGTGGGCCATTTAGGTTAACTTTTGGGATTTAATAAGAGTGATTAAAGCCCTATTTTATCCACCCATGGATTCATTCGAGGACTCCTATTGTAATTTCAAAATGAGGCCATGTAAATACTCTTACACTCTCCTCATTATTCCTCTTTTCATTAGGCCACCAATCCCATGAAATGATTCTTGTTCATTTATGTGCCTTCCACTATCTATTCCATGACTAATCTTGACTCTTTGATGCATATGTGTGCCTTGATTCTCATCATCCTCTCCCTCTTGAAAATGATTCCTCACCAAATCTTCATATGAAAAGGGATAGAGATCAGTAACATTAAAGGAAACACTCAAATTTCCACACCCTATGTGTAATTAAATCTTATAGAAATTATCATTTATTCTTTCTAAAACTTTGAAATGTCCATCTCCACATGGTTTATGTTTTTATTTTACTTTATTTAGAAACCTATACATTATCAAATGCACCCACACCCAATATTTAGGCTCAAGTACAATCTTTTTTCAACCCTTGTTTTATTTATTTAAATATTTTTCATTTCTTATTTAAATGTTGGATTTAACTTTGGCATGTAACATCTGATTTTTTTACTTTTCATCACCTACAACATCAAAAACCTTATTTGTAAAAACTGAAATAGTATCTAAAAGATTCATTTTTTTAAATCCATATATAATAAAAAAGTTTAGAAGTTAGTATTGGAATACACAACTTAATTATATGAAAACTCTATGTGTGGAAAACATATTTCCCAACTCTTTAGATTTTTTTTTGAATTATTGAATGAAAGAGGGTAAAAAGAGTCTTATTCAACACTTTATTTTTCTCATCAGTTTGAGGATGTAAAAAAGTCAAGAATAATAATTTATTTCCCAATTTATTCCATAAATTCATGAAAAAGTGGCTAAGTAATTTCATATACCTATCACTTACCTTGGTTTTGGGCAGTCCATGTAATCTCACAATTTCTTTGATTTTTTTTCTCTATGAATATAATCATTCGTTTTTGAGAATACAATGAAATAATCCATTTTTATAAATATTTACACAAAAAAATGGTGTTATCTTTTCATGATTGATATCGAGGAAATCCCAACACAAAATTCATAGAAATATCAGTCCAAGGATGGGATGGAATAGGAAATGGGGATTATAATACTTCAGGTTGAACCTTGTACTTTGCATGATTGTAATTCATATATTTAGTTCAAATATAAATAACATATTTTCTCATGTTTTGACAATAAAGATGTTTATAGAAAGTATATAGTGTTTTTTCAACACTAAAATTACCCATAAATCCACTCCCATGAGTTTATTTTATAAGTAATTCTTGAGTTAAACAATATAGAATTTGAAATTTATCCCTTTGAAAAGAAACCCATCATTTTTTAATAGTCTTTAAATCCATGGTTTTCACATGATTTTCAAATTCTAGAAAAATATCCATTAGTTTCATAAACTCCATTTAATAGATCAATTCCAAGTAATCGAGCATTGGGAGAAGTAAGAAGTGTATACCTTTATGAAATAGCATCGACGACCACACTTTCCTTACCATTTTTATGCTTGATAACATAGTGGAAAGTATTAATGAATTATATCCAAGGTGAATTCCTCCTATTAAAATTACATTGGGACTTCAAATACTTAAGGATTTCATGGAAAGAATGGATAATGAACTCTTTTGTCCACAAGTAGTGTTTCTATATTTTTAGGGTTTACTTCAAAGCATAAAGTTATTTATCATAAGTTGAAAAATTTAATACTTCCCCATTCGATTTCTCACTAAAGTAAACAATTTTACATGACTATTGAGTCAAAATAGAACCAATAACAAATCTTGACACATCACACCCAACTTCAATTTTTTTTATGAAATCTGCTATCCTTAAAAGGGAAGCATTGATTTTTTTTCATTGAGCGTGTCAAATGATTTTTCTTTTTTTTTTCACCCCATTTAAAAACCAAATGTTTCTTGAAAATTTCATTAAGAGGCGCATTAATGGATGAAAAATCCTTAAAAAACCTAATATATAAGCTTTTAAAACCTTAAAAAATACTAACCTCAGTGTCATTATTTAGTGTGGGACACTCCTAAATTTCTTTGACTTTTTCTTCATATAAAAAGATCCCTTCTGCCCTTACAAAAAAGACAAGAAACATAATAAAATACTGGAAAAAGAATTTTTTTAAAGATTTGAATAAAGTTGTATTTATTTTAGAGTCTCATGCACCAAACGAAAGAGTTATACATGGTTATATAAGGATTTTATATACACTAAGATATTATTAAAATAGACAATAATGAATTTTCCAATGAATGAACAAAGGAAATGGTTCATTAAGATTATGAATGTACTTTTTCATGAACTATCCTAGGTTTCCATCCAACTCGACACCCGAACCGACCTGTGGAATGACCCAAAGGGTGTTCTTAATCCCCATAGGCTGGAAACTAGTTCCTGGACATCGAGTAACTCCTTTGGGAATGGTTTTTCCCATAAGAATCAAAGATGAAAAATTCACAAAAATTACATCACATAAAAACATAAAACCATAAAACCATAAAACCATAACATGAGATATCAAAGGAAACACTACAATCATGGGTTAAATATTTAGTGTTTTCAACCAAAAATCAAAATAACCAAAAAGGGTGAGGGAGAACAACTAGAAAAACAAGTCTATATGCAACCTGTGGGTCAACACCCTCATGTAACCACCACCAACACTTACCCAAGAGAAAATTATAGAACATAGAATCACCATCACCCCCACGGAAGGCCTTGACTTTACTTGGGTTAGAAAAAACAATATCTATATACACCCAAGGGTGCATGTAGGGTGTGAGCTCACTTGTCTAGTAGGATACCACCAAATGTTTCCATGTATTACTATGATAATAAAATTAAACATGAAAATTTTAAAAATAAGTAAAACAATTTAATTGAAAACATGCTTTGTTATATAAGAAAACAAGTAATGGAAACAAGAAAAATAATATAAGCACCATGATAAATATTTAAGTAACTACAGTTAGTGGGGACCTATGATCCTTGTACTCTTGGTGATAAATCTTGGATGTGAAGGTCTATCTCTTTATTGATCCAACCAATCCCCATCATAAATGTTTAGTTATTGTTGTATCGTGAACCAAATAGGTAAGGTAGGTCAAGCCTAGAGTACTCATCCTAGTCTACCCACCTAGATACATAGTATTTCCATGCTCTTTCCACTTTTAAACCATGAAATACCTTTCTTTCACAAACCAATCCATCACATAATCATACATGCTATTAACAAGGGGGTTTATCCTATTTCAAACTACTCATACACTAAAATTCCCAGATTAATCATTTACACACACACCAAAACTATTTTATAAATTATTTAAAAACCATAAAATCATATATAAATCATCAAAAAATATCAAGAAATAAAATCACCTACATTTTCCTTGAAATATTCACAAATCCAGGTGGAAACAACAAACCACACAAAAAGGAGAACCTATAAGGGAAATATCACACCAAAACCAACAAAATTTAACCTAAAGAAATGATATTGAAACCAACATAGGTAAAAAAAATTTCTAGATAAAAGATAACTTAAAAAGGAAGGGAGGATAACCTAAGATAAGAGAAGGGAGAAGGAGAGGAGGAACTTACTTGAAGGTTTCTTTAAGATTCCAAGCCAAATCTACACAAAAATTGATGCCAAAGGAGGGAAGGAGTAAAGGAAGGCACGCCCAGGGCTGGAGGGGTTGAATAGAGTGAGGGGGGGGGGGGGAGTTGAGGGTTAAAATTGGGGAGGTAAAAAGTTGGAATTTACAAAAACTCAAAGATCTAGAAGGTCGCACATTTTGGCTTCACGGTCTGCCAGACCATGGGCCAACCATGCGACACCTCTATCCACGAGGTAAAGGAGTCCACAAATTTTCTTGGGGAGGGTGAATTCCCATGTCCTAGGCCATACATCCTAGATAATTCCACCATACTAGGCACACAGTTTTCACTGGGATGGTGAACAGTTTCCTTTAACTGTGTACCACCCATGCCCCTCCCTCTGTTCAGCTCGAAAACCACCATTTTTCTTTAAAACCACATGGTAAGCCATGTAATAAAGGTATTAACAAAAATTAAATATAAAATACCTCAAATTAACACCGCAGATGTGAAAATTATCCCCACCATGAAAACTTTATACCCTTGGAAAGTCAAACTAATGTCTGATAAGAGAATAAATTAGGATAATGCTCCTCTACCAAAGAATTTTGTTCCCATGTATTGTGATCATAATTTCAATGATGAAAAAGTACTCAAACCAAAGTTATGGATTTTACCCAAATAACTTTCAATTGGGAATCCACAATCCATACTGGTTTCTCAAACATAGAAAAATCAGATTCCAGATCAAGCTCTTCCTAGTTTAGCATGTGAGATGGGTCTGAGTTATACTTCTTTAATCATGAGACATGGAACATGTCATGAATAGTAATTAAATTATATGGTAAATCCAATAGGTATTCCAACTTTCTAATTATTTAAGTAATCTCAAAAGGTATGACATACCTCAGTGTAAGCTTCCCCAGCTTATTAAGGAAATGGTGACCTAAGTGAGGTGTCACCTTTAAAAACACCTTGTCACCCATTGAGAATTCAAAGGTTCGATGTTGTTGATCGGTATAAGACTTATGTAATATATAAACAATCAAAAACTTATTCCTAATCAATTGAAATTTATCATATGTCTCTTGAAAAAGGCTCAGTCCCATCAAATAAGTCTCACCCACTTCCATCCAACATAGGGGTGAATGACATGGATGACCATAAAGCACCTCAAAGGGATCCATTTTAATCTAGAATTGGTAAATATTGTTATATGAAAACTCCACCAATAATAAATGGTCATCCCAAATCCTCTGGAATCCAACACGCATGAATGGACCATGTATTCAAAAATTTGGTTTGCTTGCTTAGTTTGACCATTCGTTTGAGGATGATATGATGTAATGAGTTTGACCTGTAACCCCATTTCCTTCTGAAGGCCTTCCTAGAACTGAGAGGTAAAATGGGGGGTCCCTCTCTGAAATGATAGTTTATGTAACACCATGAATCCTCACAATATCTTAAACATATTTCCGGACCAACTCATCCACTTTGATCGAATCCTTTATCAAGATGAAATGGGTGTACTTGGTTAGATGGTCAATAACCACCAAAATGGAATTCCTTCCCTGGGGTGTATGAGTAAATCCAATGATGAAGTCCATGAAGACCTCATCCTACTTCTAGGTAGGAATGGGGGGTGGTTAGAGCAGAACTGATAGACTATGGTGCTTGGATTTAACCTACTGACTACTATAACATATGGATATGAAATCAACTATATCCCACCTCATACCTAGCCACCAGAATCGATTCCACACATTATAAAACATCTTGTTGGTCCTTGGATAAATGAACCACTAATATTGGTGACTATACTATATCACCACCTATCAAAAATATAGAATAACCACAAAGTGACCCTTGAAACAAAGAATTACCATAGAAGATAATGACCAATCACTGGGCTCCTCCCCACCATTTAGAAGTTACATAGAATGTTAGAACAATTCATTATTTTAATTCTCTTCCCAAGTCATATTCAAAAGATAGGGCGTCAACTATATACTATCAAAGAACATGTATTCACTATGCTACGTGATTTCTAGGTGCATCTGGGAAAAAAGTTCCATCAAAGTCTATTCATCACTAGACTCCTTTATGGATTACACCAACAAATTCTCACTTGGGGTGTCTGCTACCACATTACCTTTTATTGAGGTGTATACAATATAAAATTCAAACTCCTGAAGATACTTGAACTATAGATGCTGCCTCAGATTCATATATTTCTTGGAGAATATGTAGGAAAATTTTTTATGGTCTGAGTAAACTATAAATTTCTCCCTGAAGAAATAATGGCACTAAGTTTTCAAGGTATGAATCACCACTTATAGTTCTAGGTCATGGGTTGGGTAATTTATTTCATGTGGAAAAAGTTGGTGAGAGTTGTATGACACTGCATGTCCATCCTACATCAACACACAACCAAGACTCATACTTGAAGCATCATATCAGACCATGTATCAGTTTCCAGATTTAGGTAGAATCAAAATAGGGGTGGTGGTAAAACACTACTTATACTCCTCAAAAGATGTATTAAATTCTAGGATCCACTCAAACCTTACCCATTTTCAGGTAAGTGCATTCATGGGAAAAGTGAGTTGAGAAAAATCTTTGAAAAACCATCTGTAATACCCTGCTAGTACCAATAAAATCCTAATCTCGAAGAAATTTCTCAGTTTCTCCCATGAAATCACTACTCCAATTTTCTCAGGGTCCACTAAAACCCCACCAGATCACATGACCTAGAAACTTGACTTAATGGATCCAAAAAGTGCACTTAAAGAGTTTAAAATAAAATCAGTGTTCCTAAAGAGTACCTATGTGTTTTCCATTCTCTTCCTCTATCTTGGAGTAGACCAGGCTATCGTCTAAAAACACCATGAAAAAAGATTCAAGGTATTCATGGAACACCCATCTCATAAGAGCCATGAAAATCACCAAATCATTTATCAACCCAAATAGAATGAACAAGTACTCAAAGAGGATATACCTACTTTAGAAGGATTTATTAGGAATATCTACTTCTCTAACCTTGTCTTGATGATATACAGAGTGCAGGTCAATATTGGAAAACCACCTTTCCCCCCTTGAGCTGATCAAAGAGGTCATCAATGTGGGAAAGTGATATTTATTCTTGATTGTAACCCTATTTAACTTCTGATAATCGATACACAACTGGAGGTACCCATCATCATTTTTTAGTAAACAGAACTAGGGAATCCCTAGGTGAGACACTCAGGTGAATGAATCCTTTGGATACCAAATATTTCATCTATATCTTCAATTTACTCAACTCTATGGGGACTATACGATATGAGGGAAGAGATACCGACTGTGTTCCCAACACCAAATTGATGGTAAACTCTATATCCCTCTATGGGGGTATCCCTAAGAAATCATCTATTAACACCTATATAAACTCATCTAATATAGGAGGTAACCCATTTTCAAAACCTCTACCATCATCCTACAACATAATTGAAGAAATTTGGAAATCAAGGTTTCCTAAGTCCAAAAGTGGAGGTCCATCTCACCCTGATCGAAGGTCCCATTCACCTTGGAAGACCCGAGTACTCCCATCATGTTCCATAAAAGTTACCAAATTATGATAAAAATTGATATTCTCCTTGAAATACACAATCCAATACATGCCTAGGTTCACATCAAAAGGATCCATTTCTAGAACCAAGAAGTCCCATTCTAATTCGATTCCTGACAAAGTGAGAGTGAAGAATGGACATCTGAAACTCTATTCCGTATTATTTCCAAGTGGATTAAAAAAATACATGGAATAAGGCATAATATCAGTTGGTAATTTTATAAGTTCCACAAGATAGGAAGAACTAAAATAATTATAAGCACTCATATCCAATAAAGTGATAGCTATGGATGATGTAATAAAAATAGTACCTCGAATAGTCGTAGGTCCAACATCTAGTTCTACTGGTGCCTGATCCAAAAAATGAAGGTGCTTAATCTATGCTGATTCTTTTATTTTATTACTAAACTATGACTCTACCTTGAGATGACTATGACCATAGGAAGATCTAGCTCTTCCACCTCTCTCATATATCTGAGAACCCACAACCCTTGATGCCCTGGGCTAAACTGGTAGTTCTCTATGCATTGAGGAGCCTACACCACTATGAGTGGGTGGGAAACTTTTACATAACCTTTGAAAGTGACCAAAATTCCCACACTAATGGCAGGGTTTAGGTGAAGTTGGACATGAGGATCACATATTCCCATATCTCCTGCACTGGTGGCACATAATAGATCCATCACCTAAAGCTGCTGACATGGTCGATCAGGAGGGATATATAGATATACCACCATTCTTCCTTCCCTAATCCTCACACTTCCTCCTCCTTTATGATGTGCCACTACCAACATGGACTATAGGTAGTGTAATCCCAAAAAATATTGACTTACCCGCCTGGTTAATTTCCACCATCAAATCTCGATCCACCACCTCAACATACATCTTCAATTTAAACAAAAAAGACCCAAGATCAAATATCTAGCTGCAATACCATTTCAAAATTATGAGCCTTTAACTTCTCATTATAAACCACCTTGGATGAGAAACAAACCAATTCTATAAAACAATTGGCATATTCCAACACAATTTGACCCCCCTGACGAAGATCCAAAAACTCTGAGGTATTAGAAATGGATAAGGTCTTAAGGAAATATTTCTCATTGAAAACAAACTTTAAGTCCTTAAAATCCATATTCTCATGTTTACCAACCTAAACCACTGATTACCACCACCTATTCCTGGGGCCTTCCAACATAAATGAAGTGCATTTCACCTTGACCACTTTAGGAGTCTTGAGGAACCCAAATATCCTCTCAATATTTTCTATCCAATCCTCCAATTCCTAGGGGTCTATGCTACCCTGAAATATAAGGGGTTTATTCCTAAGTAACTCATGGGATTTATCCTTTTTCGTGACTAGTTCAGTTTTGTTTTCCCAAGAAGGACCATATCCCACTCCCTTATCCAAATCTCAAACAACTTGAACGACCACTTCCACTAATCACTAATCAACTAGTGAGAGAGAATTCTCTCTATAATCTTCATGTGTTTGCACAAGATATCTTTAAGGATACATGATGCCACATCAATTAACAAGATAAGTTAAATCATCAATACATATCATGTTTTAAACATCCACATAAATTGAAATGAAACCATAACAAACACAAACAACAAATTAAACCACTCCACCCCCACTCAATGTACATGTGCAATATGTAGTCTGTGTATCATAGCTAGAGGAGGATTTAAACCAAATATAGAACATCCCATGGTGACCCAAGGCCTTTCACTAGGTGTGTTGGTCAGACACCATACTCTCAACCAGAACCTCAAGCTCTGACAGTCCCAACTCTTTTCTGTCTAGAATCTCCCAAATAACACGATCCAAAGAAAGGAAAAAATATACTATGATATCATTTTTCCATAAACCAACCCAAGTTTCCATCCAACCCAAAACCCAAAACCCAAAATAGCCCGTGGCATGGCTTGAAGGGTGTTCCTGATCCCCATCATATGGAAACTAGTGCCTGGGCATAGAGTAACACCTTTGGGAATGGTTTCTCCCATAAGAATAAACTATGAAAAATTCACAAAAATTAAATCATATCAAAACCTATAACCATAACATGAGAGATCAAGTTAAACACTACAATAATGAGTTAAATATTTATCAATTACAATCAAAAACCAAAATAACCAAAAAGGGGGAGGGGGACTGACTAGAAAAACAAGACTCTATGAAACATGTGGGTCAATGCCCTCATACCATAGCCACCACCACAATCCCAATAGAAAAAACTAGCAAATAGAACCACCATTTCCACTATGGAAGGCCCTAACTTTACCTAGGTCAGACAAAACAATATCTATATATACTCAAGGGTGTATGTGGGGTGTGAGATCACTTTCCCAATAGGATACCACCTGATGATTCCATGAATTGCCATCATAAGGTAATTAAACATGTTGGTTTTCAAAAGAAGGAAAAAAGTTTAATTGAAAACATGATTTTTTATATAAGAAAAGAAGTAATGTAAACAATAAAAAAATTATAAGCACCATGAGAAATATCTAAGTAATTAGGGTTAGTGGGGACCTAGGATCCCTATACTCTTAGTGATCAATCCTAGACGTGAAGGTCTATCTCCTACTTGAGACAACCAATCCCCATCATAAATGATTAGTTAGTGCTGTATCATGAACTGGATAGGTAGGGTGGGTCACGCCTAGTATAATTTTTCTAGTATTCCCAAATATATACCCATGATTCCCATGTACTTTCCCCCTTTTAAACCATGAAATCCTTTTATTTCACAAACCAATCCATCACATAATCACACATGCTATTAAAAAGGGGGTTTATCCTCTTTGAAACCAATCACACACAAAAAATACTAGATTAATAATTTGTACACACAACAATTTTTTTTATAAATTATTTAAGAATCATACAAGAACATCTAAATCATCAAATAATAGAAAGACATGGAACCACCAACCTTTTCCTTGATATATTCACAAATCTAGGTGGAAACCAAAAACCACATAAAGAGGAGATCCTATAAGGGAAAGAGAACACCAAAAACAACAATATTTAACCCAAATAAATGATATTGAACCCAACATAGGTCAAAACCCTTGCTGGAGAAAAGATAACTTAAAAAGAAAGGGAGGAGAAACCAATAGAAGATAAGGGAGAAGGAGAGGAGGAACTTACCTGAAGGTTTCTTGAAGATTCCGTGCCAAATACACCCAAAAATTGATGCCAAAGGATGGGAATGAGGAGAGGGAGGAATGAATAGGGCTGGAGGGGTTGAATGGGGTGATAAAGTGGGCATTTTAGGGTTAAAATCGAGGAGATAAAAAGTTGGAATTTCCAAAAATTTAAAGATCTGGACGGCCGCACAGTTTTCCAGAATGTGCTCCAACCATGAGACACCTCATTCCAAGAGGCAAAGGGTTCCAAATGATTTCCTGGGGAGGGAACATACCTATGCACCAGGCCATGCATCCTAGATAGTGCCACTATCTTAGGCACACATTTTACACTAGGTTGATGCATGGTTTCCCCTGATAGTGTTCCAACCAAGTGCCTCCCTCTCAGATCATCAATTCTTGAGATAATTCAGGACATATCATCAAAAATTACAAAAAAAACCCATCCCACTAAGTTTTGGGAATTTATAATCATCCCCCCAAAGGGAGCTGGAAAAATCAACAGTGATTCCAGATCAACCCCATCTCGTTGGGATGGGGGTATTTACATCTCAATATATGTCCTGAGATTCATCAAATCCCCAAATGGAATCATTGTATCCTCAATAATAGGATCAATCAATTCCAATTATGGCCCCAAATAACCCCTAGTACATAAGGTTGGGGGAATTTTCATCATCATCTTCATCACAGAGAGAATCAGTCTTCTCCAGGTTGGGAGGTAAAACTCAACGGTTGGCATCCCATCTATTCTTCTAATCGTAAGA
Organism: Viscum album; assembly: GCA_963277665.1. Classification (NCBI taxonomy): domain Eukaryota; kingdom Viridiplantae; phylum Streptophyta; class Magnoliopsida; order Santalales; family Viscaceae; genus Viscum; species Viscum album. The sequence goes on from OY728127.1 coordinate 1,211,594,872, forward strand.
CAAACATCTACTATTTGGGATCCATTCAGAAATAACAACGAGAAACTCCCTCGTAGTCATTACTGATAGGTCAAGATAAGAGGAACATATGACAAAGGCAATCAAAACCTACCAGGTTCGCAATCCAAAATGACCCAATATGGCCAGGGGTTCGAATAACGAACTTGATGAAGGTAGTGTAGAATCGGTCTATTGCATAAAAAGTAATGGTACAACCACCATCACACAATATTCCTCTATGAATATTTTCAATTTCAACACAATAGATATGGTGGATCAAGAAGAAAATGCAGAGGGCCACAACACAAAAAATATACCCTGAGAGAAGGGTGATTTGGATGCACCAACTAAGGCTGTACGCACCCAGAACCAGAGGAGGTTCTGAAAACTGACACCTTAGAATATCGAGCTTCCACCTCTATGATAGAGAACTACCAATGAAAAAGGAAAGGATGTGGATATATACCAATCAAATCCTCGAAGAATCAAAGTTCCTTACATGGAGGAATAATTGTCATAATATGAGAATGAGATACAAACTCTCAGATAACTCAATAAGGAGATACTTAGGGGAAATATTCCCGCTAGGTATTGTCTTTAGAAGGAGGTGAATATTCTTCCTCCCATAGATGATCTGGATTTAAAAGTAGTATATGAGAATCAAACCAAATCTGGGTCTAGATAACTGGTCTACATAAATGAGGAAGTTGAAAATGATCGCGACTTTCCTCCATTACGGTGAAAACCTCTCCCTTCCTAGGAAAATTATTCAGTCATAGGATGAATTAAGAATTAGTGGGAGATAAAAGTAGGGCCACCTCATTGACCCCCACCCGCTCCCTTTAGATGGGAGACAACTCAAACAATAGTACCCATGGAGCTTCTTAATGTCATCGAGTCACTGGATACTCAAATGGAATCCATGGAAGAGCGATGCTCACCTGTGCAGCCTGAGAGGAAGCCATATCCCGAGTGGGTGGACTAAAATTTTACCCCACCCAATTTTTAAAATCCTATTTTCTCTATCTTTGATGGTATAGTCAACCCCAAACAACATCTCACACACTTTGTATCCTGATGTGGTCTGATTATGGGCCCTCGAGATCAACATGAGGCAACAAATTTGAGATGTTTTGCATAGAATATGATAGAGCCAGTCTTTGTTTGTTATAATAGTCTTCCATCAAGATCCATTATAGGATGGTAAGACCTTTGTTTTTGGTTCCTTTATCATTTCAACTCCACACTGATAAAAGCACACTCTAGAAGCAAAAATAAACCAGGGTTGCCTAAGATTTGAGGAACATAAGAATAAAGAAAACTCCTTCCAAAATGAACAAGTCCCCAGTTATTTCTTGGTATCCATGGACAATAACCTGCTTAAGATTACATATATTGTTAATCCCAATGAGGTTAAACTCAATGACCATCCCAACTATTACCCTTTCCATTAAAGGATGGGTCATAATATCTAGGACTAATTCATATTCAAAGACGCCCTTCAAGGCATGGTCAATTCTAGAAAAGTGGTGTTAGATAACTCCTCAGAGTAGGTGGCATGTATAACCATTTCTCAGTTAGAAGAAGTGAGAGATTGACAGAAAGTTTTGGTCTAGTGTGAACAAAAGTTCAACAATTGGATGACTCATAAAATAGTTAACCAAGCTCATTCCACCTCAAGAGCACAGCTACACAAACCCATAATAGATCCACCACCTAAGGAAGTAATATCATATTTTCATCCTAAAGGTCGACACAACCATTGAAACAATGAATAAACTAAATAGGAAGAGTTGTATTCTACTCTAATGTAAGCTCTAACTCTTGCAGATTTCTTTCTTACAACATTTGAATCATAGGCACCACCCCACCAAACAGAATTTTCATCGGATGAAGATATCATTTTTGGTTATATTAATGTTATACACTTGAAATAACCCTTCTCCAATGATGAATACACATATGAATATGAGTTTCCTACACATAACTAGGGAATGAGAGGCCACATGCACATGAACCGAGGATACATGGGACAACATAGGTGTGGTTAGACCCAATATTTTGGTCGTGTCCCCATAAAGGACATATATGTTGCTGAGACCCATGGTTAGGACCTCCAACGAGCCCAACAAAGACATGGAGGTGTATCATAACCTTTTAGTGTTCGTCTACACCTAATTGTCTTGCATGATTTCCTAGCAGGGGTATGATTATCTGATCATTCCAGACAATAGGGGGAGGCCAACATGACCCACATCGCTAGCAGAAGATGCTCCTATGACCTCTACACAAGAACCAGACCTATTAACCTAAAATGAATCATTTCTTGAGCCACATGTCTAAGAGAAACCCCACCTTAGGAAGTGTTAACCTATGGAACAAAAGTAAAACATTATAAAATAGCTGGCGGTTGTCCCAACCAAGATATCAAACCTCAATGTGCTCCATCTTTCAAAGGAAGATATAGAGGCACTTATTAAAGCCCTCCAAAGCCCACAAGAATTTGATATAGAAGTATCTACAGACTAGGTCTATCGAATTGAGACCATGTCAATAAGATTCTATGTCACCATCTCATATATAGAGAATGATCAAAAAGAGGACATCCAAGGACACATTAGACCCCTACACATTTTAGGAAGACTCGATAACATCAACATTTGAATGGCTCTAATTGAAAATAGATCTAGGATCAATATCATCCTGATTTGAACCCTCTAATATTTGGGATATAGAAAAGGGGATTTTTCTCCCACAAAGATATCCATTCAAGGATATTATAAGAGTGATCAAAGACCTCTTGGGAAGATCAAACTCAAAACTTAGTTTGGGGATATCACATCAGATGCTGAGTTTATGGTTATCTAGCAAGATACCATATATAATGTCTTACTCCGAGGACCCTGACTCCATAGCTACATAGTGTTGCCTTCAACATTCCATCAATGTATAAAATAACCCATTGATGGAAATGTCGACATACTAAATGGTGATAGTGCCCCCTTCAAGGATTTTGAGGCCACATATGATGAAGCAAGTTTCTACAAAAGGGGAGGGAAACAACCATTGGAAGATGATGATATACAGGTTGCAGATCCCAATTGTTTGGGTACTGCCCCTGAAAATCCCTGGGATATGTTCGACAGTGACTATGTTCTCCCCATAAATCTAGTTGAGGTGATAGACCTAGTCCTAGATATATAAGCTCCTCCTATCCCCAACAATAGTGTAAAATAAATTCATCTTTGAAATATATCTATTGAGACTCAGGAAGTAGGGGATTAAAATGTCTCTCCATATGGCCTCTCTCAAATCGATAGTGATAGAGAATCCCCTAGATTTCCAAATTTATCTGAAAATGTATCCACAAATGCAGAAGTAGAAGAAGACGAGGACGAACTTAATAATTCCCCTTCTATATCCGAGGAAGGCATCTCCACCACCATTGATGAGCTCAGATTGGTAAATCTAGGAACATAATAAGACCCGCAACCTACACTGATTAGTGTCACTATTCCCCCTGAATAGAAAGAGACACACATCGAATTTTTAAAGAAACATAGATACGTGTTCACTTGGAACTATACAAAAAATGCCCAGACTAAATCCAGATGTGGCTACACACTATCTCAGCTTACCCAATGAGCATTGAGGCTTCAAGAAGGTGGCTAGGAGGATGCACCCCTATCATACCAAAAATGTAGAGGTGGATTTTGACAAATTAATCAAATACAACTTTGTCCAATAAGTGAAATACCCAATATGGATTTCCAAAATCATCCATATTAAGAAAAAGAATAGGAATATTAGGGTCTTCATCGATTTCAAATAACTTAATCAGCACTACCCAAAGGACGATTTCTTATGTCCAATCACAGATCTCTTGATCGATGTGACTGCTAGCTTATAGGACCTTTCCTTCATGGATGGGTACTTAGGGTATAATCAAATAAATATGGACCCTAAAGATGAAGAAGGCAATTCCTTCAAAGCACCTCATGGGATATTTTTCTATTAGTTCATTCCCTTTAGCTTAAAGAATACTGAAGCCACATATCAATATGCCATGCATCATATCTCTAAGCTATTCCTAGGAAGGATAGATGAATGTTACGTTGATGACTTGGTTTTCAAATCATGACAGTGTTATAATCACTTCAAGGATCTTTAAACAATCTCTTAAAAGCTACAAAAACACATTATGAAGATGAATCTGCTAAAATTTACTTTCAAGGTAACATTAGGGAAGTTTTTTGTCATTGTGGTATGCCACCGCGACATCAAGGTCACCTAGATAAGAATAGTGCTATTTTAGAAATGTCACCCCCCCAGAAATATCAAATAATTAAGGGGGATATAAGGAAACCTCACCTATATTCAATGATTCATCATCAACATGAAAAAAATCCCTCCCATTCACCAAGCTAATGAAGAAAAGCAGCACCTATCAATGGGACAATGACTACCAGGGAGCCTTCAAAATTCTCAAGCATTATCCACTACACCCACTGGTTCTGATGCCTCTGGTGGAAGGGAGGCCACTCATCTTGTATGTGGCCACCATGGAATACTCACTGGGTGCCCTCCTAACATAGAAAAATGATGCGGGGAGAGATAATAGTCTCTATTACCACATCCAGGCAATGCTAGGTACTATGACCCGATACTATGATGTTGATAAGAATTTCCTTACACTCATCTTTGTTGTAAAAAAGATGAGGAATTACTTATATCACCTCAAAGTCCATATGGTATCTCGTATTGAACCTCTCAAGTAAATCATTATACATCCTATGTTGAATAGGGACTTGGCTCGATGGGCGGCCATTCTTCAACAATATGACATCAAATTTTTATCAAAAAAGGTGGTGAAAGGGAAAACACTGGCTGATTTCCTTACGGAACATCCCACCTCAAAGAATACACCGATGGACACCGAACTCCAAGATGAGGAGGTATTCTATTTCCATGATACTCCCTGGACATGGGATATGTATTTTGATGGTGCTTTATGGAGTACTATCAATAAAAGGATGGAAAAACCAAAGCTTAATCAGGTTGGCCTAGGGATTTTATTTGCCTCTCCAGACAAAGAAGTTTTTCCCTATCCTTTCTCACTATCTGAGGGATGCACAAATAACGAGGATGAATACCAAGCCCTAATCATTGTCTTGGAACTAGCCCTACAACTATATATATCCTATCTAAATATCAAATGGGATTCATAGGTAGTGATAAAGCAGATCAATGGAAAATATGCCATCAAAAAGGAAGAACTAGCCCCTATCAATGGCTATATCAAGGGACTGATGGAAGATATCCCTTTTTTATCCCTCACTTCATAATAATCCCCAATCATAGAATGATTGTGCTGATGCATTGGATAATATAGCCACAGTACTGGAAAACCCTGATCTGGAGGAAGCAATCTTTTGTATCAAGCACTGTATAATGGTCTCATCGATCATCATCTGCAATATGGAAGAAATAAATCTAGTTAAAACCACCCTAGAGCATGATTAACCTCTATTCACCCCTATATGTATTGAGCCCATAACTGGTTACCTCTAAAATGAAGCTCTCCCAATAGACCGAACCGAAAGGAAACATATTCAGCTCCGTGCAACGAACTTTACCCTACAATATGGTCCAAATGAACAAAAATCCCTATAAAAGAGAGGATTTTAAAGAATACTAATTATATGAATAGCATAAAGATATGTTCATTCCATCATGGAAGAAGTCCATGCAGGATCCTGCGATGATCATCAATCTGGGACCAAGCTCTCCCACCAAATCAAGAGGCTGGGTTACTACTAGAAAACCATGATATAAGACTATGTGTAATACACCAGGAAATTTAACTCATTCCATATCCATGAAAACTTTATCCACCAACCCTTAGAATTTCTACATAAAACTAAATATTCTTGGATGTTTTCTGTTTGGGGAATGGATGTCATGGGGACATATCCCCAACCATAGCCAAGAAGTTCAAGTACATCCTTACTACTATCGACTTATTTTCCAAATGATATAGAGAAATAACCCTCAAGGAATTTGGGACAAATAATATTTTCAACTTCATAAAGTCCCATACCATCACTAGGTATGGGGTTCCTCACACAATATTGACGTACAATGACACCAAATTTTGTTCTATGGTGTTGAAGAAACTATACTAGGAGTACAATATCAAGTCCAAGCACTCATCTTGCTATTATATAGTGTAAAATGGATAGATAAAGGAATTTAATAAGACTTTTTTCGAATATACTCTAGAAGATGGTGAGAAATTACAATAATTTATGCTCAAACAAGCTCCTCCATTATTTATGGTCCTACCATACCAACATGTGTACTACTACACAAGAAACACCATAATTATTAGTGTACGAGACTGAGGAAGTGTTACCCATAGAAGTATAGATACCTTTGCTCCAAATATCCATTTTCAGATAGTTCTCAGATGATGAGCAATCACAAAAGTAGCTAGATGAATTGGAGCAACTCAATGAGAAAAAGTTGCATATATTGCACAACCTTGAATTCCGTCAGAATAAAATCGCATGATCCTTTAATAAAAAGGTTTTCCTCCATTAATTAATCCAAGGAGAACTAATATTGGTTCTAAGAACCCCAATGATACCAGCGAAGAAGCCTCCAAAGCTGTAACCCAAATGGGAAGGGATTTATATCATATATATGGTCTATCATAATAGAGCCTACTCATTGGACACAATGGATGGGGAGCATGTCACACCCCTTACAAATGAAAGATTTCTCAAGAAATACTTTGCATAAATATCATAAAGCGTACGTCTTGGAAACAAGACTCTAAACTACAAAGCATTCCATGGAATAACCACATGAAAATAAATTGCATGGAGAAGTCTTGGAAGCAAGAATTTAAACTGTACAACATCTCATGTCCTGAACACATGATGATAAAACTATACAGATTCTTCTTATCATCAAGATGTTAAACTTAATGACATATCTAGTCCAAGAATCATGATGATAAACTACACAACACCTCAATTCCTGGAAGCAAGACTTTAAAATGCACGATACCCCACTTCCTAACCACATAACAATAAACCGTACAGTGACATCCTCACCACATGATGTTAAACTGAATAGATCCCCCAATGGTTCATCTTCATTTATGTTGGGTGACCTATTTCCTTATCGCAAGACATTAAATCTTCATGACTGATGACCTTTCACATGACACTAAATTTCATAGTTTTCTAGAACTACATACGACTTGATTCTCATTTTCAATGAGACACATAGGGAATCCTCAATCCTATATCTTGGTTTAGCCACTACATGATAAAAAATTCCCCTATCATATCCTTAAATTGCCTCTACATAGTAAGATAAACCCTTACCATTCCTTATTTCTCACACCAAGAATAGTTCACGTGATCTTATGAATTTTAGTAAGGGATTCCCCGCAAAAACAAGGCATGAAGGCTCATGATAGGCTCATTATGGTCTTGAACGCAAGACCTTAAAAGTTATACCACAAGTCCTCACCACATGACATTAAAAATGCATATTTGATGACCCTTGCATGACATAAAGTTACAAATTTCTATAGACCTCACCCAATAGGACCACTATTGTTGGTGCTAGTCTCCCACCACACCTCCACTCAAGAATTACATGTGGATTGGTTCCTGTCATCATGGGATACATAGTGACACCTAGATTTCCATCTATGGGTTCAACCGAAATACCCCCTTTTCATGTTAGGAAGCCTACATCCATGCCAAATGATGTTAAACTATACAGTTCCTCAAAAACTACATGTGGATTGATTCCTATCATCACATGAAACATAATAACGCCTGAATCTCCAATCTTGGGCCCATCTACAACAATTAATGGAAACAATTCTTACCTCTACATATGGATTAGACCTGCGTAGAGAATTTTATGTTCAATAACTTATGTGTGAATTAATTATTTTCCTTACAGGATATGTAGTGATGCCTAGATCTCCAACTTCAAGCCCAATCACAAAAAATAATTATAAAAATCCCCCCTTCCTGCATACAGGTCAGACCTGCACATGGATATTTCTTAAGAACAACATTTGTCTTGATTCCTATTACCATGGTATACATAGTGACACCCAGAATTCCATTCATGGACCCGACCTCAATATTCCATTTCATGTTGGGGAACCCACATCCTTACCACATGACTCTAAATTGCACAACCCCTCAAGAATTATGTGTGGATTAATTCCTTCCATCATAGGATATGTAGTGATGCTTGAATCTCCAATCCTAGGTCTAGCTACAAAAATCAATAAAAAATGTACCCCAATTTCATAAGGTCTAAGTCATACAAGATCATTTTTACTATGTACGAGTCAAATATGATTACAACTTTCTTGTGCACACAATACATATGGCACAATTTTTCACATAGGTTCCCACATTCTTACCAAATGATGTTAAATTGAAAGGAAAACGTTCTAGTCACATGAAATTAAAACTTCACAATAAAAACGTCCTAATTGTATGAAGTTAAACTACACGGATAAAAATATGTCCTTACCACATGATGTTAAACTTAAAGAAAAATGTCCTTACTACATGATGTTAAAACCGCATGGAAGCAAGTACGTCCCTACTACATGATGTTAAACTGTTTAGACCATCACCCATTGTCATTCCTTATCAAAAGGACCTCAAGAGACTTACCCCAGTCAACTAGATTACGAGGTGCTTCCATCACCTTTTAGGAACCTTGATCCTTATACCACACTTCATGTCTTGAGAGCCTTGAGTTGCTGTAAACCTTTCATATCCCTTGGAAAGTAAAAGAGATATCTCTATTTGACCATGCTATCAATGCATAAATGTCTTAGACCTACCAACTAGAGAAATATTGTCTCTATAAGGAGGGATTTATAATCCTCCTGAGCTTGATGTCATCATGGAAGAGCCTATCACCTGATGGTGTTCTGGGTAATCTCCAGTATGATTGTCCCATATCATTACTCATGACCTCAAAACCTCAAGCCATGATTTACAACATTATCATCTCTTGATCAGAAGGATGTTGGGGTAATATTGACCCTAGGTATCCTAATTAGGGTCTTATGTAACATCTCCTTATTATGTCAATGTGCATCATGACCTTAAACTACCTGCACTTTAGTCAAAGATGCATGACCTTAAACTCTATCCTATTATGGTCCAAGTCGCAAGACCTTAAATTGCCGGTCAAAGAGACAAAAAACTTGTCAGGTTAAAAACCAGTAAAGAGCATACTGGAAAAAAGTCAAGTCTTTTCCCATTAAAATCTTAATCACTAGAGTTTATTAAATAATTAGGGCACAAATAAATAAGGCACAAAGCTCATAGTGCCTACTTTGCATCCCTAGTAAAAGGAAAGCTTTTCTCATTGGACCTCCTGGTTAAGGAAAAAGTTAGATTAATGGTTTGTCATATATACTCAACATGATAACATGTTCTCTAGGTAGTGGCACAACTTTTAGGGTTCTCAAACCCTTCTTGAATATTACACATTTCATGAACCACCTTCATTATTTTGAAGTCTGAGCTGACACAACCTCCCCATATCAGGCTGGTAATAAGGACTCGTTTTGCTGTATGGATGGTCAGATCTCAGGAAGTCCCCCATTAAATCTAGGAGTTATCATCCTGACCATGTGGAATAGTAGAGGCTCATACCATATCTGATTCTTGACCTATACCCACCAGTTTCCATTCATAGTTATATCAAACATTCTTAGACAATTATTTATAATCTCCATAACCAGACTATTCAAGTGGATTCGATATCCTCAACATTACGTCACCGTGTTTTGTACCCTTTCTCATGGAAGGAATGCAACACTACATTCTCAAACCTTTTTATGGACCACACCTTGTGATTTTAAATCATAGGGTGTAGGGATCTAGTTTTACAAATTTAGAGCTAAATTTCCCTAGGGTACCAGAAGCCTTCCTGGATAGATTTTCCTTCACACCCAACTTCATTTTCCAAACACTTGAGTCTTCAAAAATATTCCACGGGACTTGGAAAAGAGTGGGGATACCTCTTTTTGACCATGCTATCAACGTATAAATGTATTATATCTAACAACCAAAGGCACCCCTTCCTTATAGGAAAGGATCTCCAATCCTCGTGAGCCCGATGACACTACGGTGGAACTCAGAACCGTAGGGTATCTTGGGTCATCCCTGGAATGTATTCCCCATTACATTACCCATCAGTTCAATCTCCCAGTCACATGATTTACATCATCCACATTCCAACTATTTATGTGGGACTATCTTTCATAGTATTTTGACCTCAACCAACATTACCCCCATAAATCGTCCATGACCCTTGGAAAATATTAGATCCACCTCTATTTAATAATGCTTCTGATGCATAAGGGCTTTAACCTACAAACCAAAGGCATATCCTCCTTATTGGAAAGGATATCTAATACTCATGAGCCTCCACAACACCATAGAGGAACTCAACATCTTAGTATGTTTTGGGTCATTCCTGGAAAGTCTCACCATATTCCACAATCATCGATCAATTTCTGGTAGTAAGATTTTAAACTACATGGTAGGTCTGAGATAAAAGACCCCAAACTATAGCGATAGAAGGTCCGAGCTAAAAGACCCTAAACTAAACTGATAAAATGTCCGACCTAAAAACCCTTAAACTATAGTGATAGAAGTTCTGAGCTAAAATACCCTAAAACGCAATGATAGAAAGTTTAAGCTAAAAGACCCTAAACTACAATGATAGAAGGTCCGAGCTAAAAGAACTTAAAATACAGTGATAGAAGGTATGAACTAAAATACCCTAAACTATAGTGATATAAGGTCTAAGATAAAATACCCTAAACTAAAATGATATAAGTTCCGAGATAAAAAACACTAAACTACAATGATAGAAGGTATGATCTACAAGGCCCTTAAACTACAGTGATAGACTGTCCAAGCTAAAATACCCTAAACTAAAGAAATAGAAGGTCCAAGCTAAAAGACCTTAAACTACAATGAAACAATAATTTAGTCTGTAAGAAAAAGAAGCCTGTAAGTCCCACCACATGGCCTTATCAAAAATCAATCTATGCTCTCCAAGCCTATCAGTTTTGGAAAATGAAAGAGCACTTCCCCGCTGGGACATATATTCTACCCAATTATCCTTCTATGTGATCTCAAGATAATTGGAACAAATATATCATTAAAGAATCTCATGTCAGTCGACATTCATGATAACTTGTCAAGAATAATCTATTATGATTTAAATATCTAGATCCAAACATTTAGGTTTATTTGATATTATTCAAAGGATGGGTATTGTTAGAGATTTATATAACATCAGATCAGAGAAATATCATGAATGAAAGAAAAATTGGACAACAAGATTAAAAGGTTCATAAAATCCATTCATTGATAGTGTGAAATAATAGGAATATCCAAATTTTAGAGTCTCTCTAGGAATATCATAAAAAATGGAGTTCATCAAGCTAAAATAATATTTGATCTACTGAACTGGACAAGTCGGAAAGAGTTTGGTGAGAAGTTTCAATTTAAAACTGAAGTTTTGCTCACCCTACCTCTTCTACTTTATCCCCAGGATGGAGAATCTTGACTAAAGTAGTCAACTCCTCAACTCTCTTTTGAGAAGTTTCCAATGAGGATGATGATGATGAGCAGTCATACCTTAATTGAGATACGATTTCCTCATGCCTCCATATTTGCACGCTCTAGACATTCATATGGGCTTGTAAATTAGATATAAACTAGATATTTTTCTCCAATGACTCAAAATATTCCTTTATCTTTATAGAAAGGGGCGCCTCATCTTAAAAATCATGAAAGTCCCTATCATTAGTGGCCAAATCTTGATGAGGCAAGATAATTTGTTTCATGATTTTATATAGTGGCTGGTAATCAAAACCATCTGCCCTAAGTCATTAAACAACTAATGAAGGCATTCCCCTTGGTCACGAAATATTTTTAAAGGAGTCTCAATAATCAAGGTGTGAATCTTCTGCTAGATCAACCTATGCCATGTCTGAGTTTATGTGACTAATGGGATGGGAATTCCAGAAGGAGGAATAACCGCATGAGCTGGAAAGAAAATAGGAGAGGTGGCTCCACATATCACCACCTCAACAAAGGAATCACCCATTGTCTGTTATGGAGGGTTGATTTACTCAACAGATTCTATCCTACTATCAGGATAGTCAACTCTAAGATGAGGGTGCTTCCTCGAAGTCTCACCCAAGTCCTGAATCAAATCCATTGTTGCTATGGAAAGAGGGGGTGGTGAAGAAAATAGATTGTCCACAAGACGAACCATCCAGATTAGCACACCACCTGGATAGGCTGCTACCCAAGCCTAGGAATAATCATGAGTAATAAAGGTGGGACAATCAGCAGACAAAAGAATGATCTTAGAATCAGTGTCTTCATGCACCAACATCATCCAGAATTGGCAGATGATCCCAGGGTTTTTCTCTCCTCTCACACCAGCTAAAGGGAGAAGAGAGACCCTTTGGGTGTAGCCAAACTGACAAGAAAACTAATAAGGTGTATATGGATTGCAGTTGATCATCTCATCCACCCTAGCTACAAGAACCCCATCACAAAGGGAGATCATATAATACCTTTAATTGAGGGATCTGCTGCTATTATCAATGATTGGACCAGTTGGTGCATGATAAGGGATGAAATAAAAGCTATCATATTGAATCAACACCTTTGTAACCCCATTAGAACTTAGTGACATAGCCCTGACCCTAGATATGTTCAATAACCTAAAACGAGATGAGGCATTGGGAATCTTGGTGGCATTATAGTATTCATAGAAATGGAAATGATCTTCTATCCATCCAAATAAAAACTGGAAAGGACCACTAGTCCTATAGGGTATGATACCTTGATGAATGCGCCCCATGAGTTGGTAAAGGCATGGAAGGGTCTGCACCACCAAATTAAGGCACCGTCCTTCCACTACCCATGCTTCCATTACCAGCATGCTGACTTGGATTCTTGAATGTGCATCCCCAATTAGAAAAATCTATCCATTCAAGAACATGGACATAAAAACCACTAGCCTAAGGCTAGGATAGATCTATGAATTCACTTGATATCCCCATGAAGTATGATCCCTAGCTTCCAAAATGAACCAATATGATCCGAAATTGTCACAAATTTGCTGGGAAGGGAACCATGGGGGAGTATAATAGTTATCCTAACCCCACTATGGCAAAGGAAAATATTGATCCAGTCTTTGAAGGAGATAAGAGAGAACATGGTCAACTCCTTTCCCATCTTCTCCTTTATAATGGTGAGCATGTACCTCACTAAGGATGGAGTCTACAAAGGGTCATCCCTGACATATGAAGAAGAGAGGAACTCATCATACATATCTTCAAGAGGGAGGATCCCACCTAGTTGGTAGATGTCTCATAGATTTATTCCCACTTCACCGTGGGACAAATGGAATGAGTTGGTGTCAAGAAACCAAAGGCTAACCAATTATTCAAAATATTGGGCTGGTGATAGACAATAAATTAGGAAATCCATACTTCTTCATAATGATAGACCCTATTAACTGGTTAGTGAACTCTAAGTAGCTTTTCCTGATCCAGAATGGCTATTCCCATTCATCAGAAAAATTACCACCAGGACGGAGATCCCATTTCGAGATCCATCCGCCACCCAGGTTTTTCATAGAAGAGACAAATATAATTGAGTAACTCTGGGAAATAGGATGATGATAAAAATTATAGTTATCTGAACCCAAGGGAGAGATTTACAATATAAAATAAAACCCCTAAGATTGAGTTGCAACCAGTCGACCATCATTGACAATTATTATCTGAGTATAGTCAAGAGAATATGACACCCAACAAGACGACATGTTGAATTCCAAAGGAGGAATGAAAGCATCATCTAGTAATCTGAACTTGTATAGAGGAAGATAGTGTGATAAAGTTTAGTTTTTAATCTCAAATGGAAGAATCCAATTCAGAACGTCACTATCAGAATTCACATAGTATCTGGGGTTAGTATTGTGATTTTTAGCGATCTTGGACCTTTGATTAGCTATAGTATAGGAAACTTGATGAGAACCAGAATCCATAAGAATAAAATTAAGTGGAATATTTCAGAGATATAAATAAATTATTTTCAAAGGAAAGACATAAAATTATGACAAAATCATGCACATTTCATGGATTAACAAAGGAATTTATGAATCACATAAAGGATTCGTGAACTGCCTAACTCCTGAAGATCTTTCAAGTCGCATAATCCTATAGGGAATCACACAATCACATGAACCTTCATAATAATCATGATCGTGTGACCTAGACATGGCCATAAAAGCCATATAATATCCAAAAGATCATGAAATAAATCCAGAATATCCTAAAAAACCTTGAAGATGATCGATCATCCCCATGGAAAAGGATCAAACAATTACTAAAGTTTAGTTCATAGTTAATTCGAGTGGGTACCTGAGAAAAAGCAGTCTTGTGGAGTAGTTCTCATTAAATGGGCTCATGGAAAGGTATCATGATCAGATCTTGTGGGAAGGTCTTGCGATAAGGTCAGGCGATAGAAGTAGGGTGCAAGAGATATGGAGAATAGAGTATCTAGTGAATAAACCCCTCTCTGCTCCCCTATTTATAGGGAATTATGTAGAATACCAAATGTCACCTGGAAGACCAAGAATCACCCAAGAAACCAATTAGGGACAACACTAAAGACTTGTGTGGGCATTTACTTTCCTCAGAACCAAGTCCTTATCCCCATGGATGCCATGCCTGAGGGGGGTGGGCATTGTTGACACCCGCCAAATGAGCATCGAAAAATTTAAAAAAGGAAGAAATACTTGGATATGAGTATTATTTTACCTACAAAGAAAAGGAAGATGAAGGTGGCCCTGATCACACAAATTGTGTGAACCCCTATGAGACACATGATTACATGACCAATGGAAGGTCATAAGAACGGTCACACATAGTAAATAACCTGTGGAAGGCCATAAGAAGTCCCCTCAACAAGTCATACTTTTGTTAAGGTTCCCTAGACAATTGATTATCACAATATAGTATCCAGGTAAGATCCCCCAGGTCATGCGGCTTGTAAACCGGCAGACACCATATGAACATCTGAAAATACTTAGAAAATATGAGGAAAAAATCCAAAATGATGGAGCATCTTGTGGTCATAAAACTCATGAAACACATCACAAATGGAGAGAGTGATTATCCTCAACAATACTCTATAAAACTCACGAAAACCAAATCCTTTGTAAAATAATAAAAGGAAATAAAAAGGGGAGATGGTGAGAGCCTCTTACGGTCGTAAACAACATGCGATGCAACCCTGGAAATTTTCAAGACACCACAAGCACCTAGTGACATGCTCGCCTCATCTCGCTAAATCCCGTTGGCATGTCATCCTCATAATATGAAGATCCTTAGACATGTACAGGTAACCTTGCACTTCCCATTTGGCTCTATAAGGAAAAACAAATGGAATTATCCATGAAATGATCACTTGTATCCACAAAACCTTTTATTCGTCATGCGACACATCGCCAAGAGGTAGAGTGATTTTTTTAAACACACTCATACAACCTTAAAAGATCCCCAACCTTTGTAAAATAGACAAAGGGAATAAAAGAGGGACATGAAGAGAGCCTCTTGTAGTTGTAAAACTCTCGCGATGTGCCTAAGATGTCCCCAACATGGTCTCAAAAAACCCCTCAGCATGACGACTTGATTTCATAAAGCCCCCCCTGATAGGCCATCCTTGTCTCACAAAAGGTTCCGGAAAAGTCACCTAAGATCATGAAAATTCCTTCTATTAGGCATCCAGATCTCACAAAAAAACTTAGACATGTCATCCTAACAATAAAAAAGACCCCCAACATGTCTTCACGATTCAAGAAAACCCATTTAATTAGTAATAATCTAATAAATGATGTTTTTATGGGATGGTATCATGGTCACTAAAAATCACACGACACCCTCAAAATGACATATGGTGGGAAATCACAAAATGCATGATGCTAAATCCCTTCACCAACTCTATCCTGAATTTGTGTGATATGCACCACATAAAGTGGTGAATAACCAGGGTGGTGAGGCTTATAAACCCCCACCCCAGCATGAAAAATACATGATGCGAAAACAGCTACATGGGCAAACAATCCTTGGAACCTCACATCAGCACTAGAGTGTATTTTTCAGAGCATATGATCTCACGAATGGGAAGTTTTTCATTAGGTAAGATTTGGAAAACAACTGGAGAAATCATGCAGTATGCATAGGCACTTTTTGTGATCACTCATAGTTTATGCGAAGGAATTATGGAAAGTCATGCAAAGAAAATCCCACATCTATGCTAAATCATGAGAGACTTAAAAAAATCTAAAAATGAACAAATCTAAGGCATTTTCAATAAAAGTCTAGAACAAAGACTAAAATATGAGAGACTTATGTGAAGAAAATATACTCTAATCCTCATGCACTTTGCATGAACCATCCGGGCCATGCGATAGCACCAGGACATGTCACCTAGATTATGTGACACTTCTTTGGAATACTATTTGGATAATTCAAAGTCCCCTGAACATGTCAGAGAAATTCACATGAAACCCCTCGTGCATGCCACCCAAGTCTTGAAAAACCCTTCAGGATATCCATCCAAGCCATAGAATTTCCTCTAAACATGATGAACAGATCATATGATGGCACTAGTACATGTCAACTGAGTCTCACGGTAACACCAGGGTATGTCTGATGGCTCTTGTGATGTCCCCTAACATTTCAACCGGATTTCACAATGAAATCCAAATATGTCATCCTAGATCATGAATCACCCTCCAGACCTATTTCATTAACTCTCGTAATTCCCTCCAATCATGTCATCCAACCTTCATGATGACACCAAGGAAATTCAGATAGACCATGTGACACCATCTAGAAAATCCAGTCGAGATCATGCAATGGATTCTCAGAAAAACCAAATGAATCTTGTGATGTCCTCTGGAAAATCTATCCTAGATCATGTGATGGATTCCTAGAAAAACTAGGCGAGTCTTGAAATGTCCTCTAGACATGCCAACCTAGATCTTGCAATGTCCTCTAGACAAGCCTGCTGAGATCATGCGATAGATTCTAGGATAAGTCAGCTGAGTCTTGTGATGTCATCCTAACAAGTCATCCTTGATCATGTGACAACCTTCGGACATTCCATACATATTTTTCAAAGTCCCTTGGATAATTCAACTAGATTATGTGTTCATATTTGGACATGTCAGGCATACATTCTATGACATGTTAAGAAAACAAAAAAGGCATGTCAAGTGGACGATCAACACATTACAGGGAGGCAATAATTATAGGGATTCAAGGGAAACCTCAGTATGTAATCCCTGATCACTGATATAATATTATATGTCCCAAATATAAGGGAAACCTCTGTGTGTAAGCCCTAATTAGTGACATAATATGATATGTCCCATATATAAGGGAAAACTTAGTGTGTAATCCACGATCAATGACATAATATGATATATCACACATATAAGGGAATCCTCAGTGTGTAATCCCTGATCATTGGAATAATATGATATATCCTGCATATAAGGGAAACATCAGTGTTTAAGCCCTAACTAACTGAACTACAACTCTGATCCCTACAATAACCAAGATATGTAGGATGCCTTCTTAAGGCTTGATCTCAAATAGGCACTTACTTCGGTGTAAGAGCCCATGTATCTGAAATTTCAACCATCAAGACCCCATAATTCCCATGGTCTAATCATTCCATCTCATCTAGAAACAGACTGAGAAACTAAATGAACTATGACAACTTTGATTCCTATTATAAATAGGATATGTAGGACATCTCCTCAAGACTCGATCTTGAATATTTTGTGCCTAAGTTCCCACACATATGTTCTTTCCATATGATGTTAAAATATATGAGTTTAACAAAATATATGGGTTCTAATTCCTACAATAACCAAGATACGTAAGAGGCTTTATAAATGCTCAATCCCCTCATAATATTAACTACCTCCCTACATGGTAAAAAATTATGAAGTACCTAGTTATATGGATTCAACATATAAGAATCCACTCATTATTGGGAAATGGATTAATAACCTTAGATACATACATATGGATTCACTAATCACATCCCATTCTTATTCATATAAAAGGGGTTAACCTATGACCATTTTTTAGGGTAATCAGTCCTGTATCGAAATTAAGAAGAGATTTGTGAACATATATTTAATCTATAAGGGAGTTCCAGAGTAGGAAAAAATACCCCCTAAAAAGGGTGTGATGATCCAAACATCCCATTCAATCTTCCAATGTTATTCCCTAAGTTTCATTGGTTTTGAAACCCCAAATGACCACCTACCTTTGGATAGTAGGTCTTTACCTAGTTATAGATGTGGGAACCATTAGGAGTTTCTTTTAATAATGACAATGGTGATCCGACATTAATGATTATGTAAGAAATAAACCCCCCCACACAATCAACCATTGATCCAAGAAAAATTCACCTCAATAAACTCTTTTTCATTGAAACAAAAGAGATGGACCCAATGAGAACTTATTTAATCATGAAATATCATTCACATTGTAAAAATGATAGACTTCCCCGTTCTCATCAAGCCATTTCATTCATAAAATGGGGGTTTCCAGGTCATTTCTTTACCAATGAAACAACTACCTTATATAGAAACTCCTCCATGTCAATGTAGGTTTGAAGTTCCACCACATCTTGAATTATCAGATTCAATCCATTGGAAAAACTTTTAATTGTAGCTTCTCTATCCTCCTCTAAATTGGATCAAATCATCAATATATCCACTTCCTTATAGTATTCCTCCACACACATAGAACCTTGCACAAGTTTTTATAACTTCAAATTAAAATATTGATAGTGATGACTAGAAATATACCCTTTTCACATTACTATATTAATTTATTCCCAAGTTTGAATCGGTCTTTCTCCATTCCATCATCAAATTACTTGTAATTGGTCCCACTAAATACTTTCATAGTCATTGAACTCAAGAACCTTCAACATTACCTTCTTCTTCTTCGATTAGTTGTGAATCCCAAACACATTTTCAACATTACACTCCCACTCCAAAGATATTTTTGGACCACTCTTACCTTGAAAAGATGGAAGTTTTATTTTGATGCTTCCAAGTCACTTTTTCTTCTACCACCATATTTCCCTCTCCTAGGAAATGATCCTTTGAAATAGGAGTACTCATCACAAATTTCATAAAATTATTTCCTTCATGGAGCCCTTGAAGTTGAGGAATTTTGAAAATCATCCAACCTAGGATTAAACTTTGTAAATTATACAATGACAACCTTCATGATCAATTTGAGGTCAATCTCACTTCTTTATCCCTTGCTCGCCATTTTTTTAACTCCTCTCACACACTTATCTCCTTTTTAATCTCTAAAAGGGTTTACAACACTTTATAAAGCAATAAATTGGTTCCTAAAAGTGTTATTAAATATAATCAAGAAGACAACTAGTATAAAAAAAATCAATTCATGGAAAACATTAAAAATTATAAATTTTAAAAGGGTTTGAATCAATAGAGTCTAATAAATATTCAAGGTAAAGGGAAAAGAAGAAATGTATATGGTTGAAGTAATGAATATAGAAGAGAAATATCGTAATAGAAATCCATAGATTTTTTTTTCTAAATATTAAACACAATGTGAAATAAATTTGTATCAGTTTGTTTACCTTTTTATTTTTATTTGATTTTTTCTTTTTTTATGATCTTTTTTTCAAGTAATTGAACCAAGAAATAGTGCACAAATATTTGATGTTAGTGTGTGGATTACAAAAAATAGGAACTAATCAAAATGAAAAAATTCGATCACAATGATTCCAAAAGTATGGGGAATAGATTTTTTGGAATTTCTATATGAAAATATCCTCTAAATAACAACTTCAGACTCGATTGAAATTCCTTCTTGGAGATGGTTAGATTTAAAAATAGTAAATCTGTATCATGGATAAAATCTAATATATCTCCAAAATTATGAGTCATATTTTGATATTTCCAAATTTAGTATAAATACAATATTATAAACTATGAAAATAACAAATTATATGTCCAAAAATTCAAAGGAAAGGTTTCCAAAATGGAGGAAGAAAGTTGTAGATAGAATTGGCGATGGATGAAAATAGGAGGAGGAGAAAAGGATGAGAGAAATAAAAAAATGAATTATCCTAGTTTCCATTGTTGAGTTATGATACCAAATGATATGGTACCATATGGGGGTATGGTATTCGTTGGAAAAAAATACAGAAACACATGTGATATAAGTTGGAGAAATGGAAATTAAAAGAAGTTTAAAGAAAATTAAATGGGAAGGGATATGATCAATTAGTACACAAAGGATACATTCCCCTTAAAACCCTAATTATAAAGAACCACAAATATTGATCACTCCTTTGATAATCCTTTCTTGCATTCATCCAAGAACATAAGAAACACAATCATAATAGTGCTAGAAACACTCAAATTCATAATTAACCAAAAGGAGTACAAGTATGGTGGATATTTATAGACAAATGGAATATATACATGTCAAGTACCTAGAAAAAAATTCTAAAGTATGTAACATGATTTTTTATTTTTTACACATTTCCATGGATTTAAGAGACAAGATTTCCATCAAGAAGACATTTTGGCATCACTCTAAAGACTTTTAAGATTCCCAACATGAATTTAGATATAAGAGTCTCTCTAATTTTTACATTGTATATTTCCTTCATGAAAGTGGATATAAATTCATGGGATCATTTGGGTGGTCCATTTAGGTTTGCTTTTGGGATTTAAGAAGTGTGATTAAAGGAAAATTTTATCCTTCCATGCATATATGTTGGACCTCCTCTTGTAATTTCAAAATGAGAGCATGTAAAGCCTCTTTCATATTCTTAATTATTCCTCTTATCATTGGGCCACCAATCCCATGCATTGGGTCTTGTGAATTTATACACCTTCCACCATTCATTCTATGATCACTCATGACTCCTTGATTCATATATGTGCCTTGATTATCATCACACTCAACTTTTAATCCCTCATATTAACCCATACTGAGGATCATAACAATAATGGGACTACTTCCAATGAGTTTTTCCTTAGTCATTAGCCAACACATCACATGGGATATCTCCCACCTCCATTATTGAGGTCAATCTAGCAGGAATTCCTATAAGAGATAAGGGTGAAAAATTCTTATCAAAGATATCAATATTTCTAAAGGTTAATGGGTATGATCTTACTCATCACTCAACTAATTTCATGACATATTATACCATATTGAAGTTATCCCATGACTTAACCTAAACCCATGTGTGATTGCTTAAATAATATCTCACCAGAACCCACGAATCACTCCAATTATTTAGGGGTTAATAAGTAGTCCTAGACTCAATATCAATTCCCAAAGGTACTTCCCAAGGCCCCATGAATATCCCGTCATCAAGAATCACATTATAAATTTCAAACTAGTCTAACTAATGCATTACCCAAGGGAAGGTTTAATGTATATGTTTCCTATGATATCATGCATCAAAATGTAGTATGAGATAACATACAATGAAATTATAAATCAATAAAGCTCATATAATCATACAAGATTTGAAAAATTGGGCATCATCCACTTAAGGTTAATCTGAGTAAATAATTTATTAAAAAAACTCTATGTTTTCTATTAAAAAATTGGTCAAAACCACTTTTTATAAATCATTCAAAAGATATAACCTACCATCTTTTCTCAATCAAGGACTTTGTCCAAATTCTAGTGAAAACCCATTAGAAAAACCCACATAAGTTTTGTATCCCATTTAAAAAAATTTCCTTTAAACCAATATTTTTTTAATAAATTATGATCATAATCCTTTTCATTTAAAATCCCATTTAAAATTCCAAATAATCTCCTTTTAGAAAACATAGTTAAGTACCAATTCACGCCACCAAGGAAATTTATAAAATAAATATTTGACACTGATTCAACCAAGGAGCCACCAAAAATATTTTTAGCAATATATACAATACTTGTTGAATATTAGGATGAATCTATCCCATACAATTTATGAAGAAATAAAAGGTCACACAATAATAATAATAATAATAATAATCATATAATAATAAAATAACTAGTGGGAAGTCCACACAAGATAAATAGTTACTATTTTTAATATGTAAAGGATACCTACCTCAACTCACCATCAATTTAATAATCTAATATTATTATAACAACCATAAAGACAATGATCACCTAACTCATCCATAAAAAACCATATATTAATCAACGTTCCATTTAAAATAAAATCCTATAATTATTCTAAAGATAGTAAAATTCACCAGGTGACACTAAGATGTTGAAACCATGAGCAAAGGGGTGTGGTATACTCTTGATACACACCTGAGCCCAATTGATATTCGATTTCACCCAAAATCACCAAAATACATAAATAAATACACTGGGTAACATACCTCAATTCAAATGGTCTAAAATGATGAGAATTCATGCTTCTTAATACTCTTCTACACACCACATGAAAAAACCTCATTATATCAATGTGATTTCACCCTGATTTAGTGGAATCACCCTCCAATCACTAACCCATTTATTATAAATCATAGTAACTAGAGAAAGGTGAATAAATGAGGATGAATTAGAATGATTTAACTCAAATTGATGCAATGAATATAACACCCCAAACATTCAATGATATGCTTCTCTTAAATAAAATCTATTCATAGCCTATATTTCATAAAGAACCATGTTAATTTGAAACAAAACTTGTTTATTTAGAAGATAGTCATAACCTATCCATTACACATAAATTTTCTACTTCTATGTTTTGAATTTCGGAAAACGATCATCTAGAGTTGTAACCAGTACGTCATTTGGAGTCTGATAGAACAAACTTGCTTTTTTGATGAATAGTAACATACCCTTAGGAATAGTAATATGAATATTATGAATAGTAAATAATGATAATATTTTATTTTCTTAAGGTAATAAGATAATAAGATCTTAATTAATTTTTCAATGTGATATAAAACTAATTATACCTTTAAAATTGTTATTTTTTGAATCAACTATGATTTTATGTAAAAATTAAATTAAAAATAATTAGAAATTTATTTTTAAAAAATGGAGTTCATTTTTTAATTATACATGTCAAAAAATGGTTAGGGTGAATTTTTGGTATTTTTCTAAAACCCTTGATTTTTTCATGAATAGTAAAAATACAGTTTTGAGTTTTCTGTAGTTTAATGACATCATAATGATGTAATTATTAAATATAAGAGATTGGTAGAATTTTTTACAGTAAAATGTGTCATGAGGTGTCCCAATTGGATAAAACCATGGGAAAATACCATGGGCAAGCCCATGGTTTTGAAAAAACCACTAATGATGTGTCCCTTTTAATTAATAAAAAACTCCTTCTCATTTACTATAAATACCCACTCACCCCTTCATTTTATTTCATTCCAAACTCATTATCCTAGAATATCTGTTATTATTACCTCCCTAGTATCCCTCCCAAGGTGTCCTCAAACCCACAAGGTCCCAACATTCATGCTTTGGGAGTTACTCTTCAAGGTAAGAGAATCAACCACCCTTCTCTTTCCTTAAACCTTTCATTTTATGTTTTCCCTTTTATTTTTCAATTGGATTATATTGGGATATGTAATTAAATATTCTACTTTATATCCATATTATTTAAGAGTGATGAGATTCCCCCTTTTCCTTATAAAACTATTTTATGAAATTTTAAGTGACGCCTTTAGGCTACCGAATTTTCATGAGAGATTTCTCAATTTTCTTCTATTTTTAGTTCCTTTATTTTCTACTTATTTCCTCATCTACCATAATCTAGATTTTATGATAATTAAATTACCTTAAATTAACTAGAATTATATCATGCTAATGTAATATTTCATCATCAACTCTCTTTCCCCCTCCTCTTATACTAAAAAATGAAAACACTGTCCGAGATGTGCTAATTTATCACATTCAAGGACAATGAGTTCTCAATTTTCGTTACCATATTAAATTCTGGTCATGAAACCATTTTGATGGTTGAAAAATATCAGAATATATGTATTTCATCTCATTAATTTTATGGAATCCATACACACTCATAATATGGAATAATAATACAAAACAAGTTTATTGTACACAAAACCGCCAAGCTAAATCCAAGTGTTTATCAATAACTTTTAACTAATGATTCATACTCAAGTATATAACCCAAAATAATTATAAGATAATTTATATCTATTTAATTTCAATAATAATATATATTAACAATTCTGGATTTTTAACCACATTTCAAACTAAATTTCATTCATGAATACAAGTAAACGAATCATGAAAACCAAAGAAGAAAATGCTTCCAAAACAATAATATTGAACCTCTTAAAACCATAAAAAGGGCCATGAATGAACCTAATAAGGTTATAATAAATAAATTACATGTATATGAGGTTATGTAATTATTAATTCATGAATCTAAATTTTATTATTCAGGTCATTAAAACAAACGAAGAACACACTCGAGCATAAGGTAAGGGGTTTCTCATCTCACTTTTAATTCCGTGAGATTTCCATTGTTCGCCACTTATTTCTTGTATGTGGTATATGTCTACTTCCATTTGATATATAATATCATTATTCTATTTATATTCCTGTTATTATGTGATTCATTTAGTGATTATTTACTTTTGGTCATACGATTCAATTGATTACAATATGGTAAGTGACTTCGTCTGAATTTCCATTTCATTGTGACCAACTTTGTATTGTGAACCTAATAATACTTATGTAGTGAACCTACTAACCATTTGAGATCAATTTTCATTTGAAATTATATTTATATTAAATATCCATATTCTCATATCATGGATATGTTTATTTTCTAAATCGTATACCATTTTACATACAATGTTTATTTGAAATGTTGTTTTAATTGTGGAAATATTAATGAATCTATATCCTCTACTCTATATGGATATTGAGAAGGCATATTGTACTTGTATTAAATCTATGTATAAATAATTCTTTTGACTTGAAGTAGTATGTGGGGTCATTTATATCCCCTCAATGCATTGGCATGTCTCATGAGACAAATCAGTTGACGACAAACCCTTCGAGTTTGTTTCCAAAAATCAGACGGGTTTCTACCCAAAGAACTAAACTGTTTTAATAGTATTATGGTATCATGTTCCATATACATGACGTTAAAATAATAATCATTATCTTTATTCATTATCATTTATTACTATCCATGATGTTTTAACTATGACAAAATCTATGGATGTGGTTTCATTCTCAGTTTATTAATGGCGTGAGTTTTTCATTTATTCACCATGCCATATTGATTATGTAATTTTTTTTATGATTTTCTTATTATTGAAATCATGAGTACGCTATTTTTAACCCTTACTGAGCATTTGAGCTCACCCCTTTCATTGTTTACCTTCAACAGGTGATGAAGAGACTATCATTTATCGAGTTCCTATGGATGCAGTTTTTAGTTTTTGTTATGTATTGTATTTTGTAATCTCTTCCAATTCAATTTGAGTTACATATATGTATCTAGTTTCTTCAAGACTACTAAATTGATAGTTCCTATGGGATTTTCATTCCTTCTAATCATGCCAATGTAATTAGTAATGCACCGGCTCTGGTTTAGAGGGGTCAGGGCATTACAGTTGGTATCAGAGGAAGTTTAGTAGAAAACTTGGAAACTAGAGTAGGAAATGTATAGTAGGGAACAAATCCCTAAGGTAGTATTTGAGGATAAATGTACAAGAATTTCCTGGTATTTTGGTAAGGAATATATTATTTGAATCTTTCTAGAAAATACATTCCTGTCTGGATATAAATAGGTAGAGGTGGATCTGGAACATATGTACCTAGGAGTGAAAGCTTTGACAAGGAGTTTTGGGATTGACCTGAGGTATCTTGGTACATGACAATGGGCCTTGTTTCACTCTTGGTATTGACCCTCCTAGGAAATATGCTTAGGATAGTTCAAAATTTCTTTATAATCTATTATGAAGGATTTTAATGTAAATTTTTCCTCAGAGAATCCATGTTTAGGAGATTAGTTATGCATAGAATTTCAATCTATGTTAAGTGATTTTATATTTGATATTCATAACCTAATCTAGTTTATGACATTATTTAGAAATGGTGTCTAATGGAAGAAGGAGAATCAATACTCATGGGAAATGTACGGATCTCCCCACTGAGCAAGCCAACACATTCAATGTTGGAGCAGATCAGATTATGACCATATTGGGACAACTTAATCAGGTTGTAACAAATAACCATTCCACACTTGTGTTGGATCATTTCATGTGGTAGAAGCCTCCATATTTCAGTGAGACTACTGATCCAGTGGTTGCTGAGCAATGGATCAAGTCCCTTGAAAAGATATTCAGTTCATTGAGATGCAATGAAAATGAAAAGGTAGTACTGGAAGTATATTGTCTCAAGGGCGACACTGATCAATGGTGGTCCTTGATTCAGAATACCATGGAGGAAGAAGAAATAAAGATATGTAATGGAGGACTTTTAAGGAAATATTCTTCGGAAAAATATTTCCCTTGTGAGCAATGAAATGAAATGAAGAGGAAATTCTTTGGCTTAAAGTAAAGGGAAGAAGACAATGTTGCAGAGTATGAGGCTACCTTCACAAGGCTATCCAGGTATGCCATAGATTACATACGTGACTCGGTAGACAATATTGATAATTTCTTTGAAGGTCTTAAGCCAAGTCTTTGAAGGGAACTGGCTTCTCAAACATTTTCATCATATGATGAAATTGTATCAAGTTCCATCAAAATAGAGAAGGAATTTTCTAGATAAATTTTTTTCAAGGTAAACCAAGATAAAAAGAGGTACTCTGATAACCAAGGGAAATGTGAAGTGCCAAAGAAGAACAAGGGAATGAAGAAATTACCATTATGTGATAACTTTGGAAAGAATAATATTGGGAAATGTTTGAAAGGCATGGGAGTCTGCTATAAGTGTGGAGAAAAGGGTCATCTATCTAATGAATGAAAGGGGAAGAAACAATTTGATTATGTTCAATGCAAACATTTTAGAGATATGGGACACTATGAAAATGAGTGTCCTAAGCTCCAAGGAAACATGCCCCTGAAAAGGCCAAGAAAGAAAGGGATAACTTATGTGATTACAACTGTGGAAGTTGAAGTTTCTAATGATGTGGTGGTAGGTACTTTAATTGTTTCCTCAAACTTAGACAACACTTTATTTGATTTTGGATCATCACATTCATTTATATCTTCCTAGTTTTCCAAGAAAATTAGACACGTACAATTTGATTTAATAAAGGAGTTATCAATCAAAAATCATAGGGGATGCATCATTGCAACAAAGTTATGTCAACTATCCCCCCTCGTGACACATAAACATGATTTAGTTACTAACCTTATCATCATACCAATGACTGACTTTGATATAATTCTCAGTATGAATTGGTTGTCAATATATGATGCGAAGATTTATTGTAAGAAAAAGGAAGTTACATTTTTTAAAAATGGTGTAGAATCTCTTATCTTTAGAGCAGGGACCTCACCATCTAATTCTTATCTAGACCCACCCCCAATAGCTCTATTGAATGCAATTCTTGGAGAGGAAGAGAACCCAATATCTATGGGTGAGGAAAGAAATATTCAAATTGAATATGTGCATATAGTGCAAGAATAAATTGATGTATTTCAAGAGGATTTACCTAGACATCCTCCAGAGAAGGAAATTGAGTTTTCCATTGACTTAATTCCTAGAGAAATACCTATATAAAAGACCCCATATAGAATGGCCACTGTGGAGTTAGTGGAGCTAAAGAAACAAATATAGGAGTTGAGTGACAAAGGATTTATTTGACCTAGTGTTTCTCTATGGGGAGCCCAGTCCTGTTTGTCAAGAAGAAAGATGGATCCATGAGTCTATATATTCATTACAGGGAAATCAATGCTATTACAATAAAGAATAAGTATTCTCTATCTTGGATTTATGATTTATTTGATCAACTTCATAGATCTCAATACTTTTCAAAGATTGACCTTCAATTCAGATATCATCAGCTATGTGTGAGGAAGGAAGATATTCCTAAGACAACATTTTAAACCAGGTATGGACATTATGAGTTTACAGTGATTCCTTTTAGACTGACTAATGAACCCTCTATTTTCATGGATTTAATGAATAGAGTTTTCAAGGAATATCTTTATAACTTTGTTGTGGTATTCATCGATGATATCTGAGTATACTCAAAAATCTATGAAGACCATGAGGATCACTTGTGGATTATTATGAAAAATCTTAGAAGAAATGAATTATATGGAAATTTTAGAAAGTGCGAATTTTGGCTTCAATCAGTTTATTTTCTAGGCCATATTGTCTCCAAGGATGGAATCATATTTGTTCCTGAAAAAACAAAGGCAATCCAATATTGGCCCACGCCAACAAACATAACCGAGGTACGTAGTTTTATTGGCTCAACAGGTTAATATCAGCATTTTGTTCAGAATTTTTCCCAAATGGATAACCCACTAGCCAAGATCACACTTAAAGGAGTTACGTTTGTGTGGAAAAAAGAATGTATAGAATGCTTCAAAGAATTGAAAAGAATATTGGTCAATTCTCTAATTTTGACTCTTCCATCTAGAAGTGATGGATCTGTAATATATAGTGATGCATCAAAGAATGGGCTGGGTTGCATCCTTATAAAAAATGGTAAAGTTATTACCTATGCATCAAGTCAGTTGAAGACTCATGAGAAAAATTATCCAACACATGATCTTGAGTTAGCAGTTGTAATCTTTACTATGAAAATATGGAGACATTATATTTACGGTAAAAAATGTGAGATATACACAAATAAAAAGAGTTTGAAATACATTTTCACACAAAAAGAACTCAACATGAGGCAAAGGAGATGGCTCGAGTTACTCAAAGATTATGATTATTCAATACAATACCACCTAGTAAAGGCAAATTAGGTGGCAGATGCATTAAGCAGAAAAGATCATGGACTTCTAACTCAATTGAGTATTGAGAGAGATCCTATATTCATGGATCTACTAAAGATGGATATGGGAATTGTTAAGGAAGGGGAAACATATTTCCTCTTTCAAATGATTTATAAACCATATTTACTAGAGAAGATAAAAATCTCTCAATATAATGATGAAAATATACACAAGAAAATTATTGATGTTAAGGATGGGAGATTGGAAGACTTCATGTATGAGGAAGGAGTTCTGAAGTTTGGGAAGAGTTTATGCATCCCATCAGTACCTGAGCTAAAAAGGGAACTATTAGATGATGCTCATAGCTCAAATTTCTCTATACACCCAGGTAGCACAAAGATGTATAGAGATCTGAAGGAATATTTTTGGTGGGATAATACTAAGTGGGAAATTACTGACTATGTGTCAAGGTGTCTAGTTTGTCAACAAGTGAAGGCAGAGAGACAACATCCTAGAAAAGTTATACAACCTCTAGCTATTACTATGTGGAAGTTGGATAACATTATGATGGATTTTGTCCCCGAAATACCGAGGAAACCTAGAAGGAATGATGTAATATGGGTAATTGTTGATCGTCTCACAAAACTAGCACATTTCCTTCCTATAAGAGAGGATTTACCACTTGAGATACCAACAAGAATTTATATTAATGAAGTTGTAAGACTTCATGGTGCACCTCTATCGATTGTGTCTGATCGAGATCCCTAGTTTACATAAAAATTATGGAAAAGTCTCCAGAAGGCTTTGAATATTGAGCTTCTTATGAGTACTACTTATCACCCTCAAACCGACGAACAGTCTGAAAGGACCATTA
This sequence comes from Viscum album, assembly GCA_963277665.1. Classification (NCBI taxonomy): domain Eukaryota; kingdom Viridiplantae; phylum Streptophyta; class Magnoliopsida; order Santalales; family Viscaceae; genus Viscum; species Viscum album. The sequence goes on from OY728127.1 coordinate 1,211,624,855, forward strand.
AAACTCTAGAAGATATGTTGAGATCATGTTCTCTTGACTTTCAAGGTACGTGAGACCAATAATTTCCTTTGGTTGAATTTTCCTACAACAACAATTTCCATTATAGTATTCAAATGATTCTATATGAAGCATTATATGGAAAGAGATGTCGAACACCAACTTGTTGGGACAGAGTTGGTGAGAGGAAACTTATAGGCCCGAAACTTATTAAAGAGACCACGAAAAAGGTGAAGACAATCCAATCACATATTAATGCATCCCAAAGTAGGAAGAAGAGTTATGCTGACAACTAGATAAATGATTTGTAATTCCAAGTGGAATATCATGTATTTCTGAAAGTATCTCCATGGAAGGGTGTCTTAAGGTTCAGTAAGAAATGGAAATTGATCCCCAGATACATTGGACCATTTGAAATTCTAAAAAGAATCGGAGCTATAGATTACCATTTAGCAATTCCACCAAGTCTCTCCAAATTCCATGATGTGTTACATGTGTCATTTTTGAAGAAATACATGCCATACCCAATGCATTTACTCACCTATGAAGAAATAGAACTGGAAACTGATTTTTCTTACTATGAAGAGCCTGTCAGGATTCTTGAAACAAGGGAGTAGGTATTGAGAAATCAGACAACTCATCTAGTAAAGGTTCTTTGGAGAAACCAGAATATAGAGGAAGCAACATGGGAACCTGAGGATGTTATGAAGAAGAACCACCCACATCTTTTTGGTGGGCTTTACAAATAAAATTTTTAGTAAGAAATTTCTAAAGGAGGGAATAATATAACACCCCAAACATTTTATGGTATGCTTCTCTTAAATACATTATATTCATAGCCTATATTTCATAAAGCACTATGTTACTTTGAAATAAAACTTGGTTATTTAGAAGATATTCATAACCTATCCATTAAACATAAATTTTCCACTTCTATGTTTTGAATTTCGAAAAACGGTCATCTAGAGTTGTGACAAGTAATTCATTTGGAGTCTCATAGAACCAATTTGATTTTTTTTGATGAATAGTAACATAACCTTATGAATAGTAATATGAATAGTAATACAACCCTTATGAATAGTAAATAAGGATAATATTTTATTTTCTTAAGGTAATAAGATAATAAGATCTTAATTAGTTTTTCAATGTGATATAAAACTAATTATACCTTTAAAATTGTTATTTTTTGAATTAACTATGATTTTATTTAAAATTTAAATTCAAAATAATTAGAAATTTATTTTCAAAAAATGGAGTTCATTTTTGAATTCTACACATCAAAAAATGGTTAGGGTGATTTTTTGGTATTTTTCTAAGATACTTGAATTTTTTGCGAATAGTAAAAATACAGTTTTGAGTTTTTGGTAGTTTAATGACATCATAGTGATGTAGTAATTAAATATAAGAGGATGGTAGACCTTTGTATAGTAAAATATGGCATTATGTGTCCCAAGTGGCTAAAACCATGGGCAAATACCATGGTAAAGCTCATAGTTTTGTAAAAACCACTAATGAGGTGTCCCTTTTAATTAATAAAAAACTCTCTCTCATTTACTATAAATACCCACTCAACCCCTTTGTTTTATTTCATTAAAAACTCATTATCCTAGAATATATATTATTATTAACTCCCTAGTATCCCTCTCAAGGTGTCCTCAAACCTCCAAGGTCCCAACCTTAAAGTTTTGGGAGTTACTCTTCAAGGTAAGAGAATCAACCACCCTTCTCTTTCCTTAAAGCTTTCATTTTATGTATTCTCTTTAATTTTTCAGTTGTATTATGTTGGGATATTTAATTACATATTCCCATTTCTTTCCATATCATGTAAGAGTTATGAGAGACCCCATTTCCCTAATCAAACTATTTTATGAAATTTTAAGTGACGTCGTTAGGCTGCCGAATTTTCATGAGAGATTTCTTAATTTTCTTCTATTTTGAGTTCCTTTATTTTCTACTTATTTCCTCATCTCCCTCATCCAAATGATATGTTAATTCCAATACCTTAAATGAACTTGAATTATATTATGCTAATCTAATATTTCATCATCATATCTCTTTCCCCCCTCCTCTTATACTAAAAAATGAAAACACCATCTGAGATGTGCTAATTTATCACATTCAAGGACGACGAGTTCTCAATTTTCGTTACCATATTCAATTATGGTCATGAAACCATTTTTATGGTTGAAACAGATCAGAACATATTTATTTCATCTCATTAATGTTATGAAATCCATAAACACTCATAATATGGAATAATAATACAAAACAAGTTCATTGTGCACAAAACCACAAAGCTAAATCCAAGCATTTATTAATAACTTTTAACTAATGATTCATCCTCAAGTATATAAACCAGAATCATTATAAGATCATTTATATCTATTTAATGTCAATAATAATATATATTAACAATTCTGGATGTTTAACCACATTTCAAATTAAATTTAATTCATTAATACAAGTAAACGAATCATGAAAACCAAGGAAGAAAATGCTTCCAAAACAATAGAATTGAACCTTTTAAACCCATAAAAAGGGCCATGAATGAACGTAATAAGGTTATAATAATTAAATTAAATATATATGAGGTTATTTAGGTCATTAAAACAAACGAAGAACACACTCGAGCATAAGGTAAGGGGTTTCTCATCTCACTTTTAATTCCGTTAGATTTCCATTGTTCGCCACTTATTTCTTGTATGTGGTATATGTATACTGCCATTTTATATATAATATCATAATTATATTTATATTCATGGTATTTTGTGATTAATTTAGTGATTATTGACTTTTGGTCATATGATTCAATTGATTACAATATGGTAAGTGACTTTGTGTGAATTTCTATTTCATTGTGAACAACTTTGTATTCTACACCTAATAATCCTTATGTGGTGAACCTACTTCTCATTTGAGATAAATTTTCATTTGAAATTATATTTCTATAAAATATATATATTATCATATCATGGATATGTTTATTTTCTAAACCGTATACCATTTTACATACTGTTTTTATTTAGAATGTTGTTTTAATTGTGGAAATATTGATGAATCTGTATCCTCTACTCTATACGAATATTGAGAAGCCAGATTGTACTTGTATTAAATCTATGTATAAATAATGCTTTGGAATTGCAGTGGTGGGTGGGGCCTGCTATATCCCCTCGATGCATCAGCAGGTCTCATGAGACAAATCAGTTGGAGACAAACCATTCGAGTTTGTTTCAAAAAATCAGACGGGTTTCTACCCACTAAACTAAACTATTTTAACGGTATTATGATATCATGTGCCAGATACATGAAATCCAATTAATAATCATTCTCTTTATTCATTATCAATTATTACTATCCATGAGGTTTTCACTATGAAAAAATCTATGGATGCAGTTTCATTCTCAGTTTGTTAAAGGGATAAGTTTTTCATTTATTCACCATGCCATATTGATTATGTCAAATTATTTATGATTTTCTTATTATTTAATTCATTCTTCTACTATTTTTAACCCTTCCTGAGCGTTTGAGATCACCCCTTTCATTTCTTACCTTCAACAGGTGATGAAGAGGAGATCATTTATTGAGTTCCTGTGGATGCAGTTTTTAGTTTTTTTATGTATTGTAATTTGTAACCTCTTCCAATGCAATTTGAGTTACATCTATGTATCTAGTTTCTTAAAGACTACTAAAATGATATTTCCTTTGGGATTTTAATTCCTTATAACCATGCCAATGTAATTAGTAATGTGCTGGCTCTGTTTTAGAGGGGTCAGGGCATTACAATGAATCATTTTTAGATTACACAAACTAAGGGAGGGGGAGGGGAAAAAAATAAGGGGGGTCCATCTCCCCCTCCCCCGTGTGTGCAAAAAACCCCCTAGTGGGGTTCTTGATATATAAAAAAAATGAAAATTCCATTTTCAACCACCATTTTTAAACTGTGTATAGGGGTATACCTGGTACTTGGTGTCTCACCATGTAACCTTTAGAAGACCACCGACCACCCGATAGCCAAACTACTGGGACAACCTCACTGGTTTCACCACTAGGTTCCTGGTGATATCCTGCCTAGTACCCAATGGATAGTTTCATACACCTATATATACTTTTTAGTTACAAAATACCCATGGATTCACTTCAGGTATTTTGTACACATTTTTTACATTCAATACAACCAATTGAACATTTAAAACAAGTCTAAAACTTCCACCCTTTTTTCAATTTCTAAAAATTCAAATTCATCCCATCACTAATTCAATAAAATATTGAACATACTCCCATTCTAATAGCATGAAAATGGGAAACTTATTATAAATGAATTGTTTAGATCTAAGATATATAATTACTTATTTGATTTAAGTTATAATGACAGTGAAAAAAATCTCAAAATAATCACATCATTAGTCACACCATTATATTCTAATGTATCACAAAATTTAATAAATCCATTACATAATTATAAGAGTATTTTTTGATCAAGACATAGAATTGCATATGTTTTTGAAACAAGTTAATCATAGAAGGAATCAATTCAATATTTATTAGATAGATTCTTGGTAATGTGATTCCTAAGATAACTCCTATTATGTTGGATCTCAATTCTTATCCCATTCAAGTACCATGTCATTGATTGTTAGAACAATTATAGAAGAGAGGATGAACTTGTGAATAGAAATAGTCACAATGTGAGTCTAAATGATCACTTATATTGGATCTATATTATTGTTAGAGAAGCTACACACATGATTTTATCCTTTTTTATGATTTTTTTTCTTATTCTAGATTAATTGTCATATCATTTTTTGATTGATATTCACTATTATTATTCACTATAAAGATGAATAATGCCTAAAACATTGTTTATTCAACACAATTATATTGATATTTTTTTGTTTGTTCCCCAAATTAATTGTTAATATTTTGATACACATCATTTCAAATCAGCAAATTTAAAAGAAATTAAACCTTATAACTATTATACTAATGGTAAGTAGGGAGGACCCACAAGAAATATAGTACCAGATCACCAGATTAAGTCCTTTTGAATAATGTTTACATGATCAATTTGAGATATTTTTGTTTTAAAATAAAAATAAAAATAAAAATATCTAATGATACTAAAATGTAATTTAAAATTATGGAGAAATAAAACTAATGAGATTTAATAGGGATTTAAACTTCATAAAAGAAATTATTATGCATGCCATAATTTTTTTGTGATTAAATAATTTTTCTACTCAATCATCATCAATTCCAAATGTTAAGATTTTATTTCAAAATTTATTATATCTCATAATTTACTTAAGATTCCATTCTTTAGTGTTATAAATAAATTATAATATTAGATTGATTACCAAATTTTTTTAATAAAATAACAAGACAAGTTTGTCACAAATTCAAGTTACTTATTTGAGCTATAATTAGTCAGACAATATCACTTATTGGGTATCAAATAAACAAATCAATATAAAATTGGAAAATATTTAATATTTAACATAATTTTCAGCATAAATATTATTGAACATAATAAAAAACTAATAAAATAGATTTAAATAAAAATTTAATTATAAAAAAAATTAGGTATTCATAATAATTATACTAATTAGTTAACCTAAAACACAAAGAATTTATCTGAACATAATAATAAAATAATTTGAAAAACATAATATGGTTACTAAAATAATTACTATATTATTATGAATACTCTCCAAGTGGTAAAACACACCAATTAAGATCACTAAAAATGAACGGAGAATTGAAATGCACTTTGCAAATGAACAAGAACTATTTCCAAACACAAACTCATAAAAAATACTATTATGGGACTTTTTATTTTTATTTTTTTTAATTCTCAGTCTAATTATTTACTCATATGGGTCTTGAGATCATGAAATGATTTCACTCTCACAACCCTTAGCAAGAGCATGAAATCATTTTACACTCTTGTCTTAAGAAGAAAGAGCATTAAGTGATTTCATGATCTTGATATTTTGTTTTTTTAATTTTTTTTATAGTTTTATTAGTTTCTATAATCAAATATATTATTTATTTTGTATTTTATTTCATTTATAGGGAGAAAAATACAAAATGAAAATCATGAAACCATTTGGTGAATCTTGTTAATTTTTTTACTATTTGAAAATTTATTATTTCTTATTTTTGAAAATATTATGATAAAAAAGTGTGATTTTATAATTTTATATATTGAAATATATTTTTTATTTAATATTTTATTTTAATTAATAGGGATAAAAATACAAGATGAAAAGTATGAAACCATTTTGCGAATCTTGTTAGTCTATTTACCTTTGAAAAATTTATTATTTAATGTTTCAAAAAATATTATGATAAAAATTGTGCTGTTTTATAAATTTCATCAATAAAATATATTATTTATTTTATATTTTTTTCATTAATAGGGAGACAAATAAAAAATAAAAACCATGAATCCATTTTTTGAATCTTATTAGTTTATTTAACATTTTTAAATTTCTTATTTCAATTTTTAAAAAATATTATTATAAAAAATGTGTTCATTGTACATTACTTGTGATAGATATTTTATTACCCAAAAACCTACCAAATTAATTATTATAGTGACCTAAGTTTTTATTCATTAATAATTAACTCAAATTTTAGGTTTTCGAGTCTTATTTTCACCATAGGTGTAAAAGAGTAAATTTAACCTTGTATATGACCTTGAAAAAAAAAATTTGATGGTTCTGTTGATCTGGGTGTGAAATGTTTACCCCTGGACTGAGCGAGTGCATAATTATGAGCATTTAAGATCTTTAATAATAATATATTATTTTTAATATATCATACTTAATATATTTTTCTCATGGGCCATCAATGCCCAAAATTCCATGTCATCTCAACATGAGGGGGGGGGGGGGGCCCACCAAACCCTAGGATCAACAGAACCATCAAAATATTTTTTTGAGGTTATATACAAGGGTAAATTTACTGTTTTCACCTATAGAAATATTGAGATTTGGGAATCTCAAATTTGAGTTAAGCGTTGATTAAGAAAAACCCGGGTCACTAATATTTTGATCCTTGAAACTAGATAAGTTCATATAAAACTCATGAAAATATAATAATACATTATATTTAAGAAGTTTAGAAAAAGTGAATATAATATAAAATTATTTGGTAAGTTATATTACAAATTGAAATTTTGATTTATTCATGACTTTGGTTAAGTGAAATAAACTTATAGACATTGATGTATTCATTTAACATCTAAATTTTAATAAAAGTAGATATTTGACTTGTTTAAATTTATCAAGAAATTAAAAATATTATTTTTAAGTGATTTTGAAAATTTATTTAGAAATTATTTTAACTAAAATAAACATGTTGGAATTGATGTATTCATTTAATTTACACAATTTTATAAAAGTATATAGTTGACTTGTTTAAATTTACCATGTAATTAAAATTGTAGTTGTTAATATATTTTGAAAATCTATTTAGAAATGTACATTCTAAAATGGAATTTAATTAATTTAGAAATTTAATATTTTTATATGTAATTTTTTTTACAATGGAAAATATAAACATCATCTATCTATTCCCAAAATTAATTTATGAACCTCATTCCCACTTCAGGTCTAACGTCTACACCACTCTAGTGTACTAGATATAGGAGCATGTTCTTAATCATATTCTACCTCTACCTCAATAGAGGGAACATATAACCTTTTCACTTCTGTCTCCATATACCGCTCTTCTACCACTAGAACCTTAATATATTGTCTTGTTAGTGCCTCCTCATACAATTGAGTAGATGGCACTCCAATGTACCATATATAGGACTCATCCATATAAGATGTAGAGCCATATATCAACAAGTATGGGCTCACTGTAGGATTCTATGAAGATGATGATAATGGTATAGGCACATCAAACAAGTCATTTAAGGTGGGAATGTCTACCGACTAATATGGAAAAAATGATGTAATAGTCATGTCCCACCCCTTCAAAGCTCCAAGTATGTTGGTTTTAGGATGTATCTGAGACAATGATGGTATATCAAATGTATAAGTAAATATATATAGTGCACAATACTCTCTCTATTGTGTATAATTCTATCCCTATTGTATATAATCCTCTCTCTATGATGTAGGAGACTATATCGAGTGTCATTATCCCTATACCCATCTCCATCCTTGTCTTTGTCCTTATCCTGATGGTGGTGGTGGTAGTGCATCATCTACAACGTCCTCAATTTCCTCTGCAGGCACATCAATATCCCCAAAAACCTCATTAGGTTCATGTGGATTGGTATACATCTATCACTCCTCATCATAGAAACTCTTATATATGGAATGTAGAGGAGATTCGAGAGACACCAGATCACTATAAAACACATCATGACTAAAAAATACCTCCTCCTAAGGATCAAATATATTTATAAGGGGAATTAACTCCTTTTATTGCAAATCAAAGAACATTTAACTTAATACCAAATATGAAAAAAACTATTAAAATGTAGTAAAAATATCAAATGGTGGAGGCCTATTGACACATGCCTGTCGTAGGGTGTGTAAAAAAAAAATTATATTCCTAATGCAGCACAGAGGCTGACCAGGGTTGTCTCACTTGAGGAGTGTTGTAGTCAGTTCAATTACTGATTCTAATTCACCAAATCTAATTATTTTTGGTTTTTTGTTTATTTATTAAAAACAATGTTTTTGAGGGTTTTGGAATACATGAAATTAAAACAATGAAATGAATAATTCAAACCTAAATGCAGATGCAGATAAAATGCATATTAGAAAGAAAGGTCTTGGCCCAGGGTTTGATAACATGGGTTCATTCATTATTTATTTATTTATTAAATTCAATTTGATAATCCATGTAGTGAAACATCATTAATGAATTAATTTTCTTTGATTTATTGAGTGTGTGATTTTAGCATGCCTCCGACACACCAAACCACACCTCCTCCAATATTCAAATAAAATAACACCTCAAACTAAAATGTTATTACTAAAAGACCTAGCTCCACCACATACTATTTCATCCCATATCATAACCCCAACTCCACCGTATGAAGGTTTTTCCTAAGATAAGTAAGAGAAAATTATTAATCAAGAAAAATAAATGGATTTGGAAATAGTTCCATGGTGGAAAACTGCTGCACCCATGCAATATTTCCACCTCCACCACAAATATATTTAAAACATTTTCAATTTGAAGTGAAATAATTAATAACACCATGAAACTGCCCCTAGGGATAAGCCTCAAGTTAGTCACTTTCCATGGAAAAATAAAAAGAGATCATGATAGAAATATGGAAGAGAGAGAATAAGAAATAGAGTTGGATGAAAAAGAAGGATGGAAGAAGAAAGGTGGAAAACTTTAATTTAAAATAAAAATGCATTAAAAAACAAATGAAAAATAAAATAAAAGGAAAATAAATAAATGAAAATCCTAAATGGACATTGGCCTCCTCTCCTTGGTTCCCTGGATGGTGTGGGGATGAAATGGAATTTCTGCTTCAGCGGTGTGGGGTAGTCGACTTAGATGATCGACCACCTAATTTTAAGTACCATTATTATCTTTGATTTCCAAATTGAACTCTTGTAAGAGTAGCATCTATATCACCAACCTTGGTTTCACATCATCCTTTTTCATTAAATACCTGGGTGCTACATGATCAGAAAAAACAACAACTTTAGTGCCAGGAAGATATGATTAGAATTTATCTAGTGCAAAGATGACTACAAGGAACTCTTTCTCGATGGTTGTATAATTTATTTGTGTGGAATCCAATTTCCTTGATTCATAGGAGACCACTTGAGGCTTTTTTTTCAATTATTTTTGATAGAGTATCTCCTACCACTTGGTTGGATGCATAAAAAAGTAACTTGAAAGGGTAATCCCAATTAGGTGGATACATTATTGGTGGGGTGATCAACCTTTTATTCAATTAATAAAATGATTTCCTACATGCACAATCAACATTAAAGTATTCATACTTTAAAAGTAATCTTGAGAGAGGGAGATAGATCTTACTAAAATCCTTGATAAATCTTCTGTAAAATCCTACATTCCTTTAAAAGGATCTAACATGTTTTACACAAGTTGGATATGGAAAGGAATTTATTACTTTAACTTTTGATTTATAAACCTCAATACATTTTTGTGAAATTATGTGCCCCAACAAAATTACCTTTTCAACCATGAAATGATTTTTTTGAAATTTAAGATACGGTTCTTTTCAATGCATGTTTTTAAAACTTTTTCCAATTTTACCAAGCAATGATCAAATGAATTTCCAAAAACTATGAAATCATCAATAAATACCTCCAAGTAGTCTTCAATATGGTTTGATAAAATACTCACTATAAAATATTTCACTTTTTCCAACGGGGAAATATCTATTGGTAAAAGTGTATTTTCTGTTGGTAAAACGTTTTACGAACATATACGTCCCTGTCACTAAACTGTCAGTAAAAACTCTGTCGCTAAATGTTTTTACGACAGATAAAATAGTTCTGTTACAATTGTAATAATACCAACATATAATATATATATTGGTAAAGTGTTTAGCAACAGGTTCTAATGAAATTTTTTTCTGTTGGTAATAATATTATCAACATATAATATTTGTTTATAAATTACATTTGAATAAAAATTATAAATTTTCATTTCTAATAATATTTTATATTATATTTATTAATTTATCATATTATTAAATAAAAAACGATTTTCACACATGTTAAAAAAAATAATTATATTAATAATGAAATTTAATACAAAAACGAAGGTCCTCAACATGATCCCCCTACAAGATCCACCCCCCATATCCATGTCATGCCAGCGAGCCAACTCCAACACCAAGGACCAGCCGACGAGTTAGAAAAAGCGCTCCAAGCTAGCTCTACCCGGCGAGTCAACTCCAACACTCCAGGCCAGCTCCACCCAGCGAGTTAAATCTAACACTCTAGGTCAGGGACCATCACTAGGGACCATCCAATGAGTCATCTCTAGCCAACTATTCATCTCCAACATTCCATAATAACTCCAACACCAAGTACCATCCAGCGAGTTAGCTCCGACACTTAATCCACAATCTATTTCTCTTACACATCAGTTGTCGTTGTCTTGGTTCACATCGGAGGTTGGAAGTAGCTAATCATATCCACTCATGCACATGTCCCCTTTAATGCACTTGTGGATGAAAACAGTTCACCTCCAATCTAACACTGACATCAAGAAGATCCAAAGGGTTAAACATATTTAAAATTAAAATAGCACAACAAATAAGGAAATTGAATATTGAGTCAAACATAATTAATAATCTCATTTCTTTTTTACCTATTTCATAAAACTTCCTACATACCAAACTCATACCCAACAAACATATGTTCAATAGTTTTACAAGCAACATATCAATAAAAAAGCGAACTAAAAAGAGAATGTTGCTTACTAAAAAAGAGATCAAAATCCATGAATCAAGCATATGGAGAAAAAATGAAACCTGCAGTACATAAAAAAATTAGTTCTGTCCTTACAGAACAAACAAAGACTAAAGAAGAAACCACAAATAAGGTAGTTAGAGAACAGAATGCGGCGTTAATTATATAAAAACCTCAGTTAGTGACTAAAGAAGACGTGTAGTGAGGCCTTGTACGAGACTGCTGAATACTAAAAAGGCTTCTGAAAATATGGAGCTCATGAATTATAGAGAAAAACATATGCATCCAGTAGTATATAAAAACTGAGGCCTTAAAATATCTATAGATTAAAGAAAGCTCAAATACATACAAAGTATCACATAAAGAAATATGTTGTAATTATAAGTACTGTAAGAAAAACTGAAGCCACGACTCAAGAAGATGGAGGTTGATGATACGAGATAACTAAATTCGCAATACAAGTCCATGATTCAACTGTTACAATCTCTGAAAGAATTTATGAAGTACAATTATAAATTTTACTAGGATAATTGAAAAATGGTGTTACTAATTGGAGCTAGGAAACTAAAGAAAATGTGCCCCGAGTTTCATGTTTTGCAAGTCGGATGGAGATAACAAGACATGTCTTCCACAAGAATTCTACTATGAATATTGGGATTTTAGGCCTATAGATTTTTATAATATGATTTATTGGAAGATAAGAAAGATTTCAGAAACACGACTAAGTTAAATGATAGGAATAATTGACATTATTTCTGGTATTGATTCATTATACTATGAAAGGTGGAAGATTGTCTTTTCACTATTTGTAAGTTGTAAATCTTTTAAAAAAGAAATCTGAAGAGATGAACATTAAAATCAAATTAGATATCTCCATTGTGCTTTTAGGAGTTAGAAAATAGTTGGTTTGGTTAAAACTGTTCAGAATTTTCAAAAACTGAAATAACCAACCAATGGTTTTTTAATAACTGATCCCACTGCTCTGGAAACCAAAACCAAAAAAACCAAAAAATATACGAAATGACTAAATTTTGTTGTTTCAAAATAACCAAAATAACCATGATTTGAAACAGTATTTCATTTTGTAAAAAAAATGAAAAGTACCAGTGTCTAACATTGTAGGCCTCCTCTCCAAATGCCTATCACCAACTGCATTCCAAATGCCCAACCAATAGCATTCCAAATGACTGGTAATAGTAGCACAACACCCTCAAATATACAGTACCATAGCTAATATGGATTAAAAATCCAAAGAATAAATTTCAAATGCAAAAACATGAATAATAAATATTGTATTTACAAAACTAAAAATACTATAAATATGCACTTGCCTGTGATTTATAATGACCAGACTCCAAATAAGAAATTACAAATGCAAAAACATGACTAATCAATAACGCATTTACAAAACTACATATACCATAAATATGTGCTTCAAAACCTACGATAAATGATGTGTCAATGTTATATTTTTCCCATTTGATAAGTCATTGAAACACTTATTTTTGTCTCTAGACCAAAATAAAAAATCCACATGTCCTCAAAATAAAAACCACCTCAATTAAAAGAAATCACATAAAAAATTCCCATTGAACTGGAAGAGAATATCCCAAATACTAACCTATGGTGAGCCTATGGAATTGAAATATATCCACTACACAAGTAATGGATAGAGAACACCAAAATATGCATACAAATAAATGGAATTTTAAATATATGCATTTCTACTTTTAAGAGATACATGTAAAATATGATAGGATATCATACCACAAATATGGACAAAGATTCGAAAATTCCAAGGTAATTTTGATGTGCTTGTATTTCACGTAATCATACAAAGGATCTCCATCAATGAAAAATGACCTAACAAGAGGGGGAAAAAATAAAAAATAAATTCATCTAGAAAATAAAGTGTTGTGAGAGAAATCTACAGAAAATTACATTAAGATACTGTATGCAGATAAAATAATTCAAAATGTACACAGATGAAATATATGACATTTTTTATTTATACATGACAATTTTTGAATAACATCAATCGAAAATTTAATGTATAAAACATTATGTTTCAATAATTGAAACCACACGCAAATTAAATATTAAAATGAAACTTTTTGAAAATGAAACTTTTCAAAAATGAAACTATATGCATAATGATTTATTCATTTGGACAACACTATATGTAAATGATATATGTGTACATTTTTCAAATGAATTATAGAACAAAATTATTCATACATTTTTAAAATGAATTAATGAAACCATTTTAGATTAAGGATTAATATGATATATGAAGACAATTTACTCATATATACATAGTTAACCCATATATGTATACAGTTAGAAATGATCCACATCATTCCTATACAATATATGCAGTTTACTCATACATAGTTTCTTTTCGTAATGGTTTACCCAATTCCTTATATGGAATTGGGTATAAATTCTCATTTTATATATGAGATTGATTTGTAAGATTACCCAGTACAGTATCATGAGATCCACATCATTCATGTAAAGTTTCATTCCACATTATTCATGTACAATATATGAATACATTTTACATATATGTGCATATGGTTTATTCTTATGAGTTACGCATGTTGTTTCCTAAAGAATTATAACAGAATTTATCAACATATTTATGCAAATGAATTATGAAATTGAAACCATATGCATATACATTATAGACTGTTTAAACAATTTCCCTCTAATAGAATACAAAAACATGGATATATACTACAAAAAACTGCAATTAAAATATAGATGACAATTGAATAACTGGATATAACCATGTAATAATACTGTACAATTACAAATATGGGATTCACTTCACTGAGTTCACATTGAAAAACATATGCTACTTTGTTGATCTCATTTTACTCTATGACCTTTGATTGACATGCTACAAAAAAATTCCTTGCAGAGACAGAACATGATTTTGATTAAGAGAGCTTTGGTAAAAGAGAGCATGTCCAAACTGATTTCACCAAAGACAATTCAATATTGCAGGACATTAAAAAAAAGTCAATATAGATAAATTATAGATGAAAAGGAAACTTGAATAGACAACTATTTTCTTGAAATTTATTGGTTCCCTAGTAGTAATATCTTTTTATGGTTGATTGAAACTCAATGATTTTTGTTTCATTTTCTATATTAACTAATAATTACTCTTCCATTGTTTGTTCTTTCTATATTTGATTGTTCTATAAGTTTTGATTTATCTTGTCTAATGCTAATGCATAGTTGGGGGTTTTATAAGTTAGATCTAATTTTTCATTGATTTACATGCTATGTTGTCCCGAGTAATTGCACAGGTGGGGTACTAGTGTTAACTTAAGTTTTGATTGAAAATTTTATATAAATTTTGGACACAAAATATGTTTTATATTTTTATTATTATAATGAATTTCATTTATTAATTTCAAATAAAATTCATCGTTATTGCTCATTTATTAATTTTGATGACTTTAAAATCACATTTTAAAATGACTTGATAAAAATTTAAACTCTTATTTTAATTTTAATGAATCATGTTTAATAATTTTTTTTAATTGAAAGGTATATGAATTAGAAAGAAGTTTTAGATTTATTTTATTAGCTCTTCTCAGAGTGGTGTAGTAGAAAGGATTGTGCTACCATATTTTCAACAACCTTTCATGACTTCTATTTATTGTTCGAAATTAGATTTGATGTGATGCATTTAGGATATGATGGGATAAATTCAGGATCTCCTGTCATCTAACACAAAAAGTGAATATAGATTTAGAAACAATGTTTTAGAAATTAACATTTTAAGTGTTCTGATTGCACAAATAAAGTTTAATATTGATGTTACAATAATAAAAGTCATGATGAATGTACGAGTCCAACAATTCGTCATCTAGAAATAATGAAGTTTCTACCAAAACACAAATGGAAGGTCTGAGTGTTATTACATGTGAATTTAGTTATAGTTAACAGTAAAATAGTCTCTTATGTTCTTGTGTAAAACCATATTATTTTTGTAATAACATGGATTCCACTGCACAGTGGGTATGGAAAAATACTATACAAACTTACCTAGATAAAAGTGAAACATCAAATCACATTTTCAAGTAGAGAAACCATATAAACCAGTAGCTATTAAAAATTAAACCATAATATCCTGCCATTGGTACTCGCCAGTACATCTTAGTACAAAAAAAAATTAAGAATCATGACTTTCAAGTGTTCAGGGAACAAAAAGGATAATATTTAAAGTTTCTTTTGACAAAATGCTTATATGTAAAGTTGATAAAAAAATGAGCTTAAAGTTATTTTAAATTTTAATTAGATTTACTAAAGGGAAAATAACCAGTTATCATTGGTGTTGTTGAATCTGTTATGGTGTAGATGAAGTCAATTATGGATTAGTTAGCTGCTTTAAATTCAAATTTAGTTCTATCAATAGTAAATTAAAGAATATATAAATTAGAATATGATAATACAACCTTTGATAAATTTCAAGAGTTAAAAAATGAATTGATTGCTGAATCCATAAAAGTCTAGACATAGGAACTCAATTCGGACAATTGTATACATATTCTAAAATATATAGTAGATTGGATGAAGTTCTAGTATGATGTCAATAAGAAACATGATCAGCATGCAAGTGATTTAAAAAAATGATATCAAGAATTTACAAAAACTACAACATGATGTGGTGTCTAAAAAATAATTATATAATTATGGGGATGTTCAAAATATAGATGTAGATATTGAGGGTATTAAGAAATAGTGTTTTGCTGGCCATGAGCTATTACTTCACTATCATGATTTTTTTCATGGAGTGTGTAAGATTCTTAAAAATATTCAAAATTATTTCAAGGAGAAAGATAAAACTTCATCTAAGACATTTGAAAATGATAATGAAGATGTTAAATGAATGGATATTGTGGGTTACCAAGATCTAACTTTGTCTAAAATGATGTACATGGCCAAGTTATTTCAGAATGTTTTTTGGAAATGTTCAAAAAGGTGGTGGAAGATATTGAATGTTCTTATAGGTTGATGGAGGAATGTAAGAATAGCCTGAAAAATACAAGTAGTGTATTTAGTATTGTCCACATAATGATTTCATATACTTAGAAACATTGGGATGAGCTATCAGATAAAATCTCAACCAAATGGGAATACAAAATGGACTGGTTCTATGCTAATTCTATTTGTAGAGATAATATGAATAAAATGTAAAAAGAATATGGTTAAATTCTGAGGCAAGGATATGAGGTATTTCCTAAGTACAATAAAGATGAAATCATTTCAATATTGCACATCTTTGGCAAGCATTGTATGTTCTCAAAGAAAAGTAGAGCCTTTGTACAGTTCCAACAAATAAGCTGCCCATTTCCAGAGCCCAATAACATAACATATTTGGTACACTTAAATATTTTTATGAGTGATTCATGTAAGATCCAAATTATCAATAGAGAAGTGATGTGTCAATAGCCAAGTTGCCTCTATAAACTTCTTTAGATAAATTTCCTGTAATGAATCCAGTCTAATCTAAAGCTTCATTGAGACCCTCTAAACCATATAACACTGATAATAAAATGTTTTCTAATGTGATGTATACACCAGAGAAAATGTAGGATGGTTTACTGAGAAATTATGAATACTTGAATACTATCAGAATACTTACAGATAAAATTCTGGTTATTGGAGTTTTAGGAGAAAAACAGTGAGTGATACTGTTGGTTTCCTGAAAAAACATCCAATTCATTGGAGAAGTCACCCTCATCATCCTTTACACATGAAAATATAATAATAAAAATGAGAAATATTATGATAAAGAAGGAAGAGTTAAACATTTATGATGAAGGAACCAAATCTGAAAATATGGGACTCTTAACAAATCTAGATCGCCTTTGATCATTTTACAGAATTAGGGCTAATTGATTAACTAAAATTTGAACACTTGTAAGAAAAATATTATAAAATGAAACATGTTGACAAAACTTGAATTATATTTCCAAAAATAAAACATTATTCTCAAATAACATGACTTAGAATTAAAAAACATGGATGATATCATATAGAAATAATTAAATGATTGTTCCACGTATCTATAAAAGCCAACATATATCAGCTCAATAACTCAATTTAACATTAATTTGAGTTTAAATCCAAAAAATTAACTAGAAAATCTGCCATACATCAGCTCAATAACTCAAGTTAATATTCATTTGAGAGTGCAACCCAAAAATTAACCAAAAAGTGTACATTTAGTACTATTTTTTTGATCAATTGTGAAGAGTTCTAGGTATATCATGTCATCATAAAGATGATGCACATTATCATTGTCTAGATTAACTTCAGTTCCTCCATAATTAGGAAACAGAACAATTTCCCCTTCTTTAAACTAAAAGGGATCAACTTTCCTACCTTGCCATGATGGCCAAGACTAATAGAAACAACTCTTCCAGGATTCATCTTAGGAGTTTTTTAAGGGAGAATAATTCTAGCAGGGGTCTTGGAAGGTGGAATAATCTTATCCATAGGAACATGATTCAATGTTGGGATAAAATGCTTTTCCAAAGAGAAGTATGTAATTAGAATTCTAAAATCACCCAAAAAAAAACAAGAACAAGAATAAAAAGGCTTGTTTCATCAGGACTTCACTGAAACCCTAATTGGGATTCAATTTAAACACCAGATACACGTGATTTTAAGTGCTTAAAACATCAATAGTAGAAGTGCATACCTAATAAGAGTCCCAAACATTGACATATTGAATGTGAAATGGGTTTTTGTCCATGCCCCTCCCTACACCTCATATGTATAGTTGATAGAGAGAAAATGCAATCGAACCTTAGTAGATGAAGCTGTGAGAAACAATAGATAGTCAAGGGTGCAGATATGGGTGCGGTTGATGGTGATGAACTAGAAGTGTCGGCGCAGGTGGAGATCACCATTGTATGAGCGACGAAGATCGGGACCGGGTAAGAGTGGAGGCGGGGAGAAAGCGCTTAAGTGTCCATAAACTATTTTCATTTTCATTTTCATTTTTATTTTTCACATTTTTTTAAATGACTGATTGTTAGATGTGAAACATCATATTTATTTTCAGTTTTTTTGAATGGTTTTTAAAATCTCATATAATAATTTCTTTCAAATAAAACATATTTAAATATAATCTTCAGGTTTTGTTGATATCAATATAACTTATTTTTAGTTTTTGTTAATATCAATAATTTTTTTAGTAAACTGTTAAATGATACTGATAAAAAAAATATTTAATGATTTGTTTGTAGTGAATAAATACTAGTAATGGATTTGTATGTTAAAAAAACTATTGATAATAATAATTATAACAATAGATTCATTTGTTGGTAAAAAAAATGTCAGTATTAATATTATAATGCAACAAATTCAATTGTTGTTAAAGCATATGTTGTCACTAAACAATTAATAACAACACATATATATGTCGGTAAAAATAAATGTTGGTACTTGAATTTAATACAAAAAAAACTTAATATCTGTTGGAGTTGCTCATTTATACCAACAGATAAATTGTTTAGTACTAAATTTCTATTGGTATAAGTCAAATATTTTGTAGTGTCACCATACGCCATGCCTGAAGGCCTTAATTTTTTTTATTGATTTTATGATAACCCCCCTTTCAAGGGATGAGGGGGAACCCTTATAAGGCCCTTAGGATTATAGATTACAAGTCCCGTAGGCTAAGGAGATTACATGACCCGAAGGTCTTTAGGGAATTCAACCAGACTATCTACAACAAAATGCCCCTCCCAAGCATCTGCATCTTGATAGTAGCTCCCCACCTTTGATGACTGTCTGGCTAGGCATCCCCGTGCAAGCACAAGCAAGTCCTGATGGCATAGACATACCCTCTCTTTCTGACAATCCATTTGGCTCTGCTCTGGTGAGTGCACCTGCTCTGAATCCTCATCTGGGGATGCTCCTTTTTTGTAGTGTGCCTGGGCCTGCATTCATGTGGCCCGAAGGCCTTAGGGTGACCCTAAGGTGTTTCATGGCTGAATGGCATCCTTTTGTTGGCGAATGTGCCAAAAGGATAGGTGAAGGTCATATTCTCCTGGTCTTCTGGTGCGATCAATACCTATAAGTATCCTAAGAATCCATCTAAAAAATAGTAATGGGTTTTTACAGCTAACCTTTCAAGTATCTAATCGATGACCAAAATGGGAAAGTGGTATTTTTTGGTAACTTGATTTAAATTCCTGTAATCTATACACAATCTCCAACTATTTTGTAGTCACATGGGGATCAATTCATTTCTTTCATTTTTAACAGTGGCCAGGCTGGTTTTCTTTGGGACTATGTGAATTGGGATAACCCACTGAGAATCAGAGATGGGGTAAATGATGTCAGCTTCTATAAATTTCTATATATATTTCTTAACAACCTCCATGATGGTGGAATTTATTCTTCTCTAAGGTTGCCTATTTGGTCAGGAATCACTTTCTAAAAATATCCTATGAGAATAGACCTTGGGGTTGATTCTAAGTATATCACTTAAACTCTATCCTACAGCTTTGATATTCCTTTTGAGAAGGTTAATCAGAGTTTTTTCTTGTGAATGGGATAGGTTATTGGTAATGATTACCAAAACTTTCTCTCCTTTCATTAGGTAAGCATACTTTAAGTCACTTGGAAATGGATTAAGTTCTAGACATGGGGGTTGTTCAAGGGATGATATTTAATTTAGGTTTCCTACTTATAAGGCAGGATTCTCTAGTATAATCTCACCATCTTTTAATAAATCATTGCAAAAGTTATATTTTACCTCTTCCTCTAACACAAGATCAGAATTTTTAGGTTCTTGGGAATCATAACATTCAAATGAAAAATGTTCTCCTACTAATAAGAAGTCATGAATCATACCTGATTCTTCAACTATTTCCATACCTTCATCATGGGAGATCGCATAAAGTGAGTGATTACTAGAAGGATGTTTCATTGTATCAAGAATGTTTAAGTGTACCATACTATCTCCAAGATCCATGGTGAGTGTTCCTTCATGGATGTTGATGATCATCCTTACTGTTTTTAAAAAGGGTATCCCCAGGATGATGGGGGATTAGGATAGTGCTCGGTCTTCCTCCATGGAAAGGTTATAAAAGTATATTGGAAAGATTAATCTTCTGACTCCCATGAGTACATATTCAATAACTCCAGTTGGGAAAATGATGGATCTGTTTGATAATTGTTCCACCACTCAAGTTGGTTTTAGTTCTTCGATATGCAAAGATGAAAATAATTAGTGAGGTATAACATTTATGGAAGATCCCAGATCTCATAGAACATTAGTAAAATTTAAAGAACTGATAGTGCAGGGGATATATAATGTCTCTAGATCTTGAGATTTTTTTCAGTATCGATGGTGTGAAAATTTCTGAGACACTTCTTCCTAAGTTGATTCTTTCATTTCCATCCAGCCTCCTTTTAGAACACATCTCCTTCAGAATTTTTTCATAATTAGGGATTTTACAGATTACCTCCAATACTGGGATGTTAATCTCAACTTTCTAGAAGGTTTCCTGAATTTCCCATTTAAGTAGTTCTTCTTCACCCTTCTTCGACTCAACTAAGGAAAATGGGAATGGTCATGGGATGTCCCTTTTCTCCATTTTTTGTTTTTGAAAATGTGTTTTTGGACTTTCTTACTCGAACCTTGTTCTTTCTTATTTGTTGTTGTGGTTTCCTTATTTTGGATAGACAGGTTGAGCTTTATGAGGTTTCTTGGGATCATCATCCTCACATTGTTCAGTGGTGTGAGATCTTTCCTACTTTGGATTGTGATAGAACTAACATTATCCTTTGGATTTGGAGCTGTCTGTGCTGGGAGTTTGCCTTTTTTCTTGGTTAAAACATCCATAAGTCTTGCAAAATGATCAGTTAGCTTGTCAATTTTATCCTTCATTCCTGAAACTTTGGTCTTCAGATATTGATATTCAATTATCGGTGCACTTATGGATGGTTTCTCATAATTATTTATCTGGAATGGTGGTGGTTGGAAAGTTTTTTGTTGCTGGAAGGGTTGTTTGTAAGGTTGTTGGAATGGTGAAGGGTTCTGGTATTGATTTTGAAAAGGAGGTCTATCCTAGTTTTGTTGTAATCCATATCTTGGTTGGGTTTAGGGATGACGTGGATAGTTTGGTTAGAATTTCCTTTGTTGATAGGTTGCTACACAACTTTTAATATCCTGCACTTTGGGACATTGATTAGTGTAATGATAAGTATAAGAGCATAAACCACTTACCTTAGTCAGGCCTTGTTGTTCTTTTTCTTGGTTCACAACAATTTTTCTCATCAAATTGGTCATTTCCTTAAGTGTTGCTTCAAGTAAGGGAGAGGAAGAATCTGAAGTCCTTACCTCACAGATGCCTATGGTGCTCATACCTCTAGTTTCGAATTGTTGTGAATTTTGTGCAATCTTTTCAATTAGGACTTGGATATTTGCAGGAAAATTGTCAATGAGGGATCCTCTAGATGAGGCATCTAGTAAATTCCAATCATTGTCAAGAAATCCTTGGTATAAGTACATAAGGAATTGGTCCTATTCTATTTCTTGGTGTGGTAATCTTGCACATAACTTCTTGAAGCATTCCCATTATTCATAGAGGGTCTCTCCAGTTGATTGATGTATGACATAAATCAACTTTTTTATTGTAGTGCTTCTAGATGTTGGGAATAATATCTACAAGAAGAATATTTTGATATCTTCCCAATCACTGATCTCCCCCAGTTGAAGATTGTACAACCACTCCTTTTCCACTCCCTCAAGTGAGAAGGGGAATTCCTTTCACTTCACATGATCTTTTGTGATTCATAGATGTTTGAAGCAGGAGAATATAGAGGTTAACTCTTGGATGTGTCGATTCAGGTCTTCACATGTAAGAACATGAAATTTAGGTATCACTTGGATCATGTTAATGTGCAGTTCAAAATCATATTCTAGGGAATAGATCATGAGTTGGTTATTCTGATTGACAAATTGAGGCGCACAAATGTTATGTAAGGTTAAATTTTGATTTTCAGCCATTATTATAGGTTCAAAGTGTTCACTATCACTTGAATCTGTGATATTGATTTCTTCGAACTCTTTTTGAAAATTTTTATTTCTCATATTGGTTATTGTGTGTTCAATTTATGGATCAAATTATATTAAATTGTTGTTTGAACTATAGGTCATTCAAAAGAAAAAATTGTTTTTAAAGGGTTTTGAGGCACTGCCTGTTAGGTTTCGGGGCCCGTAGCGGAAGCTGGTGGGCCGAAGATTTTAAAATTTTCATCAGTAGGATGATGAAACTTGTCATTGTCGATGATCCGAGCCCTGGAAAGGTCCGAGGATCTCGCATAAATCATAAGGAGCACAAAAATAAAAATGAAAACGTACCCATTTCATAATCCAAAGCCATGGTCGACTGCAACTAGTTGATGGCGATCGTCTCTTGAAGGATCCAAAGAAAGAACCATCTAGATCGTCCACATGTGCTTCAAAAATCTACAGGAGTGTCGATCATCGAATTGTGGGTGCTAGCGCAGAGATCCAACGAAGCTCTGATGTTCCGACAATCACCACATCAAGATGCCTTCGATGCTGAAGTGAGATCTTGATCCGAGATTCTTGGATCAAGAGTTTCTATCTCTAGAGAGTGGGAGGTGGGAGAGGCTATGGATTTCACTCCATGAAATGATTGAATAGTGAATTTCACACCAAGGGAGAGAGCCGCCTCTCTTATTTATAGTGGAATTCCAAAATACCCGATTGGGTTCCCCGACCCCCATTTATTTCAATGTCTACTAAACAAATAATTTTGATGAACTAAACTACGCCAATATTATTTATTTTTTTATCACATACTTTTAATATATATAAAATATATTACGTGATAAAACCAAGTCATTTAACTCGACTCGCTATCCCACTTAATATTAAACAAACCTTGAATATTAAAATAATATTCATTTGATTAATATTTTCCCGTATTTACTAAACTTGTAAATAAATTAAATAAATTCAACCCCAATTATTCATAACTTTAATAATAATGAATTTATTTAATTCATCAGTGATTGATAACTTAGACAACACTCAAACCCCGTAGCAGGGCCCACCATGTCCGTATACCTATTCGACTGAACATGGCGGATTCTTGAATACACTATTGTGTGTGACCCTCTAGGCCCTTATCTTAATAGCAGTGAATAAAATACACAGACCAAGAGCGGAGTCTAGCAACCCATCATGACCCCTAAAGAGATAAAGATAGTCATAGAAATGACTACCATCCTACGAACACTGACTGTGTACTATAATCTCTTTGCCATTAAATATCTCATAAAGCAGGACACACTCTTGTGTCATCGCCCTTATCTTGATTTATTATTTGTTGATCTATTCAAATGGATTTGCCTTTCTACGGCTTTGGACAAAGACTTATGAAGGCAGTACCATCCTGATCAACCAGTCTTGAGATATACAACTTTCTAAACTTGGAAGTGACACATACTTTCTTGACCATTCAACCAATGTCATATCACCAATGATGAACCCAACACAAGCTACTTCACCATGATTTCAATACCATGGTTTTCACCTTGTATTAAAGTACATAATCAAATGATACACATTGGTAATGGTCTCAATTCAGGAGACCAATACACATGTCCATAGATAAGAACAACCAATGACACTAAAAACTTGTGGTGTTCCTATTGGCGGGTCTGTCCTCATGATCTCATTACTAGATATCACCAAGTGTGAACTTCATGAGAAGAAGTCTCAATGCTTATGAGCCCCCAACACCTAATAGTCATACATCTACTATGTCCAGTTAGTAAGATGTATCTAGACTATAGAACATATATTTAAGGTTAATGTCATAGTATCTTGAGGTTCTCATTATAGCCTAGGAACTGCTATAACGTCTCGACACGACAATTAAACTTTGGACATTACCATTATAATAGTGGACACAGAAAAGTCTACACTATAATGGTAAGATTACATAATGTATAAATAATTGTACACATGATATGGTAATGAAAAAGTACTGCATAGTTGGGTCTAGGGAACCCACTACTCCAACACTGCCTCCCCAATAACGACACCAAGTTTTGATGCATGTCTTTTATAGGGTGTGGCAAAAGAAAATTTATATTCCTAGTGCAGTAAAGAGGCTAACCAAGGTCGTCTCACTTGAGGAGTGTTACAATTAGTTCAATCACTGATTAAAATTCACCAAGTCTAATGTTTTTTGTTTTTTTATTTAAAATGAAGTTTATGAGGGTTTTATAAAACATGAAATTAAAATAATGAAATGAATAATTCAAATCTAAATGCAGATGTAGACAAAATAAAGATTATAAAGAAAGGTCTTGGTCTAGTGTTTGATAAAATGGGTTCATTCATTATTTATTTATTGTTAAAATTAATTTTGATAATCCATATAGCGAAACCTCATTAATGAATTACTTTTCTTTGATTTATTGAGTGTGTGATTTTATCCTACCTCTGGCACACCAAACCACACCTCCTCCAATAGTCAAAGAGGACAATACCTCAACTAAGAATTTTATTCCTAAAAGACCTGAATCCATCATATTCCATTTCATACCTTATAGAAACCCCAACTCCACTGTATGAAGGGTTTTCCAAAGATAAGGGAGGGAAAATGATGAATAAATAAAAATAAACGGATTTGTAAATAGTGCTGTGGTGGATGACCACTGCACCCATGCAATATTCTTGACTACACCACAAATAGATTTAAAACTTTTTTAATTTGAAGTGAAATAATGAAGAATACTATGAAAAATACCCCAGGGCCAAGCCTCGAGTTAGTCACTTTCCATGTAAAAGTGAAAAGATATCACGATGGAAAGATGGAAGAGAGAGAATGAGAATTAGATTTGGATGAAAAAGAAGGATGGAAGAAGGAAGATGAAACAATTTAATTGAAAATAAGCATGCGTTACAATGAAAATGAAAACTAAAATAAAAGGAAAATAAATAAATGAAAATCCTAAATGGCCATTGGCCACCTCTCCTTGGTGCCCTGGATAGTGTGGGGATGAAATGGAATTTCTGCTTCAGTGATGTGGGGTAGTCGACTTAGATGATCAACCACCTTATTTTCAGTCCCCTTCTTGTATTTGATTTCCAAATTAAACTCTTGTAAGAGTAGAATCCATCTCACCAACATTGGTTTCACATCAACCTTTTTCATTAAATACCTGAGTACTGCATGATAAAAAAAACAACTTTAGTGCCAAGAAGATATGATCAGAATTTATCTAGTGTGAAGACGACTGCAAGGAACTCCTTCTTGGTGATTGTGTAATTTATTTGTGTGGCATCCAAGGTCCTTGATTCATAGGAGATCACATGAGTATTTCTATAAATTCTTTGTGATAGAGTGGCTCCCACCACTTGGTTGGATGCATCACAAAGTAACTTAAAAGGGTATCCCAATTAGGTGGTTGCATTACTGGTGGGGTGATCAACCTTTTCTTCAATTTATCAAATGATTTCCTGAATGCACAATCAACATTAAATTCAAAATCCTTTAAAAGTAATCTTGAGATAGGGAGAGAGATAATACTAAAATCCTTGATAAATATTCTATAAAATCCTGCATGCACTAAAAATGATATAACATGTTTTACACAAGTTGGATATGGCAAGGAATTTATTACTTCAACTTTTGGATTTATCAACCACAATCCCTTTTTGTGAAATTATGTGCCCCAACACTATTCCTTTTTCAACCATGGAATGGAATTTTTCAAAATTTAAGACAAGGTTATTTTCAATGCATGTTTTCAAATTTTTTTCTTATTTTCCCAAAAAATGATCAAATGAATTTCCAAAAAACTATGAAATCATCAAGAAATACCTCCAAGAAGTCCTTAATATGGTCTGAGAAAATACTCATCATACACCATTGAAATGTACCTAGGGCGTGGAAAAACAATATTTAAATTTCCTAAGTATAGTATAGTAGTTAACTCAAGGAAGTATCCTAAATAGGAGTGCACAAAAAACGAGGTTTTCACTTTTTATTGATTTTAATTAATTTTGAACAAAGTGAGAAAAAATAAATAGTTTGATTTTATTGGTTTAAAACAACTAAGAAAGATGGTGATCAAAGTGGGTTTAGCTAGACCTAGTGTTGTACTATAATGGTTTCTAAGTTTTTCCCCCTTTTTCCTTTGTCTGGTTAGAGATAGATTCATCCACAGAGTCCTCTCTCTCCCTTTTACAAATAATTATGATAATAATATTCCTATTTGAAACCTCAAGTAGGTCTATTCTTCTTCCCATGTGTGTAACGATCGTTAAACACTCACCACCCAATCCTAATCTATTACACCGTATAAAGAAGAGAATTGGGTGGAGGGAGATAAATATTATTGACTAAAGTAATTAAAATAACAGAATTAAAACCTAATGTAACCACATTCATAATTTAAAACTAAATTATTAATTGAAACCATATTTATAAATAATAAGGGATCTTATTATATTAAAACATATGAACTTAAGAAAAAAAGAAAAATACTAAAAATAAATAAATCTAAATAAGGCTGTCGTCCAATGCTTCATTCTTTAGTTGATTGGAGGGTGTGTGGATAGAATGGAATGATTTGAGAGGTGGGAGTTCCACTCCTTTTATAGTCATAATATGTCCAAAAAAGTTGGAACATTGAATCCCTAATTAATTATTGAATAATTTATTGATACATTCATGAAATTTATTCAAAATTTCTTTTACATACACCCTAAAAATTTCAGAGTATTTGGACGTGTGGTGAGGGAGTTATGGCCTTTTTACTCCAAGAATTTATTCTGTCCAGGTAGACTCTCCACATTTCTAATATCACGTATTAATGACCCCGGAAACAACCTATTCATGAATAATATCCTATGTATTTTTTTATAATTTTCTTTAGATTACACCGTCCAAATTTCAGTGTAATTTTCCACCTCATGTAAAGTTATGAATTTTTATTGGTGGTTTCTTTTTCTAGATGAAATTTCTTGGAAGCCTCTTTCAATTGAGTTCATTAAAAATCCACCTTAATTAATTAAAAACTTTATTTAAGTTAATTTATGAATGATAAATTGAGTCCCCTTTCATATCCATGTGTAATCACCTACATTGGAGGTGTGTAAGTCGTGATGTGATTCTGTTACTATGGTGGGGTCCACGCTGTCCGACCATAAAATTCTTCAACTTCATCAAATTTTTAAGGCCTCTAGATGCTCGAATCAGCCCCTGGTCTAGAAGAGAAAGATTAAGGAAATAAATAAAATATTATAAAAATAATAATCCCTCAATTTTGAATTATATTTTTAATGAAATGACCAAAATACCATTGATGTGAAAATCTGTCAAAAATCCAGAATTAAGCACTTTTCACAATTTTTCTGAAAACACATCATAAATCCAAAATTGATCCATATAAGCTCAAATTGATAATTTTTGAGGATTAAAAAAATTTAAATTCATAAAAAAATGTGGAAAATATTAGCCCTATCAATTCCCCCACACTTAAAACATGATTTTCCTCAAGAATAAAATATCTACATTAAATTTCAAAGGGAACCAATGTTACCAATATTTAAATTCCAAAGTAATAAAATCAAAAAAATTTCAACGTAAAATTAAAATTTTAAAAATCCACATGAAGTATCGATTTAATTTATCATTTTCAAAGAAACAATAAATTCACATATTTTACTTTTCCCCTTTAAAGAATAATGGAACTTATCCTTTCATTCATTAAAGCTCCTCAATTCATTATTATTAAGCATGCCACATCATGATTTTCCTCACATTTCTCTATCATTTATCATGATAAAATTCAAGTAGATTTATTATCATATCATGAGAACATGCTCCTTATCCATATGATTATAAATGAATTAATTTATTCACTTTTTAAAGAAAAAAGATACATAAAATCATGATGACTTACAATAAAAGTTCAAATGACTATGAGGCTTAAGGTTGATAGGATTTTATGCTTTAAAAATTAAGGCTCAATAAGGAGGTTTATCTCTTAAGTACAATTAATGATATCAAATAGTTTAATGAAGTTCTCCCCTTTAAAGTATAAACTCCCATTTCTCCCAAACTCAAAGCAAGGTCATGATCAAATAAATAATAATGAATGATTTATGTACCCTCTTGATTTTTTTTTACTTTTGTACCTTTTTTTCTTCTTCAAAATTTATGATTAGATCATACCTCATATCCATAACCTAACTACATATGATCATAAGATCATCAGTCTTGAATATGGTGATTTTTTGTCTTCCTAAATCACAACCCATTTTTTTTTGTTTTTTTATTTTCTATTTTTTTTATTCAGGAGGGGAAGAAAAATAAATAGTACA
The DNA here is from genome assembly GCA_963277665.1 of Viscum album. NCBI lineage: Eukaryota > Viridiplantae > Streptophyta > Magnoliopsida > Santalales > Viscaceae > Viscum > Viscum album. The sequence goes on from OY728127.1 coordinate 1,211,653,703, forward strand.
ATGAATGGATCAAAACCTTTTAAAATTCCCATAATAGAACCCCCACAATTCTTCCTTATAATATATATCATCCCTTCCACCATGATTCCATTTACCCCTCACTTCAACTTTAAAATATCATGCAAATACCAGGAGTAGGGTAAGAATGGATAAAAAATGGCTTGAAACATAGATCATCCCTATAAAGTTCATTCATGGTCTCTATGGGATAAAATAAGGATTTATGTGAAGGTTTTATTTAAGGATAAGGGATTTTTCAAAAGACGCCTCAATCATTTTAAATGTGTTTTGTACAGTCATAGCTTTGACAAGTTCCAATGAAAGTTCTGGTAGGTGACATGTCCCAATATCACTCAAGAAATATACTCAATATAAAATAGGAAGTAATTGGTCTAGAAATCATCTCAAGAATAGGAATATAAAATTGGACAATCATTAAAGGCATGATCAATATTAAAAAATCAATTCACATGAATTTTAGAAATTCAAATCATGAAAAATGGCTAGGAAATTTTATTTACATAAATCAACTAATTCCCTTAAATCATGAGTCTTGATTTCAATATCCATGCTTCACTTTAAACATTAAATTTTCCATTTTACTCATTCAATCTCATTAACATTGAAATATAAAACATGGCATCATAGGATTCCTAAGAAACTCATGTCTCCTAGATAAGTCAAGTAAATCATGAATTCAAGTATGGGAATGCATTTTTTTCACTTTAAAGCTCAAAACATGATTTGGAAAAAAAATTTAAAGAGTTTAAAAGGTTAAATAATAAAAATGATCTCCCTTTTCTATGAATCATAGTCCTTCTCTTCCACTATTTGAGGCTTCATTTTCCCATTTATGAACCTACAAAAGAGAATTACTCACTTAAGCATAAGGATTATGTCATTAAAGCTCAAAAATATAGAAATATTAGGCTTCATGCTAAAATAATTCTCAGAAAATGAAATTGAAATCTAAAAAACATGTAAAGATAAATCTTGGTATGATCCCCCAAGTGGGCCTTGAATTTTTACTACCTCCAGTGGGGAGTACCAGCTGTAATCCATAATATGATGGTGGTTGGATCTTCTTTGACACGAACCACCAAATTTTGTTCTTCCCAGCTTGTAGTTATTTTTCTCCTGTTAAGGAGAACTCCATGGATAGAGTACACCAGATATCCACCCTTCACAATGTGGTACATATTTCATAGTGGGGGTAGGATGAAGTATGGAACCTCCTCCTCCTTCGTTGCTACTTGTGAAACATTCTCTTTCTCTTCTTGTATTCCCTCTATTGAATATTCAATGTCTTTTGAGATCTCCAAGTGTTCCTGAACAGATGAATCTTCTTTTTCATATTCATCCTCCAGGGCATGATATGAGATGAATGAATCTAAAAATTCAAAACTATTAGGGCTGATACTCAAATTATTTTCAATAAAATTAAAAGAGTTTGAATTCAAGATTTCATCATATCCCTGAATTTATCCAATTCCTGTTGATCTCCCACATTTTGATCAACATGCAAGTCTTCCCCCTTTTCATCTATCTCGAGTAGTATTGGTTAAGTGAGGATGAATGAGTCTTTAGGTACCTACACATTTAGTTCCTCTAATTCTTCAATAATGAGTGTTGAAATTTCTTCCACCCCTACCTTAGGTTCTTTTTCTGGTTTAGGGTCAGGTTTCCCTATTAATGAATGAACATAGTCAAATGCTCTTTCCATTTTCCTCCCCAAATCAACTAGAGTATTGATCATACTCTTCACTTGGTCATTTAGATCTCTATAATCCACTTCTGTTTCTTGATATTTTACATGTGAGTAATCTTTCCATGCATAAATTTTTTAATTTGAATACATCATGGAGAAAAAGTTTTTTTAGATTTTTTAAACAAAGCAAAGTATTTACAAAAATGTTAATTTTGAAAAATTGATTGAAATAACTATTTAGATCCCCAGTAACAGTTCCATTTTGACGCACACCTATCGTGGGGCATGGAAAAATAATATTTAAATTTCCTAAGTATAGTATAGTAGTTAACTCAAGAAAGTCTCCTGAAGAGGAGGGAACACAAAACGAGGTTGTCAATTTTTATTGATTTTATGAAAACAATTGGTTTTAATTAATTTTTAAAAATTGAGAAAAAGAAGAAGTTTGATTTGATTGGTTTAAAACAACTGAGAAAGATGGTGATCAGAGTGGGTTTGGATAGACCCAGTGTTGTGCTATCATGGTTTCCAAGTTTTTCCCCCTTTTTCTTTTCCTGGTTAGAGAGAGATTCATCTACTGATTCCTCTCTATCCATTGTCCAAATAATTATGATAAGAATATTCCTATTTAAAACCTCAAGAAGGTATATTCTCCTTCCCGTGTGCGTAATGACCGTAAAAAACTCACCACCCAATCCTAATCTATTCTACTGTATACCGAAGAGAATCGTGTGGAGGGAGATAACGATTATTGACCAAAGTAATTAAAATAAAAGAATTAAAACCTAATGAAAAAAAATCATAATTTAAAACTAAATTATTAATTGAAACCAGATTTAGAAAGAATAAGGGATCTTATTATATTGAAACACAAGAACTCAAGCAAAGAACATAGGTATAGCCTCCCCTTTCCTAATCACTCAATGAAACTACCACTCCATAAATGGGGAAGTCGAGATGATGTGGGAGAGGGGAGAAATTATAGTAAAAGAAAAATAATGAAAATAAATAAATATAAATAAGGATGTTGTCCAATACTTCCCTCTCTAGTCGATTGGAGGGTGTGTGGATGGAATGAAATGATTTGAGAGGTGGGAGTTCCTCTCCTTTTATAGGAATAATTTGTCCTCCAGAAGTTGGCGTATTTAATCCCCAATTAATGATCTAATCAATCATTGATACCTTCATTAAAGTTCTTCACAATTTTCTTTTTCTTCCACCCTCCAAATTTTAGAGTATTTGGAAGCTTGGTGATGGATTTATGGCCTTTTTACTCCAAGAAGTTATTCTGTCTAGGATGACTCTCCACATTTCACATATCATGCATTAATGACCATAGAAATGGCCTATTGACACATTTCAACCTTAATAAAAATTGTTTATAATTGTCTTTCTCAGGAAAACTCCAAATTTTAGTGTAATTGGCCACCTCATGTACGAGTTATGAATTTTTTATTGGTGGTTGCTTTTTCTGGATGAAATTTCCAAGAAGCTTCCTTCAATTGAGTTCGTTCAAAATCCACCTTAATGGATTGAAAACTTCATAGAAGTTAATGGGTGAACGAGAAATTGATCCCCCTTTCATATACATGTGGAATCACCTCTATTGTAGGTTTGTAGACTGAGATGTACTTCTGTTACTGTGGTGGGGTCTACGCCGTCCACCCGTAAATGTTTTTAGATTCATTGATTTTTAAGGCCTCTAGATGATTGAATCAACCTCTGGTTTAGAAGATAAATATAAAGGAAACAAATCAAGGATTCTAAAAAAAATAATCATTCAATTTGGAATTATATTTTTAATGAAATGACCAAAATACCCTTGTTGTGAAAATCTGTCAAAAATCCAGAATTAAGAACTTTTCACAATTTTTCTCAAAACACATCATAAATCCAAAATTGATTCATATAAACTCAAATTGATAATTTGGGTGGATTAAAAAAATTTAAATTCATACAAAAAATGTGGAAAATATTAGCTCTATCACCTATCCCATGGTTTATAAGGTACATGATAGTGTGATGTTAGTACCAATACATGTACTCTCCCTGATTGGATAGATAGAGTCATGTTGTGGGATATATATGCCAAAAGATACTGTAATGGGAATGCATATCCCAAAAATTTATGTAATGGGTATTATAGCATGACTAATCCACCACCTAGGTACCAATAATTGTAATAGTGCGCAATGAAACAACCTATCATTGTGGAGTGAGGATATTTTGAAAGCACCCAAACTATCACATGACATGATCTAGATAGTGCCAATAAATAATGTGAAAGTGGATGAGTGTAACCACTACTTTGTTGTATCCAACCATAGCTGTGTAGTATGATGGAAGTGATTTCAAGAAAAATCCAACATATAGGAAACCTAAAATGACAACTCAAAAAAGTATTAAAAAATAATCACAATAATATAAATAAGTTTTCATTATAATATCTTATAAAATTAATAAAAAAAGCAATGTTTATTTAAACAAAATTAATGTTTAACTTCCATCATCTAGATATAGATAGTAAAAATATGTTAAAAACTATACATAATGTGCCTCAAGGTATGCACATAACACCGAGCCTGACTCCACCTAGTAAAAAAATTAATATATTATTAGTTTAAAAATGGCATTAATAAATTAATAAAACAATTCAAATTAATTATGTAAATATATCAGCATCCTCGAGGATAGTCCTATAAATGGTTCTGAGGAAGTTGTGTGATGGCTCTAAGAAAAATGTGTAAAAAACACTCTCATTCCCACATTTATAAGAGAAAAAACATCCTATAATATGGTGTTTCACTGATTTATATGTTGTATAAAGGAATTTATAAAAATATGTTAATAAATATAATATAAAACTATATATTGTTTTCTTATCCAGTTCCTACGGCAATGGTAAGTAAATCATGTGTACTAAGGCAGTAGAGTAGTCAACACACAACATGCCTTAGAGTAGCTAAAAAATATATATGCATGTGTGCATTAAATATGGGTCAACTCATCATCTCTGCCAAAAAATATTGAAAAGTTATCATATAGCCATCCTATAAGAAATCAGCCACCCTAAAAATCATGCGGTTGGATAGGAACCTCAATGCCTAGTAAAAAATGCACAGCATCTGACTAGTCTCCTAATGACACACCCATAACCACTAGACCATGGATAGGTAGACCCACTATATATGATATTTCCTATAAAGTAATCATCGTCTCCCCCTTAAGAAGATGGAAAATTTGCGTCTTTGGTCACCATATATCGACCAATACAATAATAAAATGATGATCAATGGTCTTGAAGTCACACATGGTGAATCCATAAATCTAACACATATAAGTTATGAAATTATAATTCCTTGGCCCATATTCCATTGAACTGGATCCTTATATTGGTGTTCCATATGTTCTAAAGCATACTTCTTTATATTCTAGAGGATACCAATAAGTTTCATGGGTTTATAGGTGGTATAGTAGAGAGACTATACCCTATGGTCAGATCTTATCACAGTGGAAATAAAGGAAAGATCATATAACATCACATCCAAAAAAATAAACTACAAGTGATAAAATTATAAGTTTCATACAATGAAATACCAAAATGATTCTATGTATATAACAAGTAGGGAATACATATCGGTTAAGTTAAGTACAACAAACCCTAAAAGTAAACAATAAGAACAAGGCCAAAATACAACAAGACCTCATAAGTCCCAATCTCTAGCCTGAATCCTATCTTCCAAAATAATTACAAATATAATCAAGCATCAATAGTAGGGGACTTTACCTTATCTATAACTTCATATATAAATTTAGTTCAAGTATCAAACAGTTTCCTAAATAGGGTGTGAGTTCAACTTTTTAGGCAACCAACAACGATGTCTAATGTAATTCCATTCGGTAAGTGTAAAGAATAAAGGTGTACAATAAATAAGTGAAGCTGTAATAATAATAATAATAATATGTAGAAACAAATTGATCCAATTTGATCCTCAAGTTTTAAGGGGACAACCCAGGATGACCCTACCTTCTTTGTCCAACACTGGTCTCTGAACATGGTGGAGGTATCATGGATCAATTCAATTCCAAGGTGTATAACCAAGGAAACTACAATAAAGTGGCCTAAGGGAATCCATTTTGCTCATCAGGTAATTCAATTCCAGTAACCCCTAGGGAAATCCATTGTTCTAGTCTAAACTCAAGGAACAATCCTTAAAATTTATAAGCACATCTTGATTGGAATCCACTACTCACACCTGAGGTATTCCATTCCAATAATATCAAGCTGAATCTTGGGAGCTCATACCCTAGAATTCAATAAGGTAACCCCCCAAGAATCCATTACGTGAATATATTTCATTCAATAAGTAAATATATTACCTAAATCCATGGGGGACACCCTATGGAATTCAAGATAATAAATCTTAGAAGAATCCACTGGCTCACTGACTAACCAATGTAACATTGTTGATTCTACATGAGCATTTATTAGATTAGATATTTATAAGTCTCAAAATACACTAGCTATAAAGGAATATCATAGTGGTAGTGTGAGGTCGAACCCATGAGGATAAGCTGGTAAAGCTGGTAACCTAGCGATTAGAACCTGGTATATAGATTCCTCATGTGACTCTCAGGTGTTTGGTTTTCTAAGGATTATGTAGTTTGGTTTTACTAAGGACAAAGAGAGGGATCAAGGTAAATTTCTAGGCTTATGAAAAAGGTAATCCAAAATCTATCTTGGGATAGTTCTATGTCTTATGTTACAAAGTAATGTGAAAGTCATCAACTAGTTTTTTTAAAACCAATTGGATCTACTCAAGATGGAAACTAATATTTGGTATTGAGGTAGTCAACAACCTAGGTGCATAAGTCTTGGCTTTAAAGAAAAAAAGCATCAGGCTATTTGTATTAACCTACTCAACTAAAACTAGCTAGGTTCCTTTTATTATAATTACCCAGATTAGGGTTGTGCAATGAAATGTAATTCTTAACCTAATTACTATCCACAAGGTTACCCAAGTTTTGATTTAAGGATTCATTATGTTAAAATAACCCCTAGTATATACCCCTAACCCTAGAGGATTAGGAATTCATGATAACAATGATATTATATGTAAAATAAATTGGAAACATGCTTGACATAATAACTAAACACTTCATACTAGATAAATCCATGATTAAATCAATTTAAAATCAATCAAACACTTACTTAAATGAAGTAAAAAGAAAAGGAAAACAATAATTGGGGTTTAAAGTAGTAGTTGGAATTGAAAATAAATTGAAACATGAAAAATTAATCCACAATCCTTGGAATGATGTGGAACAGAAAAAGGAAAAACAAAGAAAAGAAAGAATGGAAAAAAATAGTTCTGGAAATATGCAAGGGATAAATCATAATATAAATAAGGGAAATACGATCATACTTTGTTTTTCACCTCCTATAGAATATATATAATCCCAAACATATCACAACATGTAAAGTTTTCATGTTTTGAGATTTCTTTAAGTTACTTCTGCATAAAAACTTTCATGATGGGTAATTGAAATTCATGTCATGAACTTAGATCCACAAAAGTCTCTGATAATCTTGTACCTCCCAGATTTTACAGCTTGAATCTTCAGCAACTTCAAAATTAAAATCTTCCACATAATGTATTGAATTAGCATGTAGGATTCATGGATTGTACTAGTTTCATGGGATGGCCTTCGACTTGCATGGGTCCTGTGATTGAGGAATTCACATCATGAATAGGTTTCAAAATATGTATTTTCTAAAATTTTTGAATTTACAGTGGCACCACTTTTGAGAATTGAGTTCCTATTTCTTATAAAAACCAATCAAAACCCAATTAATTATCAAATAAAGCATTAATAGATCTTAAATAAATGTATTCAAAACACACATATATAATTTTAGATGATCAAATTCTCCCACACTTAAACAATTACTTGTCCTCAATCAAAAATAATCTCAACAAGGATTCTAGATGAAACAAGTTTTAAATAGGAAACATATATTAAAACCAAAAAAATAAAACTAAGTTCTAGTGGAGAAATAAATTCCTCCAGAATAACTCCTTCATATAAAAACAATCATGCCTCATGTTTAAGTTCTTTATTCCAATCATTTCTTACTTTAATTACAATTTATCAATTGTTCCTTAGAAGCTATACCAATATTACAATTTACCTCTCCATGAATTTTCTATCATCACTCAAGGTAAAATTAAATTAAATTTATGATCATATGTTTAATACATGTTCCTAACCATAGTATTACATTGGTTCTAACATCTCCACTCCATAAAGATAAACAAATAATTAATCATGAGGGATTCTGTAATAAGGTTCAAATGTCTCTGTGACTAAGGGTATGTGGGTAGATGATAAAAATAAAGCTCAAAAGGAGGGTAAAAACTCAAGTATAATACATGATGATTAGGAATAATGCAATGTAAAATCAACTCCAGAAAGAGGTATCTCCATAGTCCCAAAAGCTTAGGTCCAGTCTATGGATGTGTTATAAAAGTGAAATGAAAGCATCTTATTTCTTATTTTTCTATTTTTCAAAATTTATGTTTAGAAAAAATATCACATCCATCACCTAACCACATATAATCCATCATAAAATTCATCATTCCAGTTTTAACCTTCCTAATACATAAACCATATTAAACTTCATTTTTAAGGATAATCAAGAATGGTATATCAGAAAAACCATGTACCACTTCCCATGGATCATGTGAAAAATTCACTGTACATCTCCTTAGTAGTAACCATCCTATGTCCATCAGTAATAAAAATATCCACCACACTTAACTTACAATTATGAAATTATATTAATAGTAGGGTAGGAATGGATAAAATGGGCTTGTAACATGGCTCATTCATAACAAGGTCATTCATTGCTTCTATGATCTTAAGAAGGATAAATGTACATGTGGGTTTTAGGATAAATGGATCAATAAATATTGAATCAATCATTTTATTAGTGTATTTATTCATTAATATCCTTGATAAGATTCAAATTCAAGTTTTTATAGGTTTACATGCCCCAAGTATCTCACAAGAAATATTCTCAGAAAATAATATAATAATATAGGTCCATAATACACAAGGGAATGGGAATAAAAAATCAGGAAAATCACTCAGGGCATAAAAACTAGTAATAAGTCAATCTAAAGAAATTTCAAGAAACAAGAATCAGAGGTAAATTAATCAACTGAGAAATAATGCTAAAATTCTAAGTAAGAATAAGAGTAGATTTCAACATTCTCCAACCAAAAATTTTCTTTTATTTAAATGGGTGTGATTAGATTTCAAGTTAAAGAATGATTCCAATAAAAAATTTCTCCTAAAATAATGAAAAAAAAAGAAATAATCCTGGAGTAAACATAATAAATATCAAGAATGTCTTCTCGACAATTAAAATGAAATAGTGTCCACACTGTTTTGGAAATCGATGTGGGAGAGATAGAAATTGTAGTATAGACAGGTTGGAGATAGAAATTATGAATTTAAAGTCAAGAATCAAGAGATCATTGTAATAAGGGTCATGCCATGGGGGAAATGCTGGATATCAAAGGAACACTTGGATTACTAATTTTTTTTAGAAAGAAACACACCTACACTAGATAATCAATTAGCGCACATGATATGACCAAAATGAAAGTAGTAAGATAACAGGTGTACATAGTAGTAAGAAATGAATAGAAGTGAATATCACAATGATAGGAGTGGAGTAAAATAGAGAAATAAAGGAAATATGAACAAAAATGCATAAAATAAATGAAAAATACTAATGAATTAGCAAAAAAATATGGGTTACCTCCCATAAAGAGATAAGAGGACATCGTCAGCTAGACAGATAGACAAGGATAAAGAAGAGGGGTCTATCATATCAACTTTACTCTACCTCTTACCATAACTAGTAGTTGTATCCTTAAGCTCATGTGGGTTATTGGTGGGGTTTACCACCTTAGGAATGGGCTGACCAAAGATCTCATATGGTAGCTGTAGTATCCATGAAAGTCATGGAGGGGACTCCTATATAGTATAGTGATGGATCTTCTGGAGTCTTCCTTGTATATCATCCACTAAAGAAAATACCTCATGAAGGAGTCCATACAATAGTCTAATAGACTCATTGATAACCATGGAATATGCAGTAGATTAAGACATAACTAAATGAATTCCATATAAAAAAATTTGAATAAGAAATCCATGCAGTAAAAAATCATATCACATTCATTATATATAATAAATGATAAAACTAGGAACATGGAATACAGTGAGTAAAAAAATACACACCCAAAACAGAGTATAATGGGGGAGGGATACATAGAAAAAAGAATAAACATCATGTTCAAACTCACTGTAATCAGCATTAGAGGTCCCTTCCCCAATAGTGGGTGTCTGGATTTGCCATGTCATGTCTATGAAAACTATGGAGGCGGGGGTAGGTGGATCAATAACCATAGAAGGTTCCACTGTGATGGTATATGGATCAATCACAATAGATGGAGGGGAGGTTCTAATCCCTACTAGGGCCAAATTTCTTGCATATGGATTGATGAAGGGAACCCCAAAGGGAAAAGGTAAGGCGATGCCTTTTACCCATTGAGCTTACTCCGTAAAAAATCCTTATTGGAAGTAGGGTATATCTTATATGGAGTAAGGTTGATGGGGGTAGATGATGTGGTGGTAATGGAGTCGAATCTGGGTCTGTAGAAGAATGTGGTGGGTGGGTAGATGCTAGGGTTGGTGGGGGGAAGTAGTGGTAAACTAGGATGGATCTATATAAGGTGTACTGAAATGTTAAAAAAATCACCTATAGTTCTATAGAATAAAATATAGAATAATCCAGATTTTGGAGGGTAATGTTGGGGGTAGGTTCATAATGGGAATGGGGTGGTGCATTGGTGGGAGTATGAGCAGATGGGAAAAATGGTGAAATGGTAGTAGCTAGGGGAGATGGAGAAGTGTATGGCATAATAGGGGTGGAACCTAGCTCTATGGACTTAGGAGCTGGAGCATGAGGGGGTGGATCCACATCAGCCACCATAGAATACTCAAGTTCCCAAGTGTAGTATCTCCCAATCTTCCATAGAATTACCACCTTCTGGATTAATAGAAGATCAATGGACTCCGTATTTTCTATAGGAAAGGGGATGAGTAGCATAAAAAACACCTAGATGATACCCAAGATATGTAATGAAACTTCCCCCATCAGCGTACCATGAGTCTTCCATGCTTGGACCTCGTAGTGGAGTGTGAACTGGTGGGCCATGTTGATGGAAGGGATACCCATGGTAGAGTCTAATATGATAAAATCTATATGAATGATGCTCCCATGAGCATCTCCTTAATCCATCCAAGCATGGGTGCGAGATATATGAAGTATTTGTAAGGAGGCACCCTAAAGATGGGTGATCTTCACTGTATATGGTTCATGAAAGCTATTAGGGTCATGAGATATCAACTCCTAGCTCTAAGGAGTTTCTTACTTGTTCATATCACTCTGAAAGGCAACATAAGAAGGTGAAACTACAAAATTAGTGGTATAAATTCCCATACCAACTTTGAAATATATCAATGTAAGCTTTTAAGGAAATACAAAAAGATGATAAGTGATGTGAATGATGTCAATATCCAACATGGATAGGAACTCCAAGAATAGATTCTAGTACATCACCTCATGTACCTCTACGGTGCTTGATAGGTGCATATATATAATGATCTCTAGGAACTCCTTGTGCATGAGGATATTCTCAATAATATATAGTTCAAGAGTCTTGTTGGTCCTCATGGTCTTGGATTGAATATGGACCAAGTAGACATGATGACTAGGTGTTGAAAAATGTAGGAAATGGTTCAGGTTTGGTTAATGGGAAACACACTGAGACTAGATAGAAGAAGAGTGGGAATAGTCTGAGGTCGGTGGAGTGGAAGAGACGAATGCAGATGATGAAGGGGAAGGATCCATGGGTGGCTGTGGAGGACCCATGATGAGAGTTTGGGTGGAGGAGGGTCTTTGTGTTGGGTTATGAATTTAGAGGATGAGGCAGTGATAGTTTTGGTCTGGGCCTTGATGATGATAGAAATGAGAAGGATGGGGATAGGGGAACTAGTTGGAATATCAACTGGGTTATGGGGAGGATGAATAATGGAGGAGGAGTGGTGGGTGATCATGTGTGATAGAGGAAGTATGATGGTCAGAGAACATGGGTGGGGGTGGGGGTGGGTTATCCTGTGAGCCCTAGAATCATGGATTATAAACTCATCACGAGGTTTTCAAATCGTGTAAAGAATTCATGAAGTGTGAAATACTAAAATTGAATTTTTCCTAGAACTAACATATTCACATCATGTAAAGTTTACATGACATGAATTATGCTATTTATTAATCCTTTGGATAAAAAACATTGACCTATTTCCTGCATCACTGAACCTTCCTAAAATTTAGAAAATCTATTATAACCTATGGAACTTATCCTAGGTTTCCTCCTAGTCACCACTTCATTTACCATCAAGAGTTATAAAATACTTAGAGTCATATGAATTTTAAAGAAATAACACACCCTTCATGAAATTGTTCTTGGTAAATTTTTAATCTTTGACCATTAACCTTAAAGTACAGTCCTTTGCCTCTTTGGATTTCAATCATCCCATAGGTAGAAACTTTGACAACTTCAAAAATAACCAAACATTGAGATTTTATTTTTCTAAATAATATCTTTAGATGTGAATTAAAGAGAAAAAACATTTCCCTAGGTGTGAAGACCCATCATGAAGTGCATCAGTCCTTCCATTTCTTTTTTTTCTTTATAAATTCAAGCATTTTCATAAGCTTCCATTTTAATCTATTCTAGGTCATCCATTTTAAATAACATTTTTTGCCTATATTTTTGATCATCTGAGTTTAATTTTTTGATTTCACAATAATTGAGATGCTCTAATTCCACTAGTAAGTGATAGGGCTTCCCATAAACAAGTCAGAATGGACTAGTGACTATGGGTGTTTTATACACTATGTGATATGCCCAAAGAGAATCATCCAATTTAAGAATCCAATCATTCCTACTTGTACACACTGTCTTTTATAGAATTTTTTTGAAATACCAATTAGATAATTCAACTTGCCCGCTAGTCTGTAGGTGTTAGGGAGTTCTAGTGTTGTATCGAATTCTATATTTTCAAGCAGGTCTTTAATGAAATTATTTTTAAAGTGCATTCCCCAATCAATATTGAGTAATTGGGGAAATCCAAATCTGTAGAATTTTTTTTTCATAAAAAATACATTACCACCTTGGCTGTATCATGGGTTATGGCTTCGGCTTCTAACCACTTCGAAACATAGTCCAAATTGACCAATATTTAATACTTTCTATAAGAATTATGGAATGGTCCCATGAATTAAATTCCACATACATAAAATATTTTTACTTCAAATATAGGGTTCTGGGAAATTTCATTTTTTTCCTAATGGAACCCATCAATTGGAGTTGATCACAAATTTGTACAAATCTCCTCACATCCTGATGGAGTGTAGGATAGAATAGTACACTTTATGAGATCTTAGCCACAATGCATTCAGGCCCATGATATCCTCTAGCTGGAGATGTGTGACACATTACAAGCACTCTTTGAATTTTATCCTTTAGGATGCATCTTCACGTCAAGACATCATCATAGTGCTTAAATAATAGCAGCTCATACCAGTAATAAAATGAAGCATCGACCAAGAACTTATTCTTTGGTTGATAAGAGATGTGTGGGTATAGAGATATCATGGAAAGATAGTTTGAAATATAATAAAACCATATTTTTTCTTGCATATTTATATTGAAAAGTGTTTCATCAGAAAAATCATCCTCAATACTCAGATTTTTCCATCCCCCAAACTTGGTAGTGGAAGTCAAGATACATGATCAAAAATGACATTTTTACTTTCTTTTATGTCTTTGATGACTATGTCAAATTCTTGAATCAATAGGATCCACCATATTAGCCGCGGTTTTTCATCCTTTTTTTTCTCAAAATGTGTTTTATTGCCACATGATCTATATACACCACCACTTTGGAAAGCATGAGGAATGATCAAAATTTATCAAAGGAAAAGACCAATTCCAATAGCTCATTCTATGTGGTTGTATAATTAATCTAAGATTCATTTAGGGTATGGATGGAATAATATATGGGGTGTAAAATGTGTCCATCCCACTATCCTAAAATATTACCCATAGTGAAATCACTGGTGTCACACATCAGTTCAAAGTCTTTATCCCAGTCAGATGAAATTATAACAAGAGTAGCGACCATGCTATTTTTTTGGAGTGTTGAATTCTCACTAACACTATTCAGTGAAATTTAATGGGATGATCTTAGATAATATGTGTGTCAATGGGTGGTCTATTCTTGCAAAATCTTGGTTGAAGTAGTGATAAAATCCCATGTTTCCCAGAAAACTCCTTATACCTTTTATTGTAGTGGGTACAAGTAAATCTTTAATCACCTTAATTTTTTTCAGATTGAATTCCATGCCATGATTTGATATTTTATGTCTGAAGAATATGCCTACTTTTACAATAAAATAGCATTTTTCCTAGTTTAATACTATAAAATTCTCTTTATAGTGCTATAGAAGTAACTCCTAATTTATTAGAAAGACTTAAAAAGATCATCCATATATAGAGAAATCATCCATAAAAATCTCAAAAAAATCCTTTTTAATATCATTGAAAATGAGTTTCATGTACCATTGAAATGTCACCAATTCATTTCACATTATAAATAACATTCTTCGATAAGGGAATGTTCCTAAAGGACATGTGAATGTGGTTTTTGAAAATTCTAATGGGTCGTCTTAAATTTTATTATATCAGGAATATCCATATAAAAAAATACAATTTAAGCCCATCTAGTCTCTCCATCATCTGATCCACGAATCATAGAAGAAAATTTAAAGGCATTGTCGTGGGCGCTCTCAAATGATTAGTGTGATTTTGGGGTACTTAGGTGCAGCAGAGTGGCTGACCAAGGCCATCTCTCAAAGGAGGAAGTGAATTAAAAAAACTTTTTAGAGGTATTATAAAAATAAAATAAAATAGAATAAAAACACTACTTTAAAGGATGAGGGTTGGTTATAGTTTATAAATCTAGAAGAAGTTTTCTGGAAGAAAATTGTAATTTTTTGTTTGTTTTTAGTTTTGAAATGAAATTCGATTAAAATCACACACAAAGAAGATGTTTTTTAGACAATATTTAAAAGACGTAATCGATCTAAATATACCTCTTAAATAAATTATTTATCATTATCATTTAAATTAACATCCACTTAATTATGATCCCTTAACTTATTAACCCCTGAACCCTATGAGAATTAACCTTACCACAAAGATTAAGTGAATTAAACCTTAGGTTATCTTCGGAACATGTAATCGCAACACCCTACTTAGATTGATGTTCTAAGGATAAATTATGGTCATTGGTAAATTAAGGCACATATAAATTCTATAAATTAGGACTAATTGAGTTTATGGATTACATTTGAACTCTACAAATTAATCCCTTGTGGTTTTGAATTACCGGTTAAGGTTGCGCTCTCATAGTTCACACAATTCCCGACCTCGCGTGTTTTGTGTTAACTATTCAATTGCTTGATTAGTTTAATTTGAATTAAAACTCAATTAATAGACCATATTATAATACTTACATTAGCTCATTGATTCCAAATAAATGAATGAAGGAGGTGAGAATTAGATTAATTACATAAAAAAACTACTCTTCCATGAGCGGTGTAGTCATCGTAGAAACGTTTTGCATTTGCAACGGTTTAGAAAGGGTATAACCCAATCTCGTTTACACTCTTGATTTCCAAAAAAAATAGTAATATTAAGAGAAGAATAAAATTGAAAATAACATAATAAATTTAAGACAAACTAAGAGTTTATTGAAAGAAGAAAAGCATTAAAACATGAAGAAGGAGAAGGAGAAGAGGAAGGCTTGATGAGGGGATCCTTGCTTCAAGAGCTACCACTCTTAAAATAGTTGGATAATTGGAGTTAAACCTCTTCTATTATGCCTTAAACTTCCCAATTCACGTCCCAACCCTTAAAAATGATAAAAACACCAATTTATAGAGGGGAGGGGAGGAGAGGTTACAAGTGGTTTCATCTGTGAATGTGGAAATTCGTCCAAATATTTTAATCCAACTTGCACCGCCCATTTGACCACCTAAAATCATGAATAAGATCTTCTTACAAAAGGATAATATGTGAGGATATGGGTCCTATATCTCCTCTAAAAATTTGGGCACAATAAAATCCTAGATGAAGGAGTTATGGACCAAATATATAAGCTTATCCATTCTGGCGTGTCCAGCCCACTTTTGAATTTATGGCCCAATTACTCCATCCAAATGAATTCTTATGATCTAGTGTCCTGCATAAAAGTTTTATCCCATGAAGTATGGAACACATTTAAAAAATATTAAGTTCAAATAATTCAAATAAAAATATTTATGATCGAAATACTACAATGATTTTGAAAGGGTAAAACTGGAATTTTAATCAAATATTCAAATGAATGATCTAATCCCAAATACTTTCTAATTGAACATATTTAACACAATGTGAGGAAATTATATAATTTATTATCAATAAAATATTCAATAAAAATGTTTTTTATCAACTCTCCCACACTTGGCACTTGGACTCCTGGACAAGTAAACATCAAAAGCAAATCAAAGCAAATTTAAAACACATATCAATGAGATCCACCAATTTCATACCAAGAAACAAAATATATCATGCCTAATCTATAAAATATTATTTCAAGTTCTTCATTTAAGATCACTCAATATATTTCTTCTTAATTTATCCCCCCATGCACACAAAACACTTACCTAACATTCATTTTCACTCATCACATAGATGTCAATTTTTTAGCAATGTCTTTCTCATCCAAACTCATACAAGGGTCACCATATGCTTGATAAATTCTTACATCTCCACTCGATGTGAGTCAAGGAAATATGTTTATAATGAGGATTTTCAGGGTTGTTCTATGGCTTTCGGTTGGTAGGATTTAGATGTTGAAAAATTCAGAGGCCGAATGAGGAGGGCTTGACTCTTTTTGAAGTGAAATAACATTATTCTAGTTTTCACTCAAGTATGGTCTCCTCCTCACACACCACAGTAGCAAGTCATCTTCATCAGTATGAAAAATCAATGAAATTTAGCACCCTTTATTATTTTAGCAGCAAAAATTCCAATCTTCTCAAACAATATTTTTCTTGAAAGCTCCAGAAAAGGCACAACTTTCTTCCTCCATTAGAAGCTCTAGAAAGGCACCGCTTCTCTAATCATAAAAGCTCCAGAAAAGGCACAAATTTCAACAGAATGTTTTTTTTCAAAGAAATATCATCTCTTCATCATTTTATGTTCCTCCCAAAGTATCACCAATTGAGGTATCATAACACAAAGACACCTTCCCCCACACTTAAGTTTAACTAGATTGTGAAATTTCACTTTAAGAGCAGGTTGGATAGGGAAAATCGGCTTGTAATGTGGCTAACCTAACAGGATATTCATGGGTTATATGGGTTAAACGGATTAAATGTACAAGGTAGTCCATAAAAAAAAGGATTATCTTGAAAAGGGGGATTTAAAACCAAAGAAATGCCTCAATCATTTAAAAACACATGTATCTCAAACCCTCAAGTTTTGATAGGAATAAATCAAATTCTGGTTAAATCAATCATAGTTTGGTTCTCACAAGAAGTGAGGTGAATGAAAAGAATATGAAAAAAATGGTTCAGAAGCCTCACAAGAATGTAATTTCAAAGATAAAGACAATGA
Source organism: Viscum album (assembly GCA_963277665.1). Classification (NCBI taxonomy): domain Eukaryota; kingdom Viridiplantae; phylum Streptophyta; class Magnoliopsida; order Santalales; family Viscaceae; genus Viscum; species Viscum album. The sequence continues at coordinate 1,211,671,274 of OY728127.1, forward strand.
GATGTGGCATGGATTCAAAAATCAGAGTACTTGTCATGAAATTCCCAAAGAATTGAACTTGAAACAAAGTCATTTTCAGCATTCATTTAAGCTCAGTTTCATGGAATAAATTGGTTTACTCACTGACAAAAGTTTAAAAAATGGAAATGATAATCATTTCAGCTCAATTTTTTTTTAAAAACACACAAAAAATGATAAAGAAACACACAAATTTTTTGAAAACACAATTTTTTTTAAACAAACAACAAATGAAAATCCTAAACTATAAAGGCCCCCCCCACACTTAAAATATTGCATTGTCCTCAATGTGAACCCATGAGATGATATGTGCACATGAAATTCATAATTTTATTTAGGACAAGTAATATAAAAGTGAAAGGGCTAGGAACAACCTGATATTTTCAAGTGATGATGGGGTCATGCAGTTTAATGAAATCAACTGCATCGGTAGGAAGTCCCTCGATGTATTTATTCAAACGTTGCCCATTGACTATAAGGCTCCTTCCAGTGTCCTCTTCTGTGATCTAAACTACACCATAAGGAAAAAAATTAGACACAACATAAGGACCTAACCATCTAGAATTCAATTTACCATACATCAACTTCAGTCGTGAACTGTAGAGTAGGACTTTCTCTCCAACATGAAACTCCCTTTTCTGGATCATTTTATCATTAACTGCTTTTGATCTTTCCTTGTAGAGTCTTGAGTTCTCATATGATGACAGTCGAATCTCCTCAAGATCTTGAATTTGCAACATCCTTTGAATTCTAGCTTGGGCCAAATCCATGTTGCATTTCTTTATAGCCCAATATGCACGATGCTCGACTTCCACTAGGAGATGACTTGATTTCCCAAAAACAATACAAAATGGGGACATACCAATGGTTGTCTTGTATGCTATCCTATAATCCCACAACGCATCATCCAAGTGCTATCTCCAATCCTTCCAATTTGGCTGCACGGTTTTCTCCAAGATTTGTTTCAACTCACGATTTGAAACCTCAGCCTGGAAATTTGTTTGGGGGTGGTATGGTGTTGATGTTTTTTGTGTCACCAAACACTTTCTAAGGAGGGAAGAAAAATTCCTATTGCAAAAGTGTGTCCCTTGGTCACTGATGATGGCCTTTGATACTCCAAACTTGCAGAAAATTTGATCCTTGACAAAATCCACTACAACATGAGAATCGTCAGTCCTGGTGGCCTTGTCCTCCACCCATTTACTCACATAATCGACAGCAACATGGATATACAAGAAACCAAATGAACTAGGAAAAGGTCCCATAAAATCAATTCCCCAAACATAAAAAATCTCACAGAATAAAATGGGTTTTTGGAACATCTCATGTCTCCTTGAAATGTTTCCAGTGTGTTGGCAATGAGAGTATGACTTACAAAACACATGGGAATCATGGAATAAGATAGGTAAATATAATCCAGAGTCTAAGAATTTTCTAGTAGTACGTTGGGGTCCAAAGTGTCCACCACAAGCAAGTGTATGACAAAAATGCAAAACAGACTCAAACTCGTGATCGGGAACACACCTCCTAATGACTTGGTCACCACACATGCGCCAGAGGTAAGGATCATCCCACACATAAAACCTAGACTCACTTTTTAATTTATGGACTTGATGCTTCTTAAAATTTACTGGGATTTCAGAGGAAACAATGCAATTAACTAAACCAGCATACCAAGGATGCGTACCTGAGATGATATAGAGATGCTCATCGGGGAAAGTGTCCCGAAGTGGTACCTGGTCCAAGGTGTCACCCTCTGGCGTGTGATTAAGCCTACTCATGTGGTCTGCCACCAAATTTTCTAACCCCTTTTTGTCCTTTATCTCAATATCAAATTCTTGAAGGAGAATCTATTGGATCAGCCTGGGATTTTCATATGGATTCTTCAAGAGGTACCTCAGAGTTTCATGGTCAGAAAAAAAAAACTACTTTAGAGCCCAATAAATATGAACGGAATTTATCTAAAGAAAATATAACAGAAAGAAACTCCTTTTCTATTGTGTTGTAGTTTTATTGGGAAGAATCCAACATCCCAGATGCATATGAGATCACATGTGAACGTCCCTCCACCCTCTGAGATAAGACAACTCCAACCACGAAGTTGGACACATCACACATAAGCTTAAATGAAAGGTCCCACCGCGGGGGCTACATAATCGGTGGAGTGGTCAGACACTTCTTTAGCTCATCAAATGATAACCTACATGAATCGTAAAAATTGAAGTCAATATCTTTTTGAAGCAATCAAGATAAGGGTAGAGAGATCTTACTAAAATCTCTGATGAAGCATCGATAAAATCCAGCATGTCCAAGGAATGATCGAACATCACGCACACATGTAGGATATGGAAGGGATGAAATAATTTATACCTTAGATTTATCAACTTCAATGCCATGTTGTGAAACTATATTACCTAAGACAATTACCTTTTCAACCATGAAATGACATTTTTCAAAATTCAAGACCAGATTTTTCTCAATACAACGATGCAACACATCACCCAAACTAGAGATACATTCATAAAATGAGGATCCATAAACTATAAAATAATCCATAAATACCTCCATCCAGGTCTCAATAAAATATGAGAAAATACTCACCATGCATCTCTGGAAGGTACCTGGGGCATTGCAAAGTCCAAATGGCATCCTTCGGTAGGAAAAGGTACCAAATGGGCAGGTGATTGTCATCTTCTCCTGGTCCTATACTGCAATGAGAACCTAAAAATAGCCATAGAAACCATCCAAGAAGCAATAATGTGTCCTACCAACAAGTCTCTCAAGCATCAGGTCAATGAATGGAAGTGGAAAATGGTCCTTACGAGTGGATTGATTTAGTTTCCTATAATCAATACACACTCGCCAACTGTTTTGTACTCTCACAGGAACTAACTCATCATTTTCATTTTTTATAATAGTGAAACCAGTTTTCTTTGGTACAAACTCGATAGGGCTAACCCATTGTGAGTCAGAAATAGGGTAAATGATACCCGCCTCAAGTAATTTTTCAACTTCTTTCTTAACAACTTCCAAAAGTGTTGGATTAAGTCTCCTTTGTGGCTGCCTAATCGGTTTAGCCCCATCCTCCAAGAGAATCCTATGCATGAAAATGGAGGGGCTAATACCTGATATGTCTGCCAATGTCCAACCAATTTCCCTAATGTTATCTCTCAAAAGATTCAAAAGTTTTTCTTCATGTTCCAAAGAGATATTGTTAGCAATGATAACAGGTAATCTATCACCACTCAGCAAGTATGCATATTTAAGATTTGGGGGCAATGGATTGAGTTCCAATGTAGGGGGGTGATGTATGGATGGAGAAATTGAGCCAACAGAAATATCTGCACAATGAACATTAGTATCATAATAAAAATCATCAAAATTAGAAAATAATGCATCAAATCCATCACCATACTCAATATCCATGTCATAATCAGAGTTTATATGATCATAATTTGAATCCACATCAAAATAAAATCCAAGAGAGGGTTTTCCATCAAAAAGAGGCGTGGAAGTAATCTTAGACATCAAAATAGAACCAATACTCATAATCTCCCTAAGCATAGTACAATCAAAATCCATGGAGTTTTTATTTGGTGGTTCAAAATGGGAGATAACAAAAGCAGAATGGTCCTCAGAGGGGTACTTCATGGAGTCCATAACATTAAAAATTACAACTTCATCTCCAAACTCCATGGAAAGTGTACCCTCATGAACATTTATGATAGTTTTTTCAGTTTTGAGGAAGGGTCTACCTAAGATAATGGGAGCATGAGAACTTACCCGATCATCCTCAATTTTGAGAACATAAAAGTCTGCTGGAAAGATCATGTCTCTTACCTAGACAGGTACATCCTCAAGGACTGCCGCTGGATATGCCGTAGATCTATTCGCCAATTGCACCACTACTCTCATCAACTTCAACTCACCAACCTGTAAAGAAGAGAATACAGAGTGAGGCATAACATTTATTGAAGCTCCTAAATCACAAAGAGAATCAGAGAAGTGCAACTCCCCTATGGTACATGGGATGGTGAATGTCCCAAGAGCCTTGCAATTTTTGGCATTGATAGAGTTGGTGTAATGAGTGCTGATACATTCCTTCCAAGGTTGATCCATTCATTTCCCTCGATCCCTCTTCAATTGGTGCAAATTTCTTTTAAGTAATTAGCATACCTCGGGATTTGTTTAATGGCTTCAAGTTGAGGGATGTTGATCTCAACACGCTTGAATGTGTCCAAAAACTCTTTTTGAATCACATCTTCAGACATCTTCTTGGTTTGAACAACCCTATTTGGAAAGGGAAGAGGTTTAGGAGTAACATCATCAATCTTTTTCTTAACTTTATCTTTCTCATTGGGTTACTCATCAGTTGGTATGGAATGGGGATTCTCTGGAGTTGAGGTGAACCCCGGTGGAATCCAAGGTCCAGATGTATCATTTGTTTTCTTTCCACTTATCAATGTGATGGCACTTACATCCCCCTTAGGATTTGGAGAAGGTTGGGAAGGAAGATTTCCAGAGTTCTTACTTACCAGTTCATGGAGGGCGGTGGCAATCTGGCTCATTTGTTTCTTCAACTCTCTCAACTCCGAACCTTGACTCTTCAGCTCATTCTGTTGATTAAGAACAATTTGTTTCAAAATATCATCAATATTAGAATCTACCTTTGGTTGGGGATTCCCTTGTTGTTGAATTATTGATGTTTGAGCTTCAAATCTCTTTTGGGGTTGTTGTAAACCCTGTTGGTAAGGCGACGACTGCTGGAAATTTTGTTGAAAAGGGGGACTTTGTTGTTGTCCAGAGCCATACCTAATTTCTTATTGGTCCTTCCAACCTTGGTTGAATGTTGGTACAAATGAGTCATCATTATTTTGAGGATGTGGTTGTTGTTGCAGCTGATATGGTCTCCTAGGGAATACTGCTTCACAATCTTCTGTTTCTTGTAGTTGGGGGCAACAATCAGTTTGGTGGCTTGTCTCGGTGCAAATGCCACAAGGACTTGAAGGAGTGGATTAGGATGTCTTTTGAGCCAAATCAATCTACCTCACAATAGTGGTCAATTCTTCCAACTTGGTATCAATCAAATTACTTTCAATAGAAGAAGGACTTACCTGATGTACTCCCCTGACATGTGGTGTACCTCTATCACCGAATTATTAGGAGTATTGGGCCATCTTGTCGATCAATGCACGTGTGGATACTAGTGTGTTGTCCAAAAATTTCCCTCCTACTGCGGCATCCACCATGATCCTCTCCATAGGCGTGAGTCCTTCATAGAATTACTGAATGATGAGTTTCTCACTGATTTGGTGATGTGGAAAACTTGCACACAACTTCTTGAATCAATCCCAGTACTCATACATTGACTCCCCTTATGATTCCTTGATCCCTGAGATCTCCTTACTAATTGAAGTGGTCCTCGATGCTGGAAAAAATCTCTGCAAGAAAAGACGTTTCAAATCGTTCCAACATGTTACATCTTCAGGTTGTAAATAGTACATCCAATCCTTTGCAGCTCCATCAAGTGAAAATGTAAATGCTCTTAATTTGATTTGATCTTCAGATACATTTATAGGTTTTATGGTTGAGAAAAACACATTAAATTCTTTCAAATGTTTATTGGGATCCTCATTAGAGAGGCCATGAAACTTTTGAAGTAATTGAATAAACCCAGATTTTAGTTCAAAGTCCGATTTGAGATTTGGGTATGCAATACAATTTGGTTGATAATTAATATCAGGTAAATCCAATTCTCTAATGGTTCTATTTAGCTCATTGTTATTATTTCTAGCCATTGGTTCTTTTTTTTTTATGTTTGAATTTGAATTTCTTCCAATTTCAATGTTTCCAGAAGAGAGGAATTCACGAACTGGTTGAATATTGAAACTTCCCGTAGACTGAGACTGTTTGATTCGAGCTCGAAGGCTACGTTCAATATCATGGTTAATATCTAATATATCATCAATACTAGTTCATGTCATAAATAAAAAAATGAAAATAGGAAAAGTGGACCATAAGAAAAATGAGAAGTTTGAGTTGATGGTCCAAAAAGAAAAGAAGAGGATGAAAAAAAAGAAAACTTGAGAAAGGGGAAAGATGAAAGAGAGAGGCTAACAAAATAATAAAATGAAAAATAAAAGAAATACCTCTAAATAGTTTAATAAATTACTTGTATCCCCATAAATGGTTCCAATTTTAAAGGCGTTGTCGTGGGTTCCCTCAAATGATTAGTGTGATTTTGGGGTATTTAGGTGCAGTAGAGTGGTTGACCAAAGTCGTCTCTCAAAGGAGGAAGTGAATTAAAACATATTTTTAGAGGTATTCTAAAAATGAAATAAAATAGAATAAAAACACAACTTGAAAGTATGGGGGTTGGTTATAGTTTATAAATCTAGAAGAAGTTTTCTGGAAGAAGATTGTATTTTTTTGTTTTTAGTTTTGAAATGAAATTCGAGTAAAATGACACACAAATAAGATGTTTTTTTAGACAATATTTAAAATACACAATCAATATAAATCTACATATTCAATCAATTATTTATTATTATTATTTAAATTAACATCCACTTAATTATGATCCCTTAACTTGTTAACCCCCGAACCCTAAGATAATTAACCTTACCACAAAGATGAAGTGAATTAAAACCTAGGTTATCTTCGGAACATGTAATCGAAGCACCCTGCTTAGATTGATGTTATAAGGATAAATTATGGTCAGTGTTAAATTAAGGCATATATCCATTCTCCAAATGATTACTAATTGAGTTTAGGGATTACGTTTGAACTCTACAAATTAATTGCTTGTGGTTTTGAATTACCGGTTAAGGTTGTACTCTCACAGTTCACACAATTCCCGACCTCGCGTGTTTTGTGTTAACTATTCAATTGCTTGATTAGTTTCATTTAAATTAAAAATCAATAAATAGACCATATCATTATAATTACATTAGTTCATTGATTCAAAATAAATCAATGAAGGAGGTGAGAATTAGATCTATTACATAAAAAAACTACTCTTCCATGAGCGGTGTAGTAATCGTAGAAACGTTTTTCATTTGCAACAGTTTAGAAAGGGTATAACCCAATCTCATTTCCACTCTTGATTTCCTACCCTAATAGGAAGATTAAGCGAAGAAGAAAATTGAAAATAACAGAATAAATGGAAGACAAACTAAGAGTTTATTGAAAGAAGAAAAGCATTACAACATGAAGAAGAGGAAGGAGAAGAGGAAGGCTTGATGAGGGGATCCTTGCTTCAAGAGATACCCCTCTTAAAATGGTTGGATAATTGGAGTGAAACCTCTTCTCTTCTGCCTTAAACTTCCCAATTAACGTAACAACTCTTAAAAATGATAAAAACTCCAATTTATAGAGGATAGGGGAGGAGAGGTTACAAGTGGTTTCAAGTGTGAATGTGGAAATTCAGAAAAATATTTTAATCCACATTACATAGCCCATTTGACCACTGAAACGCGTGAATCAGCTCTTCTTACATAAGGATAATATATGTGTATATAGGTCCTCTATCTCCTCTAAAAATTTGGGCTCAATAAAATCCTAGATGAAGGAGTTATCTCCCAAATACATAATCTTATCCATTCTGGTATGTCCAGACCACCTTTGACTTTATGGCCCAATTACTCCATCCAAATGAATTTTTTTGATCTAGTGTCTTGAATAGAAGTTTTATCCCATGAAGTATGGAAAAAATTTAAAAAATATTAAGTTCAACTAATTCAAATAAAAATATTTATGATCGAAATACTACAGTGATATTGAAAGGGTAAAACTTGAATTTTCATCAAATATTCAAATGAATGATCTAATCCCAAATAATTTCTAATTGAACATATTTAACACAATGTGAGGAAATTAAATCATTTATTATCAATAAAAAATTCAATAAAAATTTGTTTTATCAACTCCCCCACAGTTGGCACTTGGACTCCTGGACAAGTAAACATCAAAAGCAAATCAAAGCAAATTTAAAACACATATCAATGAGATCCACCAATTTCATACCAAGAAACAAAAGATATCATGCCTCATCTATAAAATATTATTTAAAGTTCTTCATTTAAGATCATTCAATATATTTCCTCTTAATTTATCCCCCCATGCACACAAAACACTTACCTAACATTCATTTCCACTCATCACATAAATTTCAATTTTTTAGCAATGTCTTTCTCATCCAAACTCATACAAGGGTCACCATAGGCTTGATAAATTCCTACAACTCCACTCGATGTGATTCAAGGACATATACTTATAATGAGGAATTTTCAGGGTTGTTCTATGGCTTTCAGTTGGTAGGTTTTAGATATTGAAAAATTCTGAGGCCAAATGAGGAGGGTTTGACTCTTTTTGAAGTGAAATAATATTATTCTAGTTTTCACTAAAGTATGGTCTCCTCCTCACCCACCATAGTAGCAAGTCATCTCCATCAGTATGAAAAATCAATGAAATTTAGCACCCTTCATTATTTCAACAGTAAAAATTCCAATCTTCTCAAACAATATTTTTCTTGAAAGCTCCAGAAAAGGCACAACTTTCTTTGTCCATTAGAAGCTCCAGAAAGGTACAACTTCACTAATCATGAAAGCTCTAGAAAAGGCACAACTTTCAACCGAATGTTTTTTTCAAAGAAATATCATCTCTTCATCATTTTATGTTCCTCCCAAAGTATCACCAATTGAGGTATCATAACACAAAGACACCTTCTCCCACACTAAAGTTTAACTAGATTATGCAATTTTACTTCAAGATCAGGTTGGATAGGGAAAATTGGCTTGTAATGTGGCTAACCTAATAGGCTATTCATGGGTTCTATGAGTTACAAGGATTAAATGTACAAGGTAGGCTATAAAAAAAGGATTATCTTGAAAAGGGGCTTTAAAACCAAAAAAATGCCTCAATCATTTAAAAACACATGTATCTCAAACCCTCAAGTTTTGATAGGAATAAATCAAATTGTGGTTAAATAAAGCAAGTTTGGTTATCTCAAGAAGTGAGGTGAATGAAAAGAATATAAAAAAAATGGTTCAGAAGCCTCATAGGAAAGTAATTTCAAAGATAAAGATAGTGAGATGTGGCATGGGATTTAAAAATTAGAGTACTTGTCATGAAATTCCAAAAGAATTGAACTTGAAACAAAGTCATTTTCAGCATTCATTTAATCTTAGTTTCATGGAATAAATTGGTTTAGTCACTGACACAAGTTTCAAAAATGGAAATGATAATCATTTCAGCTCAATTTTTTTTAAAAAACACACAAAAAATGATAAAGAAACACACAAAATTTTTGAAAACACACAATTTTTTTATACAAACAACAAATGAAAATCCTAAACAATAAAGGTTCCCCCCACACTTAAAATATTTCATTTTCCTCAATGTGAACCCATGATATGATATGTACACATGAAATGCATAATTTTATTTAGGACAAGTAATATAAAAGTGAAAGGGTTAAGAACAACCTGATATTATCAAGTGATGATGGGGTCATGCAGTTTGATGAATTCAACTGCATCGATAGGAAGTCCCTCGATGTGTTTCTTCAAACGTTGACCATTGACTATAAAGCTCCTTAAAGTGTCCTCTTGTGTGATCTCCACTGCACCATAAGGAAAAAAATTAGACACAACATAAGGACCTAACCATCTGGAATGCAACTTACTAGGCATCAACTTCAGTCGTGAATTGTAGAGTAGGAATTTCTCTCCAACATGAAACTCCCTTTTCTAGATCATTTTATCATGAAATGATATTGATATTTCCTTGTAGAGCCTTGAGTTCTCATATGATGATAGTCAAATCTCCTCAAGTTCTTGAATTTACAACTTCCTTTGAATTCCATCTTGGGACGAATCCATGTTGCATTTCTTTATAGCCCAATATGCCCGATGCTCGAATTCCACTAGGAGAAGACATGCTTTTCCAAAAATAGTCTGAAATGGGGACATACTAATGGGGTTTTTTTATGCTGTCCTATAAGCCCACAATGCATCATCCATGCGCTTGCTCCAATCCTTCATATTTTTCTGCACGGTTTTCTCCAAGATTTGTTTCAACTCACGATTTGAAACCTCAGCCTGACCATTTGTTTGGGGGTGGTATGGTGTTGATGTTTTGTGTGTCACCCCATACTTTAGAAGAAGGGAAGAAAAATTACTATTTCAAAAGTGTGTCCCTTGGTCACTGATGATAGCCTTTGGTACTCCAAACCTATAGAAAATTTGATCCTTGAAAAAATTCAATTCAACATGAGAATCATCAGTCCTGGTGGCCTTGGCCTCCACTCATTTACTCACATAATCAACAGAAACAAGGATATACAATAAAACAAATGAATTAGGAAAAGGGCCCATAAAATCAATTCCCCAAACATCAAAAATCTCACAGAATAAAATGGGTTGTGGGGGCATCTCATGTCTCCTTGAAATGTTTCAAGTGTGTTGGAAAAGATAGCATGACTTACAAAACACATGGGAATCATGGAATAAGCTAGGAAAATATAATCCAGAGTAAGACTTTTCTAGCAGTATGTTGGGGTCCAAAGTGTCCACCACAAGCAAGTGTATGACAGAAATGCAAAACAGACTCAAACTAATGATCGGAAACACACCTCCTAATGACTTGGTCACTACACAAGCGCGAGAGGTAAGAATCATCCCACACATAAAACCTAGACTCTCCATTTAATTTATGGACTTGATGCTTCTTCGAATTTATCAGTATTTCAGAGGCAACAATGTAATTAACTAAATCAGCATACCAAGGATGCATACCTGAGATGGTATAGAGATGATCATCAGTGAATGTGTCCCGAAGTGGTACCTAGTCCAAGGTGTCACCCTCTGGTGTGTGAGTAAGCCTACCCATGTGGTCTGCCACCAAATTTTCTGACCCCTTTTTTTCCTTTATCTCAATATCAAATTCTTAAAGAAGGAGAATCCATCGGATCAGCCTTGGATTTGCATTTGGCTTCTTCAAGAGGTACCTCAGAGCCGTATGGTTAGAAAAAACAACTACTTTAGAGCCCAATAAATATGTAAGAAATTTATCTAAAGCAAATATAAAAGAAAGAAACTCCTTTTCTATTGTGGTGTAGTTTGATTGGGTAGAATCCAACATCCTTGATGCATATGAGATCACATGTGAATGTCCCTCCACCCTCTGAGATAAGACAACTCCAACCGTGAAGTTGGACGCATCACACAAAAGCTCAAATGGAAGGTCCCACCGCGGGGGCTGTATGATTGGTGGAGTGGTCAGACACTTCTTTAGCTCATCAAATGATACCCTACATGAATCATAAAAATTGAAGTCAATATCTTTTTGAATAAATCTAGATAAGGGTAGAGAGATCTTACTAAAATATCTGATGAAGCGTTGATAAAATCCAAAATGTCCAAGGAATGATCGAACATCACACACACATGTAGGATATGACAGGGATGAAATAATTTCTAACTTAGATTTATCAACTTCAATGCCATGTTGTGAGACTATATGACCTAAGACAATTCACTTTTCGACCATGAAATGACTTTTTCAAAATTCAAGACCAGATTTTTCTCAATACAACGATGCAACACATCACCCAAACTTGAGAGACATTCATTAAATGAGGATCCATAAACTGTAAAATCATCCACAAATACATCCATGCAGGTCTCAATGAAATCTGAGAAAATACTCACCATTCATCTCTGAAAGGTACCTGGGGCACTCCAAAGTCCAAATGGAATCTTTCGGTAAGAAAAGGTACCAAATGGGCAAGTGAATGTCGTCTTCTCCTGGTCCTCTGCTGCATTGGGAACATGAAAATATCCAGAGAAACCATCCAAGAAGCAATAATGTGTCCTACCTGCAAGTCTCTCAAGAATCTGGTCAATGAATGGAAGTGGGAAATGGTCCTTACGAGTGGATTGATTTAGTTTCCTATAAACAATACACACTCGCTAACTATTTTGTACTCTCATAGGAACTAACTCACCATTTTCATTTTTTATTACAGTGAAACCAGTTTTCTTTGGTACAACCTGGACAGAGCTAACCCATTGTGAGTCAAAAATAGGGTAAATGATGCCCGCCTCAAGTAAATTTTCAACTTCTTTCTTAACAACTTCCAAAAGTGTTGGATTAAGTATCCTTTGTGGCTGCCTAATCAGTTTAGCCCGATCCTCCAAGATAATCCTATGCTTGCAAATGGAGGGGATAATACCTGATATGTCTGCCAATGTCTGACCAATTGACCTAATGTTATCTCTCAAAAGATTCAAAAGTTTTATTCATGTTTAAAAGGGAGATTGTTAGCAATGATAACAGGTAATCTATCACCACACAGAAAGTATGCATATTTAAGATTTTGGGGCAATGGCATGAGTTCCAATGTAGGGGGGGTGATGTATGGATGGAGAAATTGAGGCAACAAACATATCTACACAATGAACATCAGTATCAAAATAAAAATCATCAAAATTAGAAAATAATGCATCAAATCTATCAGCATACTCAATAGCCATGTCATAATCAGAGTTTATATGATTAGAATATGAATCCACATCAAAATCAAATCGAAAGATCTTTTTCCATCAAAAACAGGTGTGAAAGTACTCTTAGACATCAAACTAGAACCAATACTCATAATCTCCCTAAGCATAGGACAATAAAAACCCATGTAGTTTTTACTTGGTGGTTCAAAATGGGAGATAACAAAAGCAGAATGGTCCTCAGAGGGGTACTTCATGGATTCCATAACATTAAAAATTACAACTTCATCTCCAAAATCCCTGGAAAGTGTACCCTTATGAACATTTATGATAGTTTTTGCAGTTTTTAGGAAGGGTCTACCTATGATAATGGGAGCACGAGAACTTACCTGATCATCCTACATTTTGAGCACATATAAGTCTGCTGGAAAGATCACATCTTTTACTTAGACAAGTACATCCTCAAGGACTCCCGCTAGATATGATATAGCTCTATTCGCCAATTGCACCACTACTCTTGTCGGCTTCAACTCACCAACCTGTAAAGAAGAGAACACAGAGTGAGGCATGACATTTATTGAAGCTCGTAAATCACAAATAGCATCAGAGAAGTGCAACTCCCCTATGGTACATGGGATGGTGAATGTCCCAGGATCCTTGCACTTTGTTGTCATTGCTAGAGTTCGTGTAATGAGTGATGAGACATTCCTTCCAAGGTTGATCCTCTCATTTACCTTAATCCCTCTTCGATTGGTGTAGAGTTCTTTTAAGAATTTGGCATACCTTGGTATTTGTTTGATGGATTCAAGTAGAGAGATGTTGACCTCAACACGCTTGAATGTGTCCAAAACCTCTTTTTGCAGTGCCTCTTTAGCCATATTCTTGGTTTGAACAACCCTATTTGGAAAGGGAAGAGGTTTAGGAGGAACATAATCAATATTTTTCTTACCTTTATCTTTCTCCTTGGGTTGCTGATCAGTTGGTATGGAATGGGGCCTCTCTGGAGTTGATGTGAACCCCAGTGGAATGGAAGATCCAGATGTATAATTTTTTTTCTCTCCACTTCTCAATGTGATTGCACTTACATTCCCCTTAGGATTTGGAGTAGGTTGGGAAGGAAGATTTCTAAAGTTCTTACTTACCAGTTCATGGAGGGAAGTGGCAATCTGGCTCATTTGTGTCTTCAACTCCCTCAACTCTGAACCTTGACTCTTCAGCTCATTCTGTTGATTAAGAACAATTTGTTTCAAAATATCATCAATATTAGAATCTACCTTTAGTTGGGGATAACCTTTTTGTTGACTTGTTGCTGCTTGAGCTTCAAATCTCTTTTGGGGTTGTTGGAAACCCTTTTGGTAAGGCATAGGCTGCTGGAAATTTTATTGAAAAGGGGGAATTTGTTGTTGTCCAGAGCCATACCTCATGTCTGATTGATCCTTCCACCCTTAGTTGAATGTTGTTTCAAAGTAGTCATACTTATTTTAGGGATGTGGTTGTTTTTGCAGCTGATATGGTCTCCCAGGGAATACTGCCGAACAATCTTCTGTTTCTTGTAGTTGGGGGCAACAGTCAGTTGGGTGGATTGTCTCAGTGAAAATGACACAAGGCCTTGAAGGAGTGGGTTGGGATGTCTTTTGAGCCAAAGTAATCTTCCTCACTATAGTGGTCTATTCTTCCAACTTGGTATCAATCAAATTACTTTCAAGATAAGAAGGACTTACCTGATGTACTCCCCTAACATGCAGTGTACCTCTATCACCGAATTTTTGGGAGTTTTGGGCCATCTTGTTGATCAATGAACGTGCGGCTACTGGTGTCTTGTCCACCAATTCTCCTCCTGCTGTGGGATCCACCATGCTCCTCTCCATAGGTGTGAGTTCTTCATAGAAGTACTGAATGAGGAGTTTCTCACTGATTTGGTGATGTGGACAGCTTGCACACAACTTCTTGAATCACTCCCAGTACTCATACATTGAATCCCCTTGTGCTTGCTTGATCCTAGAGATCTCCTTATCAATGGAAGTGGTCCTCGATACTGGAAAAAATCTCTGCAAGAAAAGACGTTTCAAATCATTCCAACATGTTACATCTTCAGGTTGTAAATAGTACATCCAATCCTTTGCAGCTCCATCAAGTGAAAATGGGAATGCTCTTAATTTGATTTGATCTTAAGAGACATTTCTAGGTTTTAGGGTTGAGAAAACCACATTAAATTATTTCAAATTTTTATTGGGATCCTCACCAGATAGGCCATGAAACTTTGGAAGTAAGTTAATTAACCTAGATTTTAGTTCAAAGTTCGATTCAAGATTTGGGTATGCAATACAATTTGGTTGATAATTAATAACAGGTGCAACCAATTCTAGAATGGTTCTATTTATCTCATTGTTATTATTTCTAGACATTGGTTCTTTTTTTTTGTGTTTGAATTTTAATTGCTTCCAATTTCAATGTTTCCAGAAGAGAAGAATTCACCAAATGGTTGAATATTGAAACTTCCCGTAGACTGAGACTGTCTGATTCGAGCTCGAAGTCTATGTTCAATCTCAGGGTCAAGATCTAAGATATCATAGAGATTAGTTCGTGTCATAAATAAAAAAATGAAAATAGGAAAATTGGACCATAAGAAAAATGAGAAGTTTGAGTTGATGGTCCAAAAAGAAATTAAGAGGATGAAAAAAATGAAAACTTGAGAAAGGGGAAAGATGAAAGAGAGAGGTGAAGAAAATAATAAAATGAAAAATAAAAGAAATACCTCTAAATGGTTGAATAAATTACTTGACTCCCCAGCAATGGTTCCAATTTTAAAGGTGTTTTCGTGGGCGCCCTCAAATGATTAGTGTGATTTTGGGGTACTTAGGTGCCGCATAGTGGGTGACCAAGGTCATCTCTCAAAGGAGGAAGTGAATTTAAACAACTTTTTAGAGGTATTATAAAAATAAAATAAAATAGAATAGAAACACTACTTGAAATTATGGTGGTTGGTTATAGTTTATAAATCTAGAAGAAGTTTGCTGGAAGAATATTGTAATTTTTTTAGTTTTTAGTTTTGAAATGAAATTCGATTAATATGACACACAAAGAAGATGTTTTTTAGACAATATTTAAAAGATGTAATCGATCTAACTATACATCTTCAATAAATTATTTGTCATTATACTTTAAATTAACATACACTTAATTATTATCCCTTAACTTGTTAACCCCCGAACCCTAGGATAATTAACCTTACCACAAAGATGAAGTGAATTAAACCCTAGGTTATCTTCGGAACATGTAATCGCAACACCCTTCTTAGATTGATGTTCTAAGGATAACTTATGGTCAGTGGTAAATTAAGGCACATAAAAATTATTTAAATGGGGAATAATTGAGTTTAGGTATTATGTTTGAACTCTACAAATTAATCCCTTGTGGTTTTGAATTACCAGTTAAGGTTGCACTCTCACAATTTACATAATTCCCGACCTCGCGTGTTTTGTGTTAACTATTCATTTGCTTGCTTAGTTTCATTTCAATTAAAACTCAATTAATAGACCATATTATTAGAATTATAGTATCTCATTGATTCAAAATAAATGAATGAAGGAGGTGAGAATTAGATCGATTACATAAAAAACTACTCTTCCATGAGCGGTGTAGTCATCGAAGAAACGTTTTGCATTTGGAACGGTTTAGAAAGGGTATAACCCAATCTCGTTTCTATTATTTATTTCCAATACAAATAGAAAGATTAATAGAAGAAGAAAATTGAAAATAATAGAATAAATGGAAGAAAAACTAAGAGATTTTTGAAAGAATAAAAGCATTAAAACATGAAGAAGAAGAAGGAGAAGAAGAAGGCTTGATGAGGGGATCCTTGCTTCAAGAGCTACCCCTCTTACAATGTTTGGAGAATTGGAGTGAAACCTATTTTCTTCTGACTTAAACTTACCAATGCACATACCAAACCTTACAAATGATAAAAAATCCAATTTATAGAGGGGAGGGGAGGAGAGGTTACATGTGGTTTCAAGTGTGAATGTGGAAATTCGGCCAAATATTTTAATCCAACTTGAACTGCCCATTTGACCACAGAAATGCATGAATTAGCTCTTCTTCTAGAAGGATCATATGTGCGGATATGTCCAAGGAATGATCAAACATCACACACACATGTAGGATATGGCAGGGATGAAATAATGTCTACCTTAGATTTATCAACTTCAATGCCATGTTGTGAGACAATATAACCTAAGAAAATTCCCTTTTCAATCATGAAATGACATTTTTCAAAATTCAAGACCAGATTTTTCTCAATACAACGATGCAACACATCACCCAAACAATATAGAAATTCATCAAATGAGGATCCATAAACTGTAAAATCATCCATAAATACCTCCATGAAGGTCTCAATGAAATCTGATAAAATACTCACCATGCATCTCTGGAAGGTGCCTGGGGCATTGCAAAGTCTAAATGGAATCCTTCGGTAACCAAAGGTACCAAATGGGAAGGTGAATGTCATCTTCTTTTGGTCCTATTCTACAATTGGAACCTAAAAATATCCATAGAAACCATCCAAGAAGTAATAATGTGTCCTACTTGCAAGTCTCTCAAGCATCTGGTCAATGAATGGAAGTGGGAAATGGTCCTTACGAGTGGATTGATTTAGTTTCCTATAATCAATACACACTCGCCAACTGTTTTGTTCTCTCAGAGGAACTAAGTCATCATTTTCATTTTTTATAATAGTGAAACCAGTTTTCTTTGGTAACACCTGGACAGGGCTAACCCATTGTGGGTCAGAAATAGTGTAAATGATACCTTCCTCAATTAAATTTTCAATTTATTTCTTAACAACTTCCAAAATTGTTGGAATAAGTCTCCTTTGTGGCTGCCTAATCGGTTTATCCCCATCCTCCAAGAGAATCCTATGCATGCAAATGGAGGGGCTAATACCTGATATGTCTGCCAATGTCCAACCAATTGCCCTAATGTTATCTCTCAAAAGATTCAAATTTTTTTCTTCATGTTCAAAAGAGAGATTGTTAGCAATGATAACAGGTAATCTATCACCACTCAGCAAGTATGCATATTTAATATTTGGGGGCAATGGCTTGAGTTCCAATGTAGGGGGTGATGTATGGATTGAGAAATTAAGGCAACAGACATATCTGCACAATGAAGATCAATATCAGAATAAAATCATCAAAATTAGAAAATAATGCATCAAATCCATCAGCATACTCAATAGCCATGTCATAATCAGAGTTTATATGATCAGAATTTGAATCCACATCAAAAGAAAATCCAATAGAGGTTTTTCCATCAAAAACAGGTGTGGAAATACTCTTAGACATCAACCTAGAAACAATAATCATAATCTCCCTAAGCATAGGACAATCAAAATCCATGGAGTTTTTACTTGGTGGTTCAAAATGGGAGATAACAAAAGCAGAATGGTACTCAGAGGAGTACTTCATGGAGTCCATAACAATAAAAATTGCAACTTCATCTCCAAACTCCATGGAAAGTGTACCATCATGAACATTTATGATAGTTTTTGAAGTTTTGAGGATGGATCTACCTAAGATAATGGGAGCATGAGAACTTACCTGATCATCCTCCATTTTGAGCACATATAAGTCTGCTCGAAAGATCATGTCTCTTACCCAGACAAGTACATCCTCAAGGTCTCCCGCTGGATATTCCGTAGCTCTATTCACCAATTACACCACTACTCTCATCAGATTTAACTCACCAACCTATAAAGAAGAGAATTCAGAATGAGGCATCACATTTATTGAAGCTCCTAAATCACAAAGAGCATCAGAGAAGTGCAACTCCCCTATGGTACATGGGATGGTGAATGTACCGGGATCCTTGCACTTTGTTGGCATTGCTAGAGTTGGTGTAATGAGTGGTGATAAATTCCTTCCAAGGTTGATCCTCTCATTTCCCTTGAGCCCTCTTCGATTGGTGTATAGTTATTTTAAGAATTTGGCATACCTTGGGAATTTTTTGATGGATTCAAATAGAGTGATATTGATCTCAACATGCTTGAATGTGTACAAAACTTCTTTTTTCATTGCCTCTTCAGCCATCTTCTTGGTTTGAACAACACTATTTGGAAAGGGATGAGGTTTAGGGGGAACATCATCAATATTTTTCTTACCTTTATCTTTCTCCTTGGGTTTCTCATCAGTTGGTATGGAATGGGGCTTCTATGAAGTTGAGGTGAACCCCAGTGGAATGGAAGGTCCAAATGTATCATTTGTTTGATTTCCACATCTCAATGTGATGGCACTTACATTCCCCTTAGTATTTGGAGTAGTTTGGGAAGGAAGATTTCCAAAATTCTTACTTACCAGTTCGTGGAGGGCAGTGGCAATCTGTCTCATTTGTGTCTTCAAATCCCTCAACTCCAAACCTTGACTCTTCAGCTCATTATGTTGATTAATAACAATTTTTTTCAAAAGACCATCAGTATTAGAATCTACCTTTGGTTGGGGATTCCCTTGTTGTTGACTTGTTGATGCTTGAGCTTCAAATCTCTTTTGGGGTTGTTGGAAACCCTGTTGGTAAGGCGGAGGCTGCTGGAAATTTTGTTGAAAAGGGGGCCTTTGTTGTTGTGTAGAGCCATACCTCATGTATGATTGATCCTTCCACCCTTGGTTGAATGTTAGTGAAAAGGAGTCATACTTCTTTTGGGGATGTGGCTGTTGTTTCTGCTGATATGGTCTCCCAAAGAATACTGTAGCACAATCTTCTGTTTCTTGTAGTTGGGGGCAACAGTCAGTTGGGTGGCTTGTCTCAGTGAAAATGCCACAAGGCCTTGAAGGAGTGGGTTGGGATGTCTTTTGAGCCAAAGCAATCTGCCTCACCATAGTGTTCAATTTTCCAACTTGGTATCAATCAAATGACTTTCAAGAGAAGAAGAAATTACCTATTGTACTCCCCTGACATGTGGTGTACCTCTATCGCCGAATTGTTGGGAGTTTTGGGCCATCTTGTCGATCAATGAACGTGTGGCTACTGGTGTCTTGTCCACCAATGCCCCTCCTACTGCAGCATCCACCATTCTCCTCTCTATATTTGTGAGTCCTTCATAGAATTACTGAATGAGGAGTTTCTCACTGATTTGGTGACGTGGACAGCTTGCACACAACTTCTTGAATCGCTTCAAGTACTCATACATTGACTCCCCTTGTGATTTATTGATCCCCAAGATCTCCTTACTAATGTAAGTGGTCCTCGATGCTGGAAAAAATCTCTGCAAGAAAAGACATTTCAAATCGTTCTAACATGTTACATCTTCAGGTTGTAAATAGTACATCCAATCCTTTGCAACTCCATCAAGTGAAAATGGAAATGCTCTTAATTTGATTTGATCTTCAGAGACATTTCTAGGTTTTAGGGTTAAGCAAACCACATTAAATTCTTTCATATTTTTATTAGTATCCTCACTAGAGAGGCTATGAAACTTTGGAATTAAGTGAATTAATCCAAATTTTAGTTCAAAGTCCGATTCGAGATTTGGGTATGCAATACAATTTGGTTGATAATTAATATCAGGTGAAGCCAATTCTCGAATGGTTCTATTTATATCTTTGTTATTATTTATAGCCATTGGTTCTTTTTTATGTTTGAATTTGAATTTCTTCCAATTTCAATGTTTCCAGAAGAGAGGAATTCACCAACTGGTTGAATATTGAAACTTCCCATAGATTGAGACTATCTGATTTGAGCTCGAAGGCTACGTTCAATATCAAGGTCAAGATATAATATATCATCAGGATTAGTTTGTGTCATAAATCAAAAAATTAAAATAGGAAAAGTGGACCATAATAAAAATGAGAAGTTTGAGTTTATGGTCCAAAAAGAAAAGATGAGGATGAAAAAAAATGAAAACTTGAGAAAGGGGAAAGATGAAAGAGAGTGGTGAAGAAAATAATAAAATGAAAAATAAAATAAATACCTCTAAATGGTTGAATAAATTACTTTCCTCCCAAAAAATGGTGCCAATTTGAAAGGCGTTGTCGTGGGCGTCCTCAAATGATTAGTGTGATTTTGGGGTACTTAGGTGCCACAGAGTGGCTGACCAAGGTCGTCTCTCAAAGGAGGAAGTGAATTAAAACAACTTTTTAGAGGTATTCTGAAAATAAAATAAAAGAGAATAAAAACACTACTTGAAAGGATGGGGGTTGGTTATAGTTTATAAATCTAGAAGAAGTTTGCTGGAAGAAGATTGTATTTTTTTGTTTTTAGTTTTGAAATGAAGTTCGATTAAAATGACACACAAAGAAGATGTTTTTAGACAATATTTAAAATACGTAATCGATCTAACTCTACCTATTCAATCAATTATTTATCATTATAATTTAAATTAACATTCACTTAATTATTATCCCTTAACTTGTTAACCCCCGAACCCTACAAGAATTAACCTTACCACAAGGATGAAGTGAATTAAACCCTAGATTATCTTCGGAATATGTAATCCCAGCACCCTGCTTAGATTGATGTTATAAGGATAACTTATGGTCAGTGGTAAATTAAGGCACATATACATTCTAGAATTGAGGAATAATTGATTTTAGGGATTATGTTTGAACTCTACAAATTAATCCCTTGTGGTTTTGAATTACCGGTTAAGGTTGCGCTCTCACAGTTCACACAATTCCCGACCTCGCGTGTTTTGTGTTAACTATTAAATTTCTTGCTAAGTTTCATTTAAATTAAAACTAAATTAATATAACATATTATTAGAATTACAGTAGCTCATTAATTCAAAATAAATTAATGAAAGAGGTGAGAATTAGATCGATTACATAAAAAAACTACTCTTCCATGAGCGGTGTAGTCATCGAAGAAACGTTTTGAATTTGCAACGGTTTAGAAAGGGTATAACCCAATATCGTTTCTACTCTTGACTTAAAATCCAAATAGGAAGGTTAATAGAAGAAGAAAATTGAAAATAACAGAATAAATGGAAGACAAACTAAGAGTTTATTGAAAGAAGAAAAGCATTACAACATGAAGAAGAAGGATAAGAGGAAGGCTTGATGAGGGGATCCTTGCTTCAAGAGCTACCCCTCTTAAAATTGAAGGATAATTGAAGTGAAACCTCTTTTATTATTCCTTAAACTTTCCAATTCATGTCCCAACCCTTAAAAATGATAAAAAATCAAATTTATAGAGGAGAGGGGAGGAGAGGTTACAATTGGTTTCAAGTGTGAATGTGGAAATTTGACCAATTATTTTAATCAAAATTTCACCGCCCATTTGACCGCTGAAACGCGTGAATCAGCTCCTCTTCCAGAAGGATCATATGTGAGGATATGGGTTATCTATTTCCTCTCAAAATATGGGCTCAATACAAACCCAGATGAAGGAGTTATAGCCCAAATACAGAAGTTTATCCATTCAGGCGTGTCCAGCCCACCTTTGACTTTATGGCCCAATTAATCCATCAAATGAATTCTTTTGATCTAGTGTACTTAATAAAAGTTGTAGCCCATGAATTATGGAACACATTTAAAAAATATTAAGTTCAAATAATTCAAATAAAAATATTTATGATCGAAATACTACAGTGATTTTGAAAGGGTAAAACTGAAATTTTCATCAAATATTCAAATGAATGATCTAGTCCCAAATACTTTCTAATTGAACATATTTAACACAATTTAAGGAAATTATATCATTTATTATCAATAAAATATTCAATAAAAATGTGTTTTATCAACTCCCCCACACTTGGCACTTGGACTCCTGGACAAGTAAACATCAAAAGCAAATCAAAGCAAATTTAAAACACATATCAATGAGATCCACCAATTTCATACCAAGAAACAAAATATATCATGATTCATCTATAAAATATTATTTAAAGTTCTTAATTTAACAAAATTCAATATATTTCCTCTTAATTTATCCTCCCATGCACACAAAACACTTACCTAACATTCATTTTCACTCATCACATAAATGTCGATTTTTTATCAATGTCTTTCTCATCCAAACTCATAAAAGGGTCACCATAGGCTTGATAAATTCCTACATCATCACTAGATGTGAGTCAAGGACATATGTTTATAATGATGACTTTTAAGGGTTGTTCTATGGCTTTCGGTTGGTAGGATTTAGATGTTGAAAAATTCTGAGGCCGAATGAGGAGGGCTTGGCTCTTTTTGAAGTGAAATAACATTATTCTAGTTTTCACTCAAGTAGGTCTCCTCCTATCGCACCATAGTAGCAAGTCATCTCCATGAGTATGAAAAATAAATGAAATTTAAAACCCTTCATTATTTCAGTAGCAAAAATTCCAATATTCTCAAACAATATTTTTCTTGAAAGCTCCAGAAAAGGCACAACTTTCTTCCTCCATTAGAAGCTCTAGAAAGGCACAACTTCATTAATCATGAAAGCTCTAGAAAAGGCACAGATTTCAAAAGAATGTTTTTTTCAAAGAAATATAATCTATTCATAATTTCATGTTCCTCTAAAAGTATCACCAATTGAGGTATCACAACACAAAGACACCTTCCCCCACACATAAGTTTAACTAGATTATGAAATTTCACTTCAAGAGCTGGTTAGATAGGGAAAATTGGATTGAAATGTGGCTAACCTGACAAGCTATTTATGGGTTCTATGGGTTAAAAGGATTAAGTGTACAAGGTAGGCCATAAAAAAGGATTATCTTGAAAATGGGGCTTTAAAACCAAAGAAATGCCTCAATCATTTAAAAACACTTGTATCTCAAACCCTCAAGTTTTGATAGGAATAAATCAAATTCTGATTAAATCAAGCATAGTTTGGTTCTCTCAAGAAGTGAGGTGAATGAAAAAAATATGACAAAAAATAGTTCAAAAGCCTCACAGGAAAGTAATTTCAAAGATAAAGACAGTGAGATGTGGCATGGGATTCAAAAGTCAGAGTACTTGTCATGAAATTCCCAAAGAATTGAACTTGAAACAAAGTCATTTTGAGCATTCATTTAAGCTCAGTTTCATGGAATAAATTAGTTTACTCACTGACACAAGTTTCAAAAATGGAAATGATAATCATTTCAGCTCATTTTTTTAAAAAACACACAAAAAATGATAAATAAACACACAAAATTTTTGAAAACACACAATTTTTTTAAACAATAAAACAAATGAAAATCCTAAACTATAAAGGTTCCCCCCCACACTTAAAATATTGAATTTTCCTCAATGTGAACCCATGAGATGATATGTTCACATGAAATGCATAATTTTATTTAGGACAAGTAATATAAAAGTGAAAGGGTTAGGAACAACCTAATATTCTCAAGTGATGATAGGGTTATGCAGTTTGATGAAATCAAATGCATCGGTAGGAAGTCCCTCGATGTATTTCTTCAAACGTTGACCATTGACTTTAAAGCTCCTTCTAGTGTCCTCTTGTGTGATCTCCACTGCACCATAAGGAAAAACATTAGAAACAACATAAGGACCTAACCATCTGGAACGAAACTTACCAGGCATTAACTTTAGTCGTGAACTGTAGAGTAGGACTTTCTCTCTAACACGAAACTCCTTTTTATGGATCATTTTATCATGAACTTCTTTTGATCTTTCCTTGTAGAGTCTCGAGTTCTCATATGATGACAGTATAATCTCCTCATTATCTTGAATTTGCAACTTCCTTTGAATTCCAGCTTGTGCCAAATCCATATTGCATTTATTTATAGCCCAATATTCCCGATGCACGACTTCCACTGGGAGATGAAATGGTTTCCCAAAAACAATCTGAATTGGGGACATACCAATGGGGGTATTGTATGCTATCCTATAATCCCACAACACATCATCCAAGCACTTGCTCTAATCCTTCCTATTTGGTTGCACGGTTTTCTCCAAGATTTGTTTCAACTCATGATTTGAAACCTCAGCCTGACCATTTTTTTGGGGTTGGAATGGTGTTGATGTTTTGTGTGTCACCCCATACTTTCGAAGGAGGGAAGAAAAATTACTATTGCAAAAGCGTGTCCCTTGTTCACTGATTATGGCCTTTGGTACTCCAAACCTACAGAAAATTTGAGCCTTGAAAAAATCCACTACAACATGAGAATCTTGAGTCCTGGTGGCCTTGGCCTCCACCCATTTACTCACATAATCGACAACAACAAGGAAATACAAGAAACTAAATGAACTAGGAAAAGGGCCCATAAAATCAATTCCAAAAACATAAAAAATTTCAAAGAATAAAATGGGTTGTTGGGGCATCTCGTGTCTCCTTGAAATGTTTCCAGTGTATTAGCAACGAGAGCATGACTTACAAAACATGTGGGAATCATGGAATAAGCTAGGCCAATATAATCAAGAGTAAGACTTTTCTAGTAATATTTTGGGGTCCAAAGTGTCCACCACAATAAAGTGTATGAAAAAAATGCAAAAAAGACTCAAACTCATGATCGAGAACACACCTCCTAATGACTTGGTCACTACACATGCACCCGAGGTAAGGATTATCCCACACATAAAACCCAGAATCACTTTTTAATTTATGGACTTGATGCTTCTTCAAATTTACTGTGATTTTAGAGGCAAAAATTTAATTAACTAAATCATCATACCAAGGATGCATACCTGTGATGGTATAGAGATGATCATCGGGGAAAGTGTCCCGAAGTGGTACCGGGTCCAAGGTGTCACCCTCTGGTGTGTGAGTAAGCCTACTCATGTGGTCTGCCACCAAATTTTCTGACCCCTTTTTTTCCTTCATCTCAATATCAAATTCTTTAAGAAGGATCATCCATCGGATCAGCCTGGGCATTGCATATGGCTTCTTCAAGAGGTACCTCAGAGTTACATGGTCAGAAAAAACAACTACTTTAGAGCCCAATAAATATGAACAAAATTTATCCAAATCAAATATAACAGCAAGAAACTCTTTTTCTATTGTGGTATAGTTTTATTGGGCAGAATCCAACGTCCTCGATGCATATGAGATCACATGTGAACGTCCCTCCACCCTCTGAGATAAGACAACTCCAACCGCGAAGTTGGACGCATCACACATAAGCTCAAATGGAAGGTCCCACCGCGGGGGCTGTATGATCGGTGGAGTGGTCAGACACTTCTTTATCTCATCAAATGATAACCTACATGAATCATCAAATTTGAATCAATATCTTTTTGAAGCAATCGAGATAAGGGTAGAGCGATCTTACTAA